>OY294069.1:95243856-95978856 GCA_958510875.1 Endomychus coccineus | reverse complement strand
ATCTACTATCCTTTCAGAGGTTTATATTTACAAAAATATAAAAATCTAATAGGACCGAAGTGGTGTAATTGGTAAACACCCTGGACTAGAAATCCAGAAATGTGGGTTCGAATCCCGCCTATGGTTCAATCTTTTACGTTTATTCATCTTTATAATCCTATGTTAAATTATCTAAGTTATCTTCATAATTCAGAAAATTTAATTCTATATCTCTTAAGTTACATACACGATAGTGGCCAATTAGGCAAAGAAACTTCAAACTAGTTTATAATTAACCAGAACAATTCTCAGTCAGTTCTATTGAAATATATAAGAACCAGGATGCTGTCATTTGAATAAGAACTGTCAAGTAACTGCCAACCATAGCAGTACTAACCTACAATCCTTACTTCAAAAAACGACTGAACTTTAGATGAATGTGCGTGAATAGTTGATCTATGGTAGGGCATCGAATCGCATTGTGTTCATCAATGATCTACTATCCTTTCAGAGGTTTATATTTACAAAAATATAAAAATCTAATAGGACCGAAGTGGTGTAATTGGTAAACACCCTGGACTAGAAATCCAGAAATGTGGGTTCGAATCTCGCCTATGGTTCAATCTTTTACGTTTATTCATCTTTATAATCCTATGTTAAATTATCTAAGTTATCTTCATAATTCAGAAAATTTAATTCTATATCTCTTAAGTTATATACATATATATATATATATATATTTACATCCCACTATACATAGGTCATCCTTCATATGGTGCAGCAATAAGTCATCTCCCGGAAGGAGTGGAAATATATAAGTTTTCTTCGCGTATATTGGATTACTTTCCAATGTAGATTTCGAATCTGGTCAAAAATAATAAACTTTTAATTTTGATCTTCAGATAAGTTCATATCTTTAGGTACTCCAACTAAATCACGATCCTTGAATCATCCGAACGAATATTTCATCATGCAAATCGCAGCTTTAGGTCCTCTTGTATATTCGAATTATACGAATTACAGTATATCCGTAGCCCAACAGTGTTGTTACATTTTACGTAGTCACGGGGTTCATCCAAAGAGCATCTAAGTTTTACATGGTCGTGGGTCGGTGATTCACGAGGTATCTTGTGTAGATAAGATATGTATTGAAACTACCTATACAACTTAACAAACTCATTAGCTTATGTGTAGACTTATTTTATGTAAGTAGATGAACTGGGCGCGTTCGGGACCAGGATATCCGGTCTCCACATCCGGTCTAGCTGTGAATGTGCATACCATAGAGCTGAAAGTTGTAGAGCTAACCCCAAGTCAAAACCATAGAGCATTAAGCAGACCTGAGGTACAGACTGTTTCGTAGAGGTGGCACCACCAAGTGACAACTGTCATGGCGGCCATAAGGTACAGCTGTCATGGCGGACCTAAGGTACAGCTGTCATGGCGACCATAAGGACCAGCTGTCATGGCGGCCATAAGGTACAGCTGTAATGGTGGACCTAAGGTACAGCTGTCATGGCGACCATAAGGACCAGCTGTCATGGCAGCCATAAGGTACAGCTGTCATGGCGACCATAAAGACCAGCTGTCATGGCGGCCATAAGATACAGCTGTCATGGCGACCATAAGGACCAGCTGTCATGACGGCCATAAGGTACAGCTGTCATGGCTGACCTAAGGTACAGCTGTCATGGCAACCATAAGGTTCAGCTGTGATGGCGACCATAAGGACCAGCTGTCATGGCGACCATAAGGACCAGCTGTCATGGCGGGCATAAGGACCAGCTGTCATGGCGACCATAAGGACCAGCTGTCATGGCAACCATAAGGTACAGGTTGCTTCGTGTAGGTGTCACCACCAAGTGACAGCTGTCATGGTGACCATAAGGTCCAGCTGTCATGGCGACCATAAGGTCCAGCTGTCATGGCGAGCATGAGGTACAGCTGTCATGGCTACCATAAGGTCCAGCTGTCATGGCGACCATAAGGTACAGCTGTCATGGCGGACCCAAGGTACAGACTGCTTCGTGGAGGGGGCTTCGCCACCTCTAGGAAGCAATCAGTACCTTTGGTCCAAAGGTACATGCTGCTTCATGGAGATGTCACCACCACGTGACAGCTGTCATCGAAGGTACAGAATGCTTCGTGGAGATGTCGCCATCACGTGACAGCTGTCATGGCGACCCTTGGGTACAGGCTGCTTCATGGAGATGTCGCCACCACATGACAGCTGTCATGGCGGACCAAAGGTACAGGTTGCTCCGTGTAGGTGTCACCACCACGTGACAGCTGTCATGGTGAGCTAAAAGTACAGGCTGCTTCATGCTGATGTCGCCACCACATGACAGCTGTCATGGCGAACCATAGATACAGGTTGCTTCGTGTAGGTGTCACGTGACAGATGTCATGGCGGACCGAAGGTACAGGCTGCTTCGTGGAGGTGTCGCCACCAGTTCGACTCGTCCGACTCATGCGACTCGTACGATTTTGAAATCACATGATCTGTCACGCGGTGAGATATGGTGTCTGTCAATTCGACGGAGTGTCTGTCACAAGGTGTCATGGTGGCTATCACGTACCATAGAGCTGAAGATTACAGAGCTAACCCAACTCAAAACCATAGAGCATCATGGTGGTTGAAAGAGTTGTCATGATGTCTGTCACGTGAGGTCTTCATCGAGGTGTCATGTCGCGTCTTGGAGGGTGTGACGTGGTGGATCCATGAAGCATCTGCCACGCCAACTGTCAAGACGGATCTCTGAATGTCAACCATAGCTTTATAGGTATCAAATGAAAAGTCTTGATATGCAGAATGTTAATTTTATTGAATTGAAGATCCTACGATCATAGTTTACCAACGGTGATGACGTCACGGGAGGCATTCATTGTTTCAATCCGGCGACCATAGTTTACGAACGATGATGACGTCACTGCTCCGAACCGATGACAGTAACTGATTCAACCCGGCGACCATAGTTTAGTATATAAGCAAATGCTCATTAACATATGTTCCAGTATGATTTCGATTCGCCTTCAGGCATGATGAAGATTGTTAAGCAAAAAGACTCGTTGAGTATTATGAACTTAGGGTCAAGCAATGAGAATGTTGAACAACCACAACGTCACAGCTCTTTGCTGCCTAATACTCTACGAACAATAATCTGTGGTCCAAGTAATTGTGGGTAAACAAATGTGATGTTATCTCTATTGTTAGATGCTAACGGCCTGAAATTTGAAAACGTGTACATATATTCAAAGTCTTTACACCAGCCAAAATACCAGTTACTAAAGGAGACATTGAAGAAAATTGAGGGGCTTGGATATTTTCCTTGTACCGAAAGTGATGAGGTCATAGACCCCACAGAAGCGAGGCCTAATTCGATAATAATATTCGATGACTTGATGTTTGAGAAACAGGAGAAAATTCGTGCTTATTTTTCAAGAGGGAGACACAACTCAATTGATAGTTTCTATCTTTGTCAGTCTTTTGCTAAATGTCCAAAACATGGATTGCGCGACAATGCCAATTGCTTGATTATTTTCAAACAGGATGAACTCAATTTGAAACATATATTCACCGATCATGTAAGTACCGACATGTCACTCGAGAAATTTAAAGAGATATGTAGCGTATGTTGGAAAGATAAATATGGATTCCTTATGATAAACAAAGACTGTGATATGAACAAAGGACGTTATCGCAGAGGGTTTGATAGTTATATATACATCTAACATGTATATATACCTTCATTTGAAATAGACAACCCGCTCAGCATGGACGTGGGTGTGGGTAACATGCTAAAGGAAAAACAACAATTGAAGAAAAAAATTTGGGAGTTAGCAAACGTTGTGAGGAAAAAATATATAGCTGTGAAATTGGGTAAAGCTGAAAATGATGAGATTCTAGATAATATGTTCAGGAATGTATCTAAACCCCTAAAGGAAATTGCGAGAAATGCTGGAATAATCAAACAAAATTCGTTGGTTAAACCTAAAAGTATTGTTTCTACAGCAACACAACTGGAGAACATACCATTCCCAAATATTGTAACTGAAGGGGAAGAGTTCGTATATAACCCCCAAAATACTGAGGAGGATGTGTTTACGCTCGAACCTACTATCGATCAGATTCGTGAAGAATTCAGAAAACATAAGAAAGATAATGCAGAGGCTACATAGGAGTTTCTGCAACAATACCCCACATTAGCACGTTATTACTTGGAAGGATTCCTATTGGATGATGATGTCAAGAAATACGATGATAGAATGGGATTGCAATATAATTCAACTTTAGACAATTGGTTCATGGGTAATCAACCTATAGAAATTGATAGTGAAAGTAATATAATTATCAAGGGTACTCCGTTCAAGGGTACCACAGGACTGTATAATTTGGTATTTTACAGAGATATTCTACCTGATACTTACACTGTGGAAGATGGGAAAAATTACAGTCAAATGATGGAAATGACTAGTGCCCATAGACGTAATAACGATCCAGCTGATCGAATAAGAAACATTGTAAAATACAAAAATGTACTGAAACCTTTGATTAATTCCATGAAAAAACCCAGAGCCAAAACATACACTGGAAGTGCATATATCAAAAATGATATGCTTGAATATAACGAGAAACCTATCGAATATGTTTATTGGGATGACGTTAACGAAATTGTGGATAGACTGAGACTTCTTGTTGCATCCTCGCATGCAGGTAACCAAAATCATCACAATGAGATAATCTCTATAATAGAGGAATTGATAGAGGCAGGGGTAATTGAACAAAAACCAGGTGTAAGACAAATTCATCACAGTTATAAAGATGGTTTCAATGGATAAGTTTGGCAGAGCCTCCTCTTCCATGTGGATATATGATACAAATGTATTTAATAACAATTTCAAACAAGTTCACGGACAAGGATTATTCCTAACGAGCGATGGAAGTTATGATATGGAAAATCGTAGATTGTGCAACGTAAAATCACCGAATGATGATGGAGATGTTGCAAATAAAGTATATGTTGATAAATTAACACACAAACTGAATCTGAAAACGGAAACCAGTATTAAAGATACCTTCAATGTTAGGGTTGATAATTTGATCAAAGATATCAACAAGGATCTGGATGAACATAACTTAACGAATGACAAGGTTATTCTCAACATTGATAAACATCTGATGGACATTCAGAATAAATATGATGGAATGGGGATCTATATAAAATCAGAGTATAAAACAATCAGTGATAGTGTGAGGGAAAACAGAAATGAATTGAAAGAGATCAATAACACATTTAACAGTGTGAACATGCGTCTAAATGACATTACTAGTAAAGTGGAGGCATTAGAACGACGGATGACATCTGTGGAACCTTCTAAGAAGAGACCCTCATCATCCACAACAACAAAGCAGGGCTCTGTGAAACGTATATCTCCAAATCCTGTGAATATACCCAAAAAATTAATTCTACACTAGATTTCCATATTGATAAGATGAGTAGAGAACAAGTTGTGCATGAGCTTCATAAGCCGAGTAGGAAGAATTCCAAACGACGCAGAACGATCATAAAAGGTTTGAATGATTTGTGGCAAATGGATCTGGCAGAAATGGGTAATTACGCTCGTGAAAATAGAGGATTCAAATACATTTTGATTATGATCGATTGTTTCTCGAAATTTCTATGGACACGCCCGCTGAAAACGAAATCAGCCGAAGAAGTTCGGAAAGCGGTCAGTTCTATATTGCTAGAAGGACATCGTAAGCCTAGGAATCTGCAAAGCGATCAGGGAAAAGAATTCTTCAATAAACACTTTAACGATCTAATGAACAAACATAATATCAATCATTATAATACGTATAGTGTGAAAAAAGCAGCCATTGCTGAACGTGTCATTCGAACGTTAAAGGAATCGCTCTACAAACATTTCAGTCTTAGCAGGAAATACAAATGGCTTGATATACTTGAAGAAACCACAGAAAAATATAATAAACGTGAACATAGTACTATAAATATGGCTCCAATAAAAGTGACGAAACAGATTGAGAGCGAGATATTGAAGCGATCCTACTCACACATCAAGTTAGCTCTGCCTCACAAATATAACGTTGGAGATGTGATACGAATAAGTAAGGCTAAACATATTTTTGAGAAGGGATTTACGCCCAATTGGAGTACAGAATTATTTATAATCATCAAAGTAAAAATTACCAACCCGGTCACATATCTACTAGAAGATATGACCAACGCACCAATCAGCGGCTGTTTCTACGAGGAAGAATTACAGAAAACAAAACAACCCGATGTGTATTTAGTCGAAAAAATATTACGAAAGGGGAGGGGTCAACAGTATGTGAAATGGTTGGGTCTAGATAATAATCACAACAGTTGGATCAATAATTCGGATCTCGTTCAATGAACCCATCATTAACCATTTGGAGATTATTAGGAACAAACAAATAGCTGGAATATTATTGACTCGAGGATATGGTTATTATAATAGAACAAAATTCCGGAATATGAGGGTGAATCAAGAGTGAAGATTATAATATTTGAAACATGTATTGTTAAGATTATACTTAAGTCTTTTGTATTGAGAAAATTTTGAAATTAATAAAAAATGTTATTTTGAGATCTTTGGTCTTTCTCCCTCCCCTCGTTAAATAACGGTGCAATCTTGAATTTTCATCAGTCTGTATGGAAGCGTACGTAGGAGAAGGTGTTCTCAATACGCTTATAAACAAGCTCCCGTTTGAATATCATATTCCTGGTTATCAATTCTGTGGTCCCGGTACAAAATTAGAAGAACGGTTGAGAAGAGGAGATTCAGGTATCAATCCACTCGATAAAGCTTGCTGCCAACACGACATTTCATATCTGCGAAACGCTAGTTTGGAAGGACGTCACGAGGCGGATAAAATATTAGAGAACGCTGCTTGGCAACGTGTCAAATCTAAAGACACAAAATTTGGAGAAAAGATTCCCGCTTTCGGTGTAAATAAAATTATGAAGGCAAAGAGGAAATTGGGGATGGGTATGAGAAAGAAGGTTGGGTTCGGAAGTGCAATTGTCGATGGGGTGAGAAAAGTTATGAAGAATAAGTTTGACTCATCCAATCTGAAGAAAACATCCCAAACAGCGTTGAAAGTTGCACGAAAACAATTCAAAAAAGCAGGTGGTCGGAAAAATGTTCGGTTACCAAGAGTAATTCCTATTCCAGAGACTGGAGGATTTCTACCATTTTTAATACCTCTGTTTGCCGGCTTATCAGCTGCTGGAGCATTGGCGGGAGGTGGTGCAGGCATCGCTAAGGCCGTCAACGACAGCAAAGCAGCTCGGAAAACCTTGGAGGAAACGGAAAGACATAATAAAACAATGGAAGCTTTGGGGAAACAAGGATCTGGTCTATATTTGAAAAAGTATCGCAAAGGTCTTGGTCAGTAGACCTACCCAGAAGACCTCTGACCGATCTCGATCTACGAAAACTAGCAAAAGCTCTGAAAATTCCCCATTTTAGAGGAGTATTTATGCGTGATGAACTGCCATCCAACGGACCATGGAAAAACGAGCGTGGAATAGTTAATCTAGATAGCTCGGACAATGGAGGCACTCACTGGGTTGGGTTTAATAAAGTCGGTGATACAGTTTTATATTATGATAGTTTTGGCAATTTACGCCCCCCTCGCGAACTAGTGGATTATTTCAAAAAGTGTATTCAATCACGATAATTTTCATCAATATAACACTTATAATTGTGATCAGTTATGTTTAGATTTCCTCTCTAACTCTTCAGTTGTGCTCGACTAACCCTGCATTTATTAGTATATAAATAGATTGTTGGTAAAGTTTGCATCAATCATGTCTCAGACGTTCACTATCACGGGTAAGAGCTCCCGCTTATCTGTAGATTTCCACCCACCTATAGAACTAGATCCTCATTCATATTATTCTATCGCACTTGTTGGCTTGCATACGTACAATAGCATTCCGAACATTGAAGAAGGTTTTAATAAATTTTATTATAAAAATGTGAAGGGGGAGGAAGAAGTAGTAACTATACCTACGGGGTCCTACGAGTTGACAGACATCGAGGATTTCATACAAAGTGCAGTTTGTGGGATAGGAGTGAAGCAAGAAGAACGTGACCGGAAATTATCAATAAAATCTAACAACAACACTCTACACACAGAGCTGAAGAGTGATTTTGGAGTGAATTTTATTCCTAAAGATAGTATAAGCGAACTGTTGGGATTCAGCAAAAAGAAATTGACATCTCGCGAAGTACACGTATCTGATCGACCTATAAACATAATCAAAGTTCAAACAATACGTGTTGAGTGTAACTTAACCGCAGGAGCATATTATAACAATAAGATAGCTCATACGATATATGAGTTCTCACCTCTTGTACCACCTGGGTTTTCCATTGATAAAGAGCCGAAGAATCTTATTTATCTACCGGTCATCAGCAAGACGTCCTTCGATAACATCACGCTGAATATTTTAGATCAGAATTGGAAACCGGTAAATTTTCGTGGAGAAGAAATTATTATACGATTGGAATTGAAAAAGATCGTTAGGGATTATACCTCACAACAATAAATAATAATCCAATACTCACCACCACTCATCATATGAAAGGAATTCAACTGAGAAGGTTGCAGTAGCCATCACTTGAGAACATGGGTTTGGATTTCAGCAATAAAAGACATCTCCATAGTGGTCATCAGTCATTATCTACAACGAGCTCGAGGGAGAAGGTTGCTTCTGCATCACTATCATTGGAAAATATCAATTTTTTGAAGTCCCTTGGTTACAATGTCGGAAAAACTTCAAATACTCAACGAGCCAAACTTCAATGAAGACATCATCCGAGAAGAAACTCATACCTACTATCCCCACACAACATCTTTTGGCAACAGCGATGAAATTGAGATATTAATCAATCAACAAGATGTGTTGGTAGATTTGGCCTCGTCTGCTTTATTCATCGAGGCAGAATTCTAGCCAGAAGCAATTGGTGATGGTGAATGTAAACTAACGAACAATTTCGGAGCGTTTCTCTTCGAATATATCAGTTATGAATTGAATGGAAAAGAGGTAGACAAAGTACGTGATCCTGGTATTGTCAGCACCATCAGAGCTTATCTAACATATGCCAAACATGAATCTATATCTCTAGCTATTTCTGGATGGTCATTTAAGGATGTATTGAGTTCAGTCTACAATAATAAAATCAATTTATGGATACCATTGAATTTTCTACTAGGCCTATTCATTGACTATAACAAAGTTTTGAGTGGAAAACATAAGCTGCGCTTGATAAGGTCTCGAACCGATAACGATTGCTATACTAATAGCACAGGCACGAAAACGGCTAAAATAAATGTGAAGACGATAGCATTAAAAGAGCGACATGTGTTTCAAAGTGATCAAGTTAAATTTCAAATGTTGGGGAATTTGAGTGCTGAGAAGCCTATTTTGATTCCATTCCGTAGTTGGGGTCTGCATGAAAATCCGTTGATGAAGGAGAGCACTCGTGACATTTGGGCTGTTAAAACTTCAATGAATTTGGAACGACCCAGATATGTGATTCTAGCTTTCCAAACTGATCGAAAAAATAATCCTGTTAAGCACAGTGCATATTTCGATAATATAAACTTGCTAAATGTTAAATTATACTTGAATTCAGAGTGTTATCCATATGAAGCAATGAAATTGAATTTCACCGACCAGCTATACGTGGAAGCATACCAGATGTACTATGATTTCCAGAAATCATTTTCAAATAAAATAATAAGCGAACCCATGTTAGATTATATAGCATTCAAGAATAAAGCAATTTTTGTGATTGACTGTTCAAAACAAAACGATGCTATAAAGTCATCAACAATTGACGTCAAACTAGAGATGGAAAGTTTCCTGAATTTCCCCAAAAACACCAGGGCTTATTGCATCATCATTAACGATCGTATAATGGAGTATTCTCCGATTACAGGATCAGTTCGGAATTTGGTGTGAAGAACCAGGTGATGAATCATAATGTTATAATTTATGTTCTAAATGATGTACTATCAAAATGTATCTTTCCCAATAAATGTTATTATTATTATTATATTCGATATTTTATTTCTCAAACGGTAGGTGGTGATGTAAACATCCGACGATCATAGGTTGTAAACTATGGTAGTCGGTTGCTGGAAATGAAACAAATTGAAACAACTAGTGACGTTATCAGTCAGTTATCAACGTTTGCAATGATATCGAAACGGAGAGTTACCCCCCACCCTCACTATTCACGTTCACGTTCTCACGTATGTAAGAGAGAATCATTTCAGAAAATGTTCAGTTATAAAAATGAACTTAGCAGCGTGCGTTCGTGATTCAAATGTGGCTACATGGTCCACCAACAATTTTATTAAGTTAACAGTTAATGAAGTGTGTCTAAAATTTGGGGTCGATATAAGAAACGATAAAAGAAACTGTTTATTTTGGAATATTCAACTAAACCAACGCGTTCTGATGAATGAAGATCTATTGGATTGGTTAGGTTATCGCGGCAAAAAATATCATGCTAAAAAGGGTGTTATAACAAGATTGTTGAGGAAAAACCCGCATATACACCATTTAGAAATTTGTGATAAGACTGATGCACGAAAGAAATATTATGTTCTAGATGCTATTGATTTCGAATCATTATTGATGCAAATGCGAACTCCTAAAGTCATCGAGTTACGTGAACTGTTTTCGTTAATGAAATTTATTATGATGAAATATTGTGAGTACGAGAAATTCTATGAACAACAAGAACGTCAAAGAGCTGAGGAACGTGAATGTCTTGCGAAAGAACGATCTCAACGCTTATCTCAACAAATTCAAATGAATGTTATCACCTTACGGAATAACATTGCACCAAATAATGTTCCACCTCCTATAAATTTTGGAAAGAGACGAAATTTAGGTAATTACTTTGTTTTTTATAATAAAATTTATATAATATATATTATTTAGGATTATATCGAACATCGAATGATATGAGACCAGAATGGTACCTAATGCGTCGACAGGAGGATGGTTGGCGTGATGCCGACAGAAAATTACAAAATCGAGGAATGCGATTAATACGTAAATGGTCTAACATATCTCATGCTATCGATATTGGTAACGAAGTGAAACAATATTTCCGTCGCGATTTGAAATGGTATGCAAGAGGAAATATTATTCATGCCGCAGAAGAAGAGGGGGTGAACAATTGATTAGTGATATCAACATCGAGTCATTGATAGAATGTGTTATCAATCACAAAAATAAAGCTTATGAACTAGCAAATGATAATGTCAATATATTATTATAATTATCATTCCTTTTGTTTTATTAAAACACTTATATCTTCATACAATCATTTATTTACATGGTAAATAGCCTTCTTTACATATTTAACAAACATTTTCAACATAAGTACTGATAAAGAAGATAAAATTGCATACAAAATTGCGAAAATTTTAGAAATTTCTTCGTCTAGTGAGGATGATGTACGTGTGGATGGTGTTGATATTGTCTTTTGTATGACATGTGGTAAACATGATGATTGTTGGAGCAATTGCCATTCAGCCATATCTCCCTCACTCCGATCAAAGAATAAAAGTTTAAGTTTATAATGTATGGTGGTACGATTATCTTGAGGAATGTTGAATGCGAATACCTCTAATTGATTATCGTTGATTTTTCTAAAATTCATCGGAATCCATTCGGTACGGTTACACCCCCCACCACCATCGGTTGCAACATCCTTCAGACAAATATAAATGCGCTCAACGTGTTGGGGAACGTTCGCGTATAGAATACCATTCAGAATTGTGGTTAGAATCACAAAATTTGTTTTTAACATCCCCACTCCCATCATTATCTTCACTTTTTGCACTTGTAAATGTATTCAACAGTCTTATAACTTTTATTTTATCTTCGTAAAAATTCAAGTCTCTTCTTAGTTCATGAACTTTCTCCACAAATTTTCTAAGTATACGTGTGTATCCTTCAAAAGATATATGCATGATGACACATTTACAAACTAAGTGGATATCTTTATCATAACCTCCAACTATTCACATTTACACATAGAGTATCATTATTATTACTCGCATTTCATTCCTCATCTGACCATCATAGTTCGTGAACGATGATGACGTCATCATCGTTCGTAAACTATGGTCGCCGGGTTGAATCAGTTACTGTCATTGGCTTGGAGCAGTGACGTCATCATCGTTCGTAAACTATGGTCGCCGGGTTGAATCAGTTACTGTCATCGGTTCGAAGCAGTGACGTCATCATCGTTCGTAAACTATGGTCGCCAGATTGAAACAATGAATGCCTCCCGTGACGTCATCACCGTTGGTAAACTATGATCGTAGGATCTTCAATTCAATAAAATTAACATTCTGCATATCAAGACTTTTCATTTGATACCTATAAAGCTATGGTTGACATTCATAGATCCGTCTTGACAGTTCGCGTGACAGATGCTTCATGGATCCACCACGTCACACCCTCCAAGACGCGACATGACACTTCGATGAAGACCTCACGTGACAGACATCATGACAACTCTTTCAACCACCATGATGCTCCTTCAGCTCTATGGTACGTGATAGCCACCATGACACCTTGTGACAGACACTCCGTCGAAGTGACAGACACCATATCTCACCGCGTGACAGATCATGTGATTTCATAATCGTACGAGTCGCATGAGTCGGACGAGTCGAACTGGTGGCGACACCTCCACGAAGCAGCCTGTACCTTCGGTCCGCCATGACATCTGTCACGTGACACCTACACGAAGCAGCCTGTACCTTTAGCTCACCATGACAGCTGTCACGTGGTGGTGACACCTACACGGAGCAACCTGTACCTTTGGTTCGCCATGACAGCTGTCATGTGGTGTCGACATCTCCATGAAGCAGCCTGTACATTTAGCTCACCATGACAGCTGTCACGTGGTGGTAACATTTACACGAAGCAATCTGTACCTTTGGTCCGCCATGACAGCTGTCATGTGGTGGCGACATCTCCATGAAGCAGCCTGTACCCAAGGGTCGCCATGACAGCTGTCACGTGGTGGCGACATCTCCACGAAGCATTCTGTACCTTCGATGACAGCTGTCACGTGATGGTGACATCTCCATGAAGCAGCCTGTACCTTTGGACCAATGGTACAGATTGCTTCCTAGAGGTGGCGGAGCCCCCTACACGAAGCAGTCTGTACCTTGCGTCCGCCATGACAGCTGTACCTTATGGTCGCCATGACAGCTGGACCTTATGGTAGCCATGACAGCTGTACCTCATGCTCGCCATGACAGCTGGACCTCATGGTCGCCATGACAGCTGGACCTTATGGTCACCATGACAGCTGTCACTTGGTGGTGACACCTACACGAAGCAACCTGTACCTTATGGTTGCCATGACAGCTGGACCTTATGGTTGCCATGACAGCTGTACCTTAGGTCAGCCATGACTGCTGTACCTTATGGCCGTCATGACAGCTGGTCCTTATGGTCGCCATGACAGCTGTACCTTATGGCCGCCATGACAGCTGATCCTTATGGTCGCCATGACAGCTGGACCTTATGGTTGCCATGACAGCTGTACCTTAGGTCAGCCATGACAGCTGTACCTTATGGCCGTCATGACAGCTGGTCCTTATGGTCGCCATGACAGCTGTACCTTATGGCCGCCATGACAGCTGGTCCTTATGGTCGCCATGACAGCTGTACCTTATGACCGCCATGTTAGCTGGTCCTTATGGTCGCCATGACAGCTGTACCTTAGGTCCACCATGACAGCTGTACCTTATGGCCGCCATGACAGCTGGTCCTTATGGTCGCCATGACAGCTGTACCTTAGGTCCGCCATGACAGCTGTACCTTATGGCCGCCATGACAGCTGGTCCTTATGGTCGCCATGACAGCTGTACCTTAGGTCAACCATGACAGCTGTCACTTGGTGGTGCCACCTCTACGAAACAGTCTGTACCTCAGGTCTGCTTAATGCTCTATGGTTTTGACTTGGGGTTAGCTCTATAACTTTCAGCTCTATGGTATGCACATTCACAGCTAGACCGGATGTGGAGACCGGATATCCTGGTCCCGAACGCGCCCAGTTCATCTACTTATGTATTGAATGTAATTATGTTTTACTATAGTTCTAAATAATTCTTCATTTGAGGTTATATTTTCATACGTTAAGGTACAGAGTTCAGGAATTGAATAAACATTCTACCGCCAAAATATGAAACACAAATGATCACAAATTTGACGATTCTTTTAATGAATCTTGAATGTCTGATATATTTTCCCAATATCAGTTAACACTACACTATATATTACTGTTGAAACAATACAATTTTTTTCGATTGAGCACAAGAAAAGTGTTTACTCTACTGCTGTAAAATGTCTAATTTACGAGTATTTCGAATCGAATCAAATTAGTTTCTAGTGATTGTGGTCAAAAGCATGTAGGTGTGTAGTGAACAGTAGCTTAAAATTGGGTAAGAAAATAATATTTTTCATGGAATGACTATGTTTTTCAAGTAGTTTCGAATTTATTATTAATCCACAATTTTTTTATATTTTATATTCATAACGCAACACCTACTTGTGTTGCTGTAACTGTGATGAAGGCATTTTTCATAAATGTTAATCTGAAACTATCGAAAGTGACATTAATTTCCTCCTGAATAGTAGACTCCCGCAGATAGTTAATCTTGAAAAATGTCGGCTTCCGGATGGATTCCGCGTCACAATAGCAAGACTTGGCGCCAACGTTTCGTCAACCATTACAGGTGACATCTCCACGGAAGGCTTGAGACTTGAACTGAAACTGATTCTACTGGTTTCTGTAGCCGTATTTATTTTATGGGAAATCCTTCACGCTACACAGTTCACTGCCTTCATTCCGGTGGTAAAGTCCGTTCTGATACCTGCCGTTGTGTGATTATGTGCGAAGTGAAGTTTTCGAAGATGTGTTTCAAAATGTTGGGAAGGTAATATCCTGAGTCACGGTTTAGATTATTTGGATGTTTTAGGACTGCAATAGCTTCAAGGGTTTTTCGCTGATGGAAGTGTGTGACTCGGGCTAGGATTTTAGTATGTTCGAAAAGGATCTGATGATAAGTGTCAAACTTGTGTTCCGCAAGTGCAGATCTACTGGTATCACGAAGCCTTGTACAGCGCTCATGTTCTTCCACACTGTACGACCTGTTTCAGCAAAGTAGACTTTACCGCAAGAACAGGGACATATCTAGACTAACATTTCGTCTTGAGAACAGATGAGTCAATAGCATCTTGCTCAAAAGTTTCCATAAAGATATAAGCTATCACCGGAGAAAATGGGGAACCCATGGCAGCTCCCGAGGACTGCTCGTAAAACTTGCCAACCTACAGAAGATATGTGGAAGATAGACAAAAATCAATTAACGGTAGTAAGTTCATTGAAATGTTTTTGCAGGTAACAGTTGAGAAATTATGGAAAGTGTGTCTGGAATGGGAACATTGGTAAAGAGTGACTCGACGTGGAAAGTGACGAGCAAATCGTCGGTGTCATTTTTTAGCGTTTGGAATTTTTCAACGAAATGAGAGGAATTAGGATAAGACTCTTGGAATTACCTACAAGAGGTTTGAGAATATATGACAGATATCAAGAGTTCATAAGTAGGGGATCCGATAGTGCTGACAATTGGTCTGAGGGCAACTGAGGGTTTATGTATTTTAGGCAAATCATATAAAGAACAATGAGGGATAAGAATTGTTTTCTCTTGCGGAACCCAAGTTAGACAGTAGTCATCAAATCCTTTTCGAAAATACAAAAATCCTAGCCAGAGCCCCACACTTCTATCAGTGAAAAATCCTTGTAGCTATAGAAATGCTAAAACATCCAAATAATCCAAAATGTGACTCAGGATATCACTTTCTCAACATTTGAAAACCCATCCTCGAAAATTCCACTTCGCACATGATCACGCAACGGCAATGTCAATTGCCGGAACGGAATTAATCACCGGAACAAAATCAGAATTCCACTACGATAAATACGGCTACAGAAACAAGTATAATTAGTTTCAGTTCAAGCCTCACACCAGCCCTGAAGATGCCACCTGCAATGGTTGGCAAAACGTCGGTATCAATTCATGCTATCGTGACCCGAAATGCTTCCGGAAATCAAGAATCTCCATCAATTTCCTCTTCTTTTATACAGTGTTTTTTCGATAGATTAATGACCAAACGTAAGCCACCATTATTTTGAGTTGAATTGAAAAACGTTATCAAGAAATGTCTTGAATTGGATTTTTGCTTTCACGATGATAGAAAGTAATTCTCCCTGGAAGTTGTTGTTGTTGTTGTTGTTCATAGGTATCGAAACTAAACAAAAAATATTAGTAGTTTTGTAAAGATGATTTTATTGTCAAATTTTGACCGATAATATGAACCTAGACACTGATACAGGATAATTCATAGGGTCGTAGTGTGATGGGGTTAACTGATGTGGATGAAAGTGGTTATAAGTCAACCATAAGTGATGAGTCTATCGACATTCGTTATTATGATACATAATGATCGTAACTTTCAAACGACCCGATATAACTAACTCAACTGGTCGAGATCTTTTACTCATCTTACTTAACAATCCGTATAGATCAAAACTAAAATTCAGTTCCGGAATAAGGAAAGACAATATTTTTAATGTATCAACAACATGCGTAGCATAATTATTAAAATCTGAGTAGTTTGGGCAGAATCGATTGTTTATTCGAATGCATAGAATCGAATATTCCGAATTAGAATACTGTCGAGAATCGAATGATTATTCGAATACAGGAGTATTGACTACTCCGATAAGAATCGGATGCATCCGAATACTTTCATAATTTGTATTCGAATAGTTCTATCACTACTACCAAGTACAGGTTCCAGAACGGAGTTAACCACCGGTAAAAGGCAGTAAAATTTATAGCGTGAAGGATTTTTTTCCTACAATAAATACCGCTACAGAAGCCAGTAGAATCAATTCCAATTCAAGCGTCAAGTCGGCCCTGAAGATGTCACCAGTAATGGTTGGTGGAACGTCGGCATCAAGTCCTGATATTGTGACGCGGGAATCATCCGGAAGCCAAGATTCTTCGAAATTCGCAGTCGGAATGTATTTTATGTTGATATAAATTATACGTACTTTGTAATAATAATAACCAATCATAAACAAAATCTCAAATATATGATGTGTATGTTTCACTTATTTTTAATATTTTCTTCTGGTGTCATTTAAAAAAAATCCTTTCTAATCTATAAATACTGAACTTGCTTCTTTATATAGGAAACACCGACATAGTTCATTAATTTTTATTGATGAAATTATTCCAATTACATATATGTTATAATATTATTAACAGGGAATTGTGGTATAAGTCGTTTGGAACAATGTACAATCACAATCGAAATATCAAAACCTAATCAATAAGTTGAACTACCTAGTATTTGAACATCTTTGTTTATGGAATTAGAATTTTGCAATCAAATAGGTTGAAATTCAGAATGGTCGATTTGATTTGAACACGAGACTTTTCGTCCACTAGACTGATTCTACCAACTGAGCTACAGAGATGACCTGATCTATTTTCTATATGAGCGATCGTTTTTGCCCAAGATACCACATCTTCACTGTGTTAGGGGTTTTTCAATTATAAATAGAAATGAAAACTTTTAAGTATTTCAGAAATAGCAGGAATGTTGGTTAGTCATTGAAGGAATTAATTTTTGGAGCAGAATTTACCTCTACTCACGGAGATCATATTAGTTGAAGAAATCCAGTTGTTAAGATTAGAAATTTCAATACTGAACGCCATCATTTTTTTTATATCGATAGCTAAATGGATACCAGTACAACTTTTTTAATGATTTGTGCAACTTTTTGATAACATTTAAGAAACAGTTACGAAAGGTTTTATAATAGCTTTTTATCGAATAATATTTTAACTATGAATTAAAAATTTGTACACCTAAATTATTTTTTTTTGTTACATTTTTCGCTCTTGAGTATTTCATAATTGTCATAAATATGGCAATCAATAATATTGATTGGGCTGCTGGAATCTGTGAACTTTTTCGCATTTCTATTGGGGTGTTGCATATGAACATTTCTGAGAAAAAATAAATTATATTAAGCCGTATGCTTTTCATCCGATGTTAACAAGAAACCAACACTCAGTATATCACTTTTATCAAATGTTGACAACATATTTCCACTCGACACCATAAAAACGCGTATGTATATCAAATTTCATAAATTTAGTGTATATTTTGTCGAAAATATTCACTTATAATATCCCATGTGCAATATTTCCGGAAATAAATTTGTGCACTCAGAATATTCGATAAGAGAATTCCACACGGAAGAAAAATTAGTTTAAAATAATTTCAATGTGATGTTATTTGACATTTTTTCATAAAAATATGAGACATTACGACGGAATGCCATAATTTTTTTATAGGATTTTGAGAGTTTGATGTATACGAGTCCAAACGTCAAAAAAACTTTTGGTGTTTCCATGCTTAAATTGTGTATGGTTATAATTTATAATGTTTAGCCACGGAATTGAAAATCCAGTTGTAATTTCTGATTCACCCACTTTTGTTGTACAAAATTTGAAAAAAGTGGATTAAATATAGTTTATTACATGTTGTTGAATCAAATTTCATTTACCAAAATTGATGGAAGTATGTGTTTTTACCCAATAATTTTCTTTCGGCAACTGATTTACAATAAAATTTAAATATCAGTAGTAATTTTTCATCCACCCACCTTAGGTCTACAAAATTGTTAAAAGTAGATTAAATATTGTTGAATTACATTTTATTTACTGAAAGTGGTGGAAGCATGTGTTCTTAAATAATGGTTTTCTTTTGGCAACTAATTTATGATAAAATTCAAATATCAGTAGTAATTTTTGATTCACTCACTTTAGTTTTACAAAATTGTGAAAAGTGGATTAAATATGGTTCATTACATGTTATTGTATTACATTTTATTTACTGAAATTGGTGGAAGTATGTATTTTTAAGTAACAGTTTTCTTTTGACAACTGATTTACAATAAAATTCAAATATCTTTTGATCCACCTACTTTAGTTGTTTTAAATTATTTTAAATAGATTATTTATAGTCTCTTTTATCTTTTTGGGTTAAATTTGATTTACTAAAATTGGAGGTATTATATTTGTTTTTAATAAACGATAGTTTCTGTTTTTTAAGCGAATCAAATAATTATAAAATAGTAATATTGCTCAATGGAAATAGGCGGTCATGGCTATGACAGATACCATGACAAATGTCATTATTGTACTTTCTCTATATTTTGTACAAAATCTATCGTCTCAGATTATATTTTAACAATGAGTTGTTTTGAAAATTACGAGACTTGTTCATGTTCATGTTTCGACGAATTAAGTCACGTGAAAAGGTTCCATTCCAAACGAACATATTAACTGGATTTAATTGAATATTGTTAACCAGAATTGTTAAATGTGGCAAATCGTAAAGGTTTATTCAAGAAAATCCAAGAAAAGCTGTTGCGAACATCTATAAAATTTAACAAAATTGGCAAGAATAAATTGTCAAAATGGTTTCAAATTATTACATTTATTTGCTTAAGACCACAAACATTTGGTAAATTTGGAGTCTTCTGTCCTTCGCTATTCGCCATTACGATGAAAGGATTTTCAAGAGGAATATCAAAAACATTTAAATGTTGTTATGAAATTAAATAAAATGTAGATTTTAATAATAAATAGAATGAATTTAAATATTTAATTCATTTTTGTGAACGGTTGTTTTGTTATGTATTGTATCACTTCCAAACTCATTTGTCAAACGTCAGAAAATATCCACTATTTTCGTTGGTCGAATATTGTCGGTGTGAAATTCTCATTTTAATTAAAGTTCAAGGTTCATCTTGAACACCTTATATCTTAGGAAATAATCAAATTCATGCCCACAGAAACGTAAGGAATCTCCACCTGAGCAATGGGATGCTTTCAGAAAGATCAATTTTATTATTATTTAAGTATGCATATAAAAAAGATCTCATGAATGGATACAAAGATTATGTAATTATTGTAACAGGAATCATATAATTTGGGAGAAATAATACACAGCCTATGAAAAGTCTTTGATAACATGAAACGTAATATACAAATCGAAAATGACCATTGTTTGCTCCATTACCGACGGTACTGTAGATTGTAGATGTTTTCAGGCTGATAATATAATAAGACAGACATTATTCTGCAATAACTCACTAAATACAGTGTTGTCAATATCGCGGATGCCTTATCCACTGGAAATTTGCTATCAAATATGCGATGGATTACTGATCCACTGCTAAATGAGACCGGAGTATACGTCATAAAGTATACGCCACATGGAGTCGCCACCAGAGGATACGTAAACGTTCGGAACTAAAATATGCAAAATATCCGAAAAGTCGACATAAGTCATCCCTGTGAAATTTTGCCAGATGATAGAAGTCGTCAAGGTACATCTTTTAACACGTGATGTGATAGCTCCTCCGTATACGGAGGACCTATGACACCGGATGATCTACCCAATGCAAATTTTCAATGAGAGGAGGACCTACTCACCGTAGGATGTATATATATATGTATATAAATATATATATTTGAATAAGAACTGTCAAGTAACTGCCAACCATAGCAGTACTAACCTACAATCCTTACTTCAAAAAACGACTGAACTTCAGATGAATGTGCGTGAATAGTTGATCTATGGTAGGGCATCGAATCGCATTGTGTCCATCAATGATCTACTATCCTTTCAGAGGTTTATATTTACAAAAATATAAAAATCTAACAAGACCGAAGTGGTGTAATTGGTAAACACCCTGGACTAGAAATCCAGAAATGTGGGTTCGAATCCCGCCCATGGTTCAATCTTTTACGTTTATTCATCTTTATAATCCTATGTTAAATTATCTAAGTTATCTTCATTATTCAGAAAATTTAATTCTATATCTCTTAAATTACATACACGATAGTGGCCAATTAGGCAAAGAAACTTTAAACTTGTTTATAATTAACCAGAACAATTCTCAGTCAGTTCTATTGAAATATATAAGAACCGGGATGCTGTCATTTGAATAAGAACTGTCAAGTAACTGCCAACCATAGCAGTACTAACCTACAATCCTTACTTCAAAAAACGACTGAACTTCAGATGAATGTGCGTGAATAGTTGATCTATGGTAGGGCATCGAATCGCATTGTGTTCATCAATGATCTACACTTCCGGTCTAGCTGTCGTTGTGCATCCGGTGCATGAGCTCGTCCTTATCAGTTTGAAAGGATGTAGGTGATAAGGATTTTATTTTATTTGTAAAGAGTATACAGAGTGTGTTCAAAAAGTGTGTCACATGTACAGAGTCACGTGACTAACACATGGCAGCATGGCGGCCCTAAGGTCCAACTGTCATGGCGACCATAAAGTCCAGCTGTCATGGTGGGCATAAGGACCAGCTGTCATGGCGACCATAAGAACCAGCTTTCATGGCGTCCATAAGAACCAGCTGTCATGGCGACCATAAGGACCACCTGTCATGGCGTCCATAAGAACCAGCTGTCATGGCGACCATAAGGACCAGCTGTCATGGCGGCCATAAGGACCAGCTGTCATGGCGGACCTAAGGTACAGATTGCTTCGTAGAGATGTCGCCATCAAGTGACAGCTGTCATGGCGGACCTAAGGTACAGACTGCTTCGTGGAGGGGGCTCCGCCACCTCTAGGAAGCAATAAGGACCAGCTGTCATGGCAGGCATAAGGACCAGCTGTCATGGCGACCATAAGGACCAGCTGTCATGGCAATCATAAGGTACAGGTTGCTTCGTGTAGGTGTCATCACCAAGTGACAGCTGTCATGGTGACCATAAGGTCCAGCTGTCATGGCGACCATAAGGTCCAGCTGTCATGGCGAGCATTAGGTACAGCTGTCATGGCTACCATAAGGTCCAGCTGTCATGGCGACCATAAGGTACAGCTGTCATGGCGAACCCAAGGTACAGACTGCTCCGTGGAGGGGGCTCCGCCACCTCTAGGAAGCAATCTGTACCTATGGTCCAAAGGTACAGGCTGCTTCATGGAGATGTCACCACCACGTGACAGCTGTCATCGAAGGTACAGAATGCTTCGTGGAGATGTAGCCACCACGTGACAGCTGTCATGGCGACCCTTGGGTACAGGCTGTTCCATGGAGATGTCGCCACCACATGACAGCTGTCATGGTGAACCAAAGGTACAGGTTGCTTCGTGTAGGTGTCACCACCACGTGACAGCTGTCATGGTGAGCTAAAGGTACAGGCTGCTTCGTGTAGGTGTCACGTGACAGATGTCATGGCGGACCGAAGGTACAGGCTGCTTCGTGAAGGTATCACCACCACGTGACAAAGACTGCTTTGTCATTGTTTCAATCCGGCGACCATAGTTTACGAACGATGATGACGTCACTGCTTCGAACCGATGACAGTAACTGATTCAATCCGGCGACCATAGTTCACGAACGATGATGACGTCACTGCTTCAAGCCAATGACAGTAACTGATTCAACCCGGCGACCATAGTTTACGAACGATGATGACGTCATCATCGTTCACGAACTATGATGGTCAGATGAGGAATGAAATGCGAGTAATAATAATGGTACTCTATGTGTAAATGTGAATAGTTGGAGGTTATGATAAAGATATCCAGTAAGTTTGTAAATGTGTCATTATGCATATATCTTTTGAAGAATACACACGTATACTTAGAAAATTTGTGGAGAAAGTTCATGAACTAAGAAGAGACTTGAATTTTTACGAAGATAAAATAAAAGTTATAAGACTGTTGAATACATTTACAAGTGCAAAAAGTGAAGATAATGATGGGAGTGGGGATGTTAAAAACAAATTTCGTGATTCTAACCACAATTCTGAATGGTATTCTATACGCGAACGTTCCCCAACACGTTGAGCGCATTTATATTTGTCTGAAGGATGTTGCAACCGATGGTGGTGGGGGGTGTAACCGTACCGAATGGATTCCGATGAATTTTAGAAAAATCAACGATAATCAATTAGAGGTATTCGCATTCAACATTCCTCAAGATAATCGTACCACCATACATTATAAACTTAAACTTTTATTCTTTGATCGGAGTGAGGGAGATATGGCTGAATGGCAATTGCTCCAACAATCATCATGTTTACCACATGTCATACAAAAGACAATATCAACACCATCCACACGTACATCATCCTCACTAGACGAAGAAATTTCTAAAATTTTCGCAATTTTGTATGCAATTTTATCTTCTTTATCAGTACTAATGTTGAAAATGTTTGTTAAATATGTAAAGAAGGCTATTTACCATGTAAATAAATGATTGTATGAAGATATAAGTGTTTTAATAAAACAAAAGGAATGATAATTATAATAATATATTGACATTATCATTTGCTAGTTCATAAGCTTTATTTTTGTGATTGATAACACATTCTATCAATGACTCGATGTTGATATCACTAATCAATTGTTCACCCCCTCTTCTTCTGCGGCATGAATAATATTTCCTCTTGCATACCATTTCAAATCGCGACGGAAATTCTGTTTCACTTCGTTACCAATATCGATAGCATGAGATATGTTAGACCATTTACGTATTAATCGCATTCCTCGATTTTGTAATTTTCTGTCGGCATCACGCCAACCATCCTCCTGTCGACGCATTAGGTACCATTCTGGTCTCATATCATTCGATGTTCGATATAATCCTAAATAATATATATTATATAAATTTTATTATAAAAAACAAATTAATTACCTGAATTTCGTCTCTTTCCAAAATTTATAGGAGGTGGAACATTATTTGGTGCAATGTTATTCCGTAAGGTGATAACATTCATTTGAATTTGTTGAGATAAGCGTTGAGATCGTTCTTTCGCAAGACATTCACGTTCCTCAGCTCTTTGACGTTCTTGTTGTTCATAGAATTTCTCGTACTCACAATATTTCATCATAATAAATTTCATTAACGAAAACAGTTCACGTAACTCGATGACTTTAGGAGTTCGCATTTGCATCAATAATGATTCGAAATCAATAGCATCTAGAACATAATATTTCTTCCGTGCATCAGTCTTATCACAAATTTCTAAATGGTGTATATGCGGGTTTTTCCTCAACAATCTTGTTATAACACCCTTTTTAGCATGATATTTTTTGCCGCGATAACCTAACCAATCCAATAGATCTTCATTCATCAGAACGCGTTGGTTTAGTTGAATATTCCAAAATAAACAGTTTCTTTTATCGTTTCTTATATCGACCCCAAATTTTAGACACACTTCATTAACTGTTAACTTAATAAAATTGTTGGTGGACCATGTAGCCACATTTGAATCACAAACGCACGCTGCTAAGTTCATTTTTATAACTGAACATTTTCTGAAATGATTCTCTCTTACATACGTGAGAACGTGAACGTGAATAGTGAGGGTGGGGGGTAACTCTCCGTTTCGATATCATTGCAAACGTTGATAACTGACTGATAACGTCACTAGTTGTTTCAATTTGTTTCATTTCCAGCAACCGACTACCATAGTTTACAAACTATGATCGTCGGATGTTTACATCACCACCTACCGTTTGAGAAATAAAATATCAAATATAATAATAATAATAACATTTATTGGGAAAGATACATTTTGATAGTACATCATTTAGAACATAAATTATAACATTATGATTCATCACCTGGTTCTTCACACCAAATTCCGAACTGATCCTGTAATCGGAGAATACTCCATTATACGATCGTTAATGATGATGCAATAAGCCCTGGTGTTTTTGGGGAAATTCAGGAAACTTTCCATCTCTAGTTTGACGTCAATTGTTGATGACTTTATAGCATCGTTTTGTTTTGAACAGTCAATCACAAAAATTGCTCTATTCTTGAATGCTATATAATCTAACATGGGTTCGCTTATTATTTTATTTGAAAATGATTTCTGGAAATCATAGTACATCTGGTATGCTTCCACGTATTGCTGGTCGGTGAAATTCAATTTCATTGCTTCATATGGATAAC
This sequence comes from Endomychus coccineus, assembly GCA_958510875.1. Lineage (NCBI taxonomy): Eukaryota > Metazoa > Arthropoda > Insecta > Coleoptera > Endomychidae > Endomychus > Endomychus coccineus. The sequence continues at coordinate 95,953,698 of OY294069.1, read as the reverse complement.
ACTCTGAATTCAAGTATAATTTAACATTTAGCAAGTTTATGTTATCGAAATATGCACTGTGCTTAACAGGATTATTTTTTCGATCAGTTTGGAAAGCTAGAATCACATATCTGGGTCGTTCCAAATTCATTGAAGTTTTAACAGCCCAAATGTCCCGAGTGCTCTCCTTCATCAACGGATTTTCATGCAGATCCCAACTACGGAATGGAATCAAAATAGGCTTCTCAGCACTCAAATTCCCCAAAATTTGAAATTTAACTTGATCACTTGGAAACACAGGTCGCACTTTTAATGCTATCGTCTTCACATTTATTTTAGCCGTTTTCGTGCCTGTGCTATTAGTATAGCAATCGTTATCGGTTCGAGACCTTATCAAGCGCAGCTTATGTTTTCCACTCAAAACTTTGTTATAGTCAATGAATAGGCCTAGTAGAAAATTCAACGGTATCCATAAATTGATTTTATTATTGTAGACTGAACTCAATGCATCCTTAAATGACCATCCAGAAATAGCTAGAGGTATAGATTCATGTTTGGCATATGTTAGATAAGCTCTGATGGTGCTGACAATACCAGGATCACGTACTTTGTCTATCTCTTTTCCATTCAATTCATAACTGATATATTCGAAGAGAAACGCTCCGAAATTATTCGTTAGTTTACATTCACCATCACCACTTGCTTCTGGCTGGAATTCTGCCTCGATGAATAAAGCAGACGAGGCCAAATCTACTAACACATCTTGTTGATTGATTAATATCTCAATTTCATCGCTATTGCCAAAAGATGTTGTGTGGGGATAGTAGGTATGAGTTTCTTCTCGGATGATGTCTTCATTGAAGTTTGGCTCGTTGAATATTTGAAGTTTTTCCGACATTGTAACCAAGGGACTTCAAAAAATTGATATTCTCCAATGATAGTGATGCAGAAGCAACTTTCTCCCTCGAGCTCGTTGTAGATAATGACTGATGACCACTATGGAGATGTCTTTTATTGCTGAAATCCAAACCCATGTTCTCAAGTGATGGCTACTGCAACCTTCTCAGTTGAATTCCTTTCATATAATGAGTGGTGGTGAGTATTGGATTATTATTTATTGTTGTGAGGTATAATCCCTAACGATCTTTTTCAATTCCAATCGTATAATAATTTCTTCTCCACGAAAATTTACCGGTTTCCAATTCTGATCTAAAATATTCAGCGTGATGTTATCGAAGGACGTCTTGCTGATGACCGGTAGATAAATAAGATTCTTCGGCTCTATATCAATGAAAACCCAGGTGGTACAAGAGGTGAGAACTCATATATCGTATGAGCTATCTTATTGTTATAATATGCTCCTGCGGTTAAGTTACACTCAACACGTATTGTTTGAACTTTGATTATGTTTATAGGTCGATCAGATACGTGTAGTTCGCGAGATGTTAATTTCTTTTTGCTGAATCCCAACAGTTCGCTTATACTATCTTTAGGAATAAAATTCACTTCAAAATCACTCTTCAGCTCTGTGTGTAGAGTGTTGTTGTTAGATTTTATTGATAATTTCCGGTCACGTTCTTCTTGCTTCACTCCTATCCCACAAACTGCACTTTGTATGAAATCCTCGATGTCTGTCAACTCGTAGGACCCCGTAGGTATAGTTACTACTTCTTCCTCACCCTTCACATTTTTATAATAAAATTTATTAAAACCTTCTTCAATGTTCGGAATGCTATTGTACGTATGCAAGCCAACAAGTGCGATAGAATAATATGAATGAGGATCTAGTTCTATAGGTGGGTGGAAATCTACAGATAAGCGGGAGCTCTTACCCGTGATAGTGAACGTCTGAGACATGATTGATGCAAACTTTACCAACAATCTATTTATATACTAATAAATGCAGGGTTAGTCGAGCACAACTGAAGAGTTAGAGAGGAAATCTAAACATAACTGACCACAATTATAAGTGTTATATTGTTGAAAATTATCGTGATTGAATAATATCTTACACTTTTTGAAATAATCCACTAGTTCGCGAGGGGGGCGTAAATTGCCAAAACTATCATAATATAAAACTGTATCACCGACTTTATTAAACCCAACCCAGTGAGTGCCCCCATTGTTAGCTATCTAAATTAACTATTCCAAGCTCGATTTTCCATGGTCCGTTGGATGGCAGTTCATCACGCATAAATACTCCTCTAAAATGGGGAATTTTCAGAGCTTTTGCTAGTTTTCGTAGATCGAGATCGGTCAGAGGTCTTCTGGGTAGGTTTACTGACAGTTTTTTGGATGTTTATTTAAATATAGACCAAGACCTTTGCGATACTTTTTCAAATATAGACCAGATCCTTGTTTCCCCAAAGCTATAGCTTCCATTGTTTTATTATGTCTTTCCGTTTCCTCCAAGGTTTTCCGAGCTGCTTTGCTGTCGTTGACGGCCTTAGCGATGCCTGCACCACCCCCCGCCAATGCTCCAGCAGCTGATAAGCCGGCAAACAGAGGTATTAAAAATGGTAGAAATCCTCCAGTCTTTGGAATAGGAATTACTCTTGGTAACCGAACATTTTTCCGACCACCCGCTTTCTTGAATTGTTTTCGTGCAACTTTCAACGCTGTTTGGGATGTTTTCTTCAGATTGGATGAGTCAAACTTATTCTTCATAACTTTTCTCACCCCATCGACAATTGCACTTTGAACCCAACCTTCTTTCTCATACCCATTCCCAATTTCCTCTTTGCCTTCATAATTTTATTTACACCGAAAGCGGCAATCCTTTCTCCAAATTTTGTGTCTTCAGATTTGACACGTTGCCAAGCAGCGTTCTCTAATATTTTATCCGCCTCGTGACGTCCTTCCAAACTAGCGTTTCGCAGATATGAAATATCGTGTTGGCGGCAAGCTTTATCGAGTGGATTGATACCTGAATCTCCTCTTCTCAACCGTTCTTCTAATTTTGTACCGGGACCACAGAATTGATAACCAGGAATATGAAGTTCAAACGGGAGCTTGTTTATAAGCGTATTGAGAACACCTTCTCCTACGTACGCTTCCATACAGCCTGATGAAAATTCAAGATTGCACCGTTATTTAACGACGGGAGGGAGAAAGACCAAAGATCTCAAAATAATATTTTTTATTAATTTCAAAATTTTCTCAATACAAAAGACTTAAGTATAATCTTAACAATATATGTTTCAAATATTATAATCTTCACTCTTGATTCACCCTCATATTCACGGAATTTTTGTTCTATTATAATAACCATACCCTCGAGTCAATAATATTCCAGCTATTTGTTTGTTCCTAATAATCTCCAAATGGTCAATGATGGATTCATTGAACGAGATCCGAATTATTGATCCAACTGTTGTGATTATTATCTAGACCCAACCATTTCACATACTGTTGACCCCTCCTCTTTCGTAATATTTTTTCGACTAAATACACATCGGGTTGTTTTGTTTTCTGTAATTCTTCCCCGTAGAAACAGCCGCTGATTGGTGCGTTGGTCATATCTTCTAGTAGATATGTGACCGGGTTGGTAATTTTTACTTTGATGATTTTAAATAATTCCGTACTCCAATTGGGCGTAAATCCCTTCTCAAAAATACGTTTAGCCTTACTTATTCGTACCACATCTCCAACGTTGTATTTGTGAGGCAGAGCTAACTTGATGTGTGAGTAGGATCGCTTCAATATCTCGCTCTCAATCTGTTTCGTCACTTTTATTGGAGCCATATTTATAGTACTATGTTTACGTTTATTATATTTTTCTGTGGTTTCTTCAAGTATATCAAGCCATTTGTATTTCCCGCTGAGACTGAAATGTTTGTAGAGCGATTCCTTTAACGTTCGAATGACACGTTCAGCAATGGCTGCTTTTTTCACACTATACGTATTATAATGATTGATATTATGTTTCTTCATCAGATCGTTAAAGTGTTTATTGAAGAATTCTTTTCCCTGATCGCTTTGCAGATTCCTAGGCTTAAGATGTCCTTCTAGCAATATAGAACTGACCGCTTTCCGAACTTCTTCGGCTGATTTCGTTTTCAGCGGGCGTGTCCATAGAATTTTCGAGAAACAATCGATCATAATCAAAATGTATTTGAATCCTCTATTTTCACGAGCGTAATTACCCATTTCTGCCTGATCCATTTGCCACAAATCATCCAAACCTTTTATGATCGTTCTGCGTCGTTTGAAATTCTTCCTACTCGGCTTATGAAGCTCATGCACAACTTGTTCTCTACTCATCTTATCAATGTGGAAATCTAGTGTAGAATTAATTTTTTGGGTATATTCACAGGATTTGGAGATATACGTTTCACAGAGCCCTGCTTTGTTGTTGTGGATGATGAGGGTCTCTTCTTAGAAGGTTCCACAGATGTCATCCGTCGTTCTAACGCCTCCACTTTACTAGTAATGTCATTTAGACGCATGTTCACACTGTTAAATGTGTTATTGATCTCTTTCAATTCATTTCTGTTTTCCCTCACACTATTACTGATTGTTTTATACTCTGATTTTATATAGATCCCCATTCCATTATATTTATTCTGAATGTCCATCAGATGTTTATCAATGTTGAGAATAACCTTGTCATTCGTTAAGTTATGTTCATCCAGATCCTTGTTGATATCTTTGATCAAATTATCAACCCTAACATTGAAGGTATCTTTAAGACTGGTTTCCGTTTTCAGATTCAGTTTGTGTGTTAATTTATCAGCATATACTTTATTTGCAACATCTCCATCATCATCCGGTGATTTTACGTTGCACAATCTACGATTTTCCATATCATAACTTCCATCGCTCGTTATGAATAATCCTTGTCCGTGAACTTGTTTGAAATTATTATTAAATACATTTGTATCATATATCCACATGGAAGAGGAGGCTCTACCAAACTTATCCATTGAAACCATCTTTATAACTGAGATGAATTTGTCTTACACCTGGTTTTTGTTCAATTACCCCTGCCTCTATCAATTCTTCTATTATAGAGATTATCTCATTGTGATGATTATGGTTACCTGCATGCGAGGATGCAACAAGAAGTCTCAGTCTATCCACAATTTCGTTAACGTCATCCCAATAAACATATTCGATAGGTTTCTCGTTATATTCAAGCATATCATTTTTGATATATGCACTTCCAGTGTATGTTTTAGCTCTGGGTCTTTTCATGGAATTAATCAAAGGTTTCAGTACATTTTTGTATTTTAAAATGTTTCTTATTCGATCAGCTGGATCGTTATTACGTCTATGGGCACTAGTCATTTCCATCATTTGACTGTAATTTTTCCCATCTTCCAAAGTGTAAGTATCAGGTAGAACATCTCTGTGAAATATCAAATTATACAGTCCTGTGGTACCCTTGAACGGAGTACCCTTGATAATTATATTACTCTCACTATCAATTTCTATAGGTTGATTACCCATGAACCATTTGTCTAAAGTTGAATTATATTGCAATCCCATTCTATATAAGTATATATACATGTTAGATGAATATATAACTATCAAAATCTTTGCGATAACGTCCTTTGTTCATATCACAGTCTTTGTTTATCATAAGGAATCCATATTTATCTTTCCAACATACGCTACATATCTCTTTGAATTTTTCGAGTGACATGTCGGTACTTACATGATCGGTGAATATATGTTTCAAATTGAGCTCATCCTGTTTGGAAATAATCAAGCAATTGGCATTGTCGCGCAATCCATGTTTTGGACATTTAGCAAAAGACTGGCAAAGATAGAAACTATCAATTGAGTTGTGTCTCCCTCTTGGGAAATAAGCACGAATTTTCTCCTGTTTCTCAAACATCACGTCATCGAATATTATGATTGAATTAGACCTCGCTTCTGTGGGGTCTATGACCTCATCACTTTCGGTACAAGGAAAATATCCAAGCCCCTCAATTTTCTTCAATGTCTCTTTTAGTAACTGGTATTTTGGTTGGTGTAAAGACTTTGAATATATGTACACGTTTTCAAATTTCAGACCGTTTGCATCTAACAATAGAGATAACATCACATTTGTTTTCCCACAATTACTTGGACCACAGATTATTGTTCGTAGAGTATTGGGCAGCAAAGAGCTGTGACGTTGTGGTTGTTCAACATTCTCATTGCTTGACCCTAAGTTCATAATACTCAACGAGTCTTTTTGCTTAACAATCTTCATCATGCCTGAAGGCGAATCGAAATCATACTGGAACATATGTTAATAAGCATTTGTTTATATACTAGATGATGATGTTATATTGTGTATGTCTGATCACGCGGTTAGGTGCTTCTACGGTTCTGTCAAAATCAGGTATCAAATACATGTTAAATAGGTATGAATGCTGGGACACGTGTCTGAATGTTGAAACACGTGTCTGAATGTTGAAACACGTGTCTGAATGTTGAAACACGTGTCTGAATGCTGAAACACGTGTCTGAATGTTGAAACACGTGTCTGAATGTTGAAACACGTGTCTGAATGTTGAAACACGTGTCTGAATGTTGAAACACGTGTCTGAATCTTGAAACACGTGTCTGAATGTTGAAACACGTGTCTGAATGTTGAAACACGTGTCTGAATGTTGAAACACTTGTCTGAATGTTAAAGCATGTGTTGAATCATGCGAAAAAACATGTGTATGAATGTAATACAATCATTATGATTATTCACATTTTATTCCTCATTAGCTCATCATAGTTCGTGAACGATGATGACGTCATCATCGTTCGTGAACTATGGTCGCCGGATTGAATCAGTTACTGTCATCGGTTCGAAGCAGTGACGTCATCATCGTTCGTAAACTATGGTCGCCGGATTGAAACAATGACAAAGCAGTCTTTGTCACGTGGTGGTGACACCTACACGAAGCAGCCTGTACCTTCGGTCCGCCATGACATCTGTCACGTGACACCTACACGAAGCAGCCTGTACCTTTAGCTCACCATGACAGCTGTCACGTGTTGGTGACACCTACACGAAGCAACCTGTACCTTTGATTCACCATGACAGCTGTCATGTGGTGGCGACATCTCCATGAAGCAGCCTGTACCTTTAGCTCACCATGACAGCTGTCACGTGGTGGTGACACCTACACGAATCAACCTGTACCTTTAGTTCACCATGACAGCTGTCATGTGGTGGCGACATCTCCATGAAGCAGCCTGTACCCAAGGGTCGCCATGACAGCTGTCACGTGGTGGCGACATCTCCACGAAGCATTCTGTACCTTCGATGACAGCTGTCACGTGGTGGTGACATCTCCATGGAGCAGCCTGTACCTTTGGACCAAAGGTAGAGATTGCTCCCTAGAGGTGGCGGAGCCCCCTCCACGAAGCAGTCTGTACCTTGGGTTCGCCATGACAGCTGTACCTTATGGTCGCCATGACAGCTGGACCTTATGGTAGCCATGACAGCTGTACCTCATGCTCGCCATGACAGCTGGACCTTATGGTCGCCATGACAGCTGGACCTTATGGTCACCATGACAGCTGTCACTTGGTGGTGACACCTACACGAAGCAACCTGTACCTTATGATTGCCATGACAGCTGGTCCTTATGCCCGCCATGACAGCTGGTCCTTATTGCTCCCTAGAGGTGGCGGAGCCCCCTCCACGAAGCAGTCTGTACCTTAGGTCCGCCATGACAGCTGTCACTTGATGGCGACATCTCTACGAAGCAATCTGTACCTTAGGTCCGCCATGACAGCTGGTCCTTATGGCCGCCATGACAGCTGGTCCTTATGGTCGCCATGACAGCTGGTTCTTATGGACGCCATGACAGGTGGTCCTTATGGTCGCCATGACAGCTGGTTCTTATGGACGCCATGACAGCTGGTTCTTATGGTCGCCATGACAGCTGGTCCTTATGCCCACCATGACAGCTGGACCTTATGGTCGCCATGACAGTTGGACCTTAGGGCCGCCATGCTGCCATGTGTTAGTCACGTGACTCTGTACATGTGACACACTTTTTGAACACACCCTGTATACTCTTTACAAATAAAATAAAATCCTCATCACCTACATCCTTTCAAACTGATAAGGACGAGCTCATGCACCGGATGCACATCGACAGCTAGACCGGAAGTGGAGACCGGATATCCTGGTCGAGAACGCGACCAGTTCATCTACTGTCTCGAATTTCAGATCAGTCGAGAAGGCCGACTAGAGGGCAAACTCGAGCTCCTACCTTCTCGCCTGAAAGCCCAGATAAATGCCGCGGAGCAAGATCTTACGCTCAGGCGGCATGTTGACAAGCCGATACACGGTGTTTTCTATCGAAACATCGAAACGCTCGGCTTGTCAACTAGGCTGACCTTCGGCTACCTAAAGTCAGCCGGGCTTACATCCGAGACTGAGGGATTTACCGCAGCTTGCCAAGATGGCGTAATTAACACCTTGGTCTATCGCCGCAATGTGATGGGTGTGCAGGTCCCTGATGTCAGCTGCAGGGCCTGTCGAAAGGCGCCTGAGACGCTGTTCCACCTTCTGTGGGCATGTCCGGCAAAAGCGGCCTCGGCATTGTATTACCATCTAAGGCACTCGTACGGAATAGACCAAGAGCCGGTGCTGCCTTACATGCCAGGAGATATTGAGTCCGTTGTCGGAAACGAGAAATGCCAGATCTTCTGGAATTATCCGTTTCCGACCGTCAGGTCCATACAAGCAAATAGGCCTGACGTTGTCCTCTTCGATAAACTAATCAAGACTATGTATGTCATCGAATTCTCCGCTCCGGCAGAGAAGAACATAGTCTTGAAAAAGGAGGAAAAATGGACAAAATATCAAGATCTCCTGTTCGAGCTCCGCACGCTATACCCAGGCCACAAGGTCGTATTAGTGGTTCTGATCATCGGTGTTTTGGGCGGAATTCGGTCTTCGCTGCGTTCAAACTTGAAGATCATTCCGGCCTGTAGGAACTCGGCGCAGATCTTGATAGACCGGATGCAAAAGGCAGTCATTCTGGGTTCAATTAGAATACTTAGGGCACACGATTTAGGAACCTGAAGCTACTTACCGACCGGTGGGGAGGAGTAGCTTCGGTTAACCGCCTTTTAGGTTTTTTTCTGGCGCGACTGCTGCGATGTCCTCAGAGCTCGCAGCAGCCCCGACCAGGTTTGAATGTAAAAAACAAAAAAACAAAATGTATATAGAAGAATCTCTTTAAGTTCAGGTATGCAGTCAACAAGGGGATGGAAAATAAAGTGAACTCTTTTTTCTATTCAAGCTTTCGAGTCATTTATTGGCTCTTCATCAGGAACTCTACAATGAATTATAATGAACAATATTTGGTTTGAAAAAAGAAAAAAACATTTAGGCATGTGTACTTACGAAAGTGAGGTTTGAAATCCCTTTTACTCGCCTTAATTTATAAAATAACATGTCACAAAAGACAACACTATTGGTATATTACTGTTACAGTTAAAATTGGATTAAAAATGAACATGATGGATACAATTAAGTGTAAAAACATTTTAAAATTCCTCCTGGGCTCGTATAGAACTCATGTCAGATTCAGGAAGAAATGATATGTGTGAATGACATATGACATTGAATTAATTGAAGTTGACACTTGACGTGTATAATAGATTACTAGTGACTTTGTTGTCAACATAGAATGAGATGAAAAATAAAAACACCAACTACTCAAGGGTACCAACTTGATATTTATTGAAATGAATTTTGGTCTGTCTCATAAGGAGGGAGACTTAGTAAATAAGAGTAGATTATGTTAAGATTGTGAATGTCGGTTCTGGAATTTATTGAATTAGGTTCTTTGAAAATGTGTGTCATTTCGAGGAAAGTTCTCTTTTTTAAATTGGATTCATATTTCAAGATAGTCATATTATCATAATCTGGGTTATGGTCAAAAGAGATGGTGTGATTAGCTAATGAACAAGTTTTTTTTAAATTTCTGATATCGCTTTTGTGGGAGCTAATTCTGTCTTTCAATTTCCTTTTGGTTTGGCCAATGTACTTCTTTTCACATTGAAAACAAGGGATACAGTAAACTAAATTTGAGTTGTCTAATAGAGGATCTTTGTCTTCTAATTTTGAAAAAATATTGTTTATTACGATTTGGTTTTTGTAAGCAATTTTGATATTAGGAATCTTGGAGAGTAATTTATTAAATTCATAGTTGAGAGATTCAATGTGTGGTAATGTGAGATAAAAGGTTTGTTGCAGATTGTTATTGGTTGGATTATTAATTGTATTATTAGGTTGATCAATATCGATGGAAGACCTACCGAAAATAAGTTTAAAAACTAGTTTTTGTGGGTAGCCACCGTTGATGAAAAGTTGTAAAAGTTTTTTAAGATTAGTTGTTCGTAGTGAAGTGTGACTTGTTTTAATTACTCTGTTTTTCATACCAAGAACTAAATTTATTTTTTGTCTGTGTTGGTGATATGATTCATAATGTAAGAATCTTCCAAAAGCACCTGGTTTGGTATACCAGCTAGTGATTAGAGTATTGTCAACCCTTCTGATTACTTTCGTATCTAAGAAGGGGAGGGGACACTTTGTTCGATGTTTTCTGCTTCGATGGTAAATTGTAGTTTTTCATGGTAACAGTTAAAAACAAGTAACAATTCATGAAATTTGTCCTGAGGGGCACTTAAAATAATATCATCTAAATATTTTTTCAAAAAGGGGATCAAACCTCACTTTCGTAAGTACACATGCCTGAAGGTTTTTTCTTTTTTCAAACCAAATATTGTTCATTATAATTCATTGTAGAGTTCGTGATGAAGAGCCAATAAATGACTCGAAAGCTTGAATAGAAAAAAGAGTTCACATTATTTTCCATCCCCTTGTTGACTGTATACCTGAACTTAAAGAGATTCTTCTTTAACTTAGACAGTCGTCTAACCTTCACACCTTCCTTATATATACATATATATATATATATACATATATATATATATATATATATATATATATATATATATATATATATATATATATATATATATATATATATATATATATATATATATATATATATATATATATATATATATGAAAATGAAATAAAAATTCTGTTTGACGTTTCGACAATGATTATTGTCTTTATCAAAATGTGAATTAGTGTTTCCATGTAATTGAGAAAATTTTTTAAATATTGAAACAAACGACAACAAACGTTTAATATTGGAATCTATTTAAATTAAAAAGAACAATTGTGTAAATGACAAAATAGATTCCAATCTTTCGAAACTTTATAATAATCTAATTCAAACTTAACAAAATTTTATTAGTTTGAAATGCCACTTTCCACTTGTCTATTTAAAATTCAACCTAAAAAAGATAAAGTATTATTTAATTATGACATTATGAGTAACAATTTTGAGGTTAAATTCCATAGAATTATCTCAAACTTGAATAGTTGATTATGATAGATCGGAAGTGTTTATCATAGAATAACTAATTCATACAATAATCATAGATATTTATAATTGTACAATCTTAAAATATCTTGTATTTAATCAAATTCAATCCATTTCAAATTGTAATTAGCCATACATTACTCTTTCACACACAACCGATCCAATGTTTTCTGCAGTTTTAATTGGATCTTAAAACACAAGTCGGCTGCAGACGCATTTCATTAATCGAAATCATCTATTCTTTTCTAAATTACATGGAAACACTAATTCACATTTTGATAAAGACCATAAACATTGTCGAAACGTCAAACAGAATTTTTATTTCATTTTCAGTATATATACGAACCAATATACCAAGAAAACATACAAATATATATATATATATATATATATATATATATATATATATATATATATATATATATATATATATATATATATATATATATATATATATATATATATATATATATATATATATATATATATTCTTTTGTTGATATTCTTGAACCATTTGTAATATTTGTATGTTTTCTTGGTATATTGGTTCGTATATATACTGATAATGAAATAAAAATTCTGTTTGACGTTTCGACAATGTTTATTGCCTTTATCAAAATTTAACAATTTTGATAAAGGCAATAAACATTGTCGAAACGTCAAACAGAATTTTTATTTCATTATCAGTATATATACGAACCAATATATCAAGAAAACATACAAATATATATATATATATATATATATATATATATATATATATATATATATATATATATATATATATATATATATATATATATATATATATAAACAAGTTTAAAGTTTCTTTGCCTAATTGGCCACTATCGTGTATGTAACTTAAGAGATATAGAATTAAATTTTCTGAATTATGAAGATAACTTAGATAATTTAACATAGGATTATAAAGATGAATAAACGTAAAAGATTGAACCATAGGCGGGATTCGAACCCACATTTCTGGATTTCTAGTCCAGGGTGTTTACCAATTACACCACTTCGGTCCTATTAGATTTTTATATTTTTGTAAATATAAACCTCTGAAAGGATAGTAGATCATTGATGAACACAATGCGATTCGATGCCCTACCATAGATCAACTATTCACGCATATTCATCTAAAGTTCAGTCGTTTTTTGAAGTAAGGATTGTAGGTTAGTACTGCTATGGTTGGCAGTTACTTGACAGTTCTTATTCAAATGACAGCATCCCTGGTTCTTATATATTTCAATAGAACTGACTGAGAATTGTTCTGGTTAATTATAAACAAGTTTAAAGTTTCTTTGCCTAATTGGCCACTATCGTGTATGTTACTTAAGAGATATAGAATTAAATTTTCTGAATTATGAAGATAACTTAGATAATTTAACATTGGATTATAAAGATGAATAAACGTAAAAGATTGAACCATAGGCGGGATTCGAACCCACATTTCTGGATTTCTAGTCCAGGGTGTTTACCAATTACACCACTTCGGTCCTATTAGATTTTTAAATTTTTGTAAATATAAACCTCTGAAAGGATAGTAGATCATTGATGAACACAATGCGATTCGATGCCCTACCATAGATCAACTATTCACGCATATTCATCTAAAGTTCAGTCGTTTTTTGAAGTAAGGATTGTAGGTTAGTACTGCTATGGTTGGCAGTTACTTGACAGTTCTTATTCAAATGACAGCATCCCTGGTTCTTATATATTTCAATAGAACTGACTGAGAATTGTTCTGGTTAATTATAAACAAGTTTAAAGTTTCTTTGCCTAATTGGCCACTATCGTGTATGTAACTTAAGAGATATAGAATTAAATTTTCTAAATTATGAAGATAACTTAGATAATTTAACATAGGATTATAAAGATGAATAAACGTAAAAGATTGAACCATAGGCGGGATTCGAACCCACATTTCTGGATTTCTAGTCCAGGGTGTTTACCAATAACACCACTTCGGTCCTATTAGATTTTTATATTTTTGTAAATATAAACCTCTGAAAGGATAGTAGATCATTGATGAACACAATGCGATTCGATGCCCTACCATAGATCAACTATTCACGCATATTCATCTAAAGTTCAGTCGTTTTTTGAAGTAAGGATTGTAGGTTAGTACTGCTATGGTTGGCAGTTACTTGACAGTTCTTATTCAAATGACAGCATCCCTGGTTCTTATATATTTCAATAGAACTGACTGAGAATTGTTCTGGTTAATTATAAACAAGTTCAAAGTTTCTTTGCCTAATTGGCCACTATCGTGTATGTAACTTAAGAGATATAGAATTAAATTTTCTGAATTATGAAGATAACTTAGATAATTTAACATAGGATTATTATTATTATCGTTTATTCATCTTTATAATCCTATGTTAAATTATCTAAGTTATCTTCATAATTCAGAAAATTTAATTCTATATCTCTCAAGTTATATATATATATATATATATAATCTATATATATATATATATATATATATATATATATATATATATATATATATATATATATATATATATATATATATAACTTAAGAGATATAGAATTAAATCTTCTGAATTATGAAGATAACTTAGATAATTTAACATAGGATTATAAAGATGAAGAAACGTAAAAGATTGAACCATAGGCGGGATTCGAACCCACATTTCTGGATTTCTAGTCCAGGGTGTTTACCAATTACACCACTTCGGTCCTGTTAGATTTTTATATTTTTGTAAATATAAACCTCTGAAAGGATAGTAGATCATTGATAAACACAATGCGATTCGATGCCCTACCATAGATCAACTATTCACGCACATTCATCTGAAGTTCAGTCGTTTTTTGAAGTAAGGATTGTAGGTTAGTACTGCTATGGTTGGCAGTTACTTGACAGTTCTTATTCAAATGACAGCATCCCGGTTCTTATATATTTCAATAGAACTGACTGAGAATTGTTCTGGTTAATTATAAACAAGTTTGAAGTTTCTTTGCCTAATTGGCCACTATCGTGTATGTAACTTAAGAGATATAGAATTAAATTTTCTGAATTATGAAGATAACTTAGATAATTTAACATAGGATTATAAAGATGAAGAAACGTAAAAGATTGAACCATAGGCGGAATTCGAACCCACATTTCTGGATTTCTAGTCCAGGGTGTTTACCAATTACACCACTTCGGTCCTGTTAGATTTTTATATTTTTGTAAATATAAACCTCTGAAAGGATAGTAGATCATTGATAAACACAATGCGATTCTATGCCCTACCATAGATCAACTATTCACGCACATTCATCTGAAGTTCAGTCGTTTTTTGAAGTAAGGATTGTAGGTTAGTACTGCTATGGTTGGAAGTTACTTGACAGTTCTTATTCAAATGACAGCATCCCGGTTCTTATATATTTCAATAGAACTGACTGAGAATTGTTCTGGTTAATTATAAACAAGTTTAAAGTTTCTTTGCCTAATTGGCCACTATCGTGTATGTAACTTAAGAGATATAGAATTAAATTTTCTGAATTATGAAGATAACTTAGATAATTTAACGGATTTGCGGGATTCGAACCCACATTTCTGGATTTCTAGTCCAGGGTGTTTACCAATTACACCACTTCGGTAAACACCCTGGACTAGAAATCCAGAAATGTGGGTTCGAATCCCGCCTATGGTTCAATCTTTTACGTTTATTCATCTTTATAATCCTATGTTAAATTATCTAAGTTATCTTCATAATTCAGAAAATTTACCTCTATATCTCTTAAGTTACATACACGATAGTGGCCAATTAGGCAAAGAAACTTTAAACTTGTTTATATATATATATATTTAGTTTATTTTTCTTGGGAGTAGCGGCTTATTATCCCAAGAAAAATAAACTAAATAAGTAATAAAACGGCAAAGAAAATATAAATGAAATAAATATATATATATATATATACATATATATATATATATATATATTCTTTTGTTGATATTCTTGAACCATTTGTAATATTTGTATGTTTTCTTGGTATATTGGTTCGTATATATACTGATAATGAAATAAAAATTCTGTTTTGACGTTTCGACAACGTTTATTGCCTTTATCAAAATTGTTACAATTTTGATAAAGGCAATAAACGTTGTCGAAACGTCAAAACAGAATTTTTATTTCATTATCAGTATATATACGAACCAATATACCAAGAAAACATACAAATATATATATATATATATATATATATATATATATATATATATATATATATATATATATATATATATTATTGATGCACGGTATGTTGTCGCCTCCGGTACATGGAAGAGGCGACCTCGCCTCCGGGTCTTCTAATTGAGTTACATTGATATAAAATTTATATATGGGGTGTTGAAATGATAACCAATTCGGATTTCTTGAGAGGGGAAATGATTGCCAAATTTTTAAAGGGTCATATATGAGCAGCACAGAGTGTATCATGTGGCCTCCGAAAATTGTATATATGCGTACACCTTGTGGTCGTTGCTGCCTCCGAAGGTGTTGCCACATCACCGGAGGTCATATAGACACCTCCATACCTGCGTGCTGGGTCTTTAATATATGTATACACAGTTCACCTCATATTCTCCTCAACGACTGATGCGCTTTTGATTTCAGCAAAATTAATTAATTCATATTGGTCGGTATCTATGAACATGTCAATGATTCCATTGATAATATCATGAAACTGTGTCATCTACATTCATTTATTTTGAAATACCCCTATCTACTTAATAATAATACTGCTATACTGATAAGTCGGGTAGGCATAAATGTTCTAAATAGGATTCGATTTCAGAATTTAGCGGAAAGTGAGTTACGGATAATATTAAGTGAAACTTCTGAAGTTGGATTTTAACACTTTGTTGTTTCCTAAGACAGTTAGTTCACTAGTTCTAGTGACAATATGATACTGTTATGATCTTTACGGTATACAGTTGTACATATCATCAAAAAGTTCAAGTGTAGAAAATTATTTGTCAAACTCGTTTCACATAGTATTATTATTGAATAAGTGAAACTAATTACCTAATCATAGAAGTTAGTTGGGTAAGCCTAGGACATTTTGATAGAAAAAAAGTTGATTATTTGATAAACTCACAACGCAAGTTTGCATTTTTGTTATTTGGAAAGTTGAAAATTCGTCTCAATCGTGGACGTCGTGTCCTGAAGCTTATAATCTCACGTAACAGCCCTCTGTTACCAGTAGAGATTGAAGAATATCTTCATTTTCGCCCATTTTGAAGGAACATGTATCTTCGGTATCAGTCAGCTTAATGAATGTAATATCGTTGATATCGAATTCTTTTTTTACATAATTAGATTCAGGATCAACAGTCTCAAAGTTCTGGGTTTAGTCTTCTGAAAAAACCTCACCAGGTTGAAAGTTTGACAATTTGGCTGATCTCAATAATTGCAAGTTATGCATTATTGTAAAATTGAACTGAACAACATCAATACGAGTACCACAAGTCGATAAAGTTTGATCGAGCTTCATAAAATAGGATCAAAGTTATTTAGATTATCAACTTTCTCTGAATTCTCTTTTCATGTTATAAAAGAAGAAGACTCTGTCTCCTGGTTCATAAACTGCACCCTCACATTCTTCAAATTTCGACTACCAACCCTGGAATTTAATGTTTTTTTTTTGTTTGTCTTGATGACTTTGAATTTAATTAGACACCGCACCAGCTTGTAGCCGTTGTTGAAGGTAATTCCTTCCTACAAATGAGTATAGGTCATGCAGAGTAACTTTGGAAATAGTTTTTGCAGGGAAGCAACGAGTTCATGGTGGATTATAATGTAGATAAATGCGCCGATTTCAAAACTAAATAATATTTTCCAAATCTGCGAGCTTCAATTTTTAAACAGTAACTTATTGCAAAATGTTTCCAATACTTGCTATTATCAAGGCACGGTGAGTCGTAAATAAGAAATCTAGATCCAAATCAAACATATTTATAATACACATTTTTTAAGATCACTTACGACCTTTCATTTGTTATTAACAAATTATGGTTTTTATTCATTAATTTTCTAAGAAACTGATAGTTATACAGGGTGTACCAGGTCTTAGTAGCAGTACTTCAACAGTTGATAGAAAATTTGATTTTGAGAAAAATAGTTCCTATCAACTTATATGCACAGAAGCTCAATTTTTGAGTTACAGGGTGTTGAATTTCATAGAATATGTCTTAATTTTGTTTGTATCTCCGAAGATAATCTCTTGATATCATTTCATTGAGATATCTTTATCTCAATGAAATTGAGGTGTACTTACTATTAATTAAAGTACATTGTAGTTATCTGGCTTGAACATTTTTGGAAATAAAAATTTGTTATTCGGCCTTTCTTTGTAATATATCGCTGTACAGATTAGAAATGACAGCTTATTTTATTATTGTCACTCAACGACGCTCTTTAATTTAAGGTTCCTCTATTTTACCGATTTTCATGGTCGTGGTAGCTAATCACAAAAATTAAATTAGCCGTGAAATGGTGCCAGGTACAAAGGAATGTCAGAAGACCTTATTTGTCTTTACAAGGTGATAACACTTTTGGGGTCTATTTATTGTTATTGAATACCTATATCTAGGCCACTGGGAGCAATACCGGTCTTGAATTATGTACAAATATGGTGACTTTTCTATGCATCCACGACACAAAATTTCTTTCAGACATCTTAATTATCTTCGGAGATACTAGCAAAATTGAGAAATTTTCTATAAAGTTCAACACCCTGTATCTCAAAAATTAAGCATCTGTGCATATATGTTTATAGGAACTTTTTTCTCAAAATCGAATTTTCTATCGACTGTTGAAGTTCTGCTACTAAAACCTGGGAGATCCTGTATATAAATTCTCATGAAATATGTCACATTAACACATACTTATTATTTTCGTGCTTACGTAAGTTTCGGCCTCATGACCATCATCAGAAGACATCTTATTTGTATGCTATTCTCCAAATATCTCTAGACTTCTCCGATAACTGTTATTCGAATTACCGTAAAATTGGAGAATTTGTTTTTTTATGTTGAGATTGTACAAAAAATAACAATCATCTTCTGATGATGATCGTGAGACCCAAACGTACGTGAAGGCTAGAATAATGAGCATATGTGTCAGTGTGACCTGTAGCCGCGAATTTATTGTAAATCGTACCTGATATTGGCTGACACATGTTGGATATATCAAAGCATTAGTCTTTCCATTATTGGGATATATTACATATTAAGCTATTAATCAACAATTGGAAAAGAACTACCAAATAACTAGCCCTTGAAGAGGTTTTTTGACTCAAAACCTCATGCAGTGCCTGGATACGGATACTACATAACATTCCTATATGCGACTGTCCTAAAATTATTTATTTAAAGTGATTATTTTAACTGTTCAAAAAAAGGGCTTGAAAACAATTAAAATATCTTCATAGTGGAATGTCACATCAACATGCGGTCTTCAGCATTTGATATATTAACACGCTAAACAAAAATTAGTAGACCTAAATCCGATAACCGGAAGCTGAAATATTTTATTTTATTGTTCCGGTTTTGTGTCTCAATTGTTGATTTAAAACATTGTTAGAGGAATTGTAGACTTGAATTAAAGGTGATACGTTATTCTAACTAAAAAAAAGTCTCATAAGATTCGTTGAATATCTTATATGTTCGCGTCACTTAAAAAAAGACCACATTATCACTGCCAGAAGAAAAATAGCGTATACTCGTATATACGAGAACGCATACGCGGTGCGAATAATAGAACCAAAATTGGAACGGCAGTGCTAGACTTTTTCCTAAGCTCCATTAATCAAAATCAAAATCGGTAAGTGCAGCTAGATTTCTTTTGAGTCTGTCGTAGTAAGAGAGGTGATAATATGAACAGATGTTAATAAGTCGCTATTCATTACTTGGACCTTATAATCTCTAAACACTTCATTTGTAACAGGTCATAACAATTGAAAAAAACATTAGTAGCAAATCACTAGCTTTTGAAGAGATTTTTTGAATCAAAACCTCCTGCAGTACCTAGATAAGGATAATAACAATCAGTTCTATATGGTCCTGCACAAAAATTATGTATTTGCTTAATTGCTTTAGGAGCAATCGTTGAATTAAATCAAAGGCAATACGTTAATCTAACTACAAAAAAAGTCCTATAAAATACGTTGAATATTTTATGTTTGCATCACTTGAAAAAGACCAGATTATCGCCGCCAGAAGCAAAATATCCTACACTCGTATATACGGGAACGCATAACGCGGTGCGAGCGATAGATCCAAAATTCGAACGGCAGTGCTAAAGGGGGGATCGCATATGCAGAGTGAACATATAATTTCTGTGAAAAACGTACCACTGTAAGCTCATGAAATGCACGTGGTGAATAGGGACTTGTCAAAATCTGTTCATATTATTATTCCCCTCCTTTCCTACTATAAACTCAAGAGAAATGTACCTGCCCATACCGTTCTTAATAAATGGCGCTTAGTAAAATAAACCTCCACTTCTGCCGCTAGAATTTTGAATATGTCGCTCACACCGCTCATGCGCTTTCATACGCTACTGTCCGTCAGGAGATGATAAACTGACCTTTTTGAAAGTGATGCAAACATATAAAATATCTAACGGATTTTGTAAAACTTTTATCGTAGTAAGGTTAACAACGTATCACCTTCAATTCGACTCAACTTTTGCTCCACAAAATTTAAAGAAACAATTGTGAGAAAACCGAAGCAACACAGGAAAAATAGATATTTCAGCTTCCGACTATAGCATTTGGGTCTTCTTAGGCGTGAAGTTTTCATTTTGCGCCAATATATTGATTCGAAGACCACTTGTTAATACAACATTTTACTACAGAGATATTCTTTTTGTTCATGTAGCCTTTTTTAAACAATTGAACAAATGCTTTGAATTGATAATTTCTGTGTAGGACGATATATGATTGATAGGTATGATCCATATTTAGCCATTGCAGGGGGTTTTGAGTGAAAAAACCTTTCCAAAGACTGGTTTCTTTGAATTGTTAGTTACTAGCTTAATATGAAATATATCCGAAGAATAATAGAAATACAACTTCTGTGATGAAACCTCAATATTTTCCAGCTATTATGTGAAAATAGTTATAACTTTCTGAAAAAGAAATTGTTAATCAAAACATTAATTCGTTAATGACAAATTAACGGTTGAAGATAAAAGGTTGTAATTGATCTTAGAAGACCCGCTTTTTAAATACCTTCGAATCAAATCAGATTTCTCAATTTACAACATAGCGTTAAATCCTTAAACAAGATTATGAGGATAAAATGTCAGTATTTATCCAAGCGGAATTAAACGAAATACGTAAAGACCCAACTAACCTTTCAATTAAAAACAAAACAATTCCTACAAAGTGGTGAAATTTTATTTGACAGTGGTTTCGAAAATTATAAACTCATTAGTAGCAGTCCTTGCTCTCCTAAACTACACGGACTTATTAAAAATCATAAAGAAAATGCCCCCATACGACCTGTAGTGTCTCACATCAATAGTCCGGAAAGGGACCTTGCAATCAAATTAAATCAGAAATTCAAGAAATTCACTAATTTTGAACCTAAATTTACTATTAAAAATTCTCTCGAATTGTCCGAATTAGTCAAAACACCATATACCAACCAATGGTTTTTTAGTTTCCTTTTTTGTTTCAAACATGTTTTCAAATATTCCAACTTCAGAATGTAAGTCTCTAATCAGGAGCATTTTAGATAGATCACATATTAGCCCTTTAATTCAAAATAAAATAGAACTCGCGTTTGACCTATGCTTGAGTCAAAACTATTGTCAATTTAATAATAAATTGTATGTACAGAGTTCAGGTCTCGCTATGGGTAACCCATTGAGTTCACTATTAGCAGACAGTTTTATGTCTGATCTGGAGGACAAAATTATGAACTGCACATCAGCAAAAAAACATATTCAATTTTGGTATAGATACGTAGATGATGTACTTGCTTTCTTCAAAGGAACATCCAGACAATTAAATTCCTTTCTTTCATTTATTAACCAACTTCACCCAAAAATTTAGTTCACGTTGGAAACAGAAAAAGATAGAACCATAATAAAATAAACTTCAATATCTACAGGAAACCCACTTGTACAGACATTACTACTCCGAACTCATCGTTTAGCCCTCGTACCCATAAATTAGCAGCATATCACTCAATAATCCATAGAGCATTTTCGATACCATTGTCAATAGAACACCTCACTATTGAGTTGAACACGATAAAACAAATAGCCGTCAATGATGGTTTCCCGGTAGATCAAATAATTAAACTAATTTATCGCAAACAACAACAATTATCTTTCTATTAAATTTATCCGCGTAAAAAACACATAGATGTAACCACTAAATTCATTTCTTTGACATATTTTGGTACAGTGAACGAACATATTGTTAACATTCCATCAAGCCATAATTTTAAAATCAGTTTCAAACCTCAAAATAAACTTTCCCATCATTTATACAACGCCAAAGACAAAACCAATAAATATAGAAAACCTGGAGTTTATAAGATGATTTGCCCTGACTGTGATGACTTTTATATAGGTAGAACTTGTCGTAATTTCAAATTAAGATTCGAAGAACATTTTCGCTCGTTTAGACTCAACAAACCTGACTCAACCTTTGCTAATCATTTTTTACAAACTGGTCATAGTTTCCCTAACTTAGATAGCCTAAGCATTTCACATAACCAAACCAGAGGTTTTAAATTGAATGCATTAGAATCGATAGAAATTTATATAGGTGTCAAAAACTGTAATAAAAATATCCTCAATGTACAAATAGACCTATATCAAAGTGATCTTTTCATGTGTCTTCCAAACCACTCTTAAAATAATTCTTAGAATATCAAATTATAATCACACTATTTCACAAATTGTTACCTTGTTTACTATGTAATACTGTACTGTCTTTCAAACCGCTCTTCAAATAATTCTTAGAATATTAAATTATAGTCACACTGATTCACAAATTGTTGCTATGTTTACTATATAATACTGTGCTTTCCTAGGATGTACCTATTTTTGGAATTTCCGTTGATCCCTTAATCGAATGTCCACAGTGACGATACATACAGTTCTCACTACGCCAACGAAGATGTCGGCGAAATATAAAGACTCGCTCGGATGAGATAACTTCACATAATGCTATCTTTGAATAATATCAGCCTTCAATGGAAAGCACTACAAATTAAAATATCAAGGATATACCACATTAAGAATTGAATTATTTCAAAATACTAGATATGTGTTGGATATTTAGGTGCATTCTAATTTATAAAAGAATGAAAATTACGAAGAACATTCAGAGGTTATGTTACCATAAATATTCATCGAATAGTGTGATACTATATACAGTCATTACATTTGTTGGCTTGTAAATGTTAAATGATTGTTGGTACTGACTGCATATTTTTAAAACATCTCAGTTTTTGATGACATCGTTATATGTGACTGCACTCATTTTATAATTCCGCGAGCTTCACATACTCATAGAAATAATACGAACATTACCTCTTTCCTGACGTTGCCATTTAGCGGAGGCGGCAGCGTAACGTATGTGATGCAAAAATAAGATTTATATAATCGGAGGCGACAACGTGCCCTCCCCATAAGTTTTGTTCAACACCAGCGCCAGCGGTATATACCGGAACAAAAAATTTCTTTTGTGAGTATAGAGACTACTTTGTGGCCTCCGACAAAAATTTCGGTTAAGGGCTCTGGAAAGTCTACTGAGGCCAGAGGCACTGAAAACATGCCAGAACGTTGTCGCCTCCGAATTCGGAGGTGACAACGTCATATATGAGGTGTCAACGTATCTCCAGTATCTACTTTGGAGGCTACAACGTACCCTTTATGAATATATATATATATATATATATATATATATATATATATATATATATATATATATATATATATATATATATATATATATATATATATATATATATGATTCTTCTTAGGTTCTCGCGGACGTAATGTGTAGAACTGGATTCTCGGGTATTGATCCGCGTTGTGTGGTTTCGGTCCTGAAAAGGACCAATTTCACGACGTTTCGGCAAAGTCGCATTTGCCATCTTCAGGTGATTCGACCGTAGAGTCTGAAAGATCTAGTTCGAATCACCTGAAAATGGCAAATGCGACTTTTCCGAAACGTCGTGAAATTGGTCCTTTTGAGGACCGAAATCACACAACGCAGATCAATACCCGAGAATCCAGTTCTACATATATATATATATATATATATATATATATATATATATATATATATATATATATATATATATATATATATATATATATATATATATATATATATATATATATATAGTTTCTTTCGTATAGGTATTATTTTACGTTATGTTTTAAATTTTTCCCCATTTTTCACTTATATTTACTATGTATTTTTTTATATCTTCATGAATAAATACACACTGCTTATTTTGAGAAAATACGTAATAAAACAACGTAACAAAATTATTGTCATCTATGATTTTATTTATTGTCAGATCAATTCAATCTTGAGTTCTTAAGGAGGAGGCACAAAGTCACACCATCAACAACAAGGTATTTTTGGCATAAGACAGCAATAAAATTATTAACCCAGAGAAAATTCGAAGCATTTTGTATCTCAGAAACATATTTCGACAACTATTGCCTTCTCCTAAAGAATACAATAGCTAAAGTTTGAATTGATCTGACAATAAATAAAATGATATATGATTGTAATTTTGTTATATTATTTCATTCAAATTTCTCAAAATAACCAGTTAGAGTTGTATTTATTCCCGAAGATATGAAAGATATGAAAACACGTAAGTGAAAAATGGGGTAAGAATCAAAAATTAAAGTGAAAAAATTGTAAACGTATTCTCACATCAAAAGATAAGCACTATCCATAATTTTTGAGTCTTGGATCTAACATAAATAATGATTAACTAGTGATTATATTATTTTATAGAA
This sequence comes from Endomychus coccineus, assembly GCA_958510875.1. Taxonomy (NCBI): domain Eukaryota; kingdom Metazoa; phylum Arthropoda; class Insecta; order Coleoptera; family Endomychidae; genus Endomychus; species Endomychus coccineus. Next base: position 95,929,282 of record OY294069.1, on the reverse strand, counting down.
GTTCTCTTGTTGGGTTACTCTCATAATTTTTATGTCTTCCATTCTTGATTTGATTTTTCGCCATTGTTTTTCAAAAATGTCTTACTCTTTGTAAATTGACAGAGCTTCCACTGATTATTTTGAGAACATATCCGGAAGAGACTATATGTCCAGATTACCGGCATTTATTATTTTAAATATTGTTTGGATGATCTTATAGCTCTTTATTATGGTTTACTAGGTTTTCAGTGAAAATGGCAAGATAATAATAGTTGTCGAAATACATATCTGAGATACATATATAAAAAATACAAAATACATTTGTTATGGTGATGATTCAGCATGATAGGTATAGTTGTATCGAAAAGCTACTGAATTATCATAATTTGCAAATATAAGAAATTCAATTCAGCGTAAGGTACCTTCGATATAAATTTTCACTTCGAAATGAACATGCTTTTCGGTTTTGATGTGTTATTTTGCTTCTATTGAATAGAAAAAGAACATGAAAACTTAGTCACTTAATGTCGTCAATCTTCGTTATGCAAAATGAAACGCCTCCTCTGACATTCCTCAAACAAGATACTTTGAAAGTTTGAAAACCGCTACACCGTAAACGGTAGCTTATCGAGATATTGAAACAGTTGAGTCACGAAAGGATTCCAGTCTCGAAGAATCTGTGACTTCAGGAACTGAATACTCCCCCTCGATTGGGCATCGAACGTCTTCCGGAACTGATTCACGCCCGAATGGATCATTTTTGGATATTACGGAATCAAGTACTTCCGCAGAGCTGATTCTAGATGAAAATGTATCAGAAATTTCTGCCGTGGGCCCGAAAAATAATTTCAAGGTAAATTACTCAGCAATTCAATCTTATTTCTGAGTTCTTCCGTAATATGTTAGAAGTTGTGTTGCAATTATACCTATTATTGTATTCTTGATACCCTTCATTGCTCATCATTTCTCCTACTTTCGATCTACAGCGGATATTATTTCAGCTTGACGAAATTTTCTCAAATTCAAAAACCAATAGCATCAAGAAAGACTTGTGCACTTCCTGTTTCGAAGAAGTTGAGCATTCTTCAAGACATTTAATCAGAAACCATTCTGATGAAGAGGAAGTCAAAAAACTAGAGGAATTTTCGTCAAAAAGCTTGGTTGGGAGAAATGCACTAATTATTCTGAGAAGAAAAGGTAATTTCTTATTACAGAAGGAAAAACATATATTAAAACCAGTAAGAAAACCCGTGGGGATCAGTAAAGAAAAAGAAAATACGATAAATTATTCAACTTGTGTACACTGTTTTAGATTAATCAAAATTTCTTATCCATGGAGGCATAGGAAACACTGTATAGGACATGGAGAAAACATAAGTAAAAACTTTGCACATCGTTCGGAAGCACAAACATTTTTATCCTCCACCGGTTTACTTGGGAGTTTTATAAACAAAAGTCGCTTATCTAAAGTTTTGAAGATAATGAGAGCAGACAATGTTGGATTGGTTGCTAAAACTGATCCATTGATTTGTCTTTATGGTGAATCTTTACTGGGGAAACATAAAAGAAAGCAAATGTATACAGTTGTTTCTCGAAAAATGCGTGGAATGGCTAAATTCATAATCGTGATGAGAGATTCCACTAGTGCATTGAATATTTTGGAGGTTTTACGGCCAGAAATGTATAACTATATCATAGCTGCTACCAAAATAATTTCTGGATATGATGCCTCTTTATCGTTCAAAAGTCCTTCTGCGGCACTCCAATTTGGTACTGATCTGGAAATGTGTGTCAAATTGCAAAAAAAAAAATGGCGTTGAAAGAACATCTGATAGGCCATATAAAAAATAGAGAACAGAAAAAAACGGAAATTTGTGTGAAAGGATTCAATCTCACTGGAACAATGATATTGGGAGCCTAGCTAACAATATCTTGAACGAAAAAAAATCCCTTAGTCCAAAATTGTTACCCACTACTGAAGATGTTGCCCTGTTCGATAACCACACTTCTACACTGGCTGAAAAAGCTTCTGATGACATATCGAAGGATCATGATTTTGAAGCCAGTTACAACACATTAGTAAAATGTACGTTTGCTTTGCTGCTATTATTTAATCGGTTAAGAGTTTGCAAGATACAAATTATAGATATTATAACCCACAAGCGACCTCCAGAAGATATTTTTAATCAACAGGGAATTTTAGATTGTTTACCGGTCTATGAGAAAACGTTGTGCAAAATGTTTGAAAAAGTTGTTGTATTCGGGAAAAGTTCGAAACCTGTTCCAATCCTCTTCACAAAAAAATCTCAGAAATATACTGACCTCTTTATACAAATTCGCAATACAACCAGCTTAGTACCAAAGGAAAATAAAAACGTTGTTGCTACATCAGGTCCAACAAGATGGATTTCGGAAACATCCGTAGTTCAAAAACTGGCTACGGAATGTGGTGCTCAATAGCTACAATTTTTAACGAGCACTAGATCTAGGAAGCAGATAGCAACCATATTTCAGTTGATGTGTTCATAAGAAGACGAAGAATACTGGTAGATTCCAATATATTATTATATCATAGTCGTACTATTTTTTTTATTATTCCATTTTGATTCATTGATATTCCAAGGAATTTTATTTTCAGATTGACTGAAAGTACGTTCCGAACAGCTGAAGTAGCTAAGCTATTATTCGAGTAGAGCAGCAGCCCTGAAGAGAAGACCTGGAGATGGCACATGAGATTGTGCCCAAACGTTGTAATATCAACGGTTCCCATTTAAACCAATCTACGACAACGCGGAGTATATCCCGGCAACCCAATACAGCATAATAACGCCCGCGGAAACCTGAAGCATACCATATATATATTGTTATTGGAAATCATAATAAAAATGAATCAAAGACTATCAGAAGATAGCACAAATTATTAATATAAGTTATAGAATTAAGATGGAATTAGGAAATTTGAGTTCTACAATGTTATATAATTGTTATTTATATTTTATATTATATAATAGATTTAAGAATTGACAAATGTCAAAATTGACATGAGAATAAGAATAATCGAGTTCATAGGATCCTAATCATAGGTTATCTTATACCAAAATATGTGGAAAAATATTGGCAATATTAATTTATATAGCAGAATGCATCATCACTTTGAATAATTTGAAAATCTTCAATAATTCAAAATTCCAAGAATACTCAATTTTGATTGGTCGAGACAAATTAGATACTTCAAAAGGTCAACAATTAAAAAGTTATGTCAAAATCCAACAATGAGCATAGGATCCTAGATAAGGAAAGGAAGTAACTTATTGGTTAGAAATGACATAAACTGGCATCCTTTTGTGAGTCCTATGAACGGTAATTTGAATAGAAGCCAGTTCAGTTTGCAATTACATCTGACCACTGAAGTGTGTCCTGCAGCTCCAGTCAATTTCAATAACCTCAGTTTTTGGTTACATCGGAGAACTGAAACAGTCTCTGTAGCTTCGACAAGTTCATATAACCGAAGCAAATAAATCATTCCTACGAAGCAAGTAGTATTCGAAAGTCTCCGTATCAAAGTTTCAAGGTTAAAATAACCACAGTTATTCCAGTAGCTTCGTAGAATAGTCAGTCTTCGATAGCAAGTCCAGTTCATTATTGAAGAAGTTTTATATCTTAAAAGAATAAAACAAATCAACAATTTATTATCAACAGTTCCTGAATATAAAGAAGTATCAACATAGTTTACCTCGTGTATGTGTTCAAAGCAGAGTATTGTTATAAAGTGAAAATCAGATAACCAAGAAAACATATAAAAGCAACTGAACATTGCCAACATTTTATCTAGTATCATTGGATATATTAAAAAGTAAGTTTATTTATAATATATCATTGTATCTGTATCTCTGGATGTAAGATTGTTATTTGTAAACAAATATTAATTTAAGTAGGTTTGAGGTTAAACGTAGAGGTTTTTCAAAATTACAAGGAACAATTTGTCAACATAGAAATTTTAGAACATAAATTTGAATTGAACAATTTTGCAACCATAAAAGACAGATTCATAAACAAATTCAAATATAAATTTTTAACATTCAAACAAAATATTGTGTTTAATTCCATAATTAATATAAAAATATCATTTCATAACAAAATAATACAAATCATTCATTCATATGAATGATGTGTGCTGCTTTAGCTAAGTAAAGTGAAGTGAATTAGCTCTGTGAAAAGTGTAGTGAAACGTAAGAAACAGGGAACTTTTTTTCCTGAAACCTGCAAAATATCAATTGGGAACCAAACTATCACCTCTGTGAAGAAAAATAAACAACGGGAGTCATCCCAGAAGGCATATTTGAACATTATACACCTGCAAACAACAACCAAAACAAACATCTCTACCTTTTTTGCCGTCTAGAGATTAGCTTTCCTTATCAGTGTACCTGATTTATAAAGGAAACCGTACACTATCAGAAACATTATATCTGGAGGCCCCGGAGTATGTCTATCACGAATGAGATTATCTTAGAAGAATTGAAGAAAAATAAGCAAGAGCTGAAATCACTCATAGAGGCTGTAGAAGTGAGAATAACACTAAAAATGGAAGAGTTAAATCGAAGAATAAACACACTGGAGTCAAAAAACACAGAAAACACAAATAGAATCGAGAACCTAGAAAGGAAATCAAAAGAAAATAATATAATTATTTTTGGATTGGAAAGCAAACCGGACGATATAACAATTGATTTCATCAAAAGTGAAATAAAGAAACTGGTCGATGTAAATATAACTGAAAGTGATCTGAATAACTTTTACCCACTTGGAAAAACCAACAACCCTCCAATAAAAATAGAATTCACGTCTTTCCTAAAGAAAGTAGCAATACTGAAAAATGCGAGGAATCTAAGGGGAACGAGAGTTTCAATAGCTCAAGATCTCACCCTCAAACAACGCCAAGAATATAGCATTCTTCGGAAACATTTAAACCTTGCTAGAGAAAACAAGGAAGAAGACTGTTATGTAAAAAGAAATCGGTTGAACGTGAATGGTAGAGTATACAAACCAGAAGACCTAGAAGATCAACAAGATATTTCAGAAAAATCCCATAGTGCTCCTGGAACACCTATACAAACATCAACTAAAGAACTCCAGCGTCAGATCACCAAACCTTCTGAACCATTGGCAAAAAATCCTCAGCAGAAAACTAACACTCCAACCCAACTTGCTGGCAAAATCACAAAAGAGGTAGGTGACCAACAGAAAATAAGAACTCGCAGCGTCACTGGAAAATAAATTTTCATGCAATAGTGCTTATGCAAATATTAAAAATGCTCGCCCTTGTCCAATTAACTACTCAATAACGAAATTATTAATTGTGCCTAACGTAAAAATAATGGACCCATTCATTAGAGATTATAGCTATTCAGAAATTTCCTCTAAGCTTTTGAGAGATACTTCCGAATATAATGAAATCATAAAAGATACCAATTGTAAGTTTAAATTGATACATCAAAATATCAGAAGCATTTCAAAAAATCTAGATGACTTCGAGGTTACACTAAGCCAGGTTGATGATCCTTTTGAGTGCCTAATTTTAACCGAAACTCGAAACGATTTCGACATAGACTTAATGCAAAGACAAGGGTATGACTTACTATATAATTACGGTAACATCAACAAATGTGATGGAACTATTGTTTATATAAAAAATTGTATTAACTATACTTCCACGATTGTAACAATCTCAGAATGTAAAGCCATTGAGGTCATTTGTAAAAAAGAACAGAAAACTTTAAAAATCACAGCCTTATATAGATCACCTGCAACCAATGATAAAGAATTTGTCAATGCACTATACGATTACCTTTGTAATAAGGATATGGAGAGCACTGATGTACATATAATTATAGGCGACATGAACATCGACTTACTGTCTAAGGATAACACAATTGTGTCCGAATATTTGGACATATTGAGTATGTTTAACTTTATCTCAACTGTTAATACACATACCAGAATCCAGGGAGACTCTAAAAGCTGCCTGGATCATATTTTTGTACGAATAAAAAAAGGTGAAGTCAGCGACTACTTTTCCAGCTTTACTTTAGATTCTCTTGTAACAGACCACAGAGCTACGATCCTAAACACGAACATTTTCAAGAATATCGAATCCAACTATAGGGATAATATTGTGAAAAAGATAAATTTTTCAAAATTAAAAAACGATTTAGAAAATTTGAACTGGGATTCATTATATAACATTGAAGACGCACAAAAAGCTACAACCTACTTTATTGCTAAAATTGAACAAACTATTGGAAAAAATACCAAAACATATAAAGAAAAACAAAAATACATAAAGAAGAAAGATTGGATATCAATAGGGTTAATAAAGTCGATAAAAAAACGCGATAAACTATACAAGGAATGGCAAAAAAATAAAGGAAATCTAAGGCTAAAAGAAAACTATAACGAATACAGGAATCATTTAAATAAACTCATAGAGGTTACAAAACTCAACCATCATAAAAATCAAATCGAACAGAATAAAAATAATTCACAAAAACTCTGGAAAGCTATAAAAAATATTACAAACACCAATAATAAAACAGTTAAAATCAAAAAATGACAAGTACGTAAGCTCCAAAGATGAAATCGCCAATACTTTCAATGATTTCTTTGCCAACGTAGGGCAAGAACTAGCACAAAACATAGAAAAGCCCCCAGTATCACCTCCACCCAGAGTGATAAATCCCCACTCCCTCTTTCTCAGACCTACGGATGAAAAAGAAATTAGTGAGATTATCCTATCATTAAAAAATAATAAGACGCCTGGTATAGACGATATTAAAGCCGAGACATTGAAAACAATTTATAAGGAGATAACAGCACCCCTTTGTTATGTTATCAATAACATAATGAAAAATGGAATCTGCCCTACTGAACTAAAAATCGCAGTAATAAAACCACTACATAAAAAAGGCGACAAAACCCAACCCTCAAACTTTAGACCAATATCTCTGGTGACTAACTACGCTAAAATTTTCGAAAAAGTCATAAAAAATAGACTCGAGCAATTTCTGAAAAAACATAAAATAATTGCTGATAATCAATTCGGATTTCAGAGCGGAAAATCTACGGAAAGAGCTATTGCGTCACTAACTCAAAAAATGTATGAAGCAATCGATAACAGCCAACCTGCTATTGGTGTGTTCCTAGATCTTGCAAAAGCATTCGACACTGTCGACCATCAACAGTTGTTAGAATCCTTGGAAGATGTAGGAATACGAGGACTGGCTCACGACTTATTCAGATCCTATCTGTATGATAGACTTCAAGTGGCTAAATGTGGAGTACCGCAGGGTACGGTACTAGGTCCAATTCTATTTGTCATATATATAAATAATTTACTAACCATTAGAACCTCTGGGCACATAATAAGCTTCGCCGATGATACCGTTATATTGTATATATCAAGCAATTGGGAGGACCTAAGAATTAAAATTCAATCCGAAATGAATAATATTATTGACTGGTTCAATTTTAAATTACTAACCATAAATTTTGACAAAACAATGTTCCTTCCTATAACAAGCTACAAAAACAAACTACCACAGTATAACACTTTAGAGATAAATAATCATAACAAAACGATAACAATAAAACTTGCCGAGAATATAAAATATCTAGGGATTATTATTGATTGTCATCTTCGTTGGAATAATCATGTTAACAACATTGTTAATACAATCAGAACCTTCCTGGGCCGCTTCAAATACCTTACTAAAATATTACCTCTACACCATCTCAAAATGCTGTACTTTGCCCTTGTAGACTCGCGCCTAGCATATGGAATAATAGGATGGGGAGGCATCACGAATGTATACCTAGAAAAGTTGAACACACTACAGAAATAATTCCTAAAAATCATATTAAAAAAAGAAAGGAGTTACTCATCAGATAACTTATACAAAGAAGCTAGGACACTAAACATCCGACAGATCTTCTTTCTTAAAACTGTGTGTTTTTCACTCAAAAATAGGAAACATATCGACCTATTATCACATAAATACCTAACGAGGGCTAAATATTCAAACAAGATTAAAATTGCATCAGCAAATAAAACGGTGGGTACAAAATGTCTTGCGTTTCTAGGACCAAGATTCATAAACTTCATCCCAGAAAACTACCTCTTCAACAATTCCAACTCTGAAATACATTATAGGAATAAGGTTAAATCCTTTCTACTAAGTAACCAGAGACAAGTGATACATACCTTCTTTAAGTAAAAAGCCAAGATAATTATATGTCCATCTGCTTATTCATGTTCTTACCTAGCTATTTATGTTTCATTAATGTATGTATTTATGTGGTATGTGTTGCTATATAAATAAGTATGTATATGTGGGCTTCAATATATATGTGTCTCATTCAAATTCAGTAATTTTCCAAGATTTAGTGTTAAGACTCGCAGCTCAAACATGAATAAATAATTGAGATATGACACGGACAGCGAAAGCTTTGTGTTTCCTCTCTTTATTTGTTTGTCTCGGAATACTATGTTTAAACCCATTATTATGTTTATTATATCTAGTTTATGTATTCCCGATGCAAATAAATTATTATTATTATTATTATTATTATAAATCAATTAAAATTAAAATAAATAAAAAGCTAGCCGGAAGAATTAAATCAAAATTAGAATTCAAATATAATCACTAAGATTAAATAAACTCATGAGAGATTAGTTGACAATTGTCACCAAAACGTGGGGCAATCAAAACTCATTGGAGCTTTTTATATCAATTGTCACCAAAATGTGCGGCAATCAAAACTATATTAAAGCCTTTTTATATTAATTGTCACAGAACGTGGGGCAATCACAACTCATTAGAGTTTTTTTATATCAATTGTCACCAACGTGGGGCAATCAAAACTCATTAGAGCTTTTTATATCAATTGTCTCTCAAACGTGAGGCCATTTGGAAGAGGAAAATTCAAATAGAACCGCGTAATAAATAAAAGTAATTAGAAAACTAGATTAATTGATAAGGGAAATAAAAAAGGAAGGTGATAGACAAAGTACTTCAGAATTGATAGGGTTTGATGGAAATGGTGAAATAATAAGTTTAGAGAAAACAGCAGTAGATAGTCAAGCACAAATAATGAGATTGCTTGAAAGTTTGAATATGAAAGTTAATGAGATAAAAGAGAGTACAAATGAAACGAATGCAACTAATGTTAAAATTGAACAACGTATGATTGAAATACGAGATGAAATCAAGAGAGTGAATGATAAATTTGATGAAAGAACTGAGGAAATAATGAAAGTAGTTGGAACTGAGAAAAAGGAAATTAGAAAACATGTTGAGGAGAGAATAGATAATAAGTTAGATGAATATAATAACTTTGTAAATAGAAAGTTTAATAATGTAGAAGAGGAAATAGATATTATTGAAAATCGAATGAGTGATACGGGGAAAAATATCGAAGAGAATATGAATGAAAATGTACAAAGTATGAAAGAAGTTCAGGACAAAATGATAAATGAACAGGATGAGAGAATGAAAAGAATTGAGAGTAGATCTGAAGAGAGAATGCAAGTAGAATACAGAAATGTGGGTTATGAAGGCACAATTAAATTCAATAGGAATATAAGAATATTACACCCATGTATTTTTGTAAAAGACTTAAGGAATGAAGTACAGTATGTAAGGAATATAGAGAAGATGAAAAAGTTAATAAGAGTGTAATGGAGCATTCTTCATTACTTACAAATAAATTTGAATATCTCAGTAGAATCGAATTACATAGGCAAAGTTAAGAGATCAAACTTCGTGCACATCTATGTATAAAAACTGGTGAACAGAATTCGCCAGCCGGTCACCTGTTCACGTTACGTCACACGCCGCGATTTGTATAAAAGCAAGCCCATTTCATAGCGAAAGGGGACTCACTTGCCAGACCAGCACCGAGATTGACCTGCCGTAATTTAATCAACCCGAAGCCGTTGCCATTGTGCAAATCCGAGAGATAGAGAGTGAGTATTAATTGCCGTGTAAAATCTATTCAAGTTATTGAATTAACATTCCAGTATATAAGTCCGATTTCAAATTCGAACTTTGTTGATAAATTTAATAGTCTACAAAACAATCCTGGTAGCTTGGACGAATACGATCCAGCTCCTGCGAATTGTTTTTCTAAAGACTAAGTTAGAATATTGCCCGAGACCGATTTATAGAATTGTGAATGAAGTCGCAGTCGAAATCGCTGGAAAAATCAATCCTGGTAGCTTGGACGAATCCTGCGAATTGTTTTCCTAGAGACTGAGTTAGGATATTGCCCGAGACCGATTTTTAGAATTGTGAATAAGATCACAGTCGAAACCGCCAGAAAAATCAATCCTGGTAGCTTGGACGAATACGATCCAGCTCCTGCGAATTGTTTTTCTAGTGGCTAAGTTAGGATATTGCCCAAGACCGATTTGTAGAATTGTAAATAAATTCACAGCCGAAACCGCTGGAAAAATCAATCCCGATAACTTCTGCGAATTGATTTCAGGGGCTACGTTTTGATACTTTCCGAGACCGACGTGTGAAATTATTAAGTTAATTATAGCCCAAGATAGCGGTCAAATCAACTCGGTCCGTTAGGCACCGCTCCGTAAGAAATTACGTCTGAAATACAGGTCAGCGCGAACTCCGTCGAAGTTAAAGGTGTACTAAATATTTAGATTGTCGCGATTCATTTCTAGACCTAGGGACAAAAACTTGTCTACCATCTCTCGCAGATGGTGGAGACTTCCGACGATAGGAAAATATCTAATTAGCGAGTTATTTTATACACGGAAAACGAACACATTAAACGGCCTGTTCCTAGCAATATTTTGTAAATAGATTGTACATAGCTGGTGTAAATGTAAATAGAGATAATTAATAAACTTAGTTAAGCAAGAAATATCTGTTTTATTTGGCAATCCACACGAAAGAGAAACAGCAATTTTGAAACCTATTTAAAAAGGGAACCTGGACCCTCAAGAAACCCGAGCAGGTCAGTTACTGTCATAAGAGGACAGTAAGTGACAACCTCCCCACTTGTAATTAACCATTCAAGCGGAAGGAGGTTACAAAATGGCGCCCGAGATTTAAAGTAACGGAAACTGGATAGAAATTGCTCTCTTTGATTGCCAAATAAAATGTCATTAGTGGAGGAAGATATTACAGGGGTCGGTAGCAAAGTATCGTGGGTATATAGCAAACGAAAAGACGAATTGGAAGTGGAACTTGCCAAGTTGGGATTAGAAACGAAAGGTACTGTAGACGAATTGAGAAAACGGTTAATCGAATTCTTACGAAGTGAAATACCTGGGGGAAAATCTAAAATGGAGAAGAATAATGACAGAGGTAAACTCATGGATCAGGTCCGTAAATGGGGTGTACACTTTGAAGGGAAAAGGGAAAGCCTGGAATTCTTAGAACGATTTTCCGAGCTCAGGATAGCATATGGGATTGAAGAAGAAGATTGTCTGCAGGTATTGCCCGAATTATTGAAAGGCCAAGCCTTATTGTGGTATAGAAACAATAACACACAGTGGCAAACATGGTCGGATTTTATAACAGATTTTGAGTTATATTTCCTTCCAAATAACTATCGACAGGATATTCTAGATTCAATCGTGAAAAGGGTGCAGGGCCCTCAGGAAGACACAAAGGAATTTATAATTGCTTTGCAGACTCTGTGCAGAAGGAGTCAAGTTATAAACAAACAAGAGGAATTGAACAGAATTTATAGAAACCTGCGGCCAGAAATCCGACGGTACGTTAGGCCTAGGGATTTCTCTTCTCTGTCGGACCTAATCCAACTCTGCGAAGAGTATGGAAATTTACAGAAGGAGTTAGGGGATGATCGGAGAAAATGTAGTATAGAACCAAAAGAGACTGTAAACTACATACAAGCGAATAGAGCATTGCCACGGAATATAGATCAGCAAGAAGTATGTTGGAGATGCGGTGAAAAGGGACACCGGCGTTTCGAGTGTAGGGGCACTTTTAAACGATTCTGCTCGCGATGTGGCCAACAGGGTATTCTGACTCGAGAATGCCAATGCAGGAATACGAAACCGGGAAACGAGCGAACGTCCAGCGGACAAGCAGGAGCCGCTGGGACGTCATAGAACACATACCTGTAATAAAGGATGTATCCTCCACAACCGAGGGCACAGTGGACCCGAGGATACATTTTAAGGTTGCAATAGGTAGGCAAGTGTTCTCAGCACTAGTGGACACAGGATCAGTTAGGTCCTATATTAATGAGGAGGTGTCCGATCATTGTTCAAGATGGAATGTTCCACAACAAGAGGTCAGACAAAGGGCGTGTTTAGCGAATGGGGCCACAGTACCAATTAACCGAGGGTTTTATATCAAATGTACTGTGGATAACCAAGACAAGGAAGGACATTTTCTGGTCTTACCGGGAATGATGTCCCAGATTATTTTAGGTATGGATTTATTATATAAATGGCAGATAACCATTGACCTGCGAGAGCCCGATATGCCCAGGAACGAGGTTGAGACCCAAACGGAAATAATAGGTAGTATCTCTAAATTGGAGACTAGTCAGGAAGAGAGACTGAAAGCATTCCTGAAACACGAGCTGGGGAAATTTATAGGCGTGAAAGGATGTACGCCGCTGGTTAAACACCAAATCAAGCTGAAGGATACCACCCCTATCAAACAGCGGTATAGACCACAGAATCCCGTAATGCAGGAAATTGTGGACAAGGAGGTAAATAAAATGTTGGAAGAGGGAGTAATTGAGCCATCGAACAGTCCATGGAGTTCACCAATAGTGCTCGTCAAAAAGAAAGAGGGTGAGCATCGGTTCTGTATAGACTTCAGGAAAGTTAACGCCCAGTCAGAAAAGGACGCATATCCGTTACCGTATATTACTGCCACGCTTGAAAAGCTGAAAGAAGCAAAGTATGTGTCTACCCTGAATTTAAAACAAGGCTATTGGCAGATTCCGCTTACTCCCGAAAGTAAACCTGTCACTGCCTTCACTGTCCCCGGCCGAGGACTATATCAATTTACAGTGATGCCTTTCGGATTACATTCAGCACCAGCCACATTCCAACGCCTACTCGATAGAGTAATAGGACCGGACATGGAGCCAAATGCGTACCCATATATCGACGATATAATTGTGGTTAGCAAAACCTTTGAGGAACATTTGGCCCATTTAAAGGAAGTGCTGAGAAGATTGAGGATGGCCAATCTGCAAATTAACGCAGAAAAATGCCACTTTTGTAAGCCGAAACTACGGTATCTAGGGCATGTAGTGGGAAAAGAAGGGATAAAAACAGACCCGGAGAAAGTGGAAGCTATCGTGAAAATGAATCCTCCAACGAATGTACGTAGCTTGAGGAGATTTTTGGGAGTCGCATCTTGGTACCGCAGGTTCATTCCTGAATTTTCAAAGATGGTGGGGCCTTTAACGAAACTATTGAAGAAACAAATGAAGTTTCAATGGCTTCCCGAGCAACAGGTAGCTTTCGAGAAAATCAAGGAAAAACTTACGCAGGCTCCGGTTCTAACGTGTCCTGATTTTTCCAAACCATTTACGCTCCAAACAGACGCCTCAGATAGCGGGCTTGGGGTGGCCCTCACTCAAAAATTAGGTTCACAGGAACAAATAATAGCCTTTGCTAGCCGAACGCTAAGTTCCTCAGAAAAGAACTATTCCGTGACGGAAAAAGAGTGTCTAGCCATTATCTTTGGAATTCGAAAGATGAAAATGTACTTAGAAGGTTACAAATTTACCGTTATCTCTGACCACAGGGCTTTGAAGTGGTTACGCGATTTGAAAAACCCATCCCAGAGGCTGGCCAGATGGGTCATAGAACTGCAGCAAAATGACTTCGAGATTGTGTATCGGAAGGGTGTATTAAACAGAGTAGCAGATACTCTGTCCCGAGCCCCATTGCCGGATCACGAAGAAGAAGAAGAGATTGCCCTTATCGAGCCTGTTATACCGGATCCCTGGTGGGAAAAGAGAGTTAAAGCCGTCAACGAAAAACCCGAACTACTTCCGGATTATCGAGTGGAAAACGGTAATCTATACAGACACTTTCACGAGGCTAATGATTACAAGGAAGGAGCCTCCCCCGAACCTTGGAAGTTATGTGTTCCAAAGAATGCCCGAACACGGGTTCTGTACGAATGTCATGATGAGAACACGGCAGGACACCTGGGGATTAATAAAACAATCGCAAGGGTGGCTCAGAGATACTACTGGCCTGGTATGTTCAGGGAGATATCCCGCTATGTGAGGAAATGCGAGCACTGCTTGAAATACAAAGCTTCGCAACAGGCACTTCCGGGATTCATGCAGCAAAGCAAAATATCCAAACCATGGGAAATGGTGAGTGTGGATCTAGTAGGACCCCTACCTCGATCGAACAAATCCAACAATTATTTAGTAGTGCTGCAGGATCGGCTGACCAAGTGGACAGAATGTCAAGCAATTCGGACAGCGAACACGGAAACTGTTATGAGGGTGCTGAAAGATAGGGTGCTTATGAGATTCGGATGTCCCAGAGTGTTAATTAGAGACAATGGGGCCCAGTTTGTCGCTAATAAATTTCGGAAAATTTTAGAAGAGTTTGGAATCAAACATAAACTCACCCCTCCCTATACCCCACAGGCCAATCCAGTAGAGAGAGTTAATAGAGTGGTAAAAACGATGATTGCGCAATACTGTGAGGACGATCACCGTACATGGGACGCATATTTGCCGGAATTAATATTTGCCATCAATACGGCCCGACATGACTGAACTGGATTTACTCCCGCATATTTAAACTACTGTCGAGAAGTGGACCACCCGAAGACTTTGTTCCGGGAAGTTCAGGAACCGGGTAGCGATGATGATGATGGAAACCCCGATCCTACTAGACATGAGGAACAGTTAGGAAAATTGAGAGACGCCGTCAACTTCGTCAAATTACAGTTGAATAAAGCCTTCACTATCCAGAGTCGACACTATAATCTGAGACGGCGCGATTGGGCACCTAAAGTAGGGGAGGAGGTCATGAGCAAAGAACACCCACTATCCTCGGCAGCTCAAGGTTTCGCCGCTAAACTGGCCCCGAAGTTCGCAGGCCCGTTTAAAGTGAAGAAAATCATTTCACCGGTAGTGGTTGAGCTGGAAAATGGAACTAGTCGTAAACCCGTTCGAGTCCATGTAAAGGACTTGAAAAAAATTAACTGTTAACTAATGTAATTTTCTTTCCCCAGGAGTAAATATGACTTCAGTTCCGGAAATTAGAACTCCCGAGAAAGACGCCGAGGCTGCCATCCGACTGGGAAAGAGGCTGCACGATCTATTTGGTTCCAGTCCGGAATCAAGTCCAGAACTCCAGCTGTACTATCCGCCGATCCCCAATATGACACCGCCTACTCCCGATCTACCCCAGCAGCAACCGTCCTTACCAAAGAAACTATCAACCCCTTGTGTAAATAACCCCCTGAAATATAGTGACAGAGACACCGTTAGTGGTATAAATAGATTAAGTGTAGATAGTAAGAAACCATATTTTAAGAAACGTTTACGTAAAATGCATGACTATAGGGTGTATGATCCAACCGGCCGGCTTGTGGCGCGCGTGAAAATACCGTGGGACTGTGAGGTCAAGCCGACGTACGAAACGTATCGTACGTTCGAAAATTTTCGGGAGAAAATTTTCTAAGAAAGAAAGGGGGGTGTGTAATGAAGCATTCTTCATTACTTACAAATAAATTTGAATATCTCAGTAGAATCGAATTACATAGGCAAAGTTAAGAGATCAAACTTCGTGCACATCTATGTATAAAAACTGGTGAACAGAATTCGCCAGCCGGTCACCTGTTCACGTTACGTCACACGCCTCGATCTGTATAAAAGCAAGCCCATTTCATAGCGAAAGGAGACTCACTTGCCAGACCAGCACCGAGATTGACCTGCCGTAATTTAATCAACCCGAAGCAGTTGCCATTGTGCAAATCCGAGAGATAGAGAGTGAGTATTAATTGCCGTGTAAAATCTATTCAAGTTATTGAATTAACATTCCAGTATATAAGTCCGATTTCAAATTCGAACTTTGTTGATAAATTTAATAGTCTACAAAACAATCCTGGTAGCTTGGACGAATACGATCCAGCTCCTGCGAATTGTTTTTCTAAAGACTAAGTTAGAATATTGCCCGAGACCGATTTATAGAATTGTGAATAAAGTCGCAGTCGAAATCGCTGGAAAAATCAATCCTGGTAGCTTGGACGAATACGATCCAGCTCCTGCGAATTGTTTTCCTAGAGACTGAGTTAGGACATTGCCCGAGACCGATTTTTAGAATTGTGAATAAGATCACAGTCGAAACCGCCAGAAAAATCAATCCTGGTAGCTTGGACGAATACGATCCAGCTCCTGCGAATTGTTTTTCTAGTGGCTAAGTTAGGATATTGCCCAAGACCGATTTGTAGAATTGTAAATAAATTCACAGCCGAAACCGCTGGAAAAATCAATCCCGATAACTTCTGCGAATTGATTTCAGGGGCTACGTTGTCATACTTTCCGAGACCGACGTGTGAAATTATTAAGTTAATTATAGCCCAAGATAGCGGTCAAATCAACTCGGTCCGTTAGGCCCCGCTCCGTAAGAAATTACGTCTGAAATACAGGTCAGCGCGAACATACGATCCACGCTCCGTCGAAATTAAAGGTGTACTAAATATTTAGATTGTCGCGATTCATTTCTAGACCTAGGGACAAAAACTTGTCTACCATCTCTCGCAGATGGTGGAGACTCCCGACGATAGGAAAATATCTAATTAGCGAGTTATTTTATACACGGAAAACGAACACATTAAATGGCCTGTTCCTAGCAACATTTTGTAAATAGATTGGACATAGCTGGTGTAAATGTAAATAGAGATAATTAATAAACTTAGTTAAGCAAGAAATATCTGTTTTATTTGGCAATCCACACGAAAGAGAAACAGCAATTTTAAAACCTATATAAAAAAGGAAACTGGACCCTCAAGAAACCCGAGCAGGTCAGTTACTGTCATAAGAGGACAGTAAGTGACAACCTCCCCACTTGTAATTAACCATTCAAGCGGAAGGAGGTTACAAGAGAACGATTGGTTGATGAACCATTGTTGTGGTTCAATTGTAAAGAGAAGGAATTGAATAGTTTAGATGAATTTATAGATGAATTCTTAAGGAATTTTTGGGGTGAAAATGAACAATCGAAATGTCGAGAGAGGTTGTATTTCAATAAATATATAGAGGGAACAAGAAAAAGCATGAGTGCTTATGCACTAATCCTATATAATGAAGCACAATATTTAGAACCTAAAATGAGAGAGGAAGAAATGGTGTTGTACATTTCAAGACAGTATAAAAGTCAAATATCTGAGGCAATAGCCATTTCAAATTCAAAAAACATGAATCAATTATTATCATATTTGAACAGAAGTGATAATGAAGATAACATAGGAACTAGGCAACAAAATGTATATTACTATAATAGGAATAATTATAGGGGAAATAACAATTATAATGAAAGAAGACAGGAAAATAATATCAACAATAATAGTTTCCAAGATAATTACCAAAATAGATTTAGAAATAATCGAAATCAAAATTATTATAATGATAGGGAAAATAGATATGGAAATAATGCTAATCAGAATAAGAATAGATATACGGATAATAGAAATCAAAATAATAATAATGAGAATGAAAATAGAAATGAAGATAGAAATCAAAATAATCAAAGGGAAATAAACTGTAGTAGAATTGAAAATGGAAGGGAAAGGTCAGACTCTTCAGGTCAAAACAACAATCAGGATCTTCGATAGAGCACGAATACCAAGTTAATGTATTATACGAACATCATAGGGAACACATTGACAACGAACAGGAAAGGGAAGAAAAAGAAAGTATAGGTTTAATTAAATTAAAAGGTTTTTTAAAAGGGGAGGAAGTAGAAATATTGTGTGATACGGGATCAGAAATATCATTAATAAGGGAAGAACTACTGTCCGAATTAAATATAACAAATCAATTAAAAATACCAAAAGTAGAGTTAATCAATGTTAGTGGAAAGAAAATTACTGAAGTATCAAAAATGATCACTGAAAATATTATAATAGGGAAATCAAATCTAGAAATGCAGTTATTTATAGTACAAAATATGAAATTGGATATTGTAATGGGAACAGATGAATTAGAAGAACATGGAATTATTATAGATTACGAGGAAAAAGAAATAAAATTGCTAAATGAAATTATAAAGATAGGGAAGGGGGAAGATGAAAGTATTGACAAACCAAAAGAAGGTTGCAATATAATAAATGCGGTCGAAATAAAAGACTTAAGCAAAAATTTTAATGAAATAATCTCGGAGATAGAAGTGTCCGAGAATTATAGGGGAATAATTCCAGAAATAATTTCAAAACATAAAGGTCCAATAATAGATGAAACTCGTATAGCTAGTAAATATATCCATAAATTCCAGGTAAAAGAAATTGAAAATTTTAAATCCAAGAATTATCCAATTCCATTCAAGTATATAGAAAATGTAAGAGGAAAAATCTGTGAAATGCTAGAACAAAATATTATAGAAAGAAGTAAAACAAAATATATAAACCCTATTGTAATAGAAAAAAAGTCAAATGGTGACATAAGATTATGTTCAGATGCGCGAACACTAAACAGGTTTTCAATACCACAATATGAAGCTCCTAAAAATATAGGTAGAATAGTTGAGGCACAAAATTTTAGTAAAATTGATTTAAGACATAGTTTCTGGTTGATTCCATTTCACGAAAGTTGTAGAGATTACACTGGCATTATATTAAAAGGAAAAGTGTATAGATTGTCTGAAATGTAAATTTAAAAAGGAAAAAGTTATATAATATTGATCACAGAAATATAAGTATAATTATTAATAAATCTAGTTAAAGAAAATAAAATCAAAAGATAAATAAATTTTAATATCTAAGTTTGATTAATACTTAAAATTAGTGGAATTTGCTATGATGTCATTTCCTACATAACATAAAATGATAAAATTTGAACTTATCGAAACATTAAAATTAGAAAAGATTAATAAAATATGTAAAATATGGAATTAAAAACTTTATTAAAAGTTAAATTATAGGTAGTATAAGGTATTAAACAATGTATAACAAAATAAACCAGAATGTAAAATAGAATAAGAAGTAAAAAGGAGAAACAGTGAAAGTGGATAAACGTACAGTGATACGAAAGAGGAAATCATAATAAGAATGAATCAAAGACTATCAAGTTAATAGGAACCTAATCATAGGTTATCTTATACCAAAATATGTGAATAAATATTGGCAATATCAATTTATATAGCAGAATGCATCATCACTTTAAATAATTTGAAAATCTCCAATAATTCAAAATTCCAATAATACTCAATTTCGATTGGTCGAGACAAATTACATACTGCAAAGGGTCAACAATTGAAAAGTTATGTCAAAATCCAACAATGAGCATAGCATCCTAGATAAGGAAAGGAAGCACCTTAGGTTAGAAATGACATAAACTGGCATCCTTTTGTGGGTCCTATAAAAGGAAATCTGAATAGAAGCCAGTTCAGTTTGCAATTAAATCTGACCACTGAAGTGTGTCCTGCAGCTCCAGTCAATTTCAATAACCTTAGTTTTTGGTTACATCGGAGAACTGAAACAGTCTCTGTAGCTTCGACAAGTTCATATAACCGAAGCAAATGAATTATTCCTACGAAGCAAGTAGTATTCGAAAGTCTCCGAATCAAAGTTTTAAGTTTAAAATAACCAAAGTTATTCCAGTAGCATCGTAGAATAGTCAGTCTTCGATAGCAAGTCCAGTTCATTATTGAAGAAGTTTCATATCTTAAAAGAATAAAACAAATCAACCATTTATTATCAGCAGTTCCTGAATATAAAGAAGTATCAACGTAGTTTACAACGTGTATGTGTAAAAAAGCAGAGTATTGTTATGAAGTGAAAATCAAATAACCAAGAAAACATATAAAAGCAACTGAACATTGCCAACATTTTATCTAGTATTATTGGATATATTAAAAAGTAAGTTTATTTATAATATATCATTGTATATGTATCTCTGGATGTAGGATTGTCATTTGTGAACAAATATTAATTTAAGTATTTTTGAGGTTAAACATAGAGGTTTTTGAAATTACAAAGTACAATTTGTCAACATAGAAATTTCAGAACATAAATTTAAATTGAACAATTTTGTAACCATAAAAGACAGATTCATGAGCAAATTCAAATATAAAATTTTAACATTCAAACAAAATATTGTGTTCAATTCCATATATAATATAAAAATATCATTTCATAACAAAATAATACAAATCATTCATTCAATGAATTGAAAGCAAATTAGAAATCAAAATAAATAAAAAGCTAGCCGGAAAAATTAAATTAAAATTAGAATTCAAATATAATCACTAAGATTAAATAAACTCATGAGAGATTAGTTAACAATTGTCACCAAAACGTCGGGCTATCAAAACTCATTAGAGCTTTTTATATTAATTGTCACCAAAACGTGGGGCAATCAAAACTATATTGAAGCCTTTTTATATTAATTGTCACAAAACGTGGGGCAATCAAAACTCATTAGAGTTTTTTTATATCGATTGTCACCAACGTGGGGCAATCAAAATTCATTAGAGCTTTTTATATCAAACTTGGTCTCCAATTTCAGATCAGTCGAGAAGGCCGACTAGAGTTCCTACCTTCTCGCCTGGAAGCCCAGATAAATGCCGCGAAGCAAGATCTTATGCTCAGGCATCATGTTGACAAGCCGATACACGGTGTTCTCTATCGAAACATCGAAACGCTCGGCTTGTCAACTAGGCTGACCTTCGGCTACCTAAGGTCAGCCGGGCTTAAATCCGAGACTGAGGGATTCACCGCAGCTTGCCTAGATGGCGTAATTAACACCTTGGCCTATCGCCGCAATGTGATGGGTGTGCAGGTCCCTGATGTCAGCTGCAGGGCCTGTCGAAAGGCGCCTGAGACGCTTTTCCACCTTCTGTCGGCATGTCCGGCAAAATCCGCCTCGGCGTACACCCATCGCCATAATGCGGTCCTACGGGTGCTGTATTACCATCTAAAGCACTCGTACGGAATAGACCAAGAGCCGGTGCTGCCTTATATGCCAGGAGATATTGACATTATGAGTAACAATTTTGAGGTTAAATTCCATAGAATTATCTTAAACTTGAATAGTTGATTATGATAGATCGGAAGTGTTTATCATAGAATCACTAATTCATACAATAATCATAGATATTTATAATTGTACAATCTTAAAATATCTTGTATTTAATCAAATTCAATCCACTTCAAATTGTAATTAGCCATACATTACTCTTTCACACACAACCGATCCAATGTTTTCTGCAGTTTTAATTGGATCTTAAAACACAAGTCGGCTTCAGAAGCATTTCATTAATCAAAATCATCTATTCTTTTCTAAATTAAATGGAAACACTAATTCACATTTGGATAAAGACAATAAACATTGTCGAAACGTCAAACAGAATTTTTATTTCATTCTCAGAATACATACGAACCAATATATCAAGAAAACCTATGAACATATATATATATATATATATATATATATATATATATATATATATATATATAAATATACTTTTTTTTTTACATTCAAACCTGGTCGGGGCTGCTGCGAGCTCCGACGACATCGCAGCAGTCGCGCCAGAAAAACCTAAAAGGCGGTTAACCGAAGCTACTCCTCCCCACCGGTCGGTAAGTAGCTTCAGGTTCCTAAATCGTGTGCCCTAAGTATTCTAATTGAACCCAGAATGACTGCCTTTTGCATCCGGTCTATCAAGATCTGCGCCGAGTTCCTACAGGCCGGAATGATCTTCAAGTTTGAACGCAGCGAAGACCGAATTCCGCCCAAAACACCGATGATCAGAACCACTAATACGACCTTGTGGCCTTGGTATAGCGTGCGGAGCTCGAACAGGAGATCTTGATATTTTGTCAATTTTTCCTCCTCTTTCAAGACTATGTTCTTCTCTGCCGGAGAGGAGAATTCGATGACATACATAGTCTTGATTAGTTTATCGAGGAGGACAACGTCAGGCCTATTTGCTTGTATGGACGGTCGGAAACGGATAATTCCAGAAGATCTGGCATTTTTCGTTTCCGACAACGGACTCAATATCTCCTGGCATGTAAGGCAGCACCGGCTTTTGGTCTATTCCGTACGAGTGCCTTAGATGGTAATACAGCACCCGTAGGGCCGCATTATGGCGATGGGTGTACGCCGAGGCCGCTTTTGCCGGACATGCTGACAGAAGGTGGAAAAGCGTCTCAGGCGCCTTTCGACAGGCCCTGCAGCTGACATCAGGGACCTGCACACCCATCACATTGCGGCGATAGACCAAGGTGTTAATTACGCCATCTTGGCAAGCTGCGATAAATCCCTCAGTCTCGGATGTAAGCCCGGCTGACCTTAGGTAGCCGAAGGTCAGCCTAGTTGACAAGCCGAGCGTTTCGATGTTTCGATAGAAAACACCGTGTATCGGCTTGTCAACATGCCGCCTGAGCGTAAGATCTTGCTCCGCGGCATTTATCTGGGCTTTCAGGCGAGAAGGTAGGAGCTCGAGGTTGCCCTCTAGTCGTCCTTCTCGACTGATCTGAAATTCGAGACCAAGTTCTTCCGCAGCTTTTTGTGCTGCCTTAACGATTAATGCCCCCACTCCGGCCAATTCGTGACTTTTAACAAGGCACAGGAGGGGGTCCGAGCTCCTAAGAACTTTACAAGCTATACTCAGAACCACACTTCGATGCAGACCCTCCAGACTGAGGAGTCCCCTACCTCCCCGATGACGTGGGAGATAAATGCGGGAAACGGACGATCTAGGATGCAAACTGTGATGGATATGCATCATTTTCCGGCTGTCTTTATCGAGTCTATGCAGCTCATCGACCGTCCATTTCACCACTCCAAAAGAGTGGAGCAGGACTGGAACGGCAAGCATATTTGTTGCAGACACCTTGTTCCCACTCGAAAGTTCGGAAGACCAAATCTTTCGAACAAGGTTTCTGTATTTGCCGCGGAGAGCCACCTTTACCTGGGAAGCGTCATAATTAGGACGCTGTTCAATTCCCAGGTATCGATAGGTCTCTCCAGCATCGAGGTGTTTAAAGATGCTTCCGTCGGCAAGCTGCATATTCTCGTACACTTTCGGAGATCGTCCTCTCCTCAAATGAAACACTGCGCATTTGTCCAATCCCAACTCCATGCCTACGGCTCGTGTATATTCCTGAACCACATTGAGAGATTGATGGAGGTTCTTCTCCCCAGAGGCATAAAGTTTCAAATCATCCACGTAAAATAAATGGGTGATCTGATGCCTCCGGTCGTTCGGTGGTCTAGAGTAATATCCATGAGTCCGTCTTAAAGCAATGGAGAGTGGCAGCAGTGAGATATTGAACAAGAGGGGACTCAAGGAGTCTCCTTGGAAAACTCCCCTCTTGAATGTTACCAACTCTGTCAAGACTCGTCGTGAACCTGATGTGATGGCAAACCGGGTCTTCCAGAGTGGCAACAGATGTTCTATGCATCTCACTAGTGGGGTAGGTACCGCAAGGCATTGGAGCAAGTATAATAATAGCTCATGTGATGTTGAATCAAATGCCTTGCGGTAGTCAATCCAGGCCATGGAAAGGTTGAGCTTGTAAAGTATAGAGTCCTGAGTGATAGATCTATCTATCACCAGGTTCTCCCGGCAACCCTCCATCCCTTTCTTTGCCCCACGCTGCTCGCTGATGTTATTAACTACCGGACCGATCGATTTCAACAACCTAGCATACAAGATACGTGTAAATAACTTGTAGCAGGTGTTGAGACAAGTGATCGGTCGGTAGTTCTTGGGATCAGACAAGTCTCCACTCTTTGGAAGTAGCACAGTGTACCCCTCGACAGCCCAGCTTGAAATATGCCGCTCCTCTTTGACCCATGATTCAAAGACTCAGGCCAGACGGCGGTGAGTGGAAGGAAATTTCTTCCACCACCATATGTTAATGCCGTCAGGGCCGGGAGCAGAATAGTTTTTGGTACCGACAAGAGCTTGTCGGACCTCATCCTCGCTGACTGCCTCGCACACTTCTGTTTGCGGAAGTTGACGTTCAGCGCAAAAAAAATATATATATATATATATATATAAGTTTAAAGTTTCTTTGCCTAATTGGCCACTATCGTGTATGTAACTTAAGAGATATAGTATTAAATTTTCTGAATTATGAAGATAACTTAGATAATTTAACATAGGATTATAAAGACGAATAAACGTAAAAGATTGAACCATAGGCGGGATTCGAACCCACATTTCTGGATTTCTAGTCCAGGGTGTTTACCAATTACACCACTTCGGTCCTATTAGATTTTTATATTTTTGTAAATATAAACCTCTGAAAGGATAGTAGATCATTGATGAACACAATGCGATTCGATTTAAACTTGTTTATAATTAACCAGAACAATTCTCAGTCAGTTCTATTGAAATATATAAGAACCGGGATGCTGTCATTTGAATAAGAACTGTCAAGTAACTGCCAACCATAGCAGTACTAACCTACAATCCTTACTTCAAAAAACTGAACTTCAGATGACTGAACTTCAGATGAATGTGCGTGAATAGTTGATCTATGGTAGGGCATCGAATCGCATTGTGTTCATCAATGATCTACTATCCCTTCAGAGGTTTATATTTACAAAAATATAAAAATCTAATAGGACCGAAGTGGTGTAATTGGTAAACACCCTGGACTAGAAATCCAGAAATGTGGGTTCGAATCCCGCCTATGGTTCAATCTTTTACGTTTATTCATCTGTATAATCCTATGTTAAATTATCTAAGTTATCTTCATAATTCAGAAAATTTAATACTATATCTCTTAAGTTATATATATATATATATATATATATATATATATATATATATATATATATATATATATATATATATATTTATATATATATATATATATATTTCTTCTTATGTTCTCGCGGACGTAATATGTAGAACTGGATTCTCGGGTATTGATCCGCGTTGTGTGGTTTCGGTCCTCAAAAGGACCAATTTCACGACGTTTCGGCAAAGTCGCATTTGCCATCTTCAGGTGATTCGACCGTAGAGTCTGGAAAATCTAGGCGAACTGACCCTTACTTGGAGGGACAGGTATTTATATCCCCCGTTATGCTTGACCTATGGACTTTCGAACTATTTCACGCTTGGTTGATTTCTACGTGTTTGTCTCCGAGTGACACTTTTGGATGACGTCATTGCGACGCTGGAATCAGCCGGAAAGTTACGTGACCTGTTGCACGTGCACTGGATACCACGTTCTCTCTTGTTTTTGGTTGTATCTTCCGACTTTCTAAAGCGGGTTTCCATGTTGCTGGTAATCTTAGTCCGTCATCTCGTTTGTTAAGACTATGTGGACGTTTCTTGATCTCTATTGCCTCCCTGGTTATTCTGGTGTAGAAGTGTTCAATGTTGGCTAGAGTCTTTGTGCCGCTAAAGTTGATCATGTGGCCCGTACTTCTTACATGTTCAGCTAGTGAAGACGTGGTTTCGTTTTTCGACACAGCGTTTGCATGTTCAGTCTTTCGCACATCAATACGTCTGTTGGTCTGTCCGATGTATGTCTTTTCACAATTACCACATGGCACCTCGTACACTCCTTGGCATTCTAGAGGAATTCTGTCTTTTGGATTCCGAAGAACATTTTTGCTTTTATGATTTTTTTTATATATATATAGATATATATATATATAAATATATATATATATATATATATATATATATATATATATATATATATATATATATATATATATATATATATATATATATATATATATATATATACATACATATATATATATATATGTATATGTTTCTTCTTAGGTTCTCGCGGACGTAATGTGTGGAACTGGATTCTCGGGTATTGATCCGCGTTTTGTGGTTTCGGTCCTGAAAAGGACCAATTTCACGACGTTTCGGCAAAGCCGCATTTGCCATCTTCAGGTGATTCGACCGTAGAGTCTGGAAGATCTAGGAGAACTGACGCTCACTTGGAGGGACAGGTATTTATATCCTTCGTTATGCTTGACCTTTGAACTTTCGAACTATTTCACGCTTGGTTGATGTCTACGTGTTTGGCTCCGAGTGACACGTTTGGATGACGTTATTGCGACGCTGGAATCAGCCGGAAAGTTTCCGTGACCTGTTGCACGTGCACTGGATACCACGTTCTCTCTTGTTTTTGGTTGTATCTTTCGACTTTCTAAAGCGGGTTTCCATGTTGCTGGTAATCTTGTTTGTTAAGACTATGTGGACGTTTCTCGATCTCTATTGCCTCCCTGGTTATTCTGGTGTAGAAGTGTTCAATGTTGGCTAGAGTCTTTGTGCCGCTAAAATTGATCATATGGCCAGTACTTCTTACATGTTCAGCTAGTGAAGACGTGGTTTCGTTTTTCGACACAGCGTTTGCATGTTCAGTCTTTGGCACATCAATGTGCCTGTTGGTCTGTGAAAAGACATAGATCGGACAGACCAATAGACGCATTAGAGGGGACAACCTCGATGAAAAGTCGGGGTTAAATCGGCTCGGTAACCTCACTCAATACCGATGCCGTCCCGATGCTGGGCTAACAACCCAGCAGAGGGTGAATCTTTTGTTACGGGCAGCAGAAGATTGGCCTCCCACATCAGCTCCTCGTCGGATGAGGAGCAGGGACAGGTGGGTGGGGCCCAAGAGGGCGGTCCCGACGTTGACGACCACCTTAATGTACATGGACGCTCTGAGTGGACTAATGAACTTCGGGATGACTTGCTGGACTGCTTCGAGCGCAGCGAGCCGGCCCATAGGGGATACATGTCACGGCTGCATGCACTTTGGTGCGTCATGCATCCTCTATGCCGAGACTTCTCCGCACAAACCTTGCGGAATCAAGTATTCTACCTGCGGAGAACCTGCTATATAAGAACGAATCTCCGGCAGGCTGCAGCACCAGAACCGGACCTAGCCGCACCAGCATCACCTGTGGTGCGCCGCAATAGATCTGGTAGAGCAAGCCTGCTCCAGAACACCGAAGTTGATCTTAGAACTAGGAGAACCCGAATAAACATCAGGGTCTCCGTACGACCACACGAGCTGGTAGAATTGGACACGTTGATTAACGACGAGCTTCCGGAATTCGCCGACCTCTGGGAAATCAACGAGGCCGTGTATGGTGCCGCAAAGCGACTCGTTCCGGAAGTGCGGAGTGAGAGACCGCACGACCAGATCGAGAAAACCGAACGGCGCCTACACAAAGTCGAGGCCAAAATTCAGTCGGCGAGGCAGCAAGCGTCTCGGATCCAGTGTGTGATGGATTTTATTTCTAGCGACAGGGCTTTCACGCCAAAAATTAGGCGTATAGCCGTTCAACTGCGCCGCCACCATCACACACTAAAACGTACAGTGTTGCAGACCATCAAGCAACATTGTGCGGATAGGATTCGAGTCCTGGGCGTGGTGAGGACAAATCTGGCCAGACGGGTTAGACGCATCAGGGAGAATTCCTTATTTCGCGATAGCCCGTCTCGGCTTTTTGAATCTCCACCGCCCACAATTGCTGCTTCACCGACTATGGAGAAGGTTGAGCAGTTCTGGAAAGGAGTGTATGAGTCACCGCGTCCAATTCACCTAGACACTCCAGCCCTAGCACACTTCCAAATGTTTTGCGCTGAACGTCAAGTTCCGCAAACAGAAGTGTGCGAGGCAGTCAGCGAGGATGAGGTCCGACAAGCTCTTGTCGGTACCAAAAACTATGCTGCTCCTGGCCCTGACGGCATTAACTTATGGTGATGGAAAAAATTTCCTTCCACTCACCGCCGTCTGGCCAGAGTCTTCGAATCATGGGTCAAAGAGGAGCGGCATATTCCAAGCTGGGCTGTCGAGGGGTACATTGTGCTACTTCCAAAGACTGGAGACTTGTCTGATCCCAAGAACTACCGGCCGATCACTCGTCTCAACACCTGCTACAAGTTATTTACACGTATCTTGTATGCTAGGTTGTTGAAATCGATCGGTCCGGTAGTTAATAACATCAGCGAGCAGCGTGGGGCAAAGAAAGGCATGGAGGGTTGCCGGGAGAACCTGGTGATAGATAGATCTATCACTCAGGACTTCATACTCTACAAGCGCAACCTTTCCATGGCCTGGGTTGACTACCGCAAGGCATTTGATTCAACATCACATGAGCTATTATTATACTTGCTCCAATGCCTTGCGGTACCAGCCCCACTAGTGAGATGCATAGAACATCTGTTGCCACTCTGGAAGACCCGTTTTGCCATCACATCAGGCACACGACGAGTCTTGACAGAGTTGGTAACATTCAAGAGGGGAGTTTTCCAAGGAGACTCCTTGAGTCCTTCTTGTTCAATATCTCACTGCTGCCGCTCTCCATTGCTTTAAGACGGACTCGTGGATATTACTCTGGACCACCGAACGACCGGAGGCATCAGATCACCCATTAATTTTACGTGGATGATTTGAAACTGTATGCCTCTGGGGAGAAGAACCTCCATCAATCTCTCAATGTGGTTCAGGAATATACACGAGCCGTAGGCATGGAGTTGGGATTGGACAAATGCGCAGTGTTTCATTTGAGGAGAGGACGATCTCCGGAAGTGTACGAGAATATGCAGCTTGCCGACGGAAGCATCTTTAAACACCTCGATGCTGGAGAGACCTATCGATACCTGGGAATTGAACAGCGTCCTAATTATGACGCTTCCCAGGTAAAGGTGGCTCTCCGCGGCAAGTACAGAAAACTTGTTCGAAAGATTTGGTCTTCCGAACTTTCGAGTGGGAACAAGGTATCTGCAACAAATATGCTTGCCGTTCCAGTCCTGCTCCACTCTTTTGGAGTTGTGAAATGGAGGGTCGATGAGCTGAATAGACTCGATAAAGACACCCGGAAAATGATGCATATCCATCACAGTTTGCATCCTAGATCGTCCGTTTCCCGCATTTATCTCCCACGTCATCGGGGCGGTAGGGATCTCCTCAGTCTGGAGGGTCTGCATCGAAGTGTGGTTCTGAGTATAGCTTGTAAAGTTCTTAGGAGCTCGGACCCCCTCCTGTGCCTTGTTAAAAGTCACGAATTGGCCGGAGTGGGGGCATTTATCATTAAGGCAGCACAAAAAGCTGCGGAAGAACTTGGTCTCGAATTTCAGATCAGTTGAGAAGGCCGACTAGAGGGCAACCTCAAGCTCCTACCTTCTCGCCTGAAAGCCCAGTTAAATGCCGCGGAGCAAGATCTTACGCTCAGGCGGCATGTTGACAAGCCGATACACGGTGTTTTCTATCGAAACATCGAAACGCTCGGCTTGTCAACTAGGCTGACCTTCGGCTACCTGTGGTGCGCCGCAATAGATCTGGTAGAGCAAGCCTGCTCCAGAACACCGAAGTTGATCTTAGAACTAGGAGAACCCGAATAAACATCAGGGTCTCCGTACGACCACACGAGCTGGTAGAATTGGACACGTTGATCAACGACGAGCTTCCGGAATCCGCCGACCTCTGGGAAATCAACGAGGCCGTGTATGGTGCCGCAAAGCGACTCGTTCCGGAAGTGCGGAGTGAGAGACCGCACGACCAGATCGAGAAAACCGAACGGCGCCTACACAAAGTCGAGGCCAAAATTCAGTCGGCGAGGCAGCAAGCGTCTCGGATCCAGTGTGTGATGGATTTTATTTCTAGCGACAGGGCTTTCACGCCAAAAATTAGGCGTATAGCCGCTCAACTGCGCCGCCACCATCACACACTAAAACGTACAGTGTTGCAGACCATCAAGCAACATTGTGCGGATAGGATTCGAGTCCTGGGCGTGGTGAGGAGAAATCTGGCCAGACGGGTTAGACGCATCAGGGAGAATTCCTTATTTCGCGATAGCCCGTCTCGGCTTTTTGAATCTCCACCGCCCACAATTGCTGCTTCACCGACTATGGAGGAGGTTGAGCAGTTCTGGAAAGGAGTGTATGAGTCACCGCGTCCAATTCACCTAGACACTCCAGCCCTAGCACACTTCCAAATGTTTTGCGCTGAACGTCAACTTCCGCAAACAGAAGTGTGCGAGGCAGTCAGCAAGGATGAGGTCCGACAAGCTCTTGTCGGTACCAAAAACTATGCTGCTCCTGGCCCTGACGGCATTAACTTATGGTGGTGGAAAAAATTTCCTTCCACTCACCGCCGTCTGGCCAGAGTCTTCGACTCATGGGTCAAAGAGGAGCGGCATATTCCAAGCTGGGCTGTCGAGGGGTACATTGTGCTACTTCCAAAGACTGGAGACTTGTCTGATCCCAAGAACTACCGGCCGATCACTCGTCTCAACACCTGCTACAAGTTATTCACACGTATCTTGTATGCTAGGTTGTTGAAATCGATCGGTCCGGTAGTTAATAACATCAGCGAGCAGCGTGGGGCAAAGAAAGGCATGGAGGGTTGCCGGGAGAACCTGGTGATAGATAGATCTATCACTCAGGACTTCATACTCTACAAGCGCAACCTTTCCATGGCCTGGGTTGACTACCGCAAGGCATTTGATTCAACATCACATGAGCTATTATTATACTTGCTCCAATGCCTTGCGGTACCAGCCCCACTAGTGAGATGCATAGAACATCTGTTGCCACTCTGGAAGACCCGTTTTGCCATCACATCAGGCACACGACGAGTCTTGACAGAGTTGGTAACATTCAAGAGGGGAGTTTTCCAAGGAGACTCCTTGAGTCCCTCTTGTTCAATATCTCACTGCTGCCGCTCTCCATTGCTTTAAGACGGACTCGTGGATATTACTCTGGACCACCGAACGACCGGAGGCATCAGATCACCCATTTATTTTACGTGGATGATTTGAAACTGTATGCCTCTGGGGAAAAGAACCTCCATCAATCTCTCAATGTGGTCAGGAATATATACGAGCCGTAGGCATGGAGTTGGGATTGGACAAATGCGCAGTGTTTCATTTGAGGAGAGGACGATCTCCGGAAGTGTACGAGAATATGCAGCTTGCCGACGGAATTGAACAGCGTCCTAATTATGACGCTTCCCAGGTAAAAGTGGCTCTCCGCGGCAAGTACAGAAACCTTGTTCGAAAGATTTGGTCTTCCGAACTTTCGAGTGGGAACAAGGTGTCTGCAACAAATATGCTTGCCGTTCCAGTCCAGCTCCACTCTTTTGGAGTGGTGAAATGGACGGTCGATGAGCTGAATAGACTCGATAAAGACACCCGGAAAATGATGCATATCCATCATAGTTTGCATCCTAGATCGTCCGTTTCCCGCATTTATCTCCCACGTCATCGGGGCGGTAGGGATCTCCTCAGTCTGGAGGGTCTGCATCGAAGTGTGGTTCTGAGTATAGCTTGTAAAGTTCTTAGGAGCTCGGACCCCCTCCTGTGCCTTGTTAAAAGTCACGAATTGGCCGGAGTGGGGGCATTTATCATTAAGGCAGCACAAAAAGCTGCGGAAGAACTTGGTCTCGAATTTCAGATCAGTCGAGAAGGCCGACTAGAGGGCAACCTCAAGCTCCTACCTTCTCGCCTGAAAGTCCAGTTAAATGCCGCGGAGCAAGATCTTACGCTCAGGCGGCATGTTGACAAGCCGATACACGGTGTTTTCTATCGAAACATCGAAACGCTCGGCTTGTCAACTAGGCTGACCTTCGGCTACCTAAGGTCAACCGGGCTCACATCCGAGACTGAGGGATTTACCGCAGCTTGCCAAGATGGCGTAATTAACACCTTGGTCTATCGCCGCAATGTGATGGGTGTGCAGGTCCCTGATGTCAGCTGCAGGGCCTGTCGAAAGACGCCTGAGACGCTTTTCCACCTTCTGTCGGCATGTCCGACAAAAGCGGCCTCGGCGTACACCCATCGCCATAATGCGGCCCTACGGGTGCTGTATTACCATCTTACCATCGTACGGAATAGACCAAGAGATGCTGCCTTACATGCCAGGAGATATTGAGTCCGTTATCGCAAACGAAAAATGACAGATCTTGTGGAATTATCCGTTTCCGACCGTCAGGTCCGTACAAGCAAATAGGCCTGACGTTGTCCTCCTCGATAAACTAATCAAGACTATGTATGTCATCGAATTCTCCGCTCCGGCAGAGAAGAACATAGTCTTGAAAGAGGAGGAAGAATGGACAAAATATCAAGATCTCCTGTTCGAGCTCCGCACGCTATACCCAGGCCACAAGGTCGTATTAGTGGTTCTGATCATCGGTGTTTTCGGCGGAATTCGGTCTTTGCTGCGTTCAGACTTGAAGATCATTCCGGCCTGTAGGAACTCGGCGCAGATCTAGATAGACCGGATGCAAAAGGCAGTCATTCTGGGTTCAATTAGAATACTTAGGGCACACGATTTAGAAACCTGAAGCTACTTACCGACTGGTGGAGAAGAATTGCTTCGGTTAACCGCCTTTTAGGTTTTTTCTGGCGCGACTGCTGCGATGTCGTCGGAGCTCGCAGCAGCCCCGAACAGGTTTGAATGTAACAAAAAAAAAAAGTATATATATATATATATATATATATAAATATATATATATATATATATATATATATACATCTATACGTCGTACCCGAGCCATTGCTATTTAATAGGCCACCTCAGACCCACCAAATAAATTATTGTTATCGACAAGCCAGTAAGAGTTGTTTTCTCAACATCATTCAAGGAACCATTTGCCCTTGAGAGGGGTGAAGGAAGACTAAAAAAAATTATTGCACGTCATAATATAGACGTACTCAAGCCATTGCTGTATAACCGTTTTGTCGAACCAAATATATACATTATTCGACATCATACCGATGAATACAGACCCTGCAGTGTTGCCAAGCAGGAATCAGAACTACTATTCAAATATCGATGTTATACTAACAAACTTTTCAGGTGCCGGTCATTTACATTTCACTCATTCAATTGAATATACGCATTCTAATTACTCATCCAATTATAAATCTTAATTCCTGAAAAGCCAGTTTGAAATTTATTGGTTG
This sequence comes from Endomychus coccineus, assembly GCA_958510875.1. Taxonomy (NCBI): domain Eukaryota; kingdom Metazoa; phylum Arthropoda; class Insecta; order Coleoptera; family Endomychidae; genus Endomychus; species Endomychus coccineus. The sequence continues at coordinate 95,896,132 of OY294069.1, read as the reverse complement.
TACCTAATAATGAATAATTGTTCTGATTGTAGTTTCAAAAATTCTCATACACTTTCTTTTGAATATACGAATGGCTTTTCTCAAACACGCATTATTGAAACTACATTCTATTCTGAAGCTAAATCCAATTTGCTAATCAATTTTGATTCTCTTCCAGAAATCAAAATTTCTTCGATAGAAGAAACAAATATTCATGCCATATATTTTTATAGAATAAAATAAGTGAAGGTATGTGATGGCAAGTGAAGTTAGTTTGATCTATGCCGAAGGCGTACATAGTAGGATCACGTTCCTTTGTAGCGTACTAGTGAACCGATAATCGACCGAATTCGCTTTGAGTGTGCGTTCGGTAACGCACACGAAGAGTGAATGAGCTCGGATGACGAATGTTCGTCGAATAAACATATTGTGATATATAAAATTTTGTTTCCATCCCCCCATTCCATCAATATCTGAAGCAATCGTTATACCCCAGATGGAATCATTTTCATCTTTACATATTTACAGATTTTTCTCGATTTATCTTATTAATTCTAGGTCATCTTTTATAATTATCATAGAGATGAGATAATAAACTATTATGAAATTAGTCGCATATTTCAAATATTGTACGTTCTTAAAACTTTTTAGTTTGGTTCGTAACAGGATACATATAAATAGAATAGTCCCGAACAATAATTATCTAGATTAAGGAATCTCATATGATAAGAACTATTTGGTTATTTACTGAATTATTGCAATTACCAGTAGAAGAAGACCACTCCACAAACATGTTATAATAGCTTAGCTACTTTAGCTGTTTGGTACGTACTTTCAGTCAATCTGAAAATAAAATTCCTTGGAATATCAATGAATCAGAATGGAACAATAAAAAAATAGACTATGATATAATAATATTTTGGAATCTACGAGTATTCTGAAATTCAGTAAATATTCAATTGCTGGAAGATACCTATAGCTCCATATGTGTTTCTTCAGAACTTTATCACTTGATGCATTTCGTCTTTTTCGAAACACATCAACTGCAATATGGTTGCTATCCGCTTCCTGAATCTAGTGCTCGTTAAAAGTTGGGGCTATTGAGCACCACATTCCGTAGCCAGTTTTTGAACTACGGATGTTCCCGAAATCCATCTTGTTGATCCTGATGTGGCAAAAACGTATTTATTTTCCTTTGGTACTAAGCTGGTTGTATTGCGAATTTGTATAATGAGGTCAGTATATTTCTGAGATATTTTTTTGAAGAGGATTTGGAACAGGTTTCGAACTTTCCCCAAATACAACAACTCTTTCAAACATTTTGCACAAAGTTTTCTCATAGCCCGATAAACAATCTTAAATTCCCTGTTGATTACAAATAACTTCTGGAGGTCACTTGTAAGTTATAATATCTAGAAATTGTATCTTGCCAATTCTTTGCCGATTGAATAATAGCAGCAAGGCAAACGTACATTTTATTAATGTGTTGTAACTGACTTCAAAATCATGATTCTTCGATATGTCATCACAAGCTGTTTCAGCCATTGTAGAAGTGTAGTTATTGAACAATATCTTCAGTAGTGGGTCACAATTTTGGAGTAGGGTTTTTTTTTAGTTCAAGATATTGTTACCTAGGCTCCCAATATAATTGCTCCGGTGAGATTGAATCATTTCAAACAACTGAGAAATTTCTGTTTTTTCTCTTCTCTATTTCATACATGGCCTGACAGATGTTCTTTCAACTTAATTGCTTTTTTTGCAATTTGACACATACTTTTCAGATCAGTACCAAATTGGAGTGCCGCAGAAGGCTTTTGAACGATAAAGAGGCACAATATCCAGAAATTATTTTGGTAGCCGCTATGATATAGTTTTACATTTCTGGCCGTAAAATCTTCAAAATATTCAATGCACTAGTGGAATCTCTCATCACGATTATGAATTTAGCCATTCCACGCATTTTTTGAAGAACAACTGTATACATTTGCTTTCTTTTATGTTTCCCCAGTAAAGATTCACCATAAAGACAAATCAATGGATCAGTTTTAGCAACCAATCCAACATTGTCTGCTCTCATTATCTTGAAAACTTCAGATAAGCGACTTTTGTTCATAGAACTCCCAAGTAATCCGGTGGAGACTAAAAATGTTTGTGCTTCCGAACGATGTGCAAAGATTTTACTTATGCCTTCTTCATGTCTTCTAAAGTGTTTTCTATGCCTCCATAGATGAGAACTTTTGATTAAACGAAAACAGTGTACACAAGTTGAATAATTTATCGTATTTACTTTTTCTTTACTGATCCCCAGAGGTTTTCTGACTGGTTTTAATATATGTTTTTCCTTCTGTGATAAGAAATTATCTTTTCTTCTCAGAATAATTAGTGCATTTCTTCTAACCAAGCTTTTTGATGGACATTTCTCTAGTTTTATGACTTCCTCTTCATCAGAATGGTTTCTGAATGAATGTCTTGAGAAATGCTCAACTTCTTCAAAACAGAAATGGCACAAGTCTTTCTTGATGCTATAGGTTTTTGAATTTCAGAAAATTTCGTCAAGCTGAAAAAATATTCACTGTAGATGGAAAGTGGAAGAAATGATGAGCAATGAAGGGTATCAAAGGACAGATATTACAGAAGAACTCAGAAATAAGATAGGACAGTTTTAGTGGCTATTGTATTGCTGAGTAATTTATTTTGAAATTATTTTCCGGGGCCACGGCAATAATTTCTGATATATTCTCATTTGGAATCAGTTCTGCGGAAGCACTTTATTTCGGAATATTCAAAAATGATCCATTCGGGCGTGAATCAGTTCCCGAAGGGTTCGATGCCCAATCGAGGGGAAGTATTCACTTCCTGAAGTCACAGATTCTTCGAGACTGGAATCCTTTAATGACTAAACTGTTTCAACATCTTGATAAGCTAGAAGCTACCGTTTCCGGTGTAGCGGTCGTCAAAGCAATAATCAACTTTTTTGAGGAATGGCAGAGGAGGCTTTTCATTTTGCTATAACGAAAATTGACGACATCAAGTGACTGAATTTTCATGTTCTTTTTCTATTCATTAGAAACAAAATAACACGTCAAAACAGAAAAGCATGTTCATTCCGAAGTGTAAAATTATATCGAAGGTGCCTTACGCTGAATTGTATTTCTGATATTTCCAAATTATGATAATTCAGTAGCTTTTCCATACAACTATACCTATCATGCTGAATCATCACCATAACAAATGTATTTTGTATTTCTTGTATATGTATCTCAGATATATATTTCGACAACTATTATCTTGCCATTTTCACTAAAAACCTAGTTAACCATAATAAAAAGCTAAGATCATCCAAACAATATTTAAAATGATAAATGCCGGTAATCTGGACATATAGTCTCTTTTGGATATGTTCTCAAAATAATCAGTGGAAGCTCTGTCAATTTACAAAGAATAAGAAATTTTCGACAAACAATGGCGAAAAATTAAATCAAAATGGAAGACATGAAAATTATGAGAGTAACCCAACAAAAGTACTTCTATCAAATAATATAACCACTAGTTAATCATTATTCATGTTAGATCCAAGACTCGAAATTTATGGATAGTGCTTATCTTTTGATGTAAGAATACGTTCACAATTTTCCTACTTTAATTTTTGATTCTTTCCCCATTTTCCACTTACGTGTTTTTATATCTTTCATATCTTCGGGAATAAATACAGCTCATACTGGTTATTTTGAGAAATGTGAATGAAACAATATACGAATCACAGTCATTTATCATCTTATCTATTGTCAGATCAATTCAAACTTCAGCTATTGTATTCTTTAGGAGAAGGCAATAGTTGTCGAAATATGTTTCTGAGATACAAAAGTCTTCGAATTTCCTCTGGGTTAATAATTTTATTGCTACCTTATGCGAAAAATACCTTGTTGATGGTCGTGCGACTTTGTGCTAACACACTCAATATACGGAAAATATTCAAAAGATATTATACATCTTCTACTTATCACGAAATTAGTTGTATTTATATTTCCAGATATATATCCATTGTAACATTCAATTCCTTCGTATTTTAATTCCATAGACGGAGACTTATTAATTTCAACGTTATTTTCTAGACATAGATTCTTCGAATTCAGCAATAGTACATTTGTCTTTATTAAATTGAATAGATCCATATTCAGAGCTCATTGGAGGGCTCATTTAAATACTGCTTGAAGAGGTAATCTCTTCCATTTTTTTAAATTCCTAAAGTATACCTGGTATTAGTAGTTACATATTGTTGATTGACATCTAACAAATAGCTACATAAGCTGATATTTATAGAAATCCACCTCTTCCAGGAGGCTCAATTAAAGCTTCGAATTAAGCACTGTGACTCAATATACCAAGACAAATACACAAAAGCTCCGAGAGCAAGTAACCAATTCTCATTGTAACTAAAATTCTAATTAGTCTGCCTTTGCGCGGCCAATGTAGATGAATAACGGCTAACGGGCTACTGCGCAAGTGGGTTTGTATTCGTCTGCAGAATAATTAGTTCAGTAGTTGTATCTTCCCGCGAATTCAGACACAAGCGTCTACTTGGAACAAGCAATAGCTATCCTTGGAAGTGAAAGTGACGCGGGCATCTCAAATCACTGAAGAGATGTCACTCTTACCTTCACTCATATTTGTATTGAAACTAGTTTTATGTGAATGCACAATAATAACGATGAACAGCTACTGCATTAAAGGAAATGGTCTTGAATATAGCCTCTTCAATTTGAATATACAATGATCAGTGCTTTGAAATGCCCGCCGCACTTTATGTTTCAAGGATCGCAGGGTTCAGACCATGGTCGTACATACAGGTCTGGAAACTCGAGACTGTTTCCTATGTGAGAAGTGGGTCCGCTAAGCGTGAACTGTCGCGTAGTACCAAAAAGGGTGGCGCAGTAATGTGTATTTGTCTTGGAATGTTGAGTCGCAGTGTTAAAATTTTTGGTTTAATTACGCCTTCTGAAGGTGATCAGTCACTTTTTATAGATATCAGCTTATGTAGCTATTTGTTAGATTTTAATAACGACCTTTCAAATGACGTATCACTCAACCCCTCTCCCCTATTCAATTTTGAGGGGTTGAAGCACCCCCTATTAGGGGGTTGCTCGTTCAAGCCTCAAATATACGTCAAAAGATGTCCCCCAAACAAAATCATTCGAAAGGTTTCGGGAGATTTTTCCACTCACTATGGGATAAGAAATATACGGGGTGGCTCGTCTGAGATGGAACATCCTGTATACTACTTATGTAAGATTCCTAAATCTGAATAATGATTGTTTCAGAAAGTTCTATTTATATTTATCTTATTACAAGCCAAACTACAAAATTATAAGAATGCACAATATTCGAATTAAACAAATCACAACATAATAGGCAGTCTTACCTTTACTATTACATAAGATAACCTAGAGTTAACAGAAAAAGGATAATCAATAAATATCTACAAGTAAAAATGAGTTTCTATTTGGAATATAATACTTGCTGCAGTTCTTGTTGGAAGAAAAAAATGGAAACAAAAATGTCTCTATTAAAGAATGTTCGATATTAATTGGAGGTATAGAATATATATTCTTCCATTTCAAACGAATTACGTGTCGGAAATACAACTATTCAAAATAAGCAGGTCAAAACCCCACAATAGATCGTAATGTGAACTTTTGATATCGAACATACTGTTATTGAACAATATGGAAACCTCGCCACAAACGTGTTTTGATTATTCAACTTACTGAACATATACATTATCAAGAATCCAACTTAAACAAGCCAGAGCGCTGTTGTCATATATCGGGATCGTATTGATCTATACAACAACACGAAATATATACGATATACACTTCCCGCACGAGCGCTATAGCCTCGAGAAATCCCGGTACTAAATCCATATAAAAATCGACATTTTACCGTTTTTTCACACCCGGCTGAAATTTTGTCCACGTGTTACCACACCCGTAACAAACTGTTTGCGATAGATAAACGTTCTCAAGCCAGAAGCTGGGTCTGAGAACGTCGGGATTGGTCTGTGTTCGTCGGTAGTATGTGACGAAATGGGTCTGTATAAGCGCAAATATAAATATAAATATATTATATATATATATATTTATATTTATATTTGCGCTTATACAGACCCATTTCGCCATATATATATATATATATATATATATATATATATATATATATATATATATATATATATATATTCTTTTGTTGATATTCTTGAACCATTTGTAATATTTGTATGTTTTCTTGGTATATTGGTTCGTATATATACTGATAATGAAATGAAAATTCTGTTTTGACGTTTCGACAATGTTTATTGCCTTTATCAAAATTGTTAATTGAATTAGTGTTTCCATGTAATTTAGAAAAGAATAGATGATTTCGATTAATGAAATGCGTGCAGCCGACTTGTGTTTTAAGATCCAATTAAAACTGCAGAAAACATTGGATCGGTTGTGTGTGAAAGAGTAATGTATGGCTAACTACAATTTGAAATAGATTGAATTTGATCAAATACAAGACATTCCAAGATTGTACAATTATAAATATCTATGAATTATTGTATGAATTAGTTATTCTATGATAAGCATTTCAGATCTATCATAACTATTCAAGTTTAAGATAATTCTATGGAATTTAACCTCAAAATTGTTACTCTATAGATCATTTTGAGTCACGTGACTTTGACAGAGCGGCCATTTTGTCGGTAGGGCATACAAGGGCGCGTCTGCCATAAGGTTTTCATTGTTATCTGCAGTTTTGAGGTGTTTACTTCGAGTTTTTAGTGTGTGTATTGCGTTTTTTATAAACTTTTTCCACAATATGGCTTGGAGTGAATACTACTTATCTCTCAAAGGAGACGTGAAATCGCGTTACGAGTCTAAACTTGGAACTATAGACAATGTTGATCCCTATTCTCTTGGTGCAAGTGAACTGGCCAGCAATTTAAGTTTTTTACCAACTGTGAGCATTATGGACATGGTGAATTACTTAATTTTAACTCATAGTTTCTATACCGGACAACAGTTGAAGGCCTACAAGTCCCTACAGGCTTACAAGTATTATGAGGCTGGATTAGTTGTTGACGTATTAGCCAAGAGAATAATGAAAATTTTGTTGTAGTTGGCAAGGTAAGCTTTTTTATTCCAATGAAGTTAAACTCACAAGCTATTATAATTAGCAAAAAATGTTCTGTGACACCCAAGATGACCTTTATTAATTTCCTCTTTTGTTGGTTTATGTGAAACATTCCCAAAGAACACGGGAAAAGCCCCTGCATGTATGGGTCATCATCTTACCGGACGGAGCTGTATCCTGTGGGCATTGTACCTGTATAGCAGGCTTGAGCGAAGTTTGCAGCCATGTGGCAGCAATTTTATTCTATTTACAAGCCCGTCCAAGCAACGAAGAGGTGTCTTGCACAGAAACCCTAGCTCGGTGGCCAGTACCGTCTACCAAAACCGTTGACATGGTAAGGATCCGAGACATGGACTGGACTAGGAAACCAAAACCAGTGGTGTTACCCCAAGGTGGAGTACCAGCCTTAGAAGGTGAGGAGTTGGTGACATTTATCCGAGGTTTTGAAAAATTCGATATTACACCAGCAATTGTCAGAGTATATGAGCCATTTGTATCTGAAATGTACCAGCCCCCAAAAAGTTTACCCAATGGTTTGGAGACTCATTTTAGTGACGATTTCAGAGAGTATACATACAAAGAACTTGTAGCACAACCCATTGATTTTACTATAAGCGAAGAGCACATCAAAGAAATAGAATCTGCAACCCGAGAGCAAGCTCAAAACAATATTTGGTTTAAATATAGGGCTGGTAGAATAACTGCATCCAAATTTAAAACTGCATGCAGGGCTAAATTGGAGAAGCCTCCTTTATCTCTCATAAAAGGTGTATGTTATCCTCAGAAGGTGATATTTGAGTCAAAACAAACTTCATAAGGCATAAAATATGAAAAAACCGCTTTGGAAGACTATTTAAGTGAAGTTAAGAAGTACCACGAAGGAATGTCACTAAAACCTGCTGGGTTCTTCATTTCACATGAACATCCAGAGTTAGGTGCTTCTCCGGACGGAATTGTACAATGTGAATGTTGTGGTTTGGGATGTGTTGAGGTGAAGTGCCCCTACTTGCTGAAAAGTTGAGTATTTCAGATTTTGCAAAGAAGAAAAATACATGTTTAGTGTATCATAATGATGATGAATTTTCTCTAGATAAAAACCATTTATATTTCTATCAAATGCAATTACAAATGTTCATCACAAAGACTAAATATTGTGATTTTGTTATTTGGTCAAAAGAATGTTTATTTATTGACAGAGTGGGTTTTAATGAGGAGTTTTTTAATGAATGTTTGAGGAAATCATTAGATTTTCATAAATTTGTCATTAAGCCTGAATTGCTTGCAAGATTTTTTACCACCAAATGTGGTGTGGAAAAGGTTGAGACATGGTGCATCTGCAAAACACCTGATGATGGTCGACCTATGTTAAGTTGCGATAATGATGACTGTGAAATAGGTTGGTTCCATTTCAATTGCATTGGAATAATGGAGGAACCACAAAACGCCTGGTTTTGTGATACTTGCCAGTAAATATGAGTTTTTTTCAGGATTTTTTGGTGTACGAGTTAGATTTTAAGTTAAGTAAAAGTGTCCTTCAATTGGATGGGGCCAAGTCAATTGAAGGATAATCGAATGTTTAACTGCCAAAAGCACTTGCATTTTGGGTCGTCTTGGAAGAAAGTTACACAAACATTTGTCAGATGTTGTTCAATGTCCGTCGTGCTAATAGCCAGGGAAGTAGTTGTTTTCTGTCAGAAGTTTGCCTCATATTTCCCACTTTGTGGAAATATTTGGAGAGAAGGGTACTTTGACTTTGTCGATGTCATAATATCATCTTGGATAGGTGAAAAATTAAAAACTGATTCGTTTTTTACAATACATCTTTTTATTTAAAAGTTTTAACTTTCAAGCATTTTGGCATAACAATAATGATCAGTAATTAAATGGATGAATGCCCATTATACATTTTATAAAAATCACACATAATAAATTGTCATTACAAAAATACAAAGTCTATAATTAAAAATATTTCATGTTCAGCAAACAAGGTGAATAGCACTAAACCTGTTTAAAATAAAATTAGGGACTTTTTTAATTCATGGCGATAACAGAAGGGCATAAATTAAGAAAGGCACCACATACAACTATAATCTTATCTAAAGCACTTAAATCATCTCTAGATGCTGATAACATGCTTATAGGAATGGGACCTTGACAAATTTTGAATTTCCTCTTAAGCAGGCCTATTATTCGTTCCACATGAATTCTTACATTTGCAATCTTACGGGTGCTTTCTATATCAGCAGGGTCAAGTTGATTTTTTCCTTTTGTGAAGGCTGGAATTTCCAGATGTCCTCTTAGAGTTTCAACAGAGTCTCTTATCAAAAATCTTCTATCAGCTAATATTACATCTCCAGGCACAATTAAATTTAAGAATCCACAGTTTTCTGTCAAAAACTTATCACTAGTTCGGCCGCCCCAGGCTTCTGAGATATATGATATTGTTCCTTGAGGAGTGATCCCAATTAAAAACTTAACAGTCTCATGATGTTTGTAATTAGACCAACAACGAGCTGCATTTAACATACCAGATGGTGTTTCTGTATATATTTCAAAGCAGTCAATTATTACTGCTACACGATCACCAAAATTTTCTTTGAAGCAATCAGGCATACTTTTTTTTAATATCTCTCTATCTGGCCAAAATATAAGTTTTTGGTACCTAGCATAGAGTACATCAATACACTTGTAAAATGATTCTGATGCAGTTGATGGAGCTATAGCAAATCGGTAAGACAAATACTTGAATGGCAAGTTGAGCCTCAATTTCATTAATGTCAAAATAGATTTATGAAACGGAGATAGAACACTTTTAGTTGATAAGTAGGGAGCCACACTGTGAAATACTTGAAACATCAGCTCAGCTTTTGGGAACCCAGTGAAGTACAATGTTCTTGAATCGTTCTTAAATGACTCCTCTGTTAAATCTGATGCATTCAATTTTTCTTCCAAAGCATACATTTTTTGATTAGAAAAATCGAGATCTTCAAAGAGCTTGTTTAAGAGGTCCATAGTTAAATCCGTTTGAATGCTAGCAGGTCTATGACTTTCGTGTTCATTGCACAGTTCAGGAGTTTCTGTAGATGGACCTGCTGTGGGTTCTATAGATGGACCTGCTGTGAGTTCTATATTCAATGCAGTATGCCCAGCTTCATCCTAAAGCAAATGAAGAATTGATAGGGATTACAACTTTTTTAAGTAACAGTAATACTGACCACTTTAAGACGTTTCGTTTGACGTTTAACCAATCTAACATGCCTTTTTACACTTTGCTCATCCTGTGTTCTGATGCTAGTGTATCTCATATTTACAGAAGGGACCCAATCGGGGCTATCTTTATCTTCCACTTTAGCTGGTTCTCCTAAAAAGTTGAACAAAAAACGTTTACTTTAACACCATATTTAACTATAAATTCAAACATTTTGGACCATAATATTTGTATTTCCTATGTATTAATATTATTTACATACCTGATACAAAATGATCTGCACAAATTCGTGCATGTTTAAGGAATGTATCGGTCAAATTGCCCCGTCTTAAAGCCCTAACCCAACAATCTCGACGTTCTTTTGATAAGGCGTCCATTTCTCCTCGGTTTTGTAAGGCTTTGGGAACTCTAAAAAAACGAATTTGATCCCTTTCTGCCCTTTTAGAACACCCCACAACAGAACAAAACGCCGGCATTTTAAATAATTCACACTTTAAAAATCGATCTTTTCTATTGTTTACAATGACAGGAACGTTTTGTGTGCCCTACCGGCAATATGGCGGACCTGTCGTGACGTCACCTCAAAATGATCTATAGTGTCATAGTTAAATAATACTTCATCTTTTTTAGGTTGAATTTTAAATAGACAAATGGAAAGTGGCACTTCAAATTAATAAAATTTTGTTAAGTTTGAATTAGATTATTGTACAGTTTCGAAAGATTGGAATCTATTTTGTCATTTACACAATTGTTCTTTTTAATTTGAATAGATTCTAATATCAAACGTTTGTTGTCGTTTGTTTCAATATTTCAAATTTTTGTGTTGTTGTAGTTGAAAGTATGGTTAGTGTCCTTCACATGTTTATTGAGCGCAGTTGATGAATTTTTGGTATATTTGTGGCCATTTAATCTTTTTTCGAGGTATTGTGAAGATTGGCCAATATATACCTTTTCGCAATCTTTGCAAGGGATGGAATAAACAGTATGGGTTATTTTTTTGAAAGGTAAGCTGCTTTTTAATTTTGTAAAGAGACTTTTCTGATTTAAATAACTCTTATGACATATATGTAGGTCATAAGGTTTCACTATATTACAAATTTTCTCTGAAAGTCCACCAATATATGGTAGTGATATGTAATGCCTATCATTAGTTTTCTCATTATTGGTATTGATTTCACCAAATGAGTTATAAAATTTATGAATTTTGTCTTTAGTTATCGAATTTACTAAATCAATGGGATAACCATTTCTTATTAAAGTTTCTTTTGTTTTTGTAATAGATATAGTTCTCAGTTCAGGAGAACTTAGTCGAATAGCTCTATCTATTAGATTTATAATAACATTTTTTTTATATTTTTTAGGTATATTAGAATTGAAATTAGTATACCTTCCTGACCAAGTAGGTTTGGTATACCATTTTGTTAGAATTTTGTTATCATTTGATTTTCTTACTGAAGTTAAATCTAAAAAATTTATTTCATTATGATTTTCTAATTCAATCGTGAATTGCAACTTATGGTGAAAGGAATTGAAAGAATTCAAAAATTCATTACATTTGTTTTCAGAGATTGCAGCAATACAATCATCAACATATCTTTTGAAGAAGGCTATATTATAATTTAGTTGAGATACTACTTTTTCTTCAAGGAATTCCATTACTATTTGGGCTATGATACTTGCTATTGGAGAGCCCATTGCACAACCATCTAATTGTTTATAACAATCATCTTTATATTGTAAAAAATTAGCGGTGAATGTATATTCTATAGCTGTTAAGAACTCATTCATAGGTAAATTTGTATATAGTTTAATTTCATCCCATTTATTTTGAATTATTTGTTTAGCTAATTCTAAAGGGATATTTGTTTATAAAGATGTGACATCTAGTGATACTAAGATATAGTTTTTAGGTATCGTAATTTTGTTAATGAATTCCTTGAAATCCCAAGAATCTTTGATGTAAAACTCATTTTTGTAAGCTATGTTTTTTAGTATGTTGGATAAGTATTTAGCCATTTCATAAAAAGGTGATTGAATGCTGCATACTACAGGTCGCATCGGTATATTAGGTTTATGAATTTTGGGTAAACCATATATTTTTGGAGGATGAGCATTATGTATCGTTAATTGTCTATGAATGTATTTTGAAATATATTTCTTTTCAAACCATTTTTTTACTAAGTTATTATTTTTAGTTTGGTAAATATTAGTTGGGTTGTTATTTAGTTTCTTATATACTTCAGGATCATTCAACATTGTAGACATTTTATCCTCATATTCATTTGTGTCCATGATAACAGTTTTATTACCTTTATCTGCTTTTAAGATAGTGATTTGTGGGTTAGATTTGATGAATTGTTTGGTTTCTTTGAAATTTTTGATTGATTTGTTATTTTTATTATTAAATTTATTATTTTTAACTGTTTGTTTGAAATTAGTTATTGTGTTTATACATTTTGATCTTATTTCATTTGCTATTTGAGTAGGTTTCTTAGCAATTTCAGTTTCAAGTGAAGAAATTATGTTATTGATAGGTATTTGTCTTTCGTTATATAGAGTATTACTAAATTTCTCACCGAGAGCTAAAGTGTCTATTACATTTTTTGGAACATTTGTTTGAGATAAATTCATTAGCCAATTATTATCAACTATGAGATCTCTTTTGTTATTGTTATCTAATTTATTTATTTTCTCAATATTTCTATGCTTAATTTTATTAAAGTTTTTTTCAAATTTTTGAGTTTCTAATTCTAAATACGTATTGTAGATTTGGGTAGGTAGGATATTTTTTATTGTAGATTTGGTTCTGCTTATGTTATTTTCAGTTTGTTTTACATTTTTACAAGTGTCAGATATTAAGAGGTTTAATACTTTTAATTGAAACGTTTCTTTGAATTGAAGATAAGTATTATCTAAGTACTCACTATTGAAAATGATGTGATTATCATTGATTTTTAAAAATTTTGGTATTATTTTTAAGCTTTTTAGTCGTAATAAGTATATTTTCCTATTTTTTTGATTGGCGAAGGTATTCATCATTTTTGAGAACGTTTTCAATAATTGGACGGTGTAGAATCCATAATCTTCTTCAATTTTCTTATAAAAAGCCATGATTATTACGATGTATGTATATTGATGTTGAGAGTAGTGTATTCTTGAAAAATAAAAAACCTATTTCTCCAAGCCAAATTATTCTTTTGTTGATATTATTGAATAATTTGGCCTGGAGAAATAGGTTTTTCATTTTTCAAGAATACACTACTCTCAACATCAATATACATACATCGTAATAATCATGGCTTTTTATAAGAAAATTGAAGAAGATTATGGATTCTACACCGTCCAATTATTGAAAACGTTCTCAAAAATGATGAATACCTTCGCCAATCAAAAAAATAGGAAAATATACTTATTACGACTAAAAAGTTTAAGAATGATACCAAAATTTTTAAAAATCAATGATAATTACATCATTTTCAATAGTGAGTACTTAGATAATACTGAAAATAACATAAGCAGAACCAAATCTACAATAAAAAATATCCTACCTACCCAAATCTACAATACGTATTTAGAATTAGAAACTCAAAAATTTGAAAAAAACTTTAATAAAATTAAGCATAGAAATATTGAGAAAATAAATAAATTAAATAACAATAACAAAAGAGATCTCATGGTTGATAATAATTGGCTAATGAATTTATCTCAAACAAATGTTCCAAAAAATGTAATAGACACTTTAGCTCTCGGTGAGAAATTTAGTAATACTCTATATAACGAAAGACAAATACCTATCAATAACATAATTTCTTCACTTGAAACTGAAATTGCTAAAAAACCTACTCAAATAGCAAATGAAATAAGATCAAAATGTATAAACACAATAACTAATTTCAAACAAACAGTTAAAAATAATAAATTTAATAATAAAAATAACAAATCAATCAAAAATTTCAAAGAAACCAAACAATTCATCAAATCTAACCCACAAATCACTATCTTAAAAGCAGATGAAGGTAATAAAACTGTTATCATGGACACAAATGAATATGAGGATAAAATGTCTACAATGTTGAATGATCCTGAAGTATATAAGAAACTAAATAACAACCCAACTAATATTTACCAAACTAAAAATAATAACTTAGTAAAAAAATGGTTTGAAAAGAAATATATTTCAAAATACATTCATAGACAATTAGCGATACATAATGCTCATCCTCCAAAAATATATGGTTTACCCAAAATTCATAAACCTAATATACCGATGCGACCTGTAGTATGCAGCATTCAATCACCTTTTTATGAAATGGCTAAATACTTATCCAACATACTAAAAAACATAGCTTACAAAAATGAGTTTTACATCAAAGATTCTTGGGATTTCAAGGAATTCATTAACAAAATTACGATACCTAAAAACTATATCTTAGTATCACTAGATGTCACATCTTTATATACAAATATCCCTTTAGAATTAGCTAAACAAATAATTCAAAATAAATGGGATGAAATAAAACTATATACAAATTTACCTATGAATGAGTTCTTAACAGCTATAGAATATACATTCACCGCTAATCTTTTACAATATAAAGATGATTGTTATAAACAATTAGATGGTTGTGCAATGGGCTCCCCAATATCAAGTATCATAGCCCAAATAGTAATGGAATTCCTTGAAGAAAAAGTAGTATCTCAACTAAATTATAATATAGCCTTCTTCAAAAGATATGTTGATGATTGTATTGCTGGAATCCCTGAAAACAAATGTCATGAATTTTTGAATTCTTTCAATTCCTTTCACCATAAGTTACAATTCACGATTGAATTAGAAAATCATAATGAAATAAATTTTTTAGATTTAACTTTAGTAAGAAAATCAAATTATAACAAAATTCTAACAAAATGGTATACCAAACCTACTTGTTCAGGAAGGTATACTAATTTCAATTCTAATATACCTAAAAAATATAAGAAAAATGTTATTATAAATCTAGTAGATAGACCTATTCGACTAAGTTCTCCTGAACTGAGAACTATATCTATTACAAAAACAAAAGAAACTTTAATAAGAAATGGTTATCCCATTGATTTAGTAAATTCGATAACTAAAGACAAAATTCATAAATTTTATAACTCATTTGGTGAAATCAATACCAATAATGAGGAAACTAATGATAGGCATTACATATCACTACCATATATTGGTGGACTTTCAGAGAAAATTTGTAATATAGTGAAACCTTATGACCTACATATATGTCATAAGAGTTATTTAAATCAGAAAAGTCTCTTTACAAAATTAAAAAGCAGCGTACCTTTCAAGAAAATAACCCATACTGTTTATTCCATCCCTTGCAAAGATTGCGAAAAGGTATATATTGGCCAATCTTCACAATACCTCGAAAAAAGATTAAATGGCCACAAATATACCAAAAATTCATTAACTGCGCTCAATAAACATGTGAAGGACACTAACCATACTTTCGGCTACAACAACACAAAAATTTCAAATATTGAAACAAACGACAACAAACGTTTGATATTAGAATCTATTCAAATTAAAAAGAACAATTGTGTAAATGACAAAATAGATTCCAATCTTTCGAAACTGTACAATAATCTAATTCAAACTTAACAAAATTTTATTAATTTGAAGTAACACTTTCCATTTGTCTATTTAAAATTCAACCTAAAAAAGATGAAGTATTATTTAACTATGACACTATAGAGTAACAATTTTGAGGTTATATTCCATAGAATTATCTTAAACTTGAATAGTTATGATAGATCTGAAATGCTTATCATAGAATAACTAATTCATACAATAATTCATAGATATTTATAATTGTACAATCTTGGAATGTCTTGTATTTAATCAAATTCAATCTATTTCAAATTGTAGTTAGCCATACATTACTCTTTCACACACAACCGATTCAATGTTTTCTGCAGTTTTAATTGGATCTTAAAACACAAGTCGGCTGCAGACGCATTCCTTTAATCGAAATCATCTATTCTTTTCTAAATTACATGGAAACACTAATTCAATTAACAATTTTGATAAAGGCAATAAACATTGTCGAAACGTCAAAACAGAATTTTTGTTTCATTATCAGTATACATACGAACCAATATACCAAGAAAACATACAAATATATATATATATATATATATATATATATATATATATATATATATATATATATATATATATATATATATATATACTTATTTCATTTATATTTTCTTTGCCGTTTTATTACTTATTTAGTTTATTTTTCTTGGGAGTAGCGGCTTATTGAAACACGTAGATTATTTATACATCTTTACTAGTTTCGGGATTCAGATCCCATCATCAGAAGATAATTCACTCTACAAAAATATATATTGTTTAATAATGACTAGTATTGAAGCTTATGTGATTACTTTAAAATCGTGAATCGTGAAAGACATGTATTATATATTATAAACTATGAGCAATGATTATTCTAACATGCAATATTATTACTTGTACATACCTATAAAACACATTTACAAACACTAATTGACATAACATAATATTATAGAGATCGGATAACCACTACTGTCACCTTTCACAGTTCAGTCTGAAATGATATGATTAATCAACCGTTGCGTTTTTGCTTTATTCTACAGGATAATATCAAACTACCGTCTGTTATAATTTAATGTTGTTTTAAATTATTACATTATAATATTGTAAATATTTCCAAGCCCTTTGATGTTAGATCGGTCATTAATACTATTTTTTTGTTTATTTATGTGTAACATCTCAAGTACTTCTCTGGCTTTTTGATTGTGTTCCACTGTTAAGATTTTAACATCATTTAAATTGAATGTATGTTTAGTTTCCGTTTCGTGTTTTTTTAACGCTGTTACATTTTTCGAATACTTATGGCCTTTCATTCTTTCAGAAATATATTGTGATGACTGTCCGATATATTTAGACGGACACTGAGTACATGATACTTCATAAATACTATGTGTTATTTTATCTTTGGGTATTTTAGCTTTTAATTGGGTAAAAATTGACTTTAAATTGTTTTTACTTTTGTGTGCTACTGTAATATTGTATTTATTCAAAGTTTTATTAATTTTTTCCGATAAATTTTTCACATATGGGATTGAAATATATTTATTATTTTTGTCATTACTATTTTGTTTATTTATGTTTTCCGTTTTATTATAAAATCTATGAATTCGTTCTTTAAATATTTTGTTTATTAGATTTGTTGGGTATGAATTCTGTATCAATGTTTTTTTAGCTTTTTGTATACTTTCTTCTCGAAACTGTGCAGAAGTAAGTTTAATGGATCTATCAGCTACACCTATTATTACACTCCTTCTATGATTTACTGGTGTAACAGAATTGAAATTTAAGTATCTACCTGAGAAAGTTGATTTGGTATACCAGGTAGTTAATATGTTTATATCATTATTAATTAGCGTCATATCTAGAAAATTTAATTTTTTATTAACTTCAATCTCTGATGTGAATTGTAATTCATTATGATATTGATTGAATTTTTCTTTAATGTCTTCTATACAGTTTTCGGGACAACATGTAATACAATCGTCAACAAAACGTTTAAAAAAGGGGAGGGGGTAGTTTAATTTTTTTATAACCGAAGTTTCAAGATCCTCCATTATTAGTTCTGCAATAACACTAGAAATAGGTGCCCCCATAGCACAGCCAGTTGTTTGTGAATAAAACACATCATGGTACTGAAAATAAGTTGAATTTAAAGTGAGATCCAAAGCTTTTAAAAACTCTTCTTGAGGTAAATCACTATGTTTTTTTATATCTGGCCATTTTTTGATAATTATGTTTCTAGCCAATTCAATGGGGATACTAGTGTATAAGGATACGACGTCTAAACTAACTAGTTTTTGGTTGCTAGTGATTTCTACTTTATTAATAAACTCTTTGAAATCCCATGAATCTTTAATATGATAGTCAGATTTGCCTAAAATAGGTGATATTGCGTCAGCAAGATATTTTGATAAATTATATAACGGGCTCTGAACACATGAAACAATAGGTCTCAATGGAATACCTTCTTTATGTAGCTTTGGTAGTCCATAGATTTTTGGTGGTTGTGAATTATGTACCTTCAGTTTATTACATAAGGATTTAGGTAATATATTTTTTGTTTCCCATTCTTTTATTAATTTATTATTTTTAGTTTGTATAATATGTGTAGGGTTTGTCCGTAATTTTTTGTATGTGTTTGTATCATTTAAGAGATTTGTCATTTTTTCATCATATTCATCCTTATCCATAATTACTGTCTTATTACTTTTATCAGGTTTGAGGACTATTATCTGTGGATTATTTTTGATAAACTGTTTCGTTGCATTAATGTTTTTTCCCAATTCTTCTTCTGTTAATGTTCTACGAGTTGAACTTTTTTTAAAATTGTATATTATATTTGTTACTTTTGATCTTATTTCGTTTTGGCTTTCAGATGGTAGTTTATATATTCCTGATTCAATTTGTGCAATTATATTTTCCACAGGTATGTCTTTTTTGTTGTAATTATATGCATAATTATAACCTAAACCTAAAATATGTTTAACATCTTCAGGTATAACTGTGTTGGACAAATTCTGTACCCACATATTGTTTTGATTGTTTAAACGGTTACTGTTATGTTGACTGTTGTTCTTTTTGGATTTAAGGTTGCTAATTTTATTCATGTGCCTGTTTTTAATTGAATTGAATTGTTTCTCTAATTGGTTATGTAAATTACTTAAATATTTATCCTTAATTTCATTAGGTTGTATTTCATTAATTTTATTCGATAGTTTTGTTACTTTTGACTTGAGATGATTTATAATTTTTGTTGTGTCATTTATTAATAAGTTCAATGTGGTGAACTGGAATCTGTTCAAATTGTGAGTTAATTTTCTAGATAAATAGTGATCTGTAATGCTTATCTGATCAATGTTTATAGTTAAAAAGTTTGGGATCAATTCTTGCTTCTGGCAGTGAATTAAAAAAACTCTTCTGTTTTTTTGTTTGATTAACAATTTCTGAACTTTGATATATTCTTTGACCATCATAGCTGCTCTGGAACCATATATATTTTCGAGAGTTTGTAAATTTGGTATTATATTATCCATTCCACTTTGATGTTGATTTGTCTTCTTTTTTCACCCAGAAGATTATACTTATTTCATTTATATTTTCTTTGCCGTTTTATTACTTATTTAGTTTATTTTTCTTGGGAGTAGCGGCTTATTGAAACACGTAGATTATTTATACATCTTTACTAGTTTCGGGATTCAGATCCCATCATCAGAAGATAATTCACTCTACAAAAATATATATTGTTTAATAATGACTAGTATTGAAGCTTATGTGATTACTTTAAAATCGTGAATCGTGAAAGACATGTATTATATATTATAAACTATGAGCAATGATTATTCTAACATGCAATATTATTACTTGTACATACCTATAAAACACATTTACAAACACTAATTGACATAACATAATATTATAGAGATCGGATAACCACTACTGTCACCTTTCACAGTTCAGTCTGAAATGATATGATTAATCAACCGTTGCGTTTTTGCTTTATTCTACAGGATAATATCAAACTACCGTCTGTTATAATTTAATGTTGTTTTAAATTATTACATTATAATATTGTAAATATTTCCAAGCCCTTTGATGTCAGATCGGTCATTAATACTATTTTTTTTGTTTATTTATGTGTAACATCTCAAGTACTTCTCTGGCTTTTTGATTGTGTTCCACTGTTAAGATTTTAACATCATTTAAATTGAATGTATGTTTAGTTTCCGTTTCGTGTTTTTTTAACGCTGTTACATTTTTCGAATACTTATGGCCTTTCATTCAGATGTTAAACATATTTTAGGTTTAGGTTATAATTATGCATATAATTACAACAAAAAAGACATACCTGTGGAAAATATAATTGCACAAATTGAATCAGGAATATATAAACTACCATCTGAAAGCCAAAACGAAATAAGATCAAAAGTAACAAATATAATATACAATTTTAAAAAAAGTTCAACTCGTAGAACATTAACAGAAGAAGAATTGAGAAAAAATATTAATGCAACGAAACAGTTTATCAAAAATAATCCACAGATAATAGTCCTCAAACCTGATAAAAGTAATAAGACAGTAATTATGGATAAGGATGAATATGATGAAAAAATGACAAATCTCTTAAATGATACAAACACATACAAAAAATTACGGACAAACCCTACACATATTATACAAACTAAAAATAATAAATTAATAAAAGAATGGGAAACAAAAAATATATTACCTAAATCCTTATGTAATAAACTGAAGGTACATAATTCACAACCACCAAAAATCTATGGACTACCAAAGCTACATAAAGAAGGTATTCCATTGAGACCTATTGTTTCATGTGTTCAGAGCCCGTTATATAATTTATCAAAATATCTTGCTGACGCAATATCACCTATTTTAGGCAAATCTGACTATCATATTAAAGATTCATGGGATTTCAAAGAGTTTATTAATAAAGTAGAAATCACTAGCAACCAAAAACTAGTTAGTTTAGACGTCGTATCCTTATACACTAGTATCCCCATTGAATTGGCTAGAAACATAATTATCAAAAAATGGCCAGATATAAAAAAACATAGTGATTTACCTCAAGAAGAGTTTTTAAAAGCTTTGGATCTCACTTTAAATTCAACTTATTTTCAGTACCATGATGTGTTTTATTCACAAACAACTTGCTGTGCTATGGGGGCACCTATTTCTAGTGTTATTGCAGAACTAATAATGGAGGATCTTGAAACTTCGGTTATAAAAAAATTAAACTACCCCCTCCCCTTTTTTAAACGTTTTGTTGACGATTGTATTACATGTTGTCCCGAAAACTGTATAGAAGACATTAAAGAAAAATTCAATCAATATCATAATGAATTACAATTCACATCAGAGATTGAAGTTAATAAAAAATTAAATTTTCTAGATATGACGCTAATTAATAATGATATAAACATATTAACTACCTGGTATACCAAATCAACTTTCTCAGGTAGATACTTAAATTTCAATTCTGTTACACCAGTAAATCATAGAAGGAGTGTAATAATAGGTGTAGCTGATAGAGCCATTAAACTTACTTCTGCACAGTTTCGAGAAGAAAGTATACAAAAAGCTAAAAAAACATTGATACAGAATTCATACCCAACAAATCTAATGAACAAAATATTTAAAGAACGAATTCATAGATTTTATAATAAAACGGAAAACATAAATAAACAAAATAGTAATGACAAAAATAATAAATATATTTCAATCCCATATGTGAAAAATTTATCGGAAAAAATTAATAAAACTTTGAATAAATACAATATTACAGTAGCACACAAAAGTAAAAACAATTCAAAGTCAATTTTTACCCAATTAAAAGCTAAAATACCCAAAGATAAAATAACACATAGTATTTATGAAGTATCATGTACTCAGTGTCCGTCTAAATATATCGGACAGTCATCACAATATATTTCTGAAAGAATGAAAGGCCATAAGTATTCGAAAAATGTAACAGCGTTAAAAAAACACGAAACGGAAACTAAACATACATTCAATTTAAATGATGTTAAAATCTTAACAGTGGAATACAATCAAAAAGCCAGAGAAGTACTTGAGATGTTACACATAAATAAACAAAAAAATAGTATTAATGACCGATCTGACATCAAAGGGCTTGGAAATATTCACAATATTATAATGTAATAATTTAAAACAACATTAAATTATAACAGACGGTAGTTTGATATTATCCTGTAGAATAAAGCAAAAACGCAACGGTTGATTAATCATATCATTTCAGACTGAACTGTGAAAGGTGACAGTAGTGGTTATCCGATCTCTATAATATTATGTTATGTCAATTAGTGTTTGTAAATGTGTTTTATAGGTATGTACAAGTAATAATATTGCATGTTAGAATAATCATTGCTCATAGTTTATAATATATAATACATGTCTTTCACGATTCACGATTTTAAAGTAATCACATAAGCTTCAATACTAGTCATTAGGGGATAATCATATTAATAATAACCCAATCATAGGTTATCTTATACCAAAGTGTGTGGAAAAATGTAGGCAATATTATTTTGAAAAGAAGGAATCACTATCAATTAAGATAAGTTGAAGATCTTCAATAATTCAAAAATTATAGAATACTAAATTCTGATTGGTCGAGACGAATTCCTAGTGTCAGACTGGTAACAATCAGATACTTCTGTCAGTTCACAAAAACTAACTTGACATTCTTGATATGTAAAGAAAGCACCTCATAGGTGGAAAATGACATCAAGTAGCGTCGGTTTTGGAGGCCTATAAAAGGATCTGAAAGACAAGCCAAGTCAGTTTGCAATTAATATCTGAAGGGTCAAGAACTCTAGCAACTCAACAAATTTCTAACCTAAGTTTATCAAAATAAACATCGGTGAACTCAAGTGTTCCAAACTTCGATAAGTTCCAAGTAACCAAAGTTAGTAAATAATTATTAAAAGTCAAGAAGTGTTCCAAGTGTCTGAACAAAGCAAAAGGTTGTAATAACCTCCAATTCATAAGAAGTATCCAACGATTACCATTCTTCGATATAATTCCAATAAAGCATCGACAAGTTTTATATCTTATCTAAAAGAATAAAACAAAGTATTTTCAACAGTTCCTGATTCTCAAGAAGAAGTAACCAAAATCAGTTACCTGTGATTATCGTGAAATAGCAGAGTATTGTGTTAAAGTGAATCAACGAAATTAAATAGAAGTAAATTGAACATTGCCAACATTATTAAACACACTTTTGGATATTAACTAAACGTTAGTTTGTTTATAATTTCTACATCATATTAGTTGTAAAAGTGATTTTTAGGTTATACCATAGATCTTGTGAAACATAAAATTCATTTACCCGAGATAAGAAAAGAGTCATAGAAATTAAATATTGTAAAATTCAAAGAGCATTGTGTTTAATTCCATATAAATAATTCTATAGATAAACTTCAAGTTCAAAAGTTCATAAACTAAATCGAAACAAACATTAATCCAAACACAATCAATAAAAAAAAAAAAAAAGCTAGCCGGTAGAATCAAAGAAATAGAATCAAAGTTCATTCAATAAAATTAAAAAAATAAAAACTCCATAAGAGTTTTCTTCACAATATACAGGGTGTCCTCGAACTGCGTGGCTAAAATAAATCCGAAGATTCTTTGATTCGAAAAAAAGTTGATGAGCCTTTTTACTTTTGCCTCAAGTGTCTTGTTTAGCCGGTAGAGGGCTTCAAAGTTGCAAAAATAATTTTGTTTTTTCGGTATAACTTGAGAACGTGATGAAGAACTTTTACAATATTTAGCAGGTGAGTTTTTGTCAAAGATGGCCATTTTTGAGAGTGGAGCACAGAGCCTTAGAGACCATAGAAATGGCTCAAACTTGAGGCTGTAACGGGAAAAGTGTCCAGAACTTTTTTGTGGTCGATGTAATTCACTCTATATTTTTTATTTAGCTAGCTTATCTAATTTGAAAACTTTTCTTGCTCTTAGAAAATTTTGATAAAATCAACGGATTAGCTTGAAAAAATTAATTTTCGAGTCTGCGATTTTGGCTTACTAATTTTACTTGATTAAAATACCTTAGTTGCCTTTGCTTTTCTAATGTCATTTTGGCATTTGGAGAATTTATTCTCAAAATTGTCAGTTTTTACTTTCCTTTCCGTAAAAATTTTATAAAATTATGGCTCAAAATTTCACTAACACTGAAATGGTTAATATCTCGGTAAAACACGAATAATGAAAACAATAGAAATGGGGAAATGATGTGATTATTTAGGAAAAACAAATGCTAAATTAAAAGAAACAACAAAACTTTTTGGGAAATCGCTAAGGCATCAAGTGTTCGAAATGTTGCCCATTTTCCTGAATACACAAATTAATTCGTTTCAAGAAATTGGATTGAACTCTGGCTAGTACTTCAGGATCATTCTTCAATAAATCCGCTTCATGATTAATACGTTGCAACAATTCCTCTCGTGTGTTTACTGGAGCTGCATAAACTTTCGACTTCAAAGCGCCCCATAGAAAGAAGTCGCAGGGCGTCTAATCAGGGGAGCGGGCCGGCCAGTTCACTGGTGCATCGTGTCCTCTACCTATCCAGCGATCTGGATATTCCGCATTTAAATGTCGCCTTACAGCTCATGTGAAATGAGGAGGTGCACCATCATGGATAAACCAGGCTACGACGAATGTGTAAGGGCAAGTCTTCCAACAGTTCAAGTAGCCTTTGTTCCAAAAAGTTCAAGTAGTTCTCCCCGTTCAATCGATCGGGTATAACGGTAGGGCCAATAATAAAGTTATCCCCAATTCCAATCCAAACATTGATTTTAGTTTGATTCTGAAAATATGTAACAACATTAAATTATAACAGACGGTAGTTTGATATTATCCTGTAGAATAAAGCAAAAACGCAACGGTTGATTAATCATATCATTTCAGACTGAACTGTGAAAGGTGACAGTAGTGGTTATCCGATCTCTATAATATTATGTTATGTCAATTAGTGTTTGTAAATGTGTTTTATAGGTATGTACAAGTAATAATATTGCATGTTAGAATAATCATTGCTCATAGTTTATAATATATAATACATGTCTTTCACGATTCACGATTTTAAAGTAATCACATAAGCTTCAATACTAGTCATTATTAAACAATATATATTTTTGTAGAGTGAATTATCTTCTGATGATGAGATCTGAATCCCGAAACTAGTAAAGATGTATAAATAATCTACGTGTTTCAATAAGCCGCTACTCCAAAGAAAAATAAACTAAATATATATATATATATATATATATATATATATATATATATATATATATATATATATATATATATATATATATATATATATATATATAATTCACATTTTGATAAAGACAATAAACATTGTCAAAACGTCAAACAGAATTTTTATTTCATTTTCAGTATATATTGTTATGATTTCATTTCATAAACAATAAAAATTTAAAAATAATAACTTACCGAACTTTGAAAATCAGAAAAGATCAATAAAAGTATATTCTATGGAATTAAAATGAATAGTAAAAGCTAAATAATAGTTAGGATATTGAAATTAACAATGTAAACCATAATAAACAACAATGTAATAGAATAAGAAGTGTTAAACAAGAACTTCAGTGAAAGTGAAGAAACGTACTGTGTAACGAAGGCAGAAATCATAATTAAAATGATTACAAATTTATCATTAGATAGTACAAAACATTGAAGAATGTTATAGATATAAGTTGGGATTAGTAAATTTGAGTTATATAATGTTAAAAGAATGTTATTGATATAGTATAGTATGTATTAGATTTAAGAATAAGTAACTGTCAAGAAAACCATGAATATGGGGATAATCATATTAATAATAACCCAATCATAGGTTATCTTATACCAAAGTGTGTGGAAAAATGTAGGCAATATTATTTTGAAAAGAAGGAATCACTATCAATTAAGATAAGTTGAAGATCTTCAATAATTCAAAAATTATAGAATACTAAATTCTGATTGGTCGAGACGAATTCCTAGTGTCAGACTGGTAACAATCAGATACTTCTGTCAGTTCACAAAAACTAACTTGACATTCTTGATATGTAAAGAAAGCACCTCATAGGTGGAAAATGACATCAAGTAGCGTCGGTTTTGGAGGCCTATAAAAGGATCTGAAAGACAAGCCAAGTCAGTTTGCAATTAATATCTGAAGGGTCAAGAACTCTAGCAACTCAACAAATTTCTAACCTAAGTTTATCAAAATAAACATCGGTGAACTCAAGTGTTCCAAACTTCGATAAGTTCCAAGTAACCAAAGTTAGTAAATAATTATTAAAAGTCAAGAAGTGTTCCAAGTGTCTGAACAAAGCAAAAGGTTGTAATAACCTCCAATTCATAAGAAGTATCCAACGATTACCATTCTTCGATATAATTCCAATAAAGCATCGACAAGTTTTATATCTTATCTAAAAGAATAAAACAAAGTATTTTCAACAGTTCCTGATTCTCAAGAAGAAGTAACCAAAATCAGTTACCTGTGATTATCGTGAAATAGCAGAGTATTGTGTTAAAGTGAATCAACGAAATTAAATAGAAGTAAATTGAACATTGCCAACATTATTAAACACACTTTTGGATATTAACTAAACGTTAGTTTGTTTATAATTTCTACATCATATTAGTTGTAAAAGTGATTTTTAGGTTATACCATAGATCTTGTGAAACATAAAATTCATTTACCCGAGATAAGAAAAGAGTCATAGAAATTAAATATTGTAAAATTCAAAGAGCATTGTGTTTAATTCCATATAAATAATTCTATAGATAAACTTCAAGTTCAAAAGTTCATAAACTAAATCGAAACAAACATTAATCCAAACACAATCAATAAAAAAAAAAAAAAAGCTAGCCGGTAGAATCAAAGAAATAGAATCAAAGTTCATTCAATAAAATTAAAAAAATAAAAACTCCATAAGAGTTTTCTTCACAATATACAGGGTGTCCTCGAACTGCGTGGCTAAAATAAATCCGAAGATTCTTTGATTCGAAAAAAAGTTGATGAGCCTTTTTACTTTTGCCTCAAGTGTCTTGTTTAGCCGGTAGAGGGCTTCAAAGTTGCAAAAATAATTTTGTTTTTTCGGTATAACTTGAGAACGTGATGAAGAACTTTTACAATATTTAGCAGGTGAGTTTTTGTCAAAGATGGCCATTTTTGAGAGTGGAGCACAGAGCCTTAGAGACCATAGAAATGGCTCAAACTTGAGGCTGTAACGGGAAAAGTGTCCAGAACTTTTTTGTGGTCGATGTAATTCACTCTATATTTTTTATTTAGCTAGCTTATCTAATTTGAAAACTTTTCTTGCTCTTAGAAAATTCTGATAAAATCAACGGATTAGCTTGAAAAAATTAATTTTCGAGTCTGCGATTTTGGCTTACTAATTTTACTTGATTAAAATACCTTAGTTGCCTTTGCTTTTCTAATGTCATTTTGGCATTTGGAGAATTTATTCTCAAAATTGTCAGTTTTTACTTTCCTTTCCGTAAAAATTTTATAAAATTATGGCTCAAAATTTCACTAACACTGAAATGGTTAATATCTCGGTAAAACACGAATAATGAAAACAATAGAAATGGGGAAATGATGTGATTATTTAGGAAAAACAAATGCTAAATTAAAAGAAACAACAAAACTTTTTGGGAAATCGCTAAGGCATCAAGTGTTCGAAATGTTGCCCATTTTCCTGAATACACAAATTAATTCGTTTCAAGAAATTGGATTGAACTCTGGCTAGTACTTCAGGATCATTCTTCAATAAATCCGCTTCATGATTAATACGTTGCAACAATTCCTCTCGTGTGTTTACTGGAGCTGCATAAACTTTCGACTTCAAAGCGCCCCATAGAAAGAAGTCGCAGGGCGTCTAATCAGGGGAGCGGGCCGGCCAGTTCACTGGTGCATCGTGTCCTCTACCTATCCAGCGATCTGGATATTCCGCATTTAAATGTCGCCTTACAGCTCATGTGAAATGAGGAGGTGCACCATCATGGATAAACCAGGCTACGAAGAATGTGTAAGGGCAAGTCTTCCAACAGTTCAAGTAGCCTTTGTTCCAAAAAGTTCAAGTAGTTCTCCCCGTTCAATCGATCGGGTATAACGGTAGGGCCAATAATAAAGTTATCCCCAATTCCAATCCAAACATTGATTTTAGTTTGATTCTGAAAATATGTAACTTCCGTTTCATGAGGATTTTCATCAGCATAGAAATGTTCATTATGGAGGTAAAAAAGACCACATCTCGTGAAATTATCTTCGTCCGTGAACAGAATTCTTCTACAAAAATTGGGGTTTGCGTTTTGTCTTTGGACAATAAGCCGACAGAAATCTAGCCGACGACCTGGATCCATGGGGAATAACTCTTGAACTGTTTTAATATGATAGGGATACAACAGTTCTTCTTTTAGTTCATTATGAACTGATGATTTTGAGGCTCCAATACGAAGTCCCAAACGTAGTGTGCTTATCCCAGGTTCAGTTTCAACCGCTTCCAGTATCGCTTCTTCGAGCTCTAACGTCCTTCTTGTCCGTCTGCGTCCAGTTTCTATGCGATTTGCTTCAAATTTGCCAGTTTCGCGAAGGTTTGCCGATTTGGAATTCTGCGATGCGGATATCTTTCCCTTCTCCTGCCATCGCAACGACAAAGTCCAATCGAATTGGAATTGGAATGTCTTGTATTTAATCAAATTCAATCTATTTCAAATTGTAGTTAGCCATACATTACTCTTTCACACACAACCGATCCAATGTTTTCTGCAGTTTTAATTGGATCTTAAAACACAAGTCGGCTGCAGACGCATTTCATTAATCGAAATCATCTATTCTTTTCTAAATTACATGGAAACACTAATTCAATTAACAATTTTGATAAAGGCAATAAACATTGTCGAAACGTCAAAATAGAATTTTTATTTCATTATCAGTATATATACGAACCAATATACCAAGAAAACATACCTACAAATATATATATATATATATATATATGTAGAAATGGATTCTCGGGTATTGATCCGCGTTGTGTGGTTTCGGTCCTCAAAAGGACCAATTTCACGACGTTTCGGCAAAGTCGCATTTGCCATCTTCAGGTGATTCGACCGTAGAGTCTGGAAAATCTAGGCGAACTAGTTCGCCTAGATTTTCCAGACTCTACGGTCGAATCACCTGAAGATGGCAAATGCGACTTTGCCGAAACGTCGTGAAATTGGTCCTTTTGAGGACCGAAACCACACAACGCGGATCAATACCCGAGAATCCATTTCTACACATTACGTCCGCGAGAACCTAAGAAGAAACATATATATATATATATTATATATATATATATATATATATATATATATATATATATATATATATATATATATATATATATATATATATATATATATATATATATATATATATATAAGTTGTGAAGGTTAGACGACTGTCTAAGTTGAGAAGAAAATCTTTGAATTCAGGTATGCAGTCAAAAAGGGGATGGAAAATAAAGTGAACGCTTTTTTCTATTCAAGCTTTCGAGTCATTTATTGGCTCTTCATCAGGAACTCTACAATGATTTAAAAAATGAACGATATTTTTGACCAAGAACTTTACAGTAAGTGTACTTACGAAAGTGAGGTTTGAATTCCTTTAACTCGCCTTAATTTAAATAATTCTAAACAGAACAAACCCAAGAGCTTACTTGACAAGTTCCTTAGATTTAATTAATGGCCTCCTGTGCAATAATGACTCCAATTTCACAATTGACTTACTAACTCAATGAACAATCCACTCGAGACTTGAAATTGTGGATATTTGCCTATATCATATGGAAAATGCATTAGCGAAAACAATTTCCCCATAATTCTTCTGATATAATTAAATTAGAGGTTACAGGTTCCTGTGTCACGAACGTACATTTTTTACTATAACTTTGAAACGAAAAAGATATCGATGTGCGGTTTCCAGGTTTTTGTTGCAAAATTGATCTCATTTTCGATTATCATGTCTTAGTTATACCGTATGATTTGAGTTTTTGAGATAAAATCTGAAAACCTGTTCTCATTACAAATTACGCCCTCTAGCAATTTCATTAGGGACTGTCGTGTACCGATAGATATGTCAATTGAAGGTACCTGCCTTCTTCTTCTATACAAACTCAAGTTCACTGAAATGGAATGAGTCGTTTAGAAACTACATCGTTTTAATTGATTATACTTTCCCCCACTCTTATGAAGGTAGGTACGCCAATGAACTTCGGAACTCAATGAAGAATCCACTCGAGACTTGAAATTGTGGATATTTGCCTATATCATATGGAAAATGCATTAGCGAAAACAATTTCCCCATAATTCTTCTGATACAATTAAATTAGAGGTTACAGGTTCCTGTGTCACGAACGTACATTTTTTACTATAACTTTGAAACGAAAAAAGATATCGATGTGCGGTTTCCAGGTTTTTGTTGCAAAATTGATCTCGATTTCGATTATCTATTATTTTATTATTTTAGGTACTATCGTGTACCAATAGACACGTCAGTTGGAAGTACGTTCTTTCTTCTTCCATATGAATTTAAGTTTACTAAAATCGAATTAGTCTTTTAGAAACTACATCGATTTGATTTGACTATACTTTCAATAGCTTCCCCCACTCTTATCAACTTCGGTACGCCAATGAACTTCGGATCAAAATGATATAAAATTGTCCAACCTTTCTCATGATGTTAATAAAGATATACCTTGATTTGAGAATTTTCGGAGAAATTTGGAATTTTAATATTTCAGCTGCGCCCCCTTGCGGCAAAATTCAGAACTTAAAAATTATTCCCAGGATTTTCTCATGGTCACTTTAATCATTATTTTTTTTTCCACATTTCTATTCCCAGTAGTTTCTGAGATATGGCCGAGAGCCGGCCGCCCTTAAATTGATAATGCTGTATACAGGATGAGTCGGTTTTTTGTAGACAAACTGCAACAGGAGGTAGAACAAGTGTTTTTAAGAAGAAAAGTTCTCATAAACATATGTCGTAGAAGGCCTCGTTTTCGAGATACAGGGTGTCGCAATTGAAAAAAAATTTCGTTTTTTGCAAATATCTCCGGAACCGTTCATCGTTCGAAGAAGAGCTTTTGCAAGCATTTTTTACTCATAGTAAGCCATGTTCTGTTTGATGAAAAAAATTTTTTTACTCTTAATTGGTGAAGATTTTGAGGGGTAGTGGGTGTTTTTCTCCCCAACTTCTACGCCAGTGGAAAAAGTACGGTTTTGATGCTCATTCGAACCGCCAATGTTTTCTACACAAAAAAGGGACTCCTGGTTATAAGCTCTAAAATTGACCGTTTCCGAGTAAAATCAACTTTTATGTTAGAAAACATTGTCAATTCTTTGAAATAAAATTTAATTTTTACCAATTAAAGGGAATTCCTTTACACAAGTAACAAAACCAAAAATTGACCACGTTTTTCAACATAAAAGTTGATTTTCCTCGAAAACGGTCATTTTCAGAGCTTATGACTTGGAGTACTTTTTTTGTGTAGAAAACCATGGCGGTTCAAATGGTTGTCTCAAAACCGTACTTTTTCCAGTGGCGTAGAAGAAGGGGAGAAAAACACCCATTACCCCTCCAAAATCTTCACCAATCATGACTAAAAAAACTTTAGAGCTCATAACCTGGAGTATCTTTTTTGTGTTGAAAACATTTTCAACAAAGGAATCACCCCCCTGATTTTTTTCGAAGTTATTTATTTACACCCTTTATATATATATTGTTATGATTTCATTTCATAAACAATAAAAATTAGAAAAAAAATAACTTACCGAACTTTGAAAATCAGAAAAGATCAATAAAAAGATTTATATGGAATTAAGAACAGTAGTAAGAGCTAAATAATAGTTAGGATATTAAAATTAACAATGTTAAACATAATAAACAACAATGTAATAGAATAAGAAGTGTTAAACAAGAACTTCAGTGAAAGTGAAGAAACGTACTGTGTAACGAAGGCAGCAATCATAATTAAAATGATTACAAAACTATTATGAGATAGTACAAAACATTAAAGAATGTTATGATATAAGTTAGGATAAGTAAATTTGAGTTATATAATGATAAAAGAACGTTATTGATATAATAGAGTATGTATTAGATTTAAGAATAAGTAACTGTCAAGAAAACCATAAATATGGGAATAACCATATTAATAATAACCTAATCATAGGTTATCTTATACCAAAGTATGTGGAAAAATGTAGGCAATATTAATTTAAAAAGAAGGAATCATTATCAATTGAAATAAGTTGAAAATCTCCAATAATTTAAAAATTATAGAATACTAAATTCTGATTGGTCGAGACGAATTCCTAGTGTCAGGCTGGTAACAATTAGAAACTTCTGTCAGTTCACAACATTGAATTTGGCATTCTTGATATGAAAAGAAAGCACCTCATAGGTGGAAAATGACATCAAGTAGCGACGGTTTTGGAGGCCTATAAAAGGATCTGAAAGACAAGCCAAGTCAGTTTGCATCAAGATCTAAGCAGAGACTGTGCTTCTGTGGCAACTCACCAAATTTCTAACCTAAGTGTATCAAAATAAACATCGGTGAACTCAAGTGTTCCAAACTTCGATAAGTTCCAAGTAACCGAAGTTAATAAAAGTTTGCAATTAATATCTGAAGGGTCAAGAACTCTAGCAACTCACCAAATTTATAACCTAAGTTTATCAAAATAAACATCGGTGAACTCAAATGTTCCAAACTTCGATAAGTTCCAAGTAACCGAAGTTAGTAAATAATTATTAGAAGTCAAGAATTGTTCTAAGTGTCTGAACAAAGTAAAAGGTTGTAATAACCTCCAATTTATAAGAAGTATCCAACGATTGCCATTCTTCGATATAATTCCAATAAAGCATCGGAAAGTCTTATATCTTCTCTAAAAGAATAAAACTAAGTATTTTCAACAGTTCCTGATTCTCAAGAAGAAGTAACCAAAATTAGTTACCTGTGATTATTGTGATATAACAGAGTATTGTGTTAAAGTGAATCAACGAAATTAAATAGAAGTAAATTGAACATTGCCAGAATTATTAAACACACTTCTGGATATTAACTAAACGTAAGTTTGTTTATAATTTCTACATTATTGTATTATCTGTAAAGCAAAAGTAAGATTGTTGATTATAACAGTATAAACAAATATTAGTTGTAAAAGTGATTTTAGGTTATATCATAGATCTTGTGAAACATAAAATTTATTTACCCGAGATAAGAAGAGAGTCATAGAAATTAAATATTGTAGAATTCAAAGAGCATTGTGTTTAATTCCATATAAATAATTCTATAGATAAAATTCAAGTTCAAAAGTTCACAAACTAAATCGAAACAAACATAAGTTCAAATACAATCAAATACAATCAATCAAATTAAAAAGATAAAAGCTAGCCGGTAGAATCAAAGAAATAGAATCAAAGAATCAAATAATAATTAATAACAAACAAAAAGTTCTTAAACTTCAACTCAACAAAAAACTCAGTAAGAGTTTAGTTAATAATATATATATATATATATATATATATATATATATATAACTTAAGAGATATAGAATTAAATTTTCTGAATTATGAAGATAACTTAGATAATTTAACATAGGATTATAAAGATGAATAAACGTAAAAGATTGAACCATAGGCGGGATTCGAACCCACATTTCTGGATTTCTAGTCCAGGGTAATTACCAATTACACCACTTCGGTCATATCAGATTTTTTTCGAATCCCGCCTATGGTTCAATCTTTTACGTTTATTCATCTTTATAATCCTATGTTAAATTATCTAAGTTATCTTCATAATTCAGAAAATTTAATTCTATATCTCTTAAGTTACATACACGATAGTGGCCAATTAGGCAAAGAAACTTTAAACTTGTTTATATATATATATATATATATATATATATATATATATATGTGTAGAACTGGATTCTCGGGTATTGATCCGCGTTGTGTGGGTTCGGTCCTCAAAAGGACCAATTTCACGACGTTTTGGCAAAGTCGCATTTGCCATCTTCAGGTGATTCGACCGTAGAGTCTGGAAAATCTAGGCGAACTGACGCTTACTTGGAGGAACAGGTATTTATATCCCCCGTTATGCTTGACCTTTGGACTTTCGAACTATTTCACGCTTGGTTGATTTCTACGTGTTTGGCTCCGAGTGACACGTTTGGATGACGTCATTGCGACGCTGGAATCAGCCGGAAAGTTTCCGTGACCTGTTGCACGTGCACTGGATACCACGTTCTCTTTTGTTTTTGGTTGTATCTTCCGACTTTCTAAAGCGGGTTTCCATGTTGCTGGTAATCTTAGTCCGTCATCTCGTTTGTTAAGACTATGTGGACGTTTTCTCGATCTCTATTGCCTCCCTGGTTATTCTGGTGTAAGAAGTGTTCAATGTTGGCTAGAGTCTTTGTGCCGCTAAAGTTGATCATATGGCCCGTACTTCTTACATGTTCAGCTAGTGAAGACGTGGTTTCGTTTTTCGACACAGCGTTTGCATGTTCAGTCTTTCGCACATCAATGCGTCTGTTTGTCTGTCCGATGTATGTCTTTTCACAATTACCACATGGCACCTCGTACACTCCTTGGCATTCTAGAGGAATTCTGTCTTTTGGATTCCGAAGAACATTTTGATTTTCCTATCTGTTGTGAAGGTTGTTTTGATATCATGACGGCTCAGTATTTTGCAGATTTTGTCAGTTGTGCCTTTTATGTAAGGTAGAAAAGCGTTTCCCACTGGTTGATCTTAATTGTTGACATCCTTCTCATTTTTTTGCGTTGAGAGTTATGAATTTGTTTTCTTGAATAGCCATTCATCCTAAGGGCTGCTCGGATGGTTTCCATTTCTCCATCGATGTTCTCCGCATCAGCGAGACGTTTTGACCTTGTCATGAGGGTATTTACGACTGATTGTAGCTGAGATGGATGGTGATGCGAGTTACTATTCAAATATCGGTTCGTGTGGGTCTTTTTTCTGAATACTGTATGTCCCAAACTGCCGTCAGTTTTCTTTGTTACCAAAACATCTAGGAATGGTAATTGGTTGTTGTTCTCTTCGGCTTCTATTGTGAATTTTATCCGATCATGGATTCGATTCAGGTGATCGAGAAACCCTCTTAGTTGTCCTTCTCCATGTGGCCAAATAACGAAAATATCATCTACATATCTGAGCCAAAGTTTGAGTTTTAGTTGCGCTGTGTTAAGAGCTTTAATTTCAAAATCCTCCGAGAATAGAGTTCTACACATTACGTCCGCGAGAATCTAAGAAGAAACATAATTAACCTCTACGGGGAGGAGGTTTTCCATCAAACAAGAAGTTTCGAGAAGTTGAGAACAAAGAGATCGAAACTTTTGTGCGACCTTACCTTTCTACGCCGCTGCCGGGACCAGAAAATTATTCCAACCTGTATGAAACTTTCGTATCACACAAAGACAACTAGTACGAATAACATCTTGAGAAGAACGAGTTTTGCACTTCTTCGAGATACCATTCACCAAACAAGAAGAATTCTGGATGATACTGACAGCAAGCTACTACGTGTTCACTTCTATCTCAGCAATGAAATCAATCCTTTACTTTGGGAAAGAAAACATAGATCCTGTCAAAGTTGTCCTTAACTTATCCGACCATTCTTTGAATAAGGCCTCCATGGATGTCCTTGCTAAAGGTTTTAACTTCGCTATTGCACCGGCACGCATTCCATTGGAAGACATCATTTGCAACGTGGAATCTGCTGTAACTTTGCTGCAGGATAAAAGTGAAGCAGAGATTATTCGCCAAGATGTGTCGGGTATTCTACGAACCTCGAAGCCACCTTCAAGGAACATTTCACACGACGAGTTCCTAGCACTGAAAACTCTTCGAGAGAACGAAAGCATCATCATCCTACCAGCAGATAAAGGAAATGCAACCGTTGTCATGAACACTGATGACTACAGAACCAAGATGGCTGCGCTATTGGACGATCCGACTTACAAGAAGATTAGGTCTGATCCCACTACATATCTAGAGAAAACAACGAAAGCGAAAATTAAGGCATCTCCTATCGACCCTGAGTTACAGTTACATCTCATTCCAAGAGAAAAATCATCCAGATGTCCGAAACTGTATGGTCTCCCAAAAATACACAAGCCAGCAGTACCTCTGAGACCAATAGTAAGCTCTATCAGCTCACCATCACATGCATTAGCAAGATTCCTAGCCAAGAAGTTACAACCGCACGTTGAGACAGCATCATCGTATGTGAGGAACGCGGAACACTTTATCGAACTTCTAGATATGCAAATAGTAGGACCTGACGACATATTAGTAAGCTTCGACGTAGCATCCTTGTTCACACAAGTACCCATAAACGAAGCCCTAGAGATCATCCAACATAAATACAGACCGGAAGGATACATTATTGACTTGGCCAAACACTGTGTAGCCAATACTTACTTTATGTACGAGGGACAGCGGTATAGGCAAATCGAAGGAGCACCGATGGGATCACCAATCTCACCAGTGATCGCAAATCTTTTCATGGAGGATTTTGAAATTAAAGCTCTTAACACAGCGCAACTAAAACCCAAACTTTGGCTCAGATATGTAGATGATATTTTCGTTATTTGGCCACATGGAGAAGGACAACTAAGAGGGTTTCTCGATCACCTGAATGGAATCCATGATCGGATAAAATTCACAATAGAATCTGAAGAGAACAACCAATTACCATTTCTAGATGTTTTGGTAACAAAGAAAACTGACGGCAGTTTGGGACATACAGTATTCAGAAAAAAGACCCACACGAACCGATATTTGAATGGTAACTCGCATCACCATCCATCTCAGCTACAATTAGTCGTAAATACCCTCATGACAAGGTCAAAACGTCTCGCTGATGCGGAGAACTTTGCTGGAGAAATGGAAACCATCCGAGCAGCCCTTAGGATGAATGGCTATTCAAGAAAACAGATTCATAACTCTCAACGCAAAAATGAGAAGGATGTCAACAATGAAGATCAACCAGTGGGAAACGCTTTTCTACCTTACATAAAAGGCACAACTGACAAAATCTGCAAAATACTGAGCCATCATGATATCAAAACAACCTTCACAACAGATAGGAAAATCAAAAATGTTCTTCGGAATCCAAAAGACAGAATTCCTCTAGAATGCCAAGGAGTGTACGAGGTGCCATGTGGTAATTGTGAAAAGACATACATCGGACAGACCAACAGTCACATTGATGTGCGAAAGACTGAACATGCAAACGCTGTGTCGAAAAACGAAACCACGTCTTCACTAGCAGAACATGTAAGAAGTACGGGCCATATGATCAACTTTAGCGGCACAAAGACTCTAGCCAACATTGAACACTTCTACACCAGAATAACCAGAGAGGCAATAGAGATCGATAAACGTCCACATAGTCTTAACAAACGAGATGACGGACTAAGATTACCAGCAACATGGAAACCCGCTTTAGAAAGTCGGAAGATACAACCAAAAACAAGAGAGAACGTGGTATCCAGTGCACGTGCAACAGGTCACGAAAACTTTCCGGCTGATTCCAGCGTCGCAATGACGTCATCCAAACGTGTCACTCGGAGCCAAACACATAGAAATCAACCAAGCGTGAAATAGTTCGAAAGTCCAAAGGTCAAGCATAACGGGGGATATAAATACCTGTTCCTCCAAGTAAGCGTCAGTTCGCCTAGATTTTCCAGACTCTACGGTCGAATCACCTAAAGATGGCAAATGCGACTTTGCCGAAACGTCGTGAAATTGGTCCTTTTGAGGACCGAAACCACACAACGCGGATCAATACCCGAGAATCCAGTTCTACACATTACGTCCGCGAGAACCTAAGAAGAAACATATATATATATATATATATATATATATATATATATATATATATATATATATATATATATATATATATATATATATATATATATATATATTCTTTTATTGATATTCTTGAACCATTTGTAATATTTGTATGTTTTCTTGGTATATTGGTTCGTATATATACTGAAAATGAAATAAAAATTCTGTTTATATTTATATTATATATATATATAGATGCAGACGCATTTCATTATTCGAAATCATCTATTCTTTTCTAAATTACATGGAAACACTGATTCACAATTTTGGTGAAGACAATAAACATTGTCGAAACGTCAAAAAGGATTTTTATATCATTTTCAGTATATCTACGAACCAATATACCAAGAAAACATACAAATATATATGTATATATATATATATGTATATATATATATATATATATATATATATATATATATATATATATATATATATATATATATATATATATATATATATATATATATATATATATATATATATGACCACAAAAAACAAGAAATGCAGACAATACAAACCACGCTACAACAGAACGGGTTTTCAGAGAACAATATAAGACTAGCACTAAGGCACCGACGCCAGACAGATCGAACCACAGATGAAGAAGAAGAAAAACCTGTCGCCAAAGCCCATCTGCCATACGTCAAAGGTACTACAGAGAAGATCAGCAGAATCCTCACAAAACACAACATTGAGACAAGTTTCAACACGACAAGAAAGATTGGTCAAATACTGTTCAACGCTAAATCCAGAATAAATCTGGAAATACAAGGAGTCTACGAAATACCATGCGAAGATTGCGGAGGAAGCTACATAGGACAAACTAACAGAAGAATCAACATTCGACGTGGAAAACACCGCAATGCAGTCGCAAAGCAAGAAACCACATCATCACTTGCCGAACATGTGAGAAAAACTTGACATGAAATCGATTTTGACAACACCCGAGTCTTAGCCAGCCTGGAGCACAAAACTAAACGCGTCATAAGAGAAGCTATTGAAATCGAGAAGCGACCTTCAAATCTTAATAAAAGAGATGACACACAGAGATTACCAACTGGTTGGAAACCAGCCCTTCAACCACACAGGAGAAAAGTCAACCAGACTAATTCAACGGACCGTCAAACTCGCTCGAACGCAACAAACCGACAAAATCGCTCGAACGCAACGGACCAACGAAGTCAATCAGACGTATCGAACCGGCAAAATCATCCAGATATAACAAGGATACATAAAACACCAGCAGGATCATCGGAGATCAGTTTCAAGTCAACTCGAAGCAGAGTAGCAGCCCTGAAGAAAAGACCTGAAGATGACACATGAGATTGTGCCGAAACGTCGTCATATCGACGGTTTCTATCGAAACCAATCCACGACAACGCGGAGTATATCCCGGCAACCGAACACAGCATATAACGCCCGAGGAAACCTGAAGCAGAACATATATATATTGTTAGAAAACAAACACCGAGATACACAAAAACACTTATAATATCAACGAGTAATATAAATTAATACAAATATATATGAACGGCGTGTAATCCGAGAGCCTGAACGAACATAAATTCCACATTCACTGTCAATCTTTTTCATAAGTCATCATATAGCTTGCTACGCATAATTTAATGATGTCAGATCTCACTTCAGGCGACCGGCGGCGGTCCACAGAAAATAAATAAACATCGAGTAGTCTGTTTATTTCTAACACGGCCATACTGACTTCGGCGACGCTCTCGACGCTCCATACTTCTTCAGACTAAACTAAATAATAATAAAGAAAAACAAAAATTTAATCAGTCTACGTCAGTTATTATTTTGGCAAATCATTATCGGAAGTCAGTCCAAGCAAATAAATGAAAACATCAATGTGGAAACCTCGGTTGCCACTCGGCTCTACCTCTATCGGGACAGAGACTAAACACTCAAATAGAAACATTGTTGTGGAGACCTCGGCCACCACTTGGATCTACCGCTTACGGGACAGAGACCAAACAATCAAATAGAAACGTCGTTGTGGAGACCTCAGCCACCACTTGGCTCTACCGCTTACGGGACAGAGACCAAAACAATCAAATAGAAACATCGTTGTGGAGACCTCAGCCACCACTTGGCTATACCGCTCACGGGACAGAGACCAAACAATCAAATAAAAACATCGTTGCGGAGACCTCAGCCACCACTTGGCTCTACCGCTTACGGGACAGAGACCAAATAATCAAATAGAAACATCGTTGTTGAGACCTCAGCCACCACTTGGCTCTACCGCTTACCGGACAGAGACCAAACAATCAAATAGAAACATCGTTGTGAAGACCTCAGCCACCACTTAGCTCTACCGCTTACGGAACAGAGACCAAACAATCAAATAGAAACATCGTTGTGGAGACCTCAGCCACCACTTGGCTCTACCGCTTACGGGACAGAGACCAAACAATCAAATAGAAACATCGTTATGGAGACCTCAGTCACCACTTGGCTCTACCGCTTACGAGACAGAGACCAAATAATCAAATAGAAACATCGTTGTGGAGACCTCAGCCACCACTTGGCTCTACCGCTTACGAGACAGAGACCAAATAATCAAATGGAAACATCGTTGTGGAGACCTCAGCCACCACTTGGATCTACCGCTTACGTGAACAGAGACCAAATAATCAAATAGAAACATCGTTGTGGAGACCTCAGCCACCACTTGGCTAAACTGCTCACGGGACAGAGACCAAACAATCAAATAGAAATATCGTTGTGGAGACCACAGCCACCACTCGGCTCTACCGCTTACGGGACAGAGACCAAACAATCAAATAGAAACATCGTTGTGGAGACCTCAGCCACCACTTGGCTCTACCGCTTACGCGACAGAGACCAAATAATCAAATAGAAACATCGTTGTGGGGACCTCAGCCACCACTTGGCTCACCACTTACGGGACAGAGACCAAACAAACATTGTAACTCACCTAATTCATTTTGAGTTACTTCGTCTCTCGCTTCCAAGAACTCTAAAATTTCTTTCATATCACAATCGAGAGACCACTGTGATGGCCATTGACTTAACTGTTCTTCGGCGGCTTTTGTAACTATATTTGTTCCAACCTTTTTGATTTCATAACCATTCGGAGGTGAACATTTTACAATTTCGTAAGGACCTAAGAACTCATAGTCGCTTTTGCTCAAGTGCATTTGAGAGTCCCGGTGCATCAAAACAAAGTCACCAACTGAATAATGTATCGTATCCATCCGTTTTCGGTTAATCCCTTCTAAACTAGATGTAGATGATAACCTTTCAGCTACTCGTTGTCTGTCCAACTTTCTATCACGAATTGGACTCATATCCAAACTAATTGTTTTCAATACAGCTTGGATCAAAGGCGTCGAACTCTTAATTCCCAACAAAAGTTGCAGAGGTGTAACTTGTGTAGCTTTCTGAACAGTAGTATTCAGCACTAACTGAATCTTCCATAGCCCGCTCGGCCTTTTTGACTGAACCTTCGTTTCAACCCTTGAAAGATTTCTAATTGTCCTCATATACCTTTCCACCTGTCCATTACCTCGGTGTACATCTGTGGTAACAAAGTTGTACTCAATTTTCAATTGGTTCAGATATTTCGGAAATGTCGTATTTTCGAAAGCTGTCCCAGCAACCATAATTATTCTTTTTGGCGTCCCAGATACAGCTAATACACTTTCAAATTTCTCACGAGTCTCTGCGGTAGTAACCGACTCCATTGGTAAAAGGATGCAATATTTGGTAAACGCATCGATAATTACCAATATGTGCTTGTAACCTTGCGATGAAATGGGAAGGGGTCCCAGAAAATCCATGTGCAAAGCATCAAACGGATCCTGGGGCTTTCCTATCGAATTTATAGAGCCTTGTAGTGGGCCTGTTCTTGTTTTCTTTACTGCACACACCACACAATGTTTAATGTAACATTTGACAAAATTTCTCATCCGAGGAAACCAAAAGTATTCGGCTATTGATTCGTAAGTTTTCTCAACTCCCACATGGCATTGTTCGTCATGAAAAATCCGTAATATTCCCGAACGGCTTTGCCTTGGAACGTTCCATTGTAAATCTTCAGTTCCGTCAGGGTTTATATGTCGGTGGTAAAGCATTTCGTTTCTTCCAGCATATTGCTTCTGATCCAATTTACCTTCTTTCAGTTGTTCAAGCATTCGTCGTATTTCCTCATCACCATTTTGTTCAATATAAACCCAACTATCATGAGCTATTCGGCGAACACTTACAGGATTCCTACTAAAATAATCCACATGAGGCAGATTTCTTCCTTTGCGGTAAACTATGTCAGAGTTGAAGTCTTGTAAATAAACCCACCAACGGGCTATTCGCGGTAATAAGTACTTTTGGTTTGATGTTGCTTTGATAGCATTACAGTCTGTGACGATGATGAATCTTATACCGAGGAGGTATACATGAAAATGCTTCAGAGCCTCAACTATGGCCAGCGTCTCCAATTCATACGAATGGTACTTGGATTCACACTCCGTCGTTCTTTTACTGAAATAGGCAACGACTTTTCTTTGATTATCATATTTTTGGATCAGTATTGCTCCATAACCAATACTGCTTGCGTCCGTGTGTAACTCAGTCGGCAATAGTGGATCATACACAGCAAGGAGTGGCCT
This sequence comes from Endomychus coccineus, assembly GCA_958510875.1. Classification (NCBI taxonomy): domain Eukaryota; kingdom Metazoa; phylum Arthropoda; class Insecta; order Coleoptera; family Endomychidae; genus Endomychus; species Endomychus coccineus. The sequence goes on along the minus strand of OY294069.1, from coordinate 95,853,535 downwards.
TGTCGTAAGGCGATTTACATACTGTCTGGCATCTTCTTGTTCCTTTTTCCACTCAAAAGGAATATTCTGTTTCGTCAACTTAGTTATACTAGCTGTGCGACTAGCGAATTCTGGTACGAATTTTCGAAAGTATCCGGCCAATCCCGTAAACTGTCTCACCTCCTTCACACTACTAGGAATAGGAGAATCCTTCAAAGCTTGAATTTTCGCTAGGCCTGGTCTTATACCTTCGCCGGATATTTTTCGTCCCAAGTATTCTAATGAAGTTTGTAGAAAGCAACACTTCTTGATGTTTAGGGGAAATCCTGCCAAACGCAATGCGTCTAGAACCTGCCTTAGTAGTACAAGTCCTTCTTCGGGGGTAACACTAGGAATTAGGATATGATCGAGGTAAACCAAGGCTATCGAGTCTTTCAGTGGTCCCAATGCAAGATTTATCGCCCTTCGGAATACTGCAGGGGCATTGGCGAGGCCAAATAGCATCAGTAGATATTCAAAGTGACCATCAGGCGTCACAAATGCCGTTTTCTCTATCGATTCTACGTGAATGGGGATTTGGTGGAATCCCGACGCCATGTCTAATGTGGTAAAGTAACGTCCTTTTCCCAGTCTGTCCAGCTGATCATCTATTCGTGGTAGGGGAAATTTATCTTTAATGGTAAGTCGGTTGAGCTCGCGAAAATCCACACAAAGTCGCAATGATCCATTCTTTTTCCGCACAAGTAGAACTGGACTGGCATATGGAGATTCACTGGGTCGAATAATATTATTTAACAATAAATCGGTTATGATTTCTCTTAAAGAGCTTTTTTCAATTTCTGACATCCGATAAGGAGAACGAGCAACAACAACATCTTTTTCCAAGCGAATTCTGAGGCTGACATTGTTGACCATCCCTACTTTATTACCATTCGTGATCATTGACCCGAAGTCTAGAAGAACAGCCCGTAAACTTTCTTGAAATTCTACTGGTGAATTTAATTCACAAATTTCTGATGTGTTGGGCTCGGATACAACTCTATTGATTCCTGGGAGTTCTTGTCGAACTACACGGGAGCCCAAATGATCTGTAATTGTAACTAGACTTTCATCTTTGAATAGGTTACGTCCTATGAACACATCATAATCTAAACATTCATCCGGAACCAAAAGGGAAGTAATATGAGTGTCAATATCGGTGATTCTAATACAATCAGTGAATTTTTTTGTGGCTTCTATCGTTACGTTCCTTTCAATACAATGTTACAGGGGGTAACTTTGGACATAAACAAATTTGAATGTTTGTCAGAAATTAAAGAGAGATCTGCCCGGTTTCAATAAGTGCCCAAAACTGATGTCCATCAATGTAAATCTTCGTAGCTCCAGACGGTTTTAGTGTAGAACAAAAATTGATACTTTTACTTTTGTCGATAGCTGCTTTGGTAAAACAGTTTGAAATATTATGCCCTCGTTTAGCGCAAAACGAGCATCCATCGCTATGTTGTTGTGAGGGAACAGTAGATGACAATTGCTGGGAAGATGATAGGATAGGCTGGTTGTTTGTTTATGATGACGGACCATCAGCTAGAAATCTGGGTTTTTTCGATCGATAGTTTGCTTCGAGATGCCCTAATCTACCACACTGATAACATTGCTGAGTGGATCTTCTCGAATCACTGAGATGTCCCTCACCAGTGAAAAACTTCCTTTTGCGAATCGAAATGTCATCAGATTTATCAATCATGTCTTGAACATGTTTAACCAATGGTTTCACAAAAGGTGACAGAAATACTAAAAGTTCAGGGATAGTTTTACAATCAGCATTTATTGAGGCATTACGAACATCCAGCTCTGAAATCCCATGTACGATCAGTTCCACCAAGTCGTTCTCTGACCACTTGGTCCGTAAACTTTTTAACTTGGCTAATTTCTCATGAACGTACGTTTCATATGTGTTTACGTTTGAACCATTGAAGCTTGCAACTTCATCTAATAAGCGACCTAAGTTCCTCTTCGCAGGAAATGATTCAAGGAAGTCCTTGCAAAAAGTAGTCCAGTCTCGGGTTTCTGGATCCCATCTTTCGAACCACCTTTCAGCATCATTCATCAAAAATCTACCAGTTTTAGCCAAAGTTCGTGCATCTGACCATTTTAATTCATGTTTCAAAGATTCAACTTCACTCATATATTCGACTGATTCGTTTACCTCTGGCCGAAAAAACGGTAAGTCAATATTTTCACCAGAATGTTGAGACTGCAGAGCTCTTACTAATTCACTCATTGATTGTGCCGGATCACACACACTGTCTGATGTCGCCATTGGAATTGGAATTGGAAACTAAGCAGTTAGGTGTTCACTTTATTGTTTATTCAGATCAACACGAAATGAAGCACTGCACTGCAGAAAACAATCCACGAAGGTAACGCCTGTACTCACTTCTGATGTTAGAAAACAAACACCGAGATACACAAAAACACTTCTAATATCAACGAGTAATATAAATTAATACAAATATATATGAACGGCGTGTAATCCGATAGCCTGAACGAACATGAATTCCACATCCACTGTCAATCTTTTTTATAAGTCATCATATAGCTTGCTACGCATAATTTAATGATGTCGGATCTCACTTCAGGCGACCAGCGGCGGTCCACAGGAAATAAATAAACATCGAGTAGTCTGTTTATTTCTAACAATATATATCTACAGGGTGACATAGGAAAAAGTACCGTGCATAGTGTCAGGCGATAGATGACACTAAAATAAGAAAAAAAGTTCCTATTAACATATATGCTCATCAGACGCTTAGTTTTTGAGATTGTAGTTGAAACAAAAATGTCGTTTTTTGGAAATATCTCCGGAACCGTTTATCGTACAGAAAACATATTTCGCGAACATTTCCTACTCATAACAAGCTATGTTCTGTGATTTTGAAGGGTAGTGCATGTTTTTCCCTCCAACTTCTACGCCACTGGGAAAAATACGGTTTTGAGACAACCATGTGAACTGTCAATGTTTTCTACACAAAAAAGGTTCTCCTGATTATAAGCTCTGAAGTTGACCGTTTTCGAGAAAAATCAACTTTTATGTTGAAAAACAGGGTCAATTTTTTGGTTTTGTTACTTGTTTGAATAAATTTTGTTTAATTAGTAAGAATTGACCATGTTTTTCAACATAAAAGTTAATTTGGCTCGAAACGGTCATTTTTAGACCTTATGACCAAGAGTAACTTTTTTGTGTGGAAAAGATTGGCGGTTCAAACAGTTGTCTAAAAACTGTTTGTTTTTTCCAGTGGCGTAGAAGTTGGGGAGAAAAACACCTACTACCCCTTCAAAATCTTCACCAATCATGACTGAAAAAAAAAATTTTATCGCACGAAACATAGCTTAATATGAGTAAAAAATGCTTGCGAAAGCTGTTTTCTGTACGATAAACGGTTCCGGAGATATTTGCAAAAAACGAGATTCTTGTTTCAACTTCAACAACTAAGCGTCTGAGCATATATATATAATAGGAACTTTTTTTCTTAATTTAGTGTCATCTATCGCCTGACACTGTGCACGGTACTTTTTTCCATGTCACCCTGTATACAGGGTGAGTCAGTGTTTTGTAGACAAACTTCAACAGGAGATAGGCTTCGTTTTCGAGATACAGGGTGTTGAAATTGAAAACAAAATTTCGTTTTTTGCGAATATCTCCCGAACCGTTCATTGTACAGAAAACAGCTCTTGTGAGATTTTGAAGGGGTAGTGTGTGTTTTTTTCCCCAACTTCTACGCCACCGGAAAAAATACGGTTTTGAGACAACCATTCGAAGTGCCAATATTTTCTGCACAAAAAAGGTACTCCTGGTTATGAGCTCTAAAGTTGACCGTTTTCGAGAACATTCAACTTTTATTTTGAAAAACATGGTCAATCCTTTGGTTTTGTTACTTGTTCTAACGTTTTAATGAATTTTGTTTAATTAGTAAGGATTGACCATGTTTTTCAACATAAAAGTTGATTTTTCTCGAAAATGGTCAACTTTAGAGCTTATAATTAGGACTACCTTTTTTGTGTAGAAAACATTGGCGGTTCGAATGGTTTTCTCAAAACTGTCTTTTTTCCAGTGGCGTAGAAGTCGGGGAGAAAAACACCCACTACCCCTTCAAAATCTTCACCAATTGAGAATAATAAAAAAAATTTTTTGGCACAGAACATAGCTTATTACAAGTAGAAAATGCTTACAAAAGCTTTTTCTTGTTCAATGAACGGTTCCGGAGATATTCGCAAAAAAAGAATTTTTTTTTACAATTTCAACACTCTGTATCTCGAAAACGAAGCCTTGTATGACGTATGTTTATGAGAACTTTTCTCCCTAAAAACATTTGTTCTATCTCCTGTTGAAGTTTGTCTACAAAAAACTGAGTCACCCTGTATAATAAGCTTCAATATTATGGAATAAAATGACAATCAATGTTCTCCCAAAAGAATTATGTTTCAAATTAATTTCAATTTACATTCATGGTAAAACAATGTTACACTCACCTGAGAGAAAATCGATTCAATTGTCATTTATAAAGAACTTGTGAGTAACTAATATTAAATAACAAATTACAAATTAAAATTCTGATCGTTTCCATAGCTACACTATCATTATCCAATATCATAGAACTAGACCAGAGACAATGACTAAACATTGTAACATCTCCCCATCAGCGAGTGAAGTTGACTCGTTGGGATCAATTTACCCGAGTGACATAGAACTGTCTCTTTACCTCTCTTTCCACATGTCAATTCATAGATCGTGTTCGAAATGCGTCGCTTGATGGGATAAGGTCCACTCCTAATTTCATCTAATTTGTTCCTGTTCAGCTTATCGCTTCCTTCAATATATACCAACACATTTATTGCAAAATCGTATTTTTTTCTATTTTTATCATATCTCAATTTGTTTTTTTTCATGATTAAGAGTAGAATTCTTTATAGCTTGCTTGCGATCTGAGGATTCACGTTTTATTTGAACTGATTCTGGAACAATGTTAGATTCTTCACCTAAAAGGAGATATCTTGGTGTGAATTTAGTAACACTATGGATAGTATTATTATACTCTGATGTATATTTTTCTGCTGTTTTAGACCATGCTTGTTTCTTCTCATTTATACTATTTATTTTACATCTCATACGATTCACTAAGGTCTGGTGAAGTCGTTCATTGAGTTCATTCGACTGTGGACATCTATTGAAGTCAACAATAAAGTAACACATTTTGAAGTTAAATATTCACTAAATTCCGTAGACCTGATTCCTGCGTATTGATCAGCTAATAATATTTTTACTTTATTTTTCCCTAGCAAAGGATCTAAAAGATGTATGAAATCTTTCACACTTTGTCCATTGGAGGTTGATATAAATGCGAATCTTGAAAAGTGGTCAGCCAATATATGTAAATATTGTTTGGAAGAATTATTCCCACTGAATCCACCTACTGTGTCTAGTAACATGATTTCGTATGGTTCAATCGCTGGAGCTAAATGAGAAAGTAAGCCAATTGGACGGTCTCTTCTTGTTTTATTCTTCTTACAAATTTCACATGAATAACAATATCGTCGAACCATTTTATCCGTATTGAAGAAATAATAATATGGACTTATATTCAATAGCATATGATGAGCTCCAATATGCCCAGGCTGCCAATGAATTTTCTCAATAAGCTTCTGTCCTAACTCCTGGGAAAGGAAAATTCTTTGATTTCCGTTGATGGTCTTGGAATATATTTCACCTCTTCTCTTTATATGCTCATTTTTCAATATCTCAGACTTATTCTCTTCTTGGTCATCAAAAATATCTTTTATTTTAATTAAATTTACCACTTTTATCACATCGTCATTATTCTCAAAGCTCTCAAGAACCGGATTCCTGGATAACGAGTCAGCTTCAACATTTTCTTTTCCTGGACTGTACATCACTTTGAAGTTATACTGTGACAAGTAATATACAAGATCCACTAATTCTTCATCTGTCCGAGCTTTAACTCTGAGATTTTCCAAAGGTTTATGATCTGTAATAACTATAAATTGTCTCCCTATCAACCAATGCTGCCAATTTAAAATAGCTTCTTTAATAGCTAAACGTTCTAAATAAATAGCTCTCTTTATCTTTTGAGCAGGACTTAATTTTTCCGAAAAATATGCCACTGGATGGAGTTCATTTCTTTCTGTTGGTTGTTTCATTACTGCTCCAAATCCTTCACCACTAGCATCGGTGTAAATATAAACAGGTTTTTCGAAATTGTATATACCTAATATAGGTGCAGAACATAGATACGATTTTACCGTCTGAAATGCTTTTTTAGAAATATCTGACCAATTGAATGGAACATTCTTTCTCAGTAAATTATGTAACGGCTCAAGTGCTTGTACTGCATTTTCTAATTATTTGTAATAGGAATTAATCTTTCCCAAGAACTGACGAACATTTTTTTTTCGGTCGAGGAAAATTTTCAATTGCTTTCAGATTATCGTTAAGTGGACTAATTTAATTTTTTCCAATTATATGACCCAAATATTTAACAGATTTCTTCGCAAAGCTACATCTTTCGAACTTTAATTTGAAATCTTCTTCCTTGATTGCATGAAGAAGAGAATCTATGTGTTCTAAATGATCTTCAAATGTTTCCGAAAAGATCAAAACATCATCAATATAATTAATGCAAAAATTTGTAAGCTTATACTTTCGCACAATGTTAGTTGAAGTACGTTGGAAAATAGCTGGTGATGTCTTCAAACCAAATGGGTCCATTGCCAATGCCTTTCCTGTGTTATAAAAGCAGTTTTCGCTCCATCTTCTTGTTTTATTGGGATAGACCAAAAAGCAGAATTTAAATCAAAAGTTGAATACCATTCATATTTTCCAGCCTTCACCATCATATTTTCTATTAGTGGGAATGGTTGAGGTTCAGGAATCACTAATTTATTTAGTTCACGAAAATCAATGCAAAGACGAGATCTTTTATTTTCTTCACGTTTATATGCAAGAGTAACAGGGGATGCAAAAGGTGAATTAGAATATTCTATCACACCTGCTTCCAACAGAATTGTTACCTGAGACTCAATCTCTTCATTATCTGGAATAGATGTTCTATGTGGTTTTTTTTATATCATATCTATTTTCTGAAAGTTTTATTTCAGCCTCTGTTCGTTTCACTTTTCCAACATCATATTTACCTTTTGCAAATATCGTATTATATTTTTCCATCAAGTATGATATACTGTTTTCTTCACTTGTATTAAGGTGATCTGAATTTTCAATCTGTCTCATTTCTATAGAGTTAACAAGAGCTGTATTCATAACATTATCATCCTGTGATATTTCTTCATTTTTATTACCAATCTTCTGAAAAATTCTAAGATTTTCATCCTGTATTAATTTGAAAAAGTAAATCATAAGTAAAATTATTATTTTTCACAACATAAACATCTAAAATTTCTTCAATTTCATTAATTTTCATAGAAAGACGTGCCCGGCGATGAGTAAAATCCAATCCACTAATTGTGCCAAAACTATTACGATTTTTCATCAACTTCATTCTTAATTCATCAACAATTTTCTGATTTATAAGTATAATATTTGACCCACTATCATAAGCACCCTTCACAATTTGTTTCTTATCAATAATAACATTTACAGTAATCAATGAGGGACACTCACCTGCCGGCTTACTTAGTTTTTTGAATTTTTAAACTCTATATTAATTGCATCTTCAGATTCTGCTAGATTCGCCGTTTTCTTATTAACTTCATAACGTTGCTTATTTCTACAAACTTCCCACGGATGGTAACGATCAGGTTTACCCAATGAAGCACATATGTAACATGGTTGTTTCCTTTTTATCTAGCTTGTCTTGAATATAAATAGGTAATCCAACCACAATATGTGAAATTCTTGATACATCTGTCCTTTCACATTCTAACAGTAAGCGCCCTTTCTTCAACGCATAATCTAATAATGATCCGAAACTATTCATATATTTGGATACATAAGCATATTGAACAGCTAACCAACCCTTATCCGCATATATTTGAAGGAATGAATGTAACCATTGGTTCCAATCCCTCATATCCAGCATTTTCATCGTAGAATCGTACCATTCTTTAGCATTATCCTCTAAAAATAGTCTCAAACATTGACTTTTTTTCTCCTCATCTTCTATTTCATATCGAGTACACTCTTTCTCAAAATATTGTAGCCAATCGATTAAAATGTCATTTATTGAGAACCTGTGAGTGAATAATATTGAATAAAAAATTACAAATTGAAATTCTGATTGTTTCCATAGCTACACTATCATTATCCAATATCATAGAACGGGATAAAAAATGATGAAATTATTAAAATGACTATTAAAAAACAGGGGTTGGTGATAGAAGAATGAAAATTCAGGGTTGTATGTATTTTTTAATGCCACATATTGAAAAAATAAAAAAATGAAAATTCATCCAAAAAATAAGAAAACATTTTTTCGGGTGGACACTCCTTATCACTTAGAGGTTTGAAAGATAGATAGTAGCCGATTCTCAGACTCAATATGCATAAGAAATTTCATGAGAATCGAGCCGTTTCGGAGGAGTATGGGAACGAACATTGTGACACGAGAATTTTATATATTTTTATTATATATACACATATATATATATATATATATATATATATATATATATATATATATATATATATATATATATATATATATATATATATATATATATATATATATATATATATATATATATATGTATGTTTCTTCTTAGGTTCTCGCGGACGTAATGTGTAGAACTGAATTCTCGGGTATTGATCCGCGTTGTGTGGTTTCGGTCCTCAAAAGGACCAATTTCACGACGTTTCGGCAAAGTCGTATTTGCCATCTTCAGGTGATTCGACCGTAGAGTCTGGAAGATCTAGGCGAACGAATCACCTGAAGAAGGCAAATGCGACTGTGCCTATATATATATATATATATATATATATATATATATATATATATATATATATTTATATATATATATATATATATATATATATACAAGTTTAAAGTTTCTTTGCCTATATATATATATATATATATATATATTTATATATATATATATATATATATATATATATATATATATATATATATATATATATATATATATATAGGCAAAGAAACTTTAAACTTGTATATATATATATATATATAAACAAGTTTAAAGTTTATTTGCCTAATTGGCCACTATCGTGTATGTAACTTAAGAGATATAGAATTAAATTTTCTGAATTACGAAGATAACTTAGATAATTTAACATAGGATTATAAAGATGAATAAACGTAAAAGATTGAACCATAGGCGGGATTCGAACCCACATTTCTGGATTTCTAGTCCAGGGTGTTTACCAATTACACCACTTCGGTCTTATTAGATTTTTATATTTTTGTAAATATAAACCTCTGAAAGGATAGTAGATCATTGATGAACACAATGCGATTCGATGCCCTACCATAGATCAACTATTCACGCATATTCATCTAAAGTTCAGTCGTTTTTTGAATTAAGGATTGTAGGTTAGTACTGCTATGGTTGGCAGTTACTTGACAGTTCTTATTCAAATGACAGCATCCCTGGTTCTTATATATTTCAATAGAACTGACTGAGAATTGTTCTGGTTAATTATAAACAAGTTTAAAGTTTCTTCGCCTAATTGGCCACTATCGTGTATGTAACTTAAGAGATATAGAATTAAATTTTCTGAATTATGAAGATAACTTAGATAATTTAACATAGGATTATAAAGATGAATAAACGTAAAAGATTGAACCATAGGCGGGATTCGAACCCCACATTTCTGGATTTCTAGTCCAGGGTGTTTACCAATTACACCACTTCGGTCCTATTAGATTTTTATATTTTTGTAAATATAAACCTCTGAAAGGATAGTAGATCATTGATGAACACAATGCGATTCGATGCCCTACCATAGATCATTTGAATAAGAACTGTCAAGTAACTGCCAACCATAGCAGTACTAACCTACAATCCTTACTTCAAAAAACGACTGAACTTTAGATGAATATGCGTGAATAGTTGATCTATGGTAGGGCATCGAATCGCATTGTGTTCATCAATGATCTACTATCCTTTCAGAGGTTTATATTTACAAAAATATAAAAATCTAATAGGACCGAAGTGGTGTAATTGGTAAACACCCTGGACTAGAAATCCAGAAATGTGGGTTCGAATCCCGCCTATGGTTCAATCTTTTACGTTTATTCATCTTTATAATCCTATGTTAAATTATCTAAGTTATCTTCATAATTCAGAAAATTTAATTCTATATCTCTTAAGTTACATACACGATAGTGGCCAATTAGGCAAAGAAACTTTAAACTTGTTTATAATTAACCAGAACAATTCTCAGTCAGTTCTATTGAAATATATAAGAACCAGGGATGCTGTCATTTGAATAAGAACTGTCAAGTAACTGCCAACCATAGCAGTACTAACCTACAATCCTTACTTCAAAAAACGACTGAACTTTAAATGAATATGCGTGAATAGTTGATCTATGGTAGGGCATCGAATCGCATTGTGTTCATCAATGATCTACTATCCTTTCAGAGGTTTATATTTACAAAAATATAAAAATCTAATAGGACCGAAGTGGTGTAATTGGTAAACACCCTGGACTAGAAATCCAGAAATGTGGGTTCGAATCCCGCCTATGGTTCAATCTTTTACATTTATTCATCTTTATAATCCTATGTTAAATTATCTAAGTTATCTTCATAATTCAGAAAATTTAATTCTATATCTCTTATATATATATATACATATATATATATATATATATATATATATATATATATATATATATATATATATATATATATATGTAGAACTGGATTCTCGGGTATTGATCCGCGTTGTGTGGTTTCGGTCCTCAAAAGGACCAATTTCACGACGTTTCGGCAAAGTCACATTTGCCATCTTCAGGTGATTCGACCGTAGAGTCTGGAAGATCTAGGCGAACTGACGTTTACTTGGAGCGACAGGTATTTATATCTCCCGTTATGCTTGACCTTTGGACTTTCGAACTATTTCACGCTTGGTTGATTTCTACGTGTTTGGCTCCGAGTGACACTTATCAAGTTCTAACGGTAACACACGTGCATATCGGACTAACAGCTGATTGTGAAGTCTCTAATGCGCAAACTCTTGATTTGAAAAACGTCACCACCATAGAGTGTGACTCTGCTGAATTGGATACTACTTATAAGGAATAAGAATCACTGAACATTTAACTATATATTTTTGTGGTTATTAATCAACTGTCAACAAGAAGGAATATATTATATTCAAATTCTCTGTGTCTGTTTTCTCATTTGAAACTGGAGGCTCTTTGTTAATGTGGTACATTTCTAAAAACAATCTTTTTTTGTAATTACTTTCTTTATCCATAATCATAATTTCTATTTCATCAAATTTATGATTTTCCTTTCTACAGTGTTGTGCTAAGGCGCATGTTTTAGTCTTAATTTTGCAATCACTTCTATGTTGTGTCATTCTTAATTCCAGTAATTGAGATGATTGTCCCACATTTTCACAATCTTGAAATGGTACTTTGTAAATTATATTCGACTCCAACAGCTTTGGGGTTTTGTCTTTAAGTTTAGTGAAAATTTAATTGATTGTAAGAAGATTTTTCCTTGCAATTTTAATCTCTTCAGGCATGAATATCTTGATGAGATTGTCTGTTAAGCCATCTATATTCGAGAGAAGCCCATATTCATTGATTTGAACATTATTGTCATTGTAATTATCATTATTTTCCAAAATACTTTGTCTCGTGCTGAAAATTAGTTTTTTTAATAACATGGGTGAATATGAATTCTCCATTAGAATACTAAAAATTTTTTTCAATTTTTTTCCCTCAAGGGAAGGATGTGAGATTTTCATTATTCTATTTTTCAAAGCTATTACCAAGTTGATTTTGATTTTATTTGATTGATGTGAGTAGTAATGAAAGTACCTTCCTGAATTTGTTGGTTTTCGATACCAGTCTACTATTATCTGATTATTGTCAGTTCTGATCAATTTAGTGTCTAAGAAGGGGACGCTTCGATTCGTTTCCTGCTCTACAGTAAATTGAATGTCTTGGTTAAAATTATTCAGGACCATCAAAGTAGTATCAACCTCTCCCTCCGGGACCGCACATACAATATCATCCACATATTTTTTTGATGAATGGTATTCCAAATTGTATTTTTGTGAGACAACTATCTAGTAAAAAATCCGTCACCATCTTTGCTATTATGGGACTTATCTGACTGTAAAAAACGTCATTGAAACTGAAATAACTAGTGGTTAAAATTGATTTTATACCATCAAGGAATTCCTCTAGAGGTATACTGAAATTTGACTTTATATTGTCCCAATTATTTTGAATTACTGTGATTATTGAATCCAATGGAATATTGCTTCATAATGAAACTACATCAAAACTAACTAATACGTAGTTAGGTGGTAATTGAAAATTATTAAACAAAGTTGCTGCTTCGAATGAATCCTTTACAAAGTATCTATTGTCATTGTTCACTGACATGGTTAGTACCTCTGAAATATATTTCGATAAGTTAAATGTTGAAATGTTCATTGATGGGACTGTTGGTCTTAGTGTTAGTTGTGGTTCATGTATTTTTGGTAATCCATAGTACTTAGGAGGAACTGCTTTGTACATGTACAGCCTTTTTGCTAGAATATCATCAATATGTCTTTTCTTTTTCAAACAAGTTATGTATTTGTTATTTTGATTTTGATATTTATTTGTGGGGACTGAAATTCAGTTAGGAAAATGTTAAAAATTTTTGAAAGACAATCCAGAACTCATTATCACAAAAGCAGATAAGGGTAATGTAACAGTTGCATTATCAAAAACTCAATACAGCAGTTTAGCTGAGGATAGTATTAGTGATGAGAAATATTATATAAAACTAAATTCAGACCCCACAAATAAATATCAAAATCAAAATAACAAATACATAACTTGTTTGAAAAAGAAAAGACATATTGATGATATTCTAGCAAAAAGGCTGTACATGTACAAAGCAGTTCCTCCTAAGTACTATGGATTACCAAAAATACATGAACCACAATTAACACTAAGACAAATAGTCCCATCAATGAACACTCCAACATCTAACTTATCGGAATATTTTGCAGAGGTACTAACCATGTCAGTGAACAATGACAATAGATACTTCATAAAGGATTCATTCGAAGCAGCAACTTTGTTTAATAATTTTCAATTACCACCTAACTACGTATTAGTTAGTTTTGATGTAGTTACATTATATAGCAATATTCCATTGGATTTAATTATCACAGTAATTCAAAATAATTGGGACAATATAAAGTCAAATTGTAGTATGTCTCTAGAGGAATTCCTTGATTGTATAAAATTAATTTTAAATACTAGTTATTTCAGATTCAATGATGTTTTTTACAGTCAGAATTTTGCTTGTCTCATGGGATCAAATTTAAGTCCCATAATAGCAAGGATGGTGATGGATTTTTCACTAGATAGTTGTCTTACAAAAATACAATTTGAAATACCATTCATTAAAGGATATGTGGATATATTGTATGTGCTGTACCGGAGGGAGAGGTTGATACTACTTTGATGGTCTTGAATAATTTTAACCAAGACATTCAATTAGCTGTAGAGCAGGAAACGAATCGGAGCGGCCCCTTCTTAGACACTAAATTGATTAGAACTGCCAATAATCAGATAATAGTAGACTGGTATCAAAAACCAACTAATTCGGGAAGGTACTTACATTACTACTCACATCAATCAAATAAAATCAAAATCAACTTGGTAATAGCTTTAAAAAATGAAAATCTCACATCCTTCCCTTGAGGAGAAAAATTTAAAAAAACTTTTTAATATTCTAGTAGAGAATTCATATCCACCCATGTTATTAAAAAAACTAATTTTCACCACGAGGCAAAATATTTTGGAAAATAATGATAATAACAATGACAGTAATGTTCAAATCAATAAATATTTCTCCCAAATGTAGATGGCTTAACAGACAATCTCATCAAGATATTCATGCCTGGAGAAATTACAATTATAATCAATTCAATTTTCACTGATCTTAAAGACAAAACCCAGAGCTGTTGGAGTCGAATATAATTTACAAAGTACTATGTCAAGATTGTGAAAAGGTTTATGTAGGACAAACATCTCAATCACTGAAATTAAGAATGACACAACATAGAAGTGATTGCACAATTAAGACTAAAAGATGCGCCTTAGCATAACACTGTGGAGAGATAAATCATAAAAAAAATTATGATTCTGGATAAAGAAAGTAATTACAAAAAAAGATTGTTTTTAGAAATGTACCACATTAACAAAGAACCTTCAGTTTTAAATGAGAAAACAGACACAGACAATTTGAATATAATATATTCCTTTTCATTGACAGTTGATAAATAACCACAAAAATATATAGTTAAATGTTCAGTGATTCTTATTCCTAATAAGTAGTATCCAATTTAACCGAGTCACACTCTATGGTGGTGACGTTTTCCAAATCCAGAGTTTGCGCATTAGAGACTCCACAATCAGCTGTTAGTCCGATATGCACATGTATTTTAACCGTTAGAACCTGACAAGTTGAATGTCAAATTTTTAAAATGTATCCATTTTCATCTCATTGTAATTCGTCTTTATTTTAAATTTAACTTAGTGACAACTGTAAAATAGAATCTACAGTCCAATGAATAAATATGAAGGGGAAAATTTGAATGGTTTTTGTAAAAATACTTCTGTAAGTATCAACCGAAAAATACATAATTGTCATCTAATTTGTATAAAGTGTAGTACCCTGAAGAAGGAATAAATTATTGCGAAATATTTGCATGGAAAAAATAGTTTTCTTTTGATATATATATATGACACTGAAATAAGGAAAAAAGTTCCTATAAACGTAGGTCCTCAACGCTATCGTTCAAAAGATACAGGGTGTTGAATTTTAATTTTTTGTTTGGTTTTTTTTAAATATTTTTGGATAAACATGGGATAATCGGACGAAATTCAGTACAAAAGTGTTTTTTATCATGCAGAATTCAAATATGATCTTAGTTTTTCGATTACTGATAGGAGGCGCCACATACAGGGTTTCATCTCCTTTGAATCGGTCCTAACTTTTTTGCCTCACTGTATGTCAATATCAAGTAGAAAAATTTGTTTTCCCATCTTTTATGCTTGAAAAAGGTATACCTTGTCTAAGTCGCTAGAAAATTATTCAAAAGCGCAAAAGTAACTTATTTGCAAATACAATGTTATAATACTTCAATAATTAAATTTTAATATGAAAAATAATGATCAATCAAAACAAAACATTAAATTTTTAAAAGATGTTCAAATTGTTGCCCTTGTACTTCTATACATTTTATCATTCTTCTTGTTAATGATTGACGGCATCTTTGGAATATTCCTGGGTTATTACGGAATCTATCTGCCGATTCCATAATTCTTAGCCATAATTGTTCTCCATTATGTATTTCCACAGCATGAACATAATTTTTCATAAATCCCCACAATGAAATCTATGACACTTGCCAAACTAATGTAATAATTGTTAGAGGTATTTTGTATTGTTGCTTAAGTTTTTTATTGATTTTCTCATTGATTTTTCAAAATTGCTTTCAAAAACGGTTCACTACAGTTTTGAAGAATACAGGGACATGATTATGTGTTACGGCGAAGCTAGATCAAATTCTTCCGAAGCTCAACGTATCTATCGAGAAAGATATCCATCACGGCAGAATCCTAATGCAGAACATTTATTGACGTGCATAGGCGTTTGGGAGAAGATGACTGTTTTAAAAAATCAAAAGTTAATAGTGGGGTTTCCAGAAGTCGTCGCACTCTGCGAGACGAAGAAACTGTTTTACGAATGGTGGAAAATAATCCGAGAACAAGCACCAGGAAAACAAGTTCAGCGGTACGAAACGTTGACCGTGAATCAGTAAGACAAATTTTCAATGAACAACTTCTCCGCCCATATCTTTTCCAAAAATTCATTCACTATTGGAACATGACTGTTTTCCTTGTGTACAATTTTGCGAATGGTTGCAAAATCAAAGACAAAATAGCATTTCATCAACACTGTTTACTGACAAAGCTGGTTTTAGTCGTGATGGTATTCTGAACCTACATAACATCCACATTGGAGTGATGAACATTCTCATCAAACCGTAATTCGAAGTCACCAATATGGGTTTTCTATTAATGTGTGGGCAGGTTTAGTGGACAATTACTTAATTGGCCCATTTCGAATGCCCAATCGATTGACAGGTGCACTGGATCGAAATTTCTTGGAGAACGATTTAAACACATCACTAGAGGATGTTCCATTGGCCATTATTGGAAGAATGTATTACATGCATGATGAGGAGTAGATTAAGTCCGCGAGTTCTCCACCAGGAAGTGACGTCATCGACCGGATGTTGCGCGCGCAACTTCGGATGTAACGTTACTAACCCGCGAAATTCAAACATGTTCATAGAGCTTACGATGATCACCGAACTTCCGACCATAGAGGTCTGGGTCATAGAATGTGAGGTTAGTTGGACGTAACCTTACTAACCCGCGAAATTCAAACGTGTCCATAGAGCTTACGATGATTATAGAACTTCCGACCATAGAGGTCTGGATGTGAGGTTAGTTGGATGTGACGTTATCGACCCGCCAAATTCAAACGTAGAGGTGTTTTGGTGATGTTTATCATGGCCGACGTTGGAAGCGAATGTCAGAAGAATAAACGTCAAAACCACAATATGACTGATGTTGTAGCTACATCGCCGCCATCTTCTGATGAACCGATGAACTATCATACTTAAATGTCAAAGTCAGACCAGTTAACTTCAAAAGACTACATCTATGAATGAACCGATCAACCGTCATGCATACCTGTCAACGTCAGAAATGTTAACGTCAAGGGACGACATCTATGAGGTCACAATTCAAAATATGACTGATGTTATAGCTACATCACCGCCATCACTTAATGAACCGATGAACTATCATACTTCAATGTCAATGTCAGAACAGTTAACTTCAAATGACTACATCTATGAATGAACCGATCAACCGTCATGCGTACCTGTCAACGTCAAAGGACGACATCTATGAGGTATCTTGTTAATGTTTTTGCGCGGGAAATTTATGAACCGATGAACTATCATAGCTGGATGTCAATGTCAGAACAGTTAACGTCAAAGGACGACATCTATGAGACTCCAATTCAAAATGTTACCGATGTTGTAGCCTATATCGCCATCTATCACTAAACCGATGAACTATCATAGCTGAATGTCAATGTCAGAACAGTTAACGTCAAAGGACGACATCTATGAGGTATTTTGTTAATGCTTTCGCGCGGGAAGTTCCATCTCAATTCAAAAAAACGATATATTAATGAACTATCATAGCTTGATGTCCATGTCAGAACAGCTAACGTAAGAGGACGACATCTATGAGGTGTTTTGCTGATGTTTGCGCGAGGAATTTCAAAAATTTGACTCATGTTGTAGCTATACTGTCATTTATTATTGAACCACACCGTAATTCCAAAAATAATGAACTTTTAAAATAACCTACAAATTTCCTGAACGTTAAATGATTACTTACGTATATGAAATTATTACACCAGAAACCACATTGAGTATATGAGAACACGTGGAAGCAATTAATTTTGCATACACCTGCGTCATCACATTCAGTTTATATGAGAATAATTGAATACAATGGATTCATTCATTAGGTAAACAAATAACAATAAGTGATATACTCTAGTCTAGACTTGTTAGTAAGCGAATTTAATTATCGTTTCATTAGTCATTACTTACGTAAGCAACTGTGAGTGGAATTAGTTATCTAGGAATGCGATTGCATGATCTTAGTCATTATACATTCAATCCTTAAACAATCAACTTGTGTTTTGTGTAGTGCTTATATCTAAAAGGTGAGTCTATATTATTATTTGTCTAAGAAAACTATCATTTCAAATTGAAACGATTCAAATTAACTCCATATCAATAAGTTGTTTTCCCTTCAAATTGAAACAATTCAAATTAACTCTATATCAATAAGTTGTTTTTCACTTCAAATTGAAACAATTCAAATTAACTCCATATCAATAAGTTGTTTTTCACTTCAATTTCACATGTAAAATTCGTCTTTGTTGTTATATGTTATTGAGGACTTCCATTTTTGTTTTTAGAGATAAGATTTTTAGAAAATAAGATCAAGAGATTGAAACCAACCAAAACAAAATTTGGTGCAGCTGTTCTGGTGGAGCTTGCAGAGTTTTCAGTGGTTCCTACCAAAACGTGATAAAATTTCTCCAATAGTAGAAAACTATAGACTAACTTTTCCGAGGGGAGGGAAAATTAAGTACCGACAAGTATTGATCTATATCAATCTCCTCCTATGAGCAGAGAGGGAGTAGCAGCAGCAACCTTAACGTTAAAATCGTTTCATTTATTGTAAGGTGAGGTGTTTATCCTATTATTATTATCGAGTCGTCCATCGCGAAACTTAGTTCTGAAATTGTTAAAATTATCGGTAAAGCTCATAAGAACCTCGTTAAATCAAAATTCTCTCCTCAAGAGACACAAAAGTGGATAGATTTTTGTACTAAATATGTACAAACTTTTAATAGGCATTTAAGTAAAGATTCACTCAATTTAGGGGAGAAAAATCAAGTTCAAGCTAATGTGGGACATATAAGAAGATTCAAAATTTTATTACAAATTCGAAATAAACCCGCCTCCTCAAATAAAAATCGAAGGGATCGTATTCGTTGGGAAGATGGTAAGTCTGCATTTTCTCAACGAATTCGAAGTGAGTTGATAATAAATATTCCACATTTAGACCCATTAAATTTTTTGTATGATGCTTTTAATCTCTTTAGTTCTATAGTTGTCAAAATTTTACATATATACAATTTTATTAAAGTCACCACAACATTTTGTTGTGAATATATCAAACCCAATGTTAATGAAGAGCTTATCCAGGTAGAATTCAAATATTTTCATACAGAATCCGCTTCAATAGATACTTTGACCAATTTATTGGAGTGGTTTGAGGAGTATGTCATTGGTAAACTCCAAGTTAAACTGGAACAATTCGCTGAAAGAGATAGTGGGTGGAGCCTCAGAGATGTGATAAGTCTAGAAATCAATATTAATAAACATGAAACTATCAATTCAGGATCTTCCTATATTGTTTTACCTAAAGCAATCCAACTTAAGCATGCAGTTATTAACATTAAAAATTATGACAAATACTGTTTTGCTTGGGCAGTAACAGCTGGATTGCATCCTGCTACTAACCCACATTCAGATCGAATATCTTCATATCCACTTTTAGTACAGTTTTGAATTTGCAAAATTTAACATTTCCCCTACCCATTTCACAAATCCCTATATTTGAGAAAAATAATAATATTTCTATTCATGTGTTTGTTCTATAATTATGTAAAAATGAAAATGGGGAGAAATTAAAGGTTCTCCCTGCATACCTGACCAAAAATAAACTCGAAAAACACTTCAATTTATTATTGATTCAAGACAAGTATTACCGCGAAGAGGAATCATCATCCTCCTCCTCCATTCAAGTAGATCCGATAGTGAAATTTCATTACTGTTTAATTAAAAATTTATCAAGATTAGTAAATTCTCAAATTACCACTAGACACAAAACTTACTTATGTGAGAGATGTTTGAATAATTTCTGGAGTGAGATCAAGTACAATAATCATATCGAAGATTGTGGTAAGATGAAGACTTGTAAAATAACATTCCCCGAAGAGGATTATTTGAAATTTAAAAATCATTCAAACAAACTGCCTGTACCTTTTATTATCTACTTTGATTTTGAAGCTCTATTATTACCCATCCAAAACTGCTCTCAATCTAGTGCAAATTCATACACAAACAGAACGCAGCTACATGAAGCTTACAGTGTAGGCTTCTACCTGAAATGTCATTTCAACGATTCCCTATCACGTTACAATAGTTATAGAGGGCCTAATCCGGCTAAATGGTTGACTGAACATTTAGATGAAATTGGAGAATTCATCGATCTAAAACTAAAATGTAATATACCCATTGATTTTGGTGGAATTAGTATAGTCAGTATAATGTATGGAACCAAATGTCACATTTGTGGTGTGTTGTTCAAAGAGGGTGACATTCGTGTTAAAGATCATTGTCATTTTACAGGAAAATATCGAGGATTAGCCCACCAAGATTGCAATTTAAATTATAAATATAAATTTGTGGTACCGGTCGTAGCTCACAATTTGAGTGGGTACGATATGTTTTTATTAATTAGAGATTTGGCTAGATCGTCTAAACAAAATATTCAGGTGCTCCCCTTGAATAAAGAGAAATATATAAGTTTCACCAGAAGCTCCACAAATTCTATTGTTAAATTTCGAATTATAGACTCGTGTAGATTTTTGGATTCAAGTTTAGATAAATTAGTCTCTTATTTGAGTGAGGATGACTTGACTATTTTGAAACGTGAGTTTTCCCACTTATCTCAAGAAAATTTCAAACTATTAACACGTAAAGGAGTTTTCCCGTACGAACACATGGATGAGTGGGGGAAATTAAACGATGAAAATCTTCCTCCGATCGAGAAATTCTTCAATAAACTTCGAGATGAATCGATAAGTGAGGAAGATTATCAACACGCTCAATCAGTTTGGAATCGATTTGAGTGTAAAAATTTAGGTGATTATTCGGATTTGTATTTGAAAACAGACGTTTTATTGCTGGCCGATGTATTCGAGAATTTCCGAAACAAATGCGTGGGCCTGTTTGATTTAGATCCCGCACACTACTTCACTGTTCCATCATTCACATGGGATTGTATGCTAAAATATACAAACGTATCGCTACAATATTTAAAAGATATCGATATGATATTATTTTTGGAACGGGGGATTAGAGGGGGTGTGAGTCAATGCAGTAATCGATTTGCAAAAGCCAACAATAAATATATGCATAATCATAATCCACAAGAAGAAAATAGTTATTTAATGTATTTCGATGTATGTAATCTATATGGGTGGGCTATGATTCAATATTTACCTTACGATGGGTTTAAGTGGGTTGAAAATGTTGATAATATCGACGTACAACATGTTTCCGATGAAAACACCTATCGGGTACATTATAGAGGTTGATTTGGAGTATCCTACAACATTGCATGACCTTCATAAAGATCTCCCTCTTTGTCCAACTCATACAGCTCCACCGGGTAGTAAATTACCAAAATTATCAACAACTTTTCATAAAAAATCAAGATATATCATTCATTATAGAAACTTAAAACAATGTTTGACTTTAGGAATGGTACTAACTAAAGTCCATAGAGTTCTAGATTTTAAACAAGCGCCATGGCTGGAAGCCTATATTGATTTGAATACTAGATTGAGAGCGGCTTCTAAGAACGCCTTTGAGATAGCACTATTCAAGTTGCTCATCAATGCTATTTTCGGGAAATCGATGGAGAACGTGCGAAAGCATAGAGCGGTCAAATTAGTTAACAAATGGTATGGACCTTATGGAGCTCGTTATTATATTCCACAACCCAATTTTAATAGTAGTAAGATATTTGAAGAGAATCTAGTGGCCATTGGACAAAATAAATTAGAAGTGTTATTCAATAAACCAATTTACGTGGGTATGACAATTTTGGACGTTTCTAAAACATGTGTGTACGATTTTCATTACAACTTCATGCTTACACTTTATAAAGATCCTGAAATGATAAGATTATGTTATACTGACACAGATAGTTTGATCTATCATATAATTACTGATGATGATATTTATCAGAGCATCATCAATAAATATATTCATAAATTCGATACGAGCGATTATGCGCTAAACAACAACTTTGAGATTCCACTTGTAAATAAAAAAGTAGTCGGCTTAATGAAGGATGAGAATGGGAGGATGATTATGGATATGTTTGTAGGGTTAAGATCCAAGATGTATAGTTATACAGTTCAGGATCGTAACCCAACAAAGAAAGCGAAGGGGGTGCGGGATTATGTGTTGCGGAACACAATCACATTCGAAGATTATGTTAGATGTTTAGAAGAAGGCATTGAGATGTATCGCATACAAAGATCTATCCGCTCATTCGATTTCAAATTGTATACAATCGAACAAAATAAAATTGCCCTCAGCCCTTCCGACAGCGAAAGACACATAATTGGTAATGGGATAAACACTTAACCTTATGGTCATTATTCCTTATCACCATAATTGTATAAGTTTATATATCCGTCATATTATTGTTCATACTTCATATCTATGTTTATTATTGTTTTATGAAAATAAATAAAATATTTCTATGATGATGATGATTTGTTTCATTTTCCTCTCTCCCTTTACAGCATACCGAAAGACCATTTTTCATAAAAATCATTTATTGTTCTAAATCATACATAACCTTATTTTTATATATAACATTTCTCTAAGTGTATTAGTCGATAAACAAAAAAATTTTGTTGATGAAATATCGATAAAACAATACAAGAGTTCTTATCCACTAGCATGGTTAGTGATTCCACGTACATCTTGCTCACTCAAGCTCTAAATCATACATAATTTTATCCTTATGCGAAAACATAAACTCTCTAAGAGTATTAGCTAATAAGCTTTCTGGTGCAACATCTATAAAACAATACAAAAGTTCCATATAACTAGCAAGACCCCTCATTGATTTAATTATTGCAATGACCTTATAATAATATGAACAAAATTCAAGTTGTTCAAGGAACGACACTCGATAAAATAACACTTCATCGTTAATTCTAATGATTTCACGTACATCTTGCTCGCTCAAATAAAAATCAGTATTGTGCTTGGTGACTTGAAGTACTTTAACGCTATTCGCATAAACGCACTGTAATATTAGACAATAATATCCACATGCTATAGGTGTAGAATCGAAATGTGCATGTTGACTCTTAAAGAATTCCTTGATCTTCATCCGCACTATATTGATGAAGTCGTTCCATTCGTATCTTCCAGAGACGAGTTTTCCATATTGATTTCTTTGATGCATCGAGATAGTTGAAGTGAATTTCCTCACAGGGCTTAGTCCACATCTAACCTCCAAATTTTCTCTCAGTGGGTAAACCGTATTCATTAATAGAAATTGTTCAAGTTTTGAGGCTATTTCAATTTTTTCTAAAATTCTATCCAACTCTTCATCACCACTAATACTACTACTACTATTCGCGTTGGAAAACCGACTATCTTGCAAAGACATCTCGCAACAACTGACTGTTGCATTCAAACTTCTCTACCACCAACACATACCAAATATTTATCTGAACATGCGCAGATCATACTATATCGGTATTCTGTATCCAACTCTTATCCTCCATACCATACCATTTAACTAGCATTTTATTACCTTTTTTTCGGAGTAATTTCTCAATTAAATATACTTCGGGTTGCTTCGTTCTTTGTAATTCCTCTTCGTAGAAGCATCCGGTGATTGGGGAATCTTTCATGTCTTTGAGTAGATAAGTAACAGGGTTCGTAATTTTAACTTTTATAATTTTAAATAATTCCGCTGACCAATTAGGCGTATACGATTTTTCGAAAATATGTTTTGCCTTACTGATACGCACCACATCTCCAACGTTGTATTTGTGTGGTAGAACTAGCTTGACGTGTGAGTAGTATCGCTTCAATATCTCACTTTCGTTATGTTTTGTCACTTTACACGGAGCCAGATTGATCGTTCTATGCTTACGTTTATTATATTTTTCAGTGATCTCTCCGAGTATATCAAACCATTTGTATTTCCCACTCAAACTGAAATGTTTATAGAGCGCTTCTTTCAACGTTCGAATAACGCGTTCTGCAATGGCTGCTTTTTTTACAGAATAAGTATTATATTGATTGATTTTATGTTTCTTCATCAACTCTTTAAATTGCTTATTGAAGAACTCCTTTCCTTGATCGCTTTGTAAATGGGTGGGTATACGCCCGTTAGATTTAAAAAAAATAGAGTCAACAGCCTTCCGAACCTCTTCAGCCGATTTCGTTTTCAACGGACGAGTCCATAGATACTTTGAGAAGCAATCGATCATCACTAAAATGAATTTAAATCCTCGATTTTCACGCGCATAATTACCCATTTCAGCCAGATTCATCTGCCATAGATCATCTAAACCTTTTATGATTGTTCGGCGGCGTTTGAAATTCTTTCTACTTGGTTTATGAAGCTCATATACAACTTGTTCTTTACCTTGTTGCAACATGCTGAATTATCGCATTAGGATTGACTCTATCAGAATTTCCTCCCAACACAACCAATTTGCTATCAATATTCTCCAGACTAGTGATGAATACATTTTGTTGTGTAGTTATATTATGAATGTCATTAATTAATTTCGCAATATCATCCTCAGTCTGTTTCTTATATACGTCTATCACTTTCTGCACATCGGTTTGAAGATTCTTCAAAGCTTTATTCATAAGATTATTAGCCTTTGCATACTTGTCAAGAAGTTCCTTCAACCTTTTTTCCACTTCAATTATCGCGCTATCGACGTACTTCTTATTCGCAGCATCGTTATTTAAAGTAGGTGTTTTCATATTGGAAATTTTTAAATTTTTAACATCCACATCACCGTCTGGTGTATGAGTCAAAACGTTCTTAAACATCGAGCGTATTCGGAGAACATCGACGCTGTCCACTTCACCGTCTCCTCCGCTCCTAGATCTCCTACCAAACTTGTCGAGACTCATCATATAACTGTTTCAAACGCTATTGTATCTCATCTAATAAATGATATCTGCCTCTCGAAGTTCATTTATAATTGCAACAATCTCATTATCGTGCGACGTATTCCCAGCTTCTTGAGAAGCAATCAATAGTTTTAGGCGTTCCACAAGTTCGTTTTGATCGTCCCAGTACACGTACTCCACTGGTTCGTTGTTATATGTCAATTGCATACCGCTACCGAGAGCTTCCTCATGAATTAGAGGTCGAATTATTTTAATGTACTTGTATCTTCGAGTACCTTTCAAGTTTCCAGCACTATTTCTGTGGGGATTTGTCAAGTTCAGAATCATCCTGTAATTCATCTTATCTTTCTTGGTGAAATTTCTAGGTTTGTCATAGAATATAAGTTCACACAGACCGACGGTACTTTTGAATTTTCTCCCTTGTGTCACGATAGTATCTCTATTTTTGAAATTGATTAATTTACCTCCTAGTAACCATGACAACGAACAAGCATCGTAAACTGGGCCATAAACTTTATCGACTTTTCTACTCCCTGACCAATAATCACCGATATATTTTTGAAGTAACTCTGGGTAAGATTCTAATATATCATACTCATCATCGTTGTCAGACTCTTCAATAACAGTTTTCATACTTGCATCGCTCACATCCAATACCGTTCCTCTTTTATCTTCCTCATCCTCCTCCTCCTCCTCCTCTTCCTCTTCATCCGCATCATCCTTTTCTTGCTTAATTTCACGTTTAATCAATGGTGTATTATTGGATTCGATTATTTCCCGAAGTGGTTCCGATATGGGTTTAAATAATTTATTGATCGACTCGTCCTCTTCCGTTTTACCCAGTTTCAATGTGAGATATTTCTTTCGTATAGATCGTGCCAATTGAGCGATTTTTCGCTTACGTGCTAACCGTTCAACGTCCATTGTGTATTTGCTATAGATTTCACGTTCACACTTTAATATATACATCGAAACCTTTGCGGTATCTTCCATTGTTCAAATCGAAATCTTTAACAATTATCAATGTTCCAAAATTCTCCATCCAACACATAGAACACATCTTTTTGTATCGATCGAAAGTAACGTCTGGGGATACGTGCTCATCAAACACGTGTTTTAGATTTATTTCATCCTGTTTAAATAACACGATCAGGTTAGAATTATCGCGAATCAGTTGTTTCGGAATTTTAGAGTATGTCTGACATAGATATGATGCGTCAATGTTTCTATGTCTACACATCGAATAATATTCTCGAATTTTCTGTTGTGTCTCGCAGGATATGTCATCAAAAATGAAGATAGAATTTGGTTTTGCATCGTTCGGACTTATAATTTCTTCATTGTCTTTATATGGGAAATAACCAACTCCTATTACTCGTTCCAAAATCTCCTGCAACAGTATGTACTTATCTTGATATAATGACTTCGAGTATACGTAAACGTTTTCAAACTTGACACCATTTGGATTGAATAACAACGATAACATAACGTTTGTTTTTCCGCATCCGCTCGGGCCACAAATTAAAGCACGAAAAGAGTTTGGTAACAGTTTACCATGTTTACCAACGCGATAAGTTCTAACTTTTAAATCTAAATTCTCGATTGGAAGTGTCTGTTCTTGTTGAACGGTCTTCATCGTGTGAACCATTTCTACTTAATGATAACGTATGAAAGGAAAAATCACCAGAGCGTATGCTCATTAACAATGTTGATTCATCAAGGTGAAGGTTTATTGAATACACTCATAAACAAGCTCCCGTTTGAATTACACATTCCTACATATCAATTCTGTGGTCTTGGAACTAAATTGGAAAAGAGTCTTGCACGCGGTGATAAAGGTATCAATCCTTTAGATTCCGCTTGTCGCGAACACGATATAGCTTATTCACAAAACAAATCTCTGGAGGAACGTCATAAGGCCGATAAAATATTAGAGGACGCTGCTTGGAAACGAGTTAAATCAAGAGACGCTAGCGCAGGTGAAAGACTCTCTAGTTTATTGGTTACCGGTGGGATGAAGGTTAAACGAAAACTAGGTATGGGTATCAAAAAACGGAGGCGACAACGAGGATGTTGTTTACGGAAAGATATCGTTGGAAGCATCGCAAAGTCAATGGAGTCATCTTCTTCTTTGAGAAAGTCCGCTATGAACGCGTTGAAAGCCGCACGGATTGCGATTAAACGAGCTGGAGGTAAAAAGCGTATCAGAGTACCAAGAGTAATACCACTACCAAAATCTGGAGGATTCCTCCCACTATTACTACCCATCTTAGGAGCTCTAGGAGCCTTAGGATTGGTTGCAGGAGGTGCGAGTACCATAGCGAATGCAGTAATAAATGCTAAGAATGCGAAAAAGAAGCTTGAAGAAGATCAACGTCACAACAAAGCTATGGAATCGTTGGGTAAAGGTTTATATTTGAGACGAAATGCTAAAGGAGGCCTGGGATTGTTTTTGAAGAAGCAACAAAAAAACTTCCAATAGAGCTACCCTATGATAGACCGCTGAACGATCGGGATTTGGTGCGTTTCGCAAATAAAATGAAAATACCACATTTTCGAGGTGTCTTTATGCGAGACAATCTACCTAGAAAACCGTGGTGTCAAGAACGCATCATTTTAAATTTAGATTCAGTAAAAAACAGCGGAACTCATTGGGTAGCATTCAAGAAAAACGGTAACGATGTAGAGTATTTTGATTCGTTTGGAAATTTAAAACCACCGAAGGAACTCGTTCGATATCTGGGTGGGAACGTTCGTATTTCCTATAACAACGATCCTTTTCAGAAATATAATCAAGTAATATGTGGACATTTGTGTTTGAAATTTCTCAGTCTTACCTAAACATTTAGCGAGTAACAACCATCATGGATTTCGCTTCGGCATTAATACAATACATATGCGAAACTGAAGGAGGAAGTAGTTTGAGAACAATAATTAATTTTATCTACGATAATTTGATCGAGGCTATCAATAAACCTACGAGCGAACTTACACGTAAGAATTTAATGTTTCTACCGATGGAATACATCCTAAAACATTTGGATGTGGTGTTTCTCAATCAGAATGAGGTTCCGGAACATATGTTCGAATACCTTTACCGTCATATGCAGTGTAACGAACATGTCGATGAAGATTGCGATGGTCCACAACCCCCACGCAAACTATGTTCTCAATGTTTATCTGAGCAGATTTCTCACATCATGGAGAACGAGGAAATGGCTCATCATGAGAAGCAAGTGTTGATAGAAGAAGTTTGCAAAGACGACCCATACTTTACGAAATCATACTTATTCCATCTATTAATGTTAAAATAGAAATAGAGATGTTTCAATAAATTTTTATTAGTATCATGTCTCAGTTGTTCACGTTAACAAGCACCAACCATATATTCTCGTTCACACCGCAGATTTCGATTGTGCTGAGGCCAGACAAAAAATATTATTTAGCATTGTTGGGATTCACTTTCTACAATTCCATACCGAACATCGACAACGAAAAATTCTACTATTACGAAAATAAAACTTTGAAAGAAATCGCAATACCTGCAGGTAACTATGAATTAACCGATATCGAAGAATTGATTACAAGGAATCTGAAGCAGAAAGAAGATATATTCTCACTGAAACCCAATAACAATACCCTGAAGTGTGGAATATTCAGTACACATCTCGATATATCGTTCGAAAAGGATGATAGTTTAGCTAAAATATTGGGGTTTTCACGTAAAGTATTAGGGAAAGGTGTATTGCACGTTTCCGATCTACCTGTGAACATTATAAAAGTTACAAATATCCGTTTCGAATCAAACATTACCGTGGGGGCGTTCTATCGAGACAGACCTGCGCATACGATTTACGACTTCCCAATTACCGACGATCATGGTTATAGAATTGTGGAACGACCAAAAAATCCTCTATATCTACTAGTGTCCAATATCGGTGAGATTACCAACATCACCATACTCGCTTTGGATCAACACTCTAATCCGGTTAATTTTCGAGGGGAAGAAAGTATTCTCCATCTACATTTACAAGAAGTCTGAAATGGGTTTGGTTGTTGGAGACAATAAAAGAACTTCACACATCCCATCTTCATCAGTCTTCAACAAATCACCAAAACCGCGTGACGTACTCACCAAAGCTAATCAATCAGTTCTACAATCTCTTGGGTTTCGACTTAAATTTGAAAAAAATGCCTAAGCGGAAGTATGTAGGTAACAATGCTATCAACGATGTGGATTTGAACAACAGTGTTGTCTCATCAATTTTTGATATCTATCAAGAACCGAAATTCGATGAGTCGATACGAAAAGCTGAATATAGATCGATCACACCTTTCGTTAAGGCGTTCAATAACAGCGATATTGTGGAGTTTGGAATAAATCGAGTGGATGCATTTTTTTCGATGAAAGATACCCTATTGGCTATCAAAGGAAAAATAGAAATAACTTGAGCTGGGAATGTCTCAATAGTACCTAATTATGGAGCCTTTCTTTTCGACTCATGCTCTTACAGCGAAAGTGGGCGAGACATCGAAACTGTTCGAGATCCTGGAATAGTAAGTGCTGTAAGGGCATTCACTTGCTACACTCCTACTGATTCTACGCATATGTCTATTGCCGGTTGGACTTACCCCGAAGAAAGTGTAGTTTTAGATCAAAGTAAAACTTTCAGCTTACTGATTCCACTAAAGCATATATTCAACATTTTCAACGATTATTCTATGATTACATTTGGGCGACAAACAATTCGATTGGTGCGAGCTCGAAAAGATAACGATTGTGTTATAATTGCAAACGATGCTACCACAGTTAAATTTTCGATTGACAGTATGTAGTTGGAAGTCAAATATATCTTTCCCAACGACATAATTAGAGAAAAGCTATTGCGAGCCATCAAAAGTGATATACCCATCCTAATTCCATTCATAAAATGGGAATCACATGAATTGCCTGCTATAACGACCGACGCGAAAAGGGAAATTGCCCAAGCAATTGCAGCAGTTGAAAAACCGCGTTATGGTATAGTATTTTTCCAAACAGACAAGTGAAACAATGTGAAAGCTAATCCCACGATATTCGATCACGTACACATTTCTAGTATTCGCTTATCTCTAAACGGAGAATATTTCCCTAGTGAACGAATGAACTTGGACTTTGCCAAAAATGATTACGTTCTCGCCCACCACAACTACACCGAATTCTACTCCAGCTACACAAATTCTGCTGTGAAACATTCAATATTGGGTTATAGCAATTTCAAAACACGCGCTTTGTACGTGATCGATTGTTCTAAGCAAGAAGAAGACGTGAAATCAGCTACTGTCGACGTGCGACTGGAAATCGAAGCAGATAAAGGATTTCCCGCTAATAATAATGATAATTCATTGGCTGCCATTCTGTTCGATTACATTCATATCTCAGATCTTTCCTGGGACATATATAAATACGTTCCACTCGATTCGGAACGTTTGTATACAGGATTCCATTCAAAATTGAGGTTAGGATTATAAAATTGGGTTCTAACATAACCATCCTCTCCACCAATACTTAAACTATTCAATTGTCTTATAGCGATATTTTTATCTTCGTAAAATTTTAAATCTCTACTCAAAGCTTTTACTTTCGCACCGAATTCTTCCAATTTACGTGTGTATTCTTCAAGAGACATATTAATACTGATGATTCCATCGACTATATACACACGCTAGTATAAACACCATACATTAGATTTCTTATTACTTGAGCTCCAAAAATTCAAGTTTAAAAGCCGGGTTGCTTTTATTAACATCCTCTTTTCCCCTGTATATCAAAATCAAACAAGGTTTCATGTTGATTTGTTCCAAAATTGGGATAATCTGATTGGTCAGTCGGTTGGGTAGGAACATAGAGAATTCATCGAACTCGAGCAATACGGATTCACCAAATTTGGTTCTTACTACTCTCGCTTGAAGTATTGTATAATGCTTATTGATTTCGAGTTCTGGAACTCTCCTCAATGGTTTTCTCTCCAAAAGAGCACAATGATTAAGTTTTGTTAGATTCATCATGAATCTGAAACAATATGAATAAAATTGGAGATTTTTTTAAATTCGTAATACACACACAAAATTGATTCAACAGTTATTTTATAAAAGTTGATTAATCAATTTTGTACTTGTTATTTTATGAATGTGAATTGAATAATTTTTACCTGTTTCAATGCTTATAAGAGTATGTATGTTTTCATGGCAGTGAATTAAATAATTGAATTAAACTTACATTTTCCGTTCAATAGAAGGCAGCACACACAGGATATATGAAAACGATGTGTTTCGTTTGAGCTGTAACAGATTACTGAGGAATCGAGAATTAAATTCGTAGTCAACATAACTCTCAATTCTAATTCTCTTACTAACAAGTCTAGACTTGTATATCACTTATTGTTATTTGTTGACCTAATGAATGAATCCATTGTATTCCATTATTCTCGTATAAACTGAATGTGATGACGCAGGTGTATGCAAAATTAATTGCTTCCACGTGTTCTCATATACTCAATGTGGTTTCTGGTGTAATAATTTCATATACGTAAGTAATCATTTAACGTTTAGGAAATTTGTAGGTTATTTTAAAAGTTCATTATTTTCGGAATTACGGTGTGGTTCAATAATTATTGACAGTATAGCTACAACATGACTCAAATTTTGAAATTCCTCGCGCAAACATCAGCAAAACACCTCATAGATGTCGTCCTTTTACGTTAGCTGTTCTGACATGGACATCAAGCTATGATAGTTCATTAATATATCGTTTTTTTGAATTGAGATGGAACTTCCCGCGCGAAAGCATTAACAAAATACCTCATAGATGTCGTCCTTTGACGTTAACTGTTCTGATATTGACATTCAGCTATGATAGTTCATCGGTTTAGTGATAGATGGCGATATAGGCTACAACATCGGTAACATTTTGAATTGGAGTCTCATAGATGTCGTCCTTTGACGTTAACTGTTCTGACATTGACATCCAGCTATGATAGTTCATCGGTTCATAAATTTCCCGCGCAAAAACATTAACAAGATACCTCATAGATGTCGTCCTTTGACGTTGACAGGTACGCATGACGTAGCTATAACATCAGTCATATTTTGAATTGTGACCTCATAGATGTCGTCCCTTGACGTTAAAATTTCTGACGTTGACAGGTATGCATGACGGTTGATCGGTTCATTCATAGATGTAGTCGTTTGAAGTTAACTGGTCTGACATTGACATTTAAGTATGATAGTTCATCGGTTCATCAGAAGATGGCGGCGATGTAGCTACAACATCAGTCATATTGTCGTTTTGACGTTTATTATTCTGACATTCGCTTCCAACGTCGGCCATGATAAACATCACCAAAAGACCTCTACGTTTGAATTTGGCGGGTCGATGACGTCACATCCAACTAACCTCACATCCAGACCTCTATGGTCGAAAGTTCTATAATCATCGTAAGCTCTATGGACACGTTTGAATTTCGCGGGTTAGTAACGTTACGTCCAACTAACCTCACATTCTATGACCCAGACCTCTATGGTCGGAAGTTCGGTGATCATCGTAAGCTCTATGGACACGTTTGAATTTCGCGGGTTAGTAACGTTACATCCGAAGTTGCGCGCGCAACATCCGGTCGATGACGTCACTTCCTGGTGGAGAACTCGCGGACTTAATCTACTATGAGGCGCCAGCTCACTTTTCTCAAGTGGCAAGGGAATATTTGGACAGGAGATTTGGAAATAGATGGATTGGTCGAGGGGGGCTTGTACCCTGGGCAGCTCGTAGTCCCGACCTTCAATCAATCAAAACGGGGGCGGACGAGTCCGGATCACTTAGACCGCTTGATTGGGTCCATTGGGCGCCGCTTGATACAAGAATCAGTCCAGCAAGCCTAAGGCCATGCCAAAAGCTGAGATTTTGCATGGACTGATATCTCTTATTGCTTCAAGCGGCATATGTGTACTGCCGAGGTGTTGTAGTCTGAGAGAAGTCAGTGCTGGACATTCTGCTAGGGTATGAGAAGCAGTTTCATCCGCCTCCCCACATCTACTACAAATTGGGTCTTCGACAATGCCCATTATGTGTAGATGTTTGTTCAGATGACAATGTCCTGTGAGGAGCCCTGTCACCAGTTTCAGGCCTCTCCTGCTCATAGAGAGTAGGGTTTTAGAGAGTTTAGGCGAGAATTCCATGATGTGGAGCTTCGCCTGCCTCATGCCTGGAGAGCCACGCCAGATCAAGAGCCACCGTCTGTCCAGTAGCTCCTTGAGGGCGTGGAGCCCGGTGGTCGATGAAATTATGATCGTGGAATCGGGGCCAGGGGCGCTCAAGGAGCCCCGTTTGGCCAATTCATCGGCCACTTCGTTTCCCTTCACACCAGAATGGACAGGTACCCACACTAGCTGGAGTTTGTTCCTTGTGGCCAGTTCAACCAGAGTTTCCCTGCACTCCAAGATAAGCCTAGAAGACCTTCATCCCCAAAATTTTTCATCTTGGGGATTTATGAAAAATTATGTTCATGCTGTGGAAATACATAATGGAGAACAATTATGGCTAAGAATTATGGAATCGGCAGATTCCGTAATAACCCAGGAATATTCCAAAGATGCCGTCAATCATTAACAAGAAGAATGATAAAATGTATAGAAGTACAAGGCCAACAATTTGAACATCTTTTAAAAATTTAATGTTTTGTTTTGATTGATCATTATTTTTCATATTAAAATTTAGTTATTGAAGTATTATAACATTGTATTTTCAAATAAGTTACTTTTGCGCTTTTGAATAATTTTCGTGCATTGTCGGCTTTAGATGCATTTTTACCGGAAACCATTGCTTCTAGCGACTTAGACAAGGTATTCCTTTCTTAAGCATAAAAGATGAGAAAACAAATTTTTCTAGTTGATATTGACATACAGTGTGAGGCAAAAAAGTTAAGACCGATTCAAAGGAGATGGAACCCCTATGTGGCGCCTCCTATCAGTAATCAAAAACTAAGATCATATTTGAAGTCAACGTGATAAAAAACCCCTGTTGCGTTCGAGCAACAGACCAACAAACTCAATCAGACGCATCAAACCGGCAAAATCATCCAGATGTAACAAGGATACATAAAACACCAACAGGATCAACGGAGATCAGTTTCAAGTTAACTCGAAGCAGAGCAGCAGCCCTGAAGAGAAGACCTGAAGATGGCACATGAGATTGTGCCGAAACGTCGTCATATCAACGGTTTCTTTCGAAACCAATCTACGACAACGCGGAGTATATACCGGCAACCCAATACAGCATACAACGCCCGCGGAAACCTGAAGCAGAACATATATATATATATATATATATGTATATATATATATATATATATATATATATATATATATATATATATATATATATATATATATATGTACTTTTTTTCACAATAAAACCTGGTCGGGGGGCTGCGAGATCCGACGACATCGCAGTAATCGTGCCAGAAAACCCAAAAGTCGGTTAAATGAAGCTACTCCTCCTCACCGGTCGGTAAGTAGCTTCAGGTTCCTCAATCGTGTGCTCTAAGTATTCTCATCGAATACAGGATGACTGTCTCCTGCATCCGATCTATTAAGATCTGCCCCGAGTTCTTACAGATCTTCGAACGCAGCGAAGTCCGAATTCTGCCCAACACACTGATGATCAGAACCACTAATAATATGACCTTGCGGTCTGAGTATAGCGTGCGGAGCTCGAACAGGTCTTGATATTTGGTCCCTTATTTCTCATTTTTCAAAACTGTGTTCTTTTCTATCGAAGCAAAGACATTGATTGATTTATTGATATTAATATTGTAATGTTTCATTACCACAATCCTAGTTTTTGTAGAGGAACATCTTGGATCAGTTGATCCTTCTTCGAAAAGATCAAAGAACTGTTCCAGCCGTGATCATTTGAGGAGAGGACGATCTCCGTAAGCCTACGAGAACATGTAGCTTGCCGACGGAAGCATCTTCGAGCACCTTGATGCTAGAGGGACTTCTCGATTCCTGGGAGTTGCACAGCGTACTAATTGTTACGCTCCCCAAGTGGAGGTGGCCCTCCATGACAAGTACAGAAACCTTCTTCGAAAGATTTGGTCGTCCTAACTTCTGAGTGACAACAAGGTGCAATAAAAATTCTTCCCGTTTCAGTCCTGTTCTACTTTTTCGAAGTGGTGGAATGAACTGTTGATGATCTGTAAAGACTCGTCAAACACAGCGGCAACTGATGCATATTCATCACAGTTTGCATCCCAGGTCATTCGTTTCCGCATTCATCATTCACGTCACCGGGGAGGTAGGGGACTCTTTAGTTTGGAGGGTTTCATCGAAGTGTAGTTTGGAGTATAGCGTGTATAGTTCGTAGGAGTTCTTATCTCTTCCTATGCCTGGTCAAAAGTTACGAATTGACCATAGTGGCGGAATTTACCGTTAAGGCAGTACAAAAGGCTGTGGAAGAACTTGGTCTCGAACTTCCCATCAGTCGAGAAGACCAGCTAGAGGGCTACGTTCTCGCCTGAAAGCTCAGATAAATGTCGCGAAGGAAGATCTTATACTCAGGCGGCATGTTAGCAACCCGATACTCGATGTTTTCTACCGAAACATCGGAACGCTTGGCTTGTCAACAAGACAGACCTTCGGCTATCTAAGGTCAGCCGTGCTTACATCCGAAACCGAGGGATTTACCGCAGCTTGCCAAAATGACGTAATCAACACTTTGGTCTATCGTCGCAATGTGATTGATGTGTAAGTTCCTAATATCATAGGCAGGACCTTTCGCAAGGCGCTTGATACGTTTTTCCACCTGCTGTCGGCATGTCTGGCAGAAGCGGCCTTAGCATACATCCATCGCCATAATGCGGCTTTACTGGTGCTGTATCACCATCTAAAATACATCTAGGGAATAGACCAAGAGTCGGCGCTACCTCACTTGCTAGGAGACATTGAGACAGAACAAACAATACTAGATCTACTGGAATTACCCGTTTCCGGCCGCTAGGTTGATACAAGCGAATAGGCATGACATTGTCCTCCTTGATAGGGAAACTATTTCTGTTATCGAATTCTCTGCTCCGGCAGAGGAGAACGTAGTCTTAAAAGAGGAGGAAAAATGGTCTAAATATGAAGATCTCTGGTAGAGCTCTGCAAGATATACCCAGGTATTTGAGATTTACTATCGGGTGATCCTAGGAGAGGAAATAAAGCACAAAAAAGGTTGAAGTAAAAAAAAAATCGGATGAACCGATTTTGATAAATTTTTTTAAATCGATTCAGGAATTCATTTACGAAAAATGTTACCATTTTTTTCTTCTAATGTGCATTTCAGCATTTCTACAGAGGAAAATGCATCTCTTTGAATGCACTTTCAGGAGATAATAATAAAAATGTTGAAAACATATCCAAATATTGCAAAAATTTCTCACTCGGGGGTTACTGGGGTCGCTGATGACGATTCCGGTGCCAGATTTCAACTACAACTCACCTGGGGCTCAGTACATCCGGGTAATATCGTAATCTCCAGAGAATTCGGCAAAATCTCTTTTGCAATGGAGTGAAACTTAGTGAAGAGGTTCTCTTGTGATTGCCGGTTGTGACCAGGACTTTCAATAGTCACCTCGTGCTCAGGATACCCTGATTATCCGAGTTATCTCCATGAATTGATTCTTAATATGCTCTGAAATGCAACCAAATTCGTCTCGCGGGGGCTTTTGGGGTCGCTGATCACGATTCCGGCGCCAGGTTTTAACTACAACGTACCTGGGGCTCAGTACATCCGTTTAATATCGTCGTCTCCAGGGAGTTTGGAAAAATCTCTTCTGCAATGGAGTGAAACTTAGTGAGAAGGTTCTCTTGAACATGTGGGTCATTACCATGACACTTAATAGTAACCTGGTGGTCAGGATAGCCTGATGACCTAGGTCTTCTCCATAAATTGTTTTTTAATATGCTCAGAAAAGCAACCAAATTCGTCCCTCGGAGGTTTTTGGGGTCGCTGAATGCGATTCCGGTGACGGAATCGAACTACGGTGCACCTGGTGATCAGGACATCCTGATACTATTGTAACGAAGCTCAAAAATATTGTAGATTGTCAAATGATGAACAGGAGCAATTGTTCGCGAAGTCAGACTTCAAGACTTGCATAATGAAATATTATTGGATAATTCCGAATGATTATATTATTGTAAGATATTTATGCTATTTAGCACCGCAATTATCTAGTTCATATCTTGAATATTTCAGGATTGATTCATTCAACGCTCGAATCAATCAATACGTTAGATTACTTAGTCAGATCGTGTCAAAATCCCGTACCCTCTTCTAGAATGATTCAGAAGATGCGCCGATTATGTCAATTATAGTGATGTATTTGAGTCGCGGTAGAGGGAATATAAATCCACAGAATCCCTCTCCATGATACCCGGGGGAAATAAGATATTTAAATCAGAATTTGGTTGCTTTTCAAAGCATATTAAAAAACAATCCATGGAGAAGACCCAGATAATCAGGGTATTCTGAGCACCAGGTTATTATGAAGTATCATGGTCATGACCCGTATGCTCAAGAGAACCTCCCCACTAAGTTACACTCCATTGCAAAAGAGATTTTTCCGAATTCTCTGGAGACGACGATATTACCCGTATGTGGTGAATTGTAGTTGAAATCTGGCACCGGAATCGTGATCAGCGACCCCAAAAACCATTGAGACACGAATTTGGTTGCATTTCAGAGCATATCAAGAATCAATCCATGGAGATGACCTGGATAATCAGGGTATCCTGAGCACCAGGTGACTATCGAAAGTCTTGGTCATAACCGGCAACCACAAGAGAACCTCCCTACAAAGTTTCACTTCATTGCGAAAGAGATTTTTCCGAATTCCCTGGAGACGACGGTATTACCCGGATGTGGTGAATTGTAGTTAAAATCTGGCACCGGAATCGTCATCATCGACCCCAAAAACTTCCGAGTGAGAAATTTTGGCTATATTTGAATATGTTTTCAACATTTTTAATATTATTTCCTGAAAGTGCATTTAAAGAGATGCTTTTTGCACTGTAGAAATGCTAAATTGCACATTAGAAAAAGAAATGGTAACATTTTTTTAAGAATTCCTGAATCGATTTAAAAAAATTTATCAAAATCGGTTCATCCGATTCTTTTTTCGACCTTTTCTGCTTCATTTTGTCGCTTATTCACAATGATTGATCGTAAAATAAAAATTAGCATCACTCATATGAGATTTCGAAGTGTTAACAATAACGAGGACTGTAATTATTCAATTCTATATTCGCTATAAAGTGTGATGGTCGTTCTATGGCAATAGGCAGTTGCAACATAATACCAAATGTTAACAGATTGTTAGATTTTTGTACAGTTTGCGCAACAAGTCATCCATACGAAACTGATAATTATTCAAAATGAATATTCTGTACACAATATTTACATGGTGAAAGTATGTTATAATTCCAGTTTTGAAAATGACGACAGAAATCTTGGGAATAATTATTATATTTTACCTGATCTAGCTTGTGAGACGGGGGTGTGATGGTGACTTCTTTCGCTGCTTGACGATATACACGGACTATCTGGCGAGGGACGAGGAGATGACTCCATCAGATGATGGAAGGTTGGTGTTAGACCCACTAATACTGATTGCAACAACATATCCTCGAGCGGTACCTTACCTCTCGATTCTACTAGACCAGGCGTAGACTGACTCCTGCCCATTGCAGCTAGAATAAAATACATTATTATATTAAGTACGTAGATGAATCATTATTATTACTATCACATATCCATGTGGTATTTGAGTACAATAGCAAAGCAAAATCGCAAACTTGAAGCAGTTGTTGACGACTATATAACTCATAGTTTAGGAAGCGCGTAACCGACATGAGTCATGTCGGTTACGCGCTTCCATGACTAACATATCCACTGGAAAGAGCGAAATTGAAGATATAGAAAACATCGAGTATGGTGTCGGAATGATAGCATTTCGTCAACTATTATGATTGTTAATTCCTCTTCAGAAACAAATTGTCTTGGTTTCTGTGCAATATTTGAGCTAATGAAGATAAAAAGATAAATACGGATAAACAACCTGTTCTGTATCGTAGCTACTTATCTTGTGATTCAGTTACCCAGCAGATTCATACGTAGAAATTCACAATAATACATAACTCTATTGAGATAAGAGAGCTCAGAACTGAGGATACACTATAACATTAATAAATATGAAATCAGTACGGAATAATTACCCTTATCTACCAAAAATATCATCATAGTACTAAGGGTATTTAAGCTATCAAGTAGCCAACATCGAAGTACACAGTTCAATCTAACTTCGCGAATTATTGGACGAGTGGCACCCTCCTTCATTTGCCCTACTCTGTAGCTACCTCTGAAGTATTTCTTACTGCAACTAACTCCATGTAAACTGTCTCTTCGCAATTTTTTTTGACTATGTAACATTAGTCATATTACCATTCAATTCATGTTCTGATCAGTTAGTTGAATTTCAAAGTGTGAACATATGTTACATTTCTATGGGACAAGAATAGTCCGAAGTTAGGGTAGAAATGTAGTGCCCACAAAGATATTCAAGAAGTATAATAAACATTCAACATTCTACCTCAATAAAAAATTCTCAAGCTTCAGGAGAAGAAAGATTCGGGAGGAAAGTAATCTATAAAATGAGGTAATTCAATATATATATATATATATATGTATCTGGCGATAGGGTGAGTTCAATATAGGCCAGAATTTGTTATAGCTCAAGATGAAAGATTGTCCATATTTTCTTCCATATGTTACATTGAGTAATTATGTATGAGACGAATTGAATCGCAGTAACTCTTCTTGAAAATTTAATTAGAGTAATTCTAATTATATATCATATTGAAGAATCGATATGTAGCTTTAGCACTACATAATTGAAAAGGATGACAGTGTATGTACTTCTTACCGAATTCTTCTAGAAAGGATACTAGGGAGGAAACCTGTTTCCGCACTCCATTTATACTCAGAAGTAAGCTGATTTCAATTTGAATGAATAGTGAGAACAAGCTTCTACAATTTGAATAAGAACTATTCTTCCTTATTCAATAAAAATACTCTTGAAGTACTGAGAAACTTCCGGCTACCAAGTAGCCATCTCTGCTGATGACTACTTGAAGAGGTCCTCAGTACTTCAAGAGAATTTTTAGTGGAAAAGGGTGAATATTTCTTATCAACTAATTTACGAACGATGATAGCCGAACGATGACGTTATTCACTGTTTCAAAGTATTCGGTTGCTAGCAACCGGGCGCCATAGTTTACGAACTATGATGCCATAACGGCAGCACCTGTTTGAAAAATAAAATATCAAACAAGTGTTAGACAAGTATCTCACATGTATTTGACACGAGCCTGACAGGTGGCAAGTGTCTGACAAGTGAATTTTCAACTTTGTCAGAAAATACAATATGACTATGGTAAATGAGAAAAAAATCCAACAATAGCTTAACGCGATAACTAATGGCTAGTAGAGTACAAAATCGTTATATACCAATTAATGGGCTACCAACTGCTGTCCTTAAATATTCAAACATATGTCAAAATAATAACATCAGCTATATGCCATGGTGGTTGTGTAAGCTAGAAAACACACCCTTCCAGCTATCGTAATTCACAAACTATGGTCGCTGGATGTTTGAAAACATAAAATATCAAAAATTATAATTTATTATAACATTTGTTCATTCAAAACAGTTCATATTCTTCGGGCAGTATAATCATTCAGGGCCAAATCCTTCGTTACCCGGTAACAATAGTTCGGCCGTTAAAACGTACTATGTCATAGCATGAATATTAGGGAAAAATCACTAACAAATGAACTTAGATAATCTTAGTTTCATAGATGCACACATACCGACGACCACTCGTTCACATTTGTAAAAATAGCCGTAATAATAATAATAATAAACACATCAATTTATTTTCGTGAAAGCATATAGACAGGCAGATAGATGAACACACGGATAGTGATAATAACACAGATTTTTCGATCGAATACCGGAGATTTTACACACATCAAGTTTGGTTTTCAGCCGCCCTGGTGGAAACAAGGGCACCAACTATACCATACGAACACTTGTTTTGGAACACAGGTGGCGGCGTCAAGATCTTCATAGTTCGTGAACTATGGTCGCCAGTCGCTAGCAACGACCTACATTGAAACAGTAAATAACGTCAACGACCTGCGATCAAAGTTCGTGAACTATGGTAGCCAGCTGCTACCAGCGAAGAACAGTTGACTGCTCATAAATTTTGTACTCTACGAAACGAGCCACTTTTATTATCACCCGTGAAGCTATTGTTAGAAATAAACAGACTATTCGATGTTTATTTATTCTCTGTGCACCACCGCCGGTCGCCTGAAGTGAAATCCGACATCATTACATTATGCGTAGCAAGCTATACTATGACTTTTATGAAAGACTGACAGTGGATGTGGAATTCATGTTCGTTCAGGCTCTCGGATTACACGCCGTTCATAAATATTTGTAGTAATTCATATCACTCGTTAATATTATAAGCATTTTTGTGTATTTTGGTTTCTGTTTTCTAACATCAGAAGTGGGATAGTACTGACTTTACCTTTGTGGATTGTTTTCTGCAGTGCAGTGCATTATTTCGTGTTAATTTGAATAAACAATAAAGTGAACACCTAACTGCTTAGTTTCCAATTCCAATTCCAATGGCGACATCAGACAGTGTGTGTGATCCGGCACAATCAATGAGTGAATTAGTAAGAGCTCTGCAGTCTCAACATTCTGGTGAAAATATTGACTTACCGTTTTTTCGGCCAGAGGTAAACGAATCAGTCGAATATATGAGTGAAGTTGAATCTTTGAAACATGAATTAAAATGGTCAGATGCACGAACTTTGGCTAAAACTGGTAGATTTTTGATGAATGATGCTGAAAGGTGGTTCGAAAGATGGGATCCAGAAACCCGAGACTGGACTACTTTTTGCAAGGACTTCCTTGAATCATTTCCTGCGAAGAGGAACTTAGGTCGCTTATTAGATGAAGTTGCAAGCTTCAATGGTTCAAACGTAAACACATATGAAACGTACGTTCATGAGAAATTAGCCAAGTTAAAAAGTTTACGGACCAAGTGGTCAGAGAACGACTTAGTGGAACTGACCGTACTTGGGATTTCAGAGCTGGAAGTTTGTAATGCCTCAATAAATGCTAATTGTCAAACTATCCCTGAACTTTTAGTATTTTTGTCACCTTTTATGAAACAATTGGTTAAATATGTTCAAGACATGATCGATAAATCTGATGACATTTCGATTCGCGAAAGGAAGTTTTTCACTGGTGAAGGACATCTCAGTGTTTCGAGAAGATCCATTCAGCAATGTTATCAGTGTGATAGATCAGGGCATGTCAAGGCAAATTGTCGATCGAAAAAACCCAGATTTCTAGCAGGTGGCCCGTCATCATCAACAAACAACCAGCCTATCCTATCATCTTCCCGGCAATTGTCATCTACTGTTTCCTCACATCGAACAAAGCGATGCATGCTCGTTTTGCGTAAACGGCGACATAATATTTCAAACTGTTTCACCAAAGCAACTATCGACAAATGTAGAAGTATCAATTTTTGTTCTACACTAAAGCCGTCTGGAGCTACAAAGATTTACATTGATGGACATCGGTTTTGGGCACTTATAGTCACCCGGGCAGATCTCTCTTCAATTTCTGACAAACATTCAAATTTGTTTATGTCCGAAGGTAGCATTGTATTGGAAGGAATTACAAACGTAACGATAGAATCCACAACAAAATTCACGGCTTGTATTAGAATCACCGATATTGACACTCATATTACTTTCGTTTTTGTTCCGGATGAATGTTTAGATTATGATGTGTTCATAGGACGTAACGTATTCGAAGATGGAAGTCTAGT
This sequence comes from Endomychus coccineus, assembly GCA_958510875.1. Taxonomy (NCBI): domain Eukaryota; kingdom Metazoa; phylum Arthropoda; class Insecta; order Coleoptera; family Endomychidae; genus Endomychus; species Endomychus coccineus. Next base: position 95,810,671 of record OY294069.1, on the reverse strand, counting down.
TACAATTACGGATCACTTGAGCTCCCGTGTAGTTCTACGTAAACTCCCAGGAATCAATATAGTTGTATTCGAGCTCAGCACATCAGAAATTTGTGAATTAAATTCACCAGTAGAATTTCAAGAAAGCTCACGCGCTGTTCTTCGAAACTGCGGATCAATGATCACGAGTGGTAATAAAGTAGGGATGGTCAACAATGTCAGCCTCAGAATTCGCCTGAGAAAGGATTTTGTTGTTGCTCGTTCTCCCTATCGGATGAGAAATGCTCTTTGAGAGAAATCATAACCGATTTATTGTCAAATAATATTATTCGACCCAGTGAATCTCCATATGCCAGTCCAGTTCTACTTGTGCGGAAAAAGAATGGATCATTGCGACTTCGTGTGGTTATTCGCGAGATCAACCGACTTACCATTAGAGATAAATTTCCCCTACCACGAAAAGATAATCAGCTGGACAGACTGGGAAAAGGACGTTACTTTACCACATTAGACATGGCGTCGGGATTCCATCAAATCCCCATTCAAGTAGAATCGATAGAGAAAACGGCATTTGAGACGCCTGATGGTCACTTTGAAAATCTACGGATGCCATTTTGCCTCGCCAATGCCCCGCAGTATTCCAAAGGGCAATGAATCTTGCATTGGGTTCACTGGAAGACTCTATAGCCTTGGTCTACATCGATGATATCCTAATTCCAAGCGTTACCCCCGAAGAACGACTTGTACTACTAAGGCAGGTTCTGGACGCATTGCGTTTGGCAGGATTTTCCCTAAACATCAAGAAGTGTTGCTTTCTACAAACCTCATCAGAATACTTGGGACAAGAAATATCCGGCGAAGGTATAAGACCAGGCCTAGCAAAAATGCAAGCTTTAAAGGATTCTCCTATTCCTAATAGTGTGGAGGATGTGAGACAGTTTATGGGATTGGCCGGATAATTTCGAAAATTCGTACCAGAATTTGCTGGTCGCACAGCCCTTATGACTAAGTTGACGAAACAGAATATTCCTTTTGAGTGAAAAAAGGAACAAGAAGATGCCAGACAGTATGTAATAAATCACCTTACGACAAGGCCACTCCTTGCTGTGTATGATCCACTATTGCCAACTGAGTTACACACGGATGCAAGCAGTATTGGTTATGGAGCAATACTGTTCCAAAAATTATGGTAATCAAACAAAAGTCGTTGCCTATTTTAGCAAAAGAACGACGGACTGTGAATTCAAGTATCATTCGTATGAATTGAAGACGCTGGCCATAGTTGAGGCTCTGAAGCATTTTCGTGTATACCTCCTCGGTATAAGATTCACCATCGTCACGGACTGTAATGCTATCGAAGCAACATCAATCAAAAAGGACTTATAACCACGTTGGTGGGTTCATTTACAAGACTTCAACTTCGATATAGTTCACCGCAAAGGAAGAAATCTGCCTCATGTGGATTATTTGACTAGGGATCCTGTGTTCGTCGAATAGCTCATGATAGTTGGACTTATATTGAACAAAAAGGTGATGAGGAAATGCGACGTATGCTTGAACAACTGAAAGAAGGTAAATTGGATCAGGAGCAATATACTGGAAGGAACGAAATGCTTTACCACCGACATATAAGCCCTGACGGAACTGAAAATTTACAATGGTACGTTCCAAGGCAAAGCCGTTTCGGAATATTACGGATTCTTCATGACGAACAATGTCATGTGGGAGTTGAGAAAACTTACGAATCAATAGCCGAATACTTTTGGTTTCCTCGGATGAGGAATTTTGTCAAATGTAACATTAAACATTGTGTGGTGTGCAGTAGAGAAAACAAGAGCAGGCCCACTACAAGGCTTTATAAATTCGAAAGAAAAGCCCCAAGATCTGTTTAATACTTTGCACATGGATTTTTTGTGACCCCTTTCCATCTCATCGCAAAGTTACAAGCACATATTGGTAATTATCGATGCATTTACCAAATATTGCATCTTCTTACCAATGGAGTCGGTTACTACCGCAGAAACTCGTGAGAAACTTGAAAGTGTATTAGCTCTATTTGAGAGGCCAAAAATAATAATTATGGATGCTGGGACAGCTTCCAAAAATACGATATTTCCGAAATATCTGAACCAGTGGAAAATTGAGTACCACTTTGTTACCACAGATGTGCACCGAGGTAATGGACAGGTGGAAAGGTATATGATGACAATTAGAAATCTTTTGAGGGTTGAAACGAAGGTTCAGTCAGAATGGCCGAGCGGGCTATGGAAGATTCAGTTAGTGCTGAATACGACTGTTCAGAAAGCTACACAAGCTACACCTCTGCAACTTTTGTTGGGAATTAGGAGTTCGACGCCTTTGATACAAGCTGTATTGAAAACAATTAGTTCGGATATGAGTCCAATTCGTAATAGAAAGTTGGACAGACAACATGTAGCTGGAAGGTTATCATCTACACCTAGTTTAGAGGGGATTAACCGAAAACGGAGGGATACGATACAATACTCAGTTGGGGACTTTGTTTCGATGCACCGGGACTCTCAAATGCACGTGAGCAAGAGCGACTATTAGTTCTTAGGTCCTTACGAAATTGTAAAATGTTCACCTTCGAATGGTTATGAAATCAAAAAGTTTGGAACGAATACAGTTACAAAAGCCGCCAAAGAACAGTCAAGACCATGGCCATCACAGTGGTCTCTCGATTGTGATATGAAAGAAATTTCAGAGTCCTTGGAAGCGAGTGACGGAGTAACTCAGAATGAATTAGGTGAGTTACAATGTTTGTTCGGTCTCTGTCCCGTAAGCGGTAGAGACAAGTGGTGGCTGAGGTCTCCACAACGATGTTTCTATTTGATTATTTGGTCTTTGTTTAGCAAGCAGTAGAGCCAAGTGGTGGCTGAGGTCTCCACAATGATATTTCTATTTGATTATTTGGTCTCTGTCCAGTGGCGGCTCCTCGAAGGAGGCTAAGGAGGCTCATCCTCCTCACCAATTTATCTTAATGATCATTCTCCATTTTGTTTTCTGTTTCTCTTATAATTCTTTGAATTTTACAATTAAATCCCCGTTCTCAGTAGTTATTTTTAATCTGGCAACAGTGGCCAGAGGCTAGATTCTCTATATATCTCAAATGCTAAATACGTGTGGTCAACACAGTTGCCGTTTTTCCAACCAGTTCAATTGCCAAATAGGGTAAAACAGCATATATGGCAACACTCTATGTATTGTTTTTGTTTCGCCACGCGATGTAAGGTTAAGTTATAATTTATCTGTTCGGTGAGTTATTAACAAAGAGTTCTTTGGTTATTAAATGTCAAAATGAGTAGTGATTTAGTTGCTGAGATCTTAGAAAATCCATTTAGTGGATTAACATATGACAGAAAAGTGTTTTTAGAAATAAACGGCTTTGACCGGATTGGAAAGGATTAGTGATGACAGGTATGTTTGAAAATTGATCATTTGATACTGATAATTATAAAAAATATTTATGGTTAACGGGATCTGAGGTACACAATAAATTATATTGCTGGTATTGCTTGCTATTTACATCTGAAACAACTTCATGTTGGGGGCACTCGGGTTATGATGATTTGAAAAATTTAGCTCGTGGTATAGACAGACAAGAAAAATCGCAGGAACATATTACATCGAGTATTAAGTTTGAATTAACCGGTAAACAGAATATTGTTGAAGGAGGAAAACATGTAATTTGGTAGACAAGAAACTACATTATAAACAACTCTTTTTATGAAATTTTAGATACTATTAAAGGTCAAATTGAGATTGGTTCTTCTGATTTACATGAATTGAAGTTTTTCGACTTGACGAATAGAAGATTTTTCGAATCTTTTTCAAAAGAGTTTCCCAATACACTTTTAGATAACTTAGTTCTAAAATATGAATTATTTGATAAAATAGCAATGCACAATGAATTATGCGTTGTATACTCGGATAAAGATGTTTTAGGCCAGTACGACATTCACGCTGATATGATAAAATATATGATAGACAATGATTTGCAACAAGTTATACCTCAGTTTTATAAACCACATTGTTTGACAGTCACCATTCCTGTCACGTCGGCATCGATGGAGAGATCATTTTTCACTCTCAAACGAATTAAAACTTACATGCGAAATACAATGGGCCAAAATCGTTTATGCGATGTTAGTTTGATATCTATTGAAAAAGATTTAGTAAAACACTCAAAACAGAATGATACATTTTATGATAATATTATTGATCAGTTTTCGCAAACTAAAGACCGTAGAATTCCGTTAATATATAAAAAAAAGTCAATAAAAATAATTAAAAGAAACAAAATATGAAAAATTTCAAAAAAAAGGAAAAATATCGAAAATCCAAAGAAAAAAAAAACGAGCAAAAAATTTTTTGCCAAGAGAAACTCTGCACCTCCACGTTGGTTCTTGCTTGGCAACAATTAATTTTCTCACTGAAGTAGCTGGTACGGTCGCTGTGCAAAGGTTAAATTAATTGGCTGAATGGAGTATATTTTTATAAAAACGTTTTATGTCCAGCCTCCTCTCTTAAAAAATTCACGAGCCGCCACTGTCTCTGTCCCGTAAGCGATAGAGCCAAGTGGTGACTGAGGTCTCCACAACGATGTTCCTATTTGATTATTTGGTCTCTGTCCCGTAAGCGGTAGAGCCAAGTGGTGGCTGAGGTCTCCACAACGATGTTTCTATTTGATTATTTGGTCTCTGTTTAGCGAGCAGTAGAGCCAAGTGGTGGCTGAGGTCTCCACAATGATATCTCTATTTGATTATTTGGTCTCTGTCCAGTGGCGGCTCCTCGAAGGAGGCTAAGGAGGCTCAGCCTCCTCACCAATTTATCTTAATGATCATTCTCCATTTTGTTTTCTGTTTCTCTTATAATTCTTTGAATTTTACAATTAATTCCCCGTTCTCAGTAGTTATTTTTAATCTGGCAACAGTGGCCAGAGACTAGATTCTCTATATATCTCAAACGCTAAATACGTGTTGTCAACACAGTTGCCGTTTTTCCAACCAGTTCAATTGCCAAATAGGGTAAAACAGCAAATATGGCAACACTCTATGTATTGTTTTTGTTTCGCCACGCGATGTAAGGTTAAGTTATAATTTATCTGTTCGGTGAGTTATTAACAAAGAGTTCTTTGGTTATTAAATGTCAAAATGAGTAGTGATTTAGTTGCTGAGATCTTAGATAATCCATTTAGTGGATTAACATATGACAGAAAAGTGTTTTTAGAAATAAACGGCTTTTACCGGATTGGAAAGGATTAGTGATGACAGGTATGTTTGAAAATCGATCATTTGATACTGATAATTATAAAAAATATTTATGGTTAACGGGATCTGAGGTACACAATAAATTATATTGCTGGTATTGCTTGCTATTTACATCTGAAACAACTTCATGTTGGGGGCACTCGGGTTATAATGATTTGAAAAATTTAGCTCGTGGTATAGACAGACAAGAAAAATCGCAGGAACATATTACATCGAGTATTAAGTTTAAATTAACCGGTAAAGAGAATATTGTTGAAGGAGGAAAACATGTAATTTGGTAGACAAGAAATTACATTATAAACAACTCTTTTTATGAAATTTTAGATACTATCAAAGGTCAAATTGAGATTGGTTTTTCTGATTTACATGAATTGAAGTTTTTCGACTTGACGAATGGAAGATTTTTCGAATCTTTTTCAAAAGAGTTTCCCAATACACTTTTAGATAACTTAGTTCTAAAATATAAATTATTTGATAAAATAGCAATGCACAATGAATTATGCGTTGTATACTCGGATAAAGATATTTTAGGCCAGTACGACATTCACGCTGATATGATAAAATATATGATAGACAATGATTTGCAACAAGTTTTACCTCAGTTTTATAAACTACATTGTTTGACAGTCACCATTCCTGTCACGTCGACATCGATGGAGAGATCATTTTTCACTCTCAAACGAATTAAAACTTACATGCGAAATACAATGGGCCAAAATCGTTTATACAATGTTAGTTTGATATCTATTGAAAAAGATTTAGTAAAACACTCAAAACAGAATGATACATTTTATGATAATATTATTGATCATTTTTCGCAAACTAAAGACCGTAGAATTCCGTTAATATAAAAAAAAGTCAATAAAAATAATTAAAAAAACAAAATATGAAGAATTTCAAAAAAAAGGAAAAATTTCAAAAATTCAAAGAAAAAAAAAACGAGCAAAAAATGTTTTGCCAAGAGAAACTCTGCACCTCCACGTTGGTTCTTGCTTGGCAACAATTAATTTTCTCACTGAAGTAGCTGGTATGGTCGCTGTGCAAAGGTTAAATTAATTGGCTGAATAGAGTATATTTTAACAAAAACGTTTTATGTCCAGCCTCCTCTCTTAAAAAGTTCACGAGCCGCCACTGTCTCTGTCCCGTAAGCGGTAGAGCCAAGTGGTGACTGAGGTCTCCACAACGATGTTATTATTTGATTATTTGGTCTCTGTCCCGTAAGCGGTAGAGCCAAGTGGTGGCTGAGGTCACCACAACGATGTTTCTATTTGATTATTTGGTCTCTGTCCCGTAAGCGGTAGAGCCAAGTGGTGGCTGAGGTCTCCACAACGATATTTCTATTTGATTATTTGGTCTCTGTCCCGTAAGCAGTAGAGCCAAGTGGTGGCTTAGGTCTCCACAACGATATTTCTTTCTGATTTTTTGGTCTCTGTCCCGTAAGTGGTAGAGCCTAGTGGTGAGTGAGGTCTCCACAACGATGTTTCTATTTGATTATTTGGTCCCTGTCCCTTAAGCGGTAGAGTCAAGTGGTGGCTAAGGTCTCCACAACGATGTTTCTATTTGATTATCTGGTCTCTGTCCTCTAAGCGGTAGAGCCAAGTGGTGGCTGAGGTCTCCGCAACGATGTTTCGATTTGATTATTTGGTCTCTGTCCCGTAAGCGGTAGAGCCAAGTGGTCGCTGAGGTCTCCACAACGATATTTCTATTTGATTATTTGGTCTCTGTCCCTTAAGCGGTAGAGCCAAGTGATGACTGAGGTCTCCACAACGATGTTTCTATTCGATTATTTGGTCTCTGTCCCGTAAGCGGTAGAGCCAAGTGGTGGCTGAGGTCTCCACAACGATGTTTCTATTTGATTATTTGGTCTCTGTCCCGTAAGCGGTGGAGCCAAGTGGTGACTGAGGTATCCACAACGATATTTCTATTTGATTATTTGGTCTCTGTCCCGTAAGCGTTAGAGCCAAGTGGTGACTGAGGGCTCCACAACGATGTTCCCATTTGATTTTTTTTTCTGTCCCATAAGCGGTAGAGCCAAGTGGTGGGTGAGATCTCCACAACAATGTTTCTATTTGATTATTTGGTCTCTTGGTCTCTGTCCCGTAAGCGGTAGAGCCAAGTGGTGACTGAGGTCTCCACAACGATGTTTCTATTCGATTATTTGGTCTCTGTTCCGTAAGCGGTAGAGCCAAGTGGTGGCTGAGGTCTCTGTCCCGTAAGCGTTAGAGCCAAGTGGTGACTGAGGGCTCCACAACGATGTTCCCATTTGATTTTCTTTTCTGTCCCATGAGCGGTAGAGCCAAGTGGTGGCTGAGATCTCCACAACAATGTTTCTATTTGATTATTTGGTCTCTTGGTCTCTGTCCCGTAAGCGGTAGAGCCAAGTGGTGACTGAGGTCTCCACAACGATGTTTCTATTCGATTATTTGGTCTCTGTTCCGTAAGCGGTAGAGCCAAGTGGTGGCTGAGGTCTCTGTCCCGTAAGCGTTAGAGCCAAGTGGTGACTGAGGGCTCCACAACGATGTTCCCATTTGATTTTCTTTTCTGTCCCATGAGCGGTAGAGCCAAGTGGTGGCTGAGATCTCCACAACAATGTTTCTATTTGATTATTTGGTCTCTTGGTCTCTGTCCCGTAAGCGGTAGAGCCAAGTGGTGACTGAGGTCTCCACAACGATGTTTCTATTCGATTATTTGGTCTCTGTTCCGTAAGCGGTAGAGCCAAGTGGTGGCTGAGGTCTCTGTCCCGTAAGCGTTAGAGCCAAGTGGTGACTGAGGGCTCCACAACGATGTTCCCATTTGATTTTCTTTTCTGTCCCATGAGCGGTACAGCCAAGTGGTGGCTGAGATCTCCACAACAATGTTTCTATTTGATTATTTGGTATCTTGGTCTCTGTCCAGTAAGCGGTAGAGCCAAGTGGTGACTGAGGTCTCCACAACGATGTTTCTATTCGATTATTTGGTCTCTGTTCTGTAAGCGGTACGACCAAGTGGTGGCTGAGGTCTCCACAACTATGTTTCTATTTGATTATAATGATCTCTGTCCTGTAAGCGGTAGAGCCAAGTGGTGGCAGAGGTCTCCACAACGATGTTTCTATTCGATTATTTGGTCTCTGTCCCGTGAGCGGTAGAGTCAAGTGGTGGCTGAGGTCTCCACAACGATGTTTCTATTTTATTATTTGGTATCTGTCCAGTAAGCGGTAGAGCCAAGTGGTGGCTGAGGTTTCCACAACAATGTTTCTGGTTGATTGTTTGGTCTCTGTCCCGTAAGCGGTAGAGCCAAGTGGTGGCTGAGGTCTATACAACGATGTTTCTATTTGATTGTTTGGTCTCTGTCCCGATAGATGTAGAGCCGAGTGGTGACTGAGCTTTCCACATTGATGTTTTCATTTATTTGTTCGGACTGAGTTCCGATAATGATTTGCCAAAATAATAACTGACGTAGACTGATTGAATTTGTTTTCTCATTATTATTTAGATTAGTCTGAAGAAGAATGAAGCGACGAGAGCGTCACCGAAGTCAGTACGGCCGAGTTAGAGATAAACAGACTACTCGATGTTTATTCATTTTCTGTGTACCGCCCCTGGTCGCCTGAAGTGAAATCCGACATCATTTCATTATCCGTAGCGAGCTATACTATGACTTTTATGAAAGACTGACAGTGGATGTGGGATTCATGTTCGTTCAGGCTCTCGGATTACACGCCGTTCATAAATATTTGTATTAATTCATATTACTGGTTAATATTATAAGTATGTTTTTGTATCTCGGTTTTTGTTTTCTAACACTATAGTTGGAGGTTTTTTCTCCATTTTAGGTGCCATATTGAATATTTTTCAAAAAAAGTAGGAAATTCACATTCTACGCGTTGAATCCTATCATTCAATACACAAGTTCGATACTTGACAAAACGTAAAGAAGTTATTTGCCGTTGCCATATTGAAGTGTTCCTGAGAAAGTTGAAAATTCACTTGTCAGACACTTGTCAAACATTTGTCAGACACGACTTGTCAAAATCTTAAAAACTTGTCAGACACTATTCAACATTTCAAACACTTGTCCGACACTATTCGAACACTTATTCAGATAATTTATTTCTGGTGTTGAAGTCATCATCATCATACTAAGTGTACTATGGTCGCCAGTTGTAATGAACAGGATGAATGTCTGGTTAATGTAGTGATGGACAACTTCTTGCTTTTCACACTGCTAAACCTAGAACTTGTTATCATAGAGTCAGTGTAGCTGAGAGCCATATATTTCTACAATTCTGGTACCGTAGAATACCAAGATTGTCATGAAAGATGACATATAATCGGAGTTGGGGTAATGTGCGCCAACAACTTGTCAAAATGCCAGATACTTATCTAGAATGACATCACTAAGGCGTGACAAGTGGAGGATTCTACGTGGAAGAAACAGCACAACATGTATTTAGTCGAAGAAATATTACAGAAGAGGATTCGGCAACAGTACGTGAACGTGAAGTAAGTGATTCTAATTATCACAAAAGTTAGATGATAATTCAGATCTCGTTCAATTAACTCATCATTGACGATTTGAAGATTATTAGAACCAAAATAACAGGTAAGATATTGTGGGCTCGAGGAATTGTGTATTAAAATAGAACAAAAATTCGACCACCAGGAGGGCAAATCATGAGTGAAGATTATAATATTTGAAAAACATGTATTTGTTAAGATCACACTAACGTCTTCTGTATTGATAAAATTTTAAAGTAATAAAAATAATATTTTTGAGATCTTTGGTCTTTCCTTCTCCGTTACTTCCATATTGAAATAACGCTGTAATTCCAAATTCTCAGTGTGTACGGAAGCATACGAAGGAGTAGTTGTTCTCAATACGCTTATAAAAGAGCTCACGTTTGAACTTCTTATTCCCGGTTATCGAAACTGTGGTCCCGGTACGAAATTAGAAGAACGATCGAAAATGGGGAACCCCGATATCAATCCACTCGATAAAGGTTGTCGCCAAAATGAAGTTTCATATTTGCAAAACGCTAGTTTGGAAGGACGTCAAGAGGTGGATAACATATTAGAGAACCCCATCGTGGCAACGTGTTGAATCTAAAGATGCAAAATTTGGAGAGACGATTGAATAAAATTATGAAGGCGGAAAGGAAATTGGGGATGGGTATGAGGAATAAGGTTGGTTTTAGTAGTGCAATTGTCGATGGTGTGAGGAAATTATGAAAGATAAAATCAATGCCTCCAATTTGAAGAAAACATCTCAAACAGCTTTGAAAGTTCCATAAAACGATTTCAAAAAGCAGGAGGTCGGAAAAATGTTAGATTACCAAGAGTAATTCCTATACCTAGGACAGGAATAGTTCTACCATTTTTAATATCTTTGTTTGCTGGCTAATTAGCTACTGGAGCAGGGGTGAGAGGTAGTGCAGGCATCGCTAAGTCTATCAACGATAGCAAAGCAGCCCGAAATACCTTGAAAGGAACGGTAAGACATAATAAAACAATGGAAACTATAGCTTTGGGAAAAGAAGCATCTGATCTGGTCCATATATTTGAAGAACTATCGCAACGGTCTTGAACTGTAAACCTACTCTGAAGCCTTCTTAGCTGATCTCGATCTACGAACGCACGCAAAAACTCCTCATTTCAGAAAAGTGTTTGTGGTAATGAACTGCATTCTAACGGACCGTGGAAAGACGTGTATAGAATAGTAAATTATGATAGCTCGAACAATGAAGACACTTGGTTGGATTCAAGAGTGTCGATGATACAGTTTTCTATTATGGTTGTTTTGGCAATTCACGCCTACCTCACGAATCAGGAGGAGAAGGAAAGACATAATAAAACAATGTAAGAAGCTATAGGTTTGGGAAAACAAGGATCCGGTATTAATTTAAAGAAATACCACAAAGGTGTTGATCAATATTCGAATAAACATTCAAAAAACTGTCGGTTGACTTACCCAGAAGACCTCTGATTGACCTCGATCTACGGAAATTCGCAAAAACTGAAAATTATCGATTTCAAAGGAACATTTAGGCGTGATGAACTGCTTTCTAATGAACCGTGGGAAGACGAGTGCTGAATAAATAATTTGGATAGCTCGGACAATAAAGGCACTCACCGGGTTGGGCTCAAGAAAGTCGGTGATACCGTTTTCCATTATGATAGTTTTGGATGTTAACGCCCTCCTGACGAACTAGTGGATTATTCAAAAAAGTGTAAGATATTATTCAATAACGAAAATTTTCAGCAATATAACACTTATAATTGAGATCAGTTATATTTGGAATTCCTCTATTACTTTTCAGTTGCAGTCGACTACGATTGTATGTATTGAGATATAAATAGATTGCCAATAAAGTTTTTATCCGTCATGTCTCAGACATTCACAATCACGAGTAAGAGCTCCCGCTTGTCTGTAGGTTTCCATCCACCAACAGAACTAGACCCTCATTGATATTATTTTATTGCACATGTGGGTTTGCATACATACAATAGTATCCCATACATTCAATTTTCGTGGGGAAGAAATCATTGTACGGCTGGAGTTCAAAAAGTTCGCTGGAGATTTTGGCTTCCAACAATAAATGTTAATCCAATACTCACCAGCCATCATTATTTACAATTTATCTGAGAAGGTTGTTGAAGTTGACGTCATTAGAACATGGGATTGGATTTGATTTTGAGCAATAAAAGATATATATTCATATTTACCATCAGCAATTACCTATAACGAGTTCAAATGAGATGGTTGCTTCAGCATCACTATCATTGGAGAATACATATTTTTTGAAGTCTCTAGGTTACCATGTTTGGAAAACTTCAAATATTCAACGAACCAAACTTCCATGAGGACATGATCCAAGGAGGAAATTAGACCTACTGTTCACACACAACATATTTCGGTAACAGAGATGAAATTGAGATATTAATCAATGAACAAGATGTATCGGTAGATTCAGGCTGGTCTGCTCTTTATCCATAAAGGCAGAATTCGAGCTATGAGCAGTTGGTGATGCTGACAAATAAATTTGGAGCGTTTCTCTTCGAATATAATCAGTTATGGATAGAATGGGAGAGAGATAGATGAAGTACGCGATCATGGTATTGTAACCATCACTAAAGCTTATCTAACATATGTCGAACAAGAATCTATACCTCTAGCTTTTTTCGGATGGTTTTATAATGATGCAATTAATTAAATCTACAATAATGAAATCAATTCATGGATTCCGTTGAATTTTCCACTAAGCCCATACATTGTCTAAACCAAAGTTTTGAGAGGTAAACATAAACTGAGATTGATAAGATCTCGAACCGATAACAATTGCTATATTATTAGTACAGGCTGCAAGGAAAGGGCGAAAATAAATGTGAAGGCGATAGCAGTGAAAGCCGAGTGTTAGCAACGTAACATATTGAAACAATAAGTAACGTAATCGGCCAACGAATATCGTTCAAGAACTATGTTAGTGGGCTGCCACTAGCGGAATTCATTGGAACGGTTAGTGAAGTCATCGTCTGATGATCACAAATTATGAACTATGGTTGCCTGAATATGAGACGAATGTTTATTATTTTTGTTTTATTAAAACATCTATCTCTACAATTATTCATTCATGCGATAAGCAGCTTTCTTTACATTTCGAACAAACATTTTAAATATTTGTACATATGAGGGAGATAGAGTCTCATACAAAATTGCTAAATTGTTTTGAACTTTTTCATCAAGAGATGAGTAGATTAAGTGGACTACTTCTGCGCCAGGAAATGACTCATCGACCGGATGTTGCGGGCGCAACTTCGGATGTAACGTTACTAACCCGCGAAATTCAAACGTGACTATAGAGCTTACGATGATCACCGAACTTCCGACCATAGAGGTCGGAGTCATAGAATGTGAGGTTGGTTGTATGTGATGTCATCGACCCGCGAAATTCAAAACGTAATCATAGAGCTTACGATGATTACAGAACTTCCGACCATAGAGGTCTGGATCATAGAATGTGAGGTTAGTTGATGTGACGTCATCAACCCTCGAAATTCAAACGTAGAGGTGTTTTGGTGATGTTTATCATGGCCGACGTTGGAACCGAATGTCAATGTCAGAAGAGTAAACGTCAAAACCACAATTTAAAATATGACTGATGTTATAGCCACATCACCGCCATCTTCTAATGAACCGATGAACTATCATACTTTAAATGTCAATGTCAGAACAGTTAACTTCAAATGACTACATCTATGAATGAACCGATCAACCGTCATGCATACTTGTCAACGTCAAAGGACGACATCTATGAGGTATCTTGTTAATGTTTTTGCGCGGGAAATTTATGAACCGATGAACTATCATAGCTAGATGTCAATGTCAGAACAGTTAACGTCGAAGGACGACATCTATGAGACTCCAATTTAAAATATTACTGATGTTGTAGCCTATATCGCCATCTAATAATAAACCGATGAACTATCATAGCTGGATGTCAATGTCAGAACAGTTAACGTCGAAGGACGACTTCTATGAGGTATTTTGTTAATGTTTTTGGGTGGGAAGTTCCATCTCAATTCAAAAAACGATATATTAATGAACCGATGAACTATCATAGCTTTGATGTCAATGTTAGAACTGTTAATGTCAAAGGACGACATCGTTGAGACCCCAATTCGAAATATTACTATATCACCATCTATGAATAAACCGATGAACTATCATAGCTAAATGTCAATGTCAGAACAGCTAACGTCAAAGGACGACATCCATGAGGTGTTTTGCTGATGTTTGCGCGAGGAATTTCAAAAATTTGACTCATGTTGTAACTATACTGTCATTTATTATTGAACCACACCGTAATTCCTAAAATAATGAACTTCTAAAATAACCTACAAATTTCCTCAACATTAAATGATTACTTACGTATATGAAATTATTACACCAGAAACCACATTGAGTATATGAGAACACGTGGAAGCAATTCATTTTGCATACACGTGCGTCATCACATTCAGTTTATACGAGCACGTGTAATTGAATACAATGGAGTCATTCATTGGGTAAACAAATAACAATAAGTGATATACAAGTCTAGACTTGTAAGTAAGCGAATTAGAATTGAGAGTCATGTTGACTACGAATTTAATTCTCGTTTCCTCAGTTCTCTGTTACAGCTCAAACAAAACACATCGCTTTCATATATCTTGTGTGTGCTGTCTTCTATTGAACGGAAAATGTAAGTTTAATCCAATTATTTAATTCACTGCCATAAAAACGTAATTGTTTTGTCTCTTATTCAGAATAAACTTCTTATTAGCATTGGAACAGTAACAAAATTATTCAATTCACAATCATAAAATAACAAGTACAAAAATTAATTAATTAACTTTTATAGAACAACTATTGTTTCAATTTTGTGTGTGTATTACGAATTTTAAAAATCTTCAATTTTTATCCATATTGTTTCAGATTTATGATGGATCTAACAAAACTTAATCATTGTGCTCTTTTGGAGAGAAAACCATTGAGGAGAGTTCCAGAGCTCGAAATCAATAAGAATTATACAATACTTCAAGCAAGAGTGGTAAGAACCGAATACGGTGAATCCGTATTGCTCGAGTTCGATGAATTCTCTATGTTCCTACCCAATCGACTGACCAATCAAATTATCCCAATTTTGAAACAAATCAACATGAAACCTTGTTTGATTTTGATATACAGGGGAAAAGAGGTTGTTAATAAAAGCAATCCGGCTTTTAAACTCGAATTTTTGGAGCTCAAGTAATAGGAAATCATAGATATGGTGTTTATACTAGCGTGTGTATATAGTCGATGAAATCATCAGTATTAATATGTCTCTTGAAGAATACACACGTAAACTGGAAGAATTCGGTGTGATTGTAAAAGCTTTAAGTAGATTTAAAATTTTACGAAAATGAAAATATCGCTATAAGACAATTGGATAGTATTGGCGAAGAGGATGGTTATGTTAGAACCCAATTTTATAATCCTTACCTCAATTTTGAATGGAATCCTGTATACAAACGTTCCGAATCGAGTGGAACGTATTTATATATGTCCCAGGAAAGACCTGAAAAATGGATGTAATCGAACAGAAAGGCAACCAATGAATTATCAAATGATTAACGAAAATCAGCTAGAGGTATTCACATACATAATTTTCGAAACAATGCGGACCACCACCACCACCACCACCAATCACACATTCAATTATAAGCTCAAGCTATTATTTCCAAATGGTACAGAGGGGGATGTTATGAAGTGGCAAACATTCACTCCATCACCTATATCGATGTCTTCTCAACCACCACCACCAAACACACCATCACCCACACAGATAGTAAACGAAATTTATGCGATGCAGTGTTTCAATCTTAGTGCCTTATTAGTTATAATACTTGAAATCATCATAAAAATTGCTAAGAAACATACAAATAAATACGTATAATAATGAAGAGTTGTTTTATTGAATAATAATAATAACATGTATTTAATGAATATATATACAGATATATCTAATTCGGTAGAATAATGTTCAGGAACCATTGCTGTAGATTATTCACCTGTTGAATTGTACACATATATTTCTTTCCATCATTACGGTGATACATGCAGCTCATCCTGGTCGAAGGTTCGAATTTTCCTGTTTCACATAGAGTATTATCAAAGTTACACACATCTACAATGTGTGGGAAAATATTCAGTTCTTGTCACTTTCTCTTTGAAAAATCAGCTTTTTGATGACCTCGAACATAAATATAGTCTGCCTTACATAGAAGATTGGATTTTAGAATATTATCTATTTCGGTGTATTCTACATCTCCAAAGGAATATTTTATTCCATGTACGAGTCTCTCCACATAACATATAGATTTTCGATCTTGAGCATTCAACGATGCAAAGGGTATGCATGGTTTGAATAATGAATAATGTCGTTTTAATCCAATCTGAATAGACATTTCTTTCGGATGGAACACATCGTCGACGACGAAACCTTGAATGTCAACCAAAGCGATTCTCATGGTGTCACGTAATAAACTGATTGAATTTATGTCTAAATGAGACTCTTGATGATTTTGGTGAGGGGTGAGTATTCCATTAAACAATCGTGAATTAAGATGCAATAAGCTTCCGTATTAGCGGGAAATCCTTTATCTGCTTCGATTTCCAGTCGCACATCAACAGTAGCTGATTTCACGGCTTCTCCTTGCTTAGAACAATCGATTACGTACAAAGCGCGTCTTCCGAAACTGCTATAACCCAATATTGAATGTTTCACAGCAGAATTTATGTAGCTGGAGTAGAATTCGGTGTAGTTGTGGTGGACGAGAACGTAATCATTTTTAGCAAAGTCCAAGTTCATTCGTTCACTAGGGAAATATTCTCCGTTTAGAGATAAGCGAATACTAGAAATGTGTGAGTGATCGAATATCGTGGGATTAGCTTTCACATTGTTTCGCTTGTCTGTTTGGAAAAATACTATAACATAACGCGGTTTTTCAACTGCTGCACTAGTCTTGACAGCCCAAATTTCCCTTTTCGCATCGGTGGTTATAGCAGGCAATTGTCTCCAACAACCAAACCCATTCCAGACTTCTTGTAAATGTAGATGGAGAATACTTTCTTCCCAGCGAAAATTAACCGGATTAGAGTGTTGATCCAAAGCGGGTATGATGATGTTGGTAATCTCACCGATATTGGACACTGGTGAATACAGAGGATTTTTTGGTCGTTTCACAATTCTGTAATCAGGATCGTCGGTTATTGGGGAGTCGTAAATCGTATGCGCAGGTCTGTCTCGATAGAAGGCTCCCACGGTAATGTTTGATTCGAAACGGATATTTGTAACTTTTATAATGTTTACAGGTAGATCGGAAACGTGCAATACACCTTTCCTTAATACTTTAAGTGAAAACCCCAATATTTTAGCTAAACTATCATCCTTTTCGAACGATATATCGAGATGTGTACTGAATATTTCACATTTCAGGGTATTGTTATTGGGTTTCAGTGAGAATATATCTTCTTTTTGCTTCAGATTCCTCTTGATCAATTCTTCGATATCGGTTATTCCATAGTTACCTGCAGGTATTGCGATTTCTTTCAAGGTTTTATTCTCGTAATGGTAGAATTTTCCGTTGTCGATATTCGGTATGGAATTGTAGGAAGTGAATCCCAACAATGCTAAATAATATTTTTTGTCTGGCCTCAGCACAATCGAAATCTGCGGTGTAAACGAGAATATATTGTTGGTGCTTGTTAACGTGAACAACTGAGACATGATACTAATGAAAATTTATTGAAACATCTCTATTTATATTTTAACATTAATAAATGGAATGAGTATGATCTCATAAAGTATGGGTCGTGTTTTCAAACTTCTTCTATCAACACTTGCCTCTCGTGATGAGTTATTTCCTCGTTCTCCATGATGTGAGAAATCTGCTCAGATAAACATTGAGAACATAGTTTGCGTGGGGGTTGTGGACCATCGCAATCTTCATCGACATGTTCCTTACACTGCATATGACGGTAAAGGTTTTCGAACATATGTTCCGGAACCTCATTCTGATTGAGAAACACCACATCCAAATGTTTTAGGATGTATTCCATCGGTAGAAACATTAAATTCTTACGTGTAAGTTTGCTCGTAGGTTTATTGATAGCCTCGATCAAATTATCGTAAATAGAATTAATTATTGTTCTCAAACTACTTCCTCCTTCGGTTTCGCATATGTGTTGTATTAATGCCGGAGCGGAATCCATGATGGTTGTTACTCGCTAAATGTTTAGGTAAGACTGAGAAATTTCAAACACAAATGTCCACATATTGCTTGATTG
Organism: Endomychus coccineus; assembly: GCA_958510875.1. NCBI lineage: Eukaryota > Metazoa > Arthropoda > Insecta > Coleoptera > Endomychidae > Endomychus > Endomychus coccineus. Next base: position 95,792,557 of record OY294069.1, on the reverse strand, counting down.
TATTTCTGAAAAGGATCGTTGTTATAGGAAATCCGAACGTTCCCACCCAGATATCGAACGAGTTCCTTCGGTGGTTTTAAATTTCCAAACGAATCAAAATACTCTACATCGTTTCTTGTATGCTACCCAATGAGTTTCGCTGTTTTTCACTGAATCTAAATTTACAATGATGTGTTCTTGACACCACGGTTTTCTAGGTAGATTGTCTCGCATAGACACCTCGAAAATATGGTATTTTCATTTCATTTGCGAAACGCACCAAATCCCGATCGTTCAGCGGTCTATCATAGGGTAGATTTATTGGAAGTTTTTTTGTTGCTTCTTCAAAAACAATCCCAGGCCTCCTTTAGCATTTCGTCCCGAATATAAACCTTTACTCAACGATTCCATAGTTTGTTGTGACGTTGATCTTCTTCAAGCTTTTTTTTCGCATTTTTAGCATTTATTACTGCATTCGCTATGGTACTCGCCCCTCCTGCAACCGATCCTAAAGCCCCTAGAGCTCCTAAGATGGGTAGTAATAGTGAGTAGAATCCTCCAGATTTTGGTAGTGGTATTACTCTTGGTACTCTGATACGCTTTTTACCTCCAGCTCGTTTAATCGCGATCCGTGCGGCTTTCAACGCGTTCATAGCGGACTTTCTCAATGAAGAAGATGGCACCATTGACTTTGCGATGCTTCCAACGATATCTTTCCGGAAACAACATCCTCGTTGTCGCCCTCGTTTCTTGATACCCATACCTAGTTTCCGTTTAACCTTCATCCCACCGGTTACCAATAAACTAGAGAGTCTTTCACCTGCGCTAGCGTCTCTCGATTGAACTCGTTTCCAAGCAGCGTCTTCTAATATCTTATCGGCCTTATGACGTTCCTCCAGAGATTTGTTTTGTGAATGAGCTATATCGTGTTCGCGACAAGCGGAATCTAAAGGATTGATACCTTTATCACCGCGTGCAAGACGCTTTTCCAATTTAGTTCCAGGACCACAGAATTGATATGAAATAATATGTAATTCAAACGGGAGCTTGTTTATGAGTGTATTCAATCGCTTCTCAGCCCGTTAAAGGTTGAAGCGATCAAATTTGCGATTTTTGATTTTATAATTTATATTGATCAGGAAATCCTTCGTAAGTTCAGATACATTTTGACGCCAACCTTCTGTCCAACCTCCTTGTGGTTAGGGCTGGTAACGCAAGACAGGCAATAAGTCAGACACCTTACCATCTCGGGTGTGGTGTACTCTTCTTTCCGACTAAGAACGAGTACCTTTTGCCGTAAGCTCCTGTCTTCGGCTAAGGACACTAGAGGGTGGTCGGACACCCCCTAAGTACACTGGTGGGATTAGTGGCATTCCGTTGGCTTATAGTATTTTCCTATATATATATATATTTTTATAAATTTTTTTTTTATTTTTTCCGTTGCCTTTGGTCACTTTGCTGGTAAGCAGTCGTTGGAGCTCCGGCCTGGGGAGGCCTAGTTGTCCCCATGGCTTCAGGCTTAGCCCTGTCCAAGGCGACGCCTAAGAGAACTCCTGTGCTATCCACGCCAGAAGTGGAACCGTCACTGGTGACATCTCACCTTGACATTTCCACTGCAAGTGAGGTTTCGGGCTTAGTCTCAAACTTCCTTCAGCACGCAGATGAGTTGAACAGGCTTATCTCCTTGTCGAGAGACTCCTCCTCGCGTAAGCAAGAATATTGCTCATCACTCTCTCTGATGACCAAGGGATTCATGAACTTGGTCTCCGCTTATACTCAAACTTCAATCTCCGCTAAGCTGGGAGAGAGACTCGACTCCATTGAAGCACGTCTGGCCGCGGTCATCTCAGCGCCGGATAAAACTTTCGCCCAAGCTGCATCCTCCTCTGGTAGTCAGCCGGCTAGGACATCTATAAAGATGCCCACAGGCAAGTCCATAAGACCCACGAAGCGCTCTGTCCTTACCCTCGTGCCAAGTGACACCAACCCGCAGGTCAAGACCTCTGCTGATGTGAGAAGAGTCCTCACTCAAGCCGTGAATCCTAGAGACTTAGGTCTCAAAGTGGACAAACTTGCTAACTTCGGACGGGCAGGAGTCAAAATTTAATCCGGCTCGGATCTGTCCAAAATCCCTCGGGACAGGCTTCTGGAGCTAGGGGTTAAAGCCTGGTCTCCGGACAAGCTTCGTCCCAGGATGGCATTATTCGGGGTCCCAACAACTCTTGATCCTAAACAAATTAGATTCGCTCTTAGAGCAAAACTTCCTTCACCTTGCAGCCAACGAGTTGGTGTCGATAGGCAAGGAGATTGAGTTCAAATTCAAGATAGGGCCCAAAGGCGAATCTTACACCCATTGGGTCATAGAGGTTTTGCCGCGCACTCGTAATCTTCTTCTGAGTGAAGACAAGGTGTTCATAGAGTGGACATCTTGCTTTGTCAAGGACTACGTCCGGGTTGTCCAGTGCTACAAGTGTCAGAGACTGAGTCACCAATCTAAGGACTGTAAAAGTCCTGTCCAGTGTGGAAACTGTGCTGGTCCTCACGATGCTAAGGATTGTCCAACCCCCGAAGGTGCTCCTCGCTGTTCCAATTGTGTGCGCATGAGTTCCCAGGACGTAGCGCACAGGCCATCTTCGATGACCTGTCCTACCTATTAAGGCGCATTGAAGCCACCATTAATAACACCGACTATGACCTCACATAATGGATTAAAGATCCACATAGCGCAGATTAACGCTCAAAACGCGCAAATGGTGATCCCAGAGGTCCGACAAGTGGTGGAATCAATGCAAATCGACATCTTATGCCTACAGGAACCCTACAACGTATTGCGAGAGGGGCGGCGTGTCACACCGGGGTTTGGATCTCTTTACAAATGTGCCCATCATTTGAGTTAGCAGAGGTTTTACGCATCCATTATTGTTTTCAATCCAGAAATGGATATTCTGTTCCTGAGGAAATTTTCAGACCCTCACGTTTGTGTCGTACAGATCTCTCTCAAATCCTCCTCTTTCTACATCGTCAGCATCTATTTCCAGCACGGTCTAGACATTGAACCATTTTTAGATCACCTTCATGACCTCTGCACCGCACTGGGCAATAAACATATTGTCATCTGTGCGGATGCCAACGCCAAGTCTCACATATGGCACTCTGGGGAACTGGACGCCCGTGGCAGGTCCGTTGAAGCCTTTCTAGGCACGCAAGATCTCCATGTTGCAAACACGCCGGACCAGCCCTTCACTTTCAGTACCAGTAATGGCTCTAGCAACATCGACCTCACCCTCCTCTCAGGAGGTCTTCTAAGATACTCTCTGATTGGCGTGTACACGAGCACAAAGTAAATAGCGACCACAGGCTTATTTCTTGTTCCCTGGTCCTGGAAGAGGAATCCGCAGACAGGATAGAACCTCCGAAATTCAAGATCCACCCATCTGATCACGACCGCCTGCTGGACGGGGCTATCCTACTCATGGACGATCTCAACAGGCTCCTCTGTATTACTTTCATAGACGAACGCGTCAACGCTCTCTTGAATGGCATCCTTTCTATTATGGACAGATGCCTTCGAAGGAGAAAACCTCGGCCGAGATGCAGTCCATGGTGGAGCGATGGCCTCGGAAGGCAGAAACGGTCTGTGCTTCAGGCCAGACGGAAATACCAACATGAGAATAACCCAACCGTTCGAGAGGCTCTCAGAAATCGCTACTTGACTCTGCTTGCAGAGTACAAGTATGCCATCCGTCAGGCTAGAATTGAATCTTGGAGGAATTTTGTCGAAAGTGACCTCGGAAAGGATCCCTGGGGGTTTGTATACAAGCTCTCCAGCAAGAAGCTCAATCTTCCGTACACACAGTCAACTACTACGAGAGATGATAACTTATTCACCATCGATCACGGTGAAACGCTAGAGCAGGTGCTCCACCGTCTCATGCCTTCCGATGATACCGCGGAGGATACTCCAACGCACATCCAACTACGTGAAAGGGTTCTGACGGCAACTGGCAACATGGAGGTCGACTCCATCTTCAGCATCGATGATATCCGGAAGTGTGTCCAGGATCTTCCAAATGGGAAAGCCCCTGGGGCTGACCATATTCCTGGCACAATACTAAAAATCTTCTGCCCTGCCATTGAGTTTTTCCTGCTCAACATATTCAACGACTGCTTAAGCTTCGACTATTTTCCGACGAGTTGGAAGCATGGCATCCTGAGAACAATTCTGAAGGCCCCTGATAAAGATCCTTCAGAACACAAATCTCTGCGACCGATAACGCTTTTACCTGAGTTGGGTAAACTCCTAGAGCGTCTAATCCTTGCGACAATCTATAAGCATATCCCTGAGGACAGACTTCTAAGTCCGAAGCAGTTTGGCTTCCGTAGGGGCAAAAGTACTGTTGATGCTGTATTACATTCGACTAACCAAGTCAATAACCGTACTACCAAGTATGCCGTAGCCTTCTTCATTGACATATCTGGTGCTTTTGAAAACCTGTAGTGGCCGGCTGCTATCAACGCTCTTGACCGAAAGGGGATTCCCCATAAGGTCCTAACTTTAATCAAGGACTATCTCTCTGATCGCTCAGTGGAATATGGCTCTATCCATCATCTTTGTACAAAGTCGCTCTCTAGGGGTTGCCCACAAGGGTCAGTGATAGGTCCCACACTTTGGAACGTTGTCCTAGACACGTTCCTTGATCAGGATCCGCCTGAAGGTTGTGATTGGGATGGGTATGCGGAGGACATCGTTACGATGGTGTTCGACGATTCTAGGCTCGAGCTCGAACGGCTTTGTGACGGATGCTTTCGTTTGCTCTCAGCGTGGACCTCTGACAATAAACTGTCCATCTCCGTCGAAAAGACGAAATATATGTTCTTCGGAACTGAGCTCTCCAGAGACCCGCTCTTCAAATTCCAAGGCAGAAACATCCGCAGGGCAAGGGAGTTAAAGTACCTCGGCATTATAATTGACCAAAAGCTACACTTTGGAGCTCACATAGCGTACGTCAGCGCAAAGGCCAAAACCATTTTTCAGGCTCTGAAGCGGCACATACGTCTTACATATGGCACTATCTCCAAGTCACTGGAGATAATATACCACCGAGCCATAGTGCCGCTGATGAGCTATGGAATCTTGGTTTGGGGTCATAGACTCCATCTGGTCAAACATGTTGAGTTGCTGGACTCCGCCCAAGCGAACTGTCTGCGCACGATTCTCAATCTTTATCGAACCGTCCCAAACGAGACGGCCTGTGTCCTGGCCAAAGAACCGCCTCTTCATTTTATTCTCTCTGAGATCTACTCTATGGCATCGGCCAAGAGGTTTGGGACTTGTTCTCACATTGGTAACCCTCTATCTCTGGTAGAGTTCAGGTTCTGGTCGACCTTCACTCGTCATCTCCGGGCCCTCACTGTCACACACTGGCAAGTTCTCTGGGGCAACTCCGTGAAGGGCAGAGTGACATTCACATTCATCCCTGATATTGAGGAGTGGCTTCCAATCGCTGTCCCGTTGCCTACACGCGAAAACCGAGCGATGTACCACCTCTTAAGTGGACATGGCAACTTTGGAAGTCACCTCTTCAGGATCGGATGGCCTTTGTGTGGAGTGTCGAGTCTTCGATGACCCTCTCCATAGGGTACTCTCTTGTCGCACATTCGATGTTGTCAGAGCTGAACTTGGTATCGCACTTGGTTTGCTCCCCAATCGTAAGCAGGAACTACCTCGCCTAGTAGAGCATATCGGAGAATATCAGGAGCTCGCCGGTGCCTTTGCACCACCGTAAATCCAGCACTCTTTTGTTGTATGGCATCTCCATCTTCTGCGAACTCACATCTGCTCTTCAGAGCCTTACGGTTTGTTGCGACTACCACCAGTGTGCGCACGACTAAATGTTTGTGAACGTCTTTGTGTCTGTCTTGCAGAATGTTCTTGTAAAATCTATTTTATATGTTATACTATTTCTGACAAGACTTTAAAATCATAGCCAAATAACACCGTCTAGCATGTAGGAGGGTTAGGTCTAAGGTACCTCCGACCGTAATTGTCTGGTTAATGGGCTACTGCCCCATCCACAAACAGTAACAGTTCTTTAACTCCAATTCTGCTTCGAATGTGGCTTCAAATTTCAAATAGAGGCATCGCACACCTTCCTGCGATAGGTGGAGCTGGGACCTCATTTTCACTTTAATAAAGCGTGTATTCAATAAACCTTCACCTTGATGAATCGACATTGTTAATGAGCATACGCTCTGGTGATTTTTGCTTTCATACGTTATCATTGAGTAGAAATGTTTCACATGATGAAGACCGTTCAACAAGAACAGACACTCCCAATCGAGAATTTACATTTAGAAGTTAGAACTAATGGCGTTAGTAAACATAGTAAACTGTTACCAAACTCTTTTCGTGCTTTAATTTGCGGTCCGAGCGGATGCGGAAAAACAAACGTTATGTCATCGTTGTTATTCAATCCAAATGGTGTCAAGTTTGGAAACGTTTACGTATACTCGAAGTCATTATATCAAGATAAGTACATACTGTTGCAGGAGATTTTGGAACGAGTAAGTGGAGTTGGTTATTTCCCATATAAAGACAATGAAGAAATTATGAGTCCGAACGATGCAAAACCAAATTCTATGTTCATTTTTGATGACATATCCTGTGAGACACAACAGAAAATTCGAGAATATTATTCGATGTGTGGACATAGAAACATTGACGCATCATATCTATGTCAGACATACTCTAAAATTCCTAAACAACTGATTCGCGATAATTCTAACCTGATCGTGTTATTTAAACAGGATGGAATAAATCTAAAACACGTGTTTGATGAGCACGTATCCCCAGACGTTACTTTCAATCGATTCAAAGAGATGTGTTCTATGTGTTGGATGGAGAAATTTGGAACATTGATGATTGTTAAAGATTTCGATTTGAATAATGGAAGATATCGCAAAGGTTTCGATGTATATATTAAAGTGTGAACGTAAAATCTATAGCAAATACACAATGGACGCTGAACGGTTAGCACGTAAGCGAAAAATCGCCCAATTGGCACGATCTATACGCAAGAAATATCTCACATTGAAATTGGGTAAAACGGAAGAGGACGAGTCGATCAATAAATTATTTAAACCCATATCGGAACCACTTCGGGAAATAATCAAATCCAATAATACACCATTAATTAAACGTGAAATTAAGCGAGAAAAGGATGATGTGGATGAAGAGGAGGAGGAGGAGGATGAGGGAGAGGAGGAAGATGAGAGAGGAACAGTATTGGATGTGAGCGAATTAAGTATGAAAACTGTTATTGAAGAGTCTGACAACGATGATGAGTATGATGTATTAGAATCTTACGCAGAGTTATTTCAAAAATATATCGGTGATTATTGGTCAGGGAGTAGAAAAATCGATAGAGTTTATGGCCCACTTTACGATGCTAGTTCTTTGTCATGGTTACTAGGAGGTAAATTAATCGATTTCAAAAATAGAGATACTATCGTGACACAAGGGAGAAAATTCAAAAGTACCGTCGGTCTGTGTGAACGTATATTCTATGACAAACCTAGAAATTCCACCAAGGAAGATAAGATGAATTACAGGATGATTCTGAACTTGAGAAATCCCCATAGAAATAGTGCTGGAAACTTGAAAGGTACTCGAAGATACAAGTACATTAAAATAATTCGACCTCCAATTCATGAGGAAGCTCTCGGTAGCGGTATGCAATTGACATATAACAACGAACCAGTTGAGTACGTGTATTGGGACGATCCAAACGAACTTGTGGAACGCCTAAAACTATTGATTGCTTCTCAACAAGCTGGGAATATTTCGCACGATAATGAGATTGTTGCAATTATAAATGAACTTCGAGAGGCAGATATCATTCATTAGATGATATACAATAGCGTTTGAAACAGTTATATGATGAGTCTCGACAAGTTTGGTAGGAGATCTAGGAGCGGCGGAAACGGTGTAGTGGACAGCGTCGATGTTCTCCGAATACGCTCGATGTATAAGAACGTTTTGACTCATACACCAGAAGGTGATGTGAATATTAAAAATTCAAAAATTTCCAATATGAAAACACCTACTTTAAATAACGATGCTGCGAATAAGAAGTACGTCGATAGCGCGATAATTGAAGTGGAAAAAAAGTTGAAGGAACTTCTTGACAAGTATGCAAAGGCTAATAATCTTATGAACAAAGCTTTAAAGAATCTTCAAACCGATGTGCAGAAAGTGATAGACGTATATAAGGAACAGACAGGATGATATTGCGAAATCAGCTAATGACATTCATAATATAACTACACAACAAAATGTATTCATCACTAGTCTGAAGAATATTGATAGCAAATTGGTTGTGTTGGGAGGAAATTCTGATAGAGTCAATCCTAATGCGATAATTCAGCATGCTGCAACAGGGTAAAGAACAAGTTGTATATGAGCTTCATAAACCAAGTAGAAAGAATTTCAAACGCCGCCGAACAATCATAAAAGATTTAGATGATCTGTGGCAGATGGATCTGACTGAAATGGGTAATTATGCGCGTGAAAATCGAGGATTTAAATTCATTTTAGTGATGATCTATTGCTTCTCAAAATATCTATGGACTCGCCCGTTGAGAACGAAATCAGCTGAAGAGGTTCGGAAGGCTGTTGACTCTATTTTTTTGAAATCTAACGGGCGTATACCCACACATTTACAAGGCGATCAAGGAAAGGAGTCCTTCAATAAGCACTTCAAAGAGTTGATGAAGAAACATAAAATCAATGAATATAAACATTCCAGTTTGAGTGGGAAATACAAATGGTTTGATATACTCGAAGAGATCACTGGAAAATATAATAAGCGTAAGCATAGAACGATCAATCTGGCTCCGTGTAAAGTGACAAAACATAACGAAAGTGAGATATTGAAGCGATGGTACTCACACGTCAAGCTAGCTCTACCACACAAATACAACGTTGGAGATGTGATGCGTATCAGTAAGGCAAAACATATTTTCGAAAAATCGTATACGCCCAATTGGTCGGCGGAACTATTCCAAATCATAAAAGTTAAAATTACGAACCCTGTTACGTATCTACTCAAAGGTATGGAAGATTCCACAATCACCGGATGCTTTTACGAAGAGGAATTACAAGAACGAAGCAACCCGACGTATATTTAATTGAGAAAGTACTTCGAAAAAAAGGTAATACAATGCTAATTAAATGGTATGGTATGGAGGATAAGAGTTGGATACAGAATACCGATATATTATGATCTGCGCATGTTCAAATAAATATTTGATATGTGTTGGTGGTAGAGAAGTTTGAATGCAACAGTCATTAGTTACGAAATGTCTTCGCAAGACAGTCGGTTTCCCAACGCGAATAGTAGTAGGATTTGTGGTGATGAAGTGTTGGATAAAATTTTAAAAAAATTGAAATAGCCTCAAAAGATGAACAATTTCTATTAATGAATACTGTTCACCCAATGAGAGAAAATTTGGAGGTTAGATGTGGACTAAGCCCTGCGAGGAAATTCACTCCAACTATCTCGCTGCATCAAAGAAATCAATATGGAAAACTCGTCTTTGGAAGATTCGAATGGAACGACTTCATCAATCTAATGCGGATGAAGATCAAGGAATTCTTTGAAAGTCAACATGCTCATTCCGATTCTACACCTATAGCATGTGGATATTATTGTCAAATATTACAGTGCGCTTATGTGAATAGTGTCAAAGTACTTCAAGTTACCAAGCACAATACTGATTTTTATTTGAGTGAGCAAGATGTACGTGAAATCATTAGAATTAACGATGAAGTGTTATTTCATCGAGTGTCGTTCCTTGAACAACTTGAATTTTGTTCATATTATTATAAGGTCATTGCAATAATTAAATCAATGAGGGGTCTTGCTAGTCATATGGAACTTTTGTATTGTTTTATGGATGTTGCACCAGAAAGCTCATTAGCTACTACTCTTAGAGAGTTTATGTTTTCGCATAAGAATAAAATTATGTTTGATTTAGAGCTTGAGTGAGCAAGATGTACGTGGAATCACTAACCATGCTAGTGGATTAGAACTCTTGTATTGTTTTATCGATATTTCATCAACAAAATTTTGTTTATCGACTAATACACTTAGAGAAATGTTATTTTATATATAAAAATAAGGTTATGTATGATTTAGAACAATAAATGATTTTTATGTAAAATAGTCTCTCAGTTTGCTGTAAAGGGAGAGAGAAAAATGAAATAAATCATCATAGAAATATTTTATTTAGTTTCATAAAACAATAATAAACATATATATGAAGTATGAACAATAATAATGATATGACGGATATATAAACTCAAACAATTATGGTGATAAAGAATAATGACCATAAGGTAAAGTGTTTATCCCATTACCAATTATGTGTCTTTTGCTGTCGGAAGGGCTGAGGGCAATTTTATTTTGTTCGATTGTATACAATTTAAAATCGAATGAGCGGATAGATCTTTGTATGCGATACATCTCAATCCCTTCTCCCAAACATCTAACATAATCTTCGAATGTGATTGTATTCCTCAACACATAATCCCACACCTCCTTCGCTCCCTTTGTTGGGTTACGATCCTGAACTGCATAACTATACATCTTGGATCTTAACCCTACAAACTTATCCATAATCATCCCCCCATTCTCATCCTTCATTAAGCCGACTACTTTTTCATTTACAAGTGGAATCTCAAAGTTGTTGTTTAGCGCATAATCGCTCGTATCGAATTTATGAATATATTTATTGATGATGCTCTGATGAATATCATCATCAGTAATTATATGATAGATCAAACTATCTGCGTCAGTATAACATAATCTTATCATTTCAGGATCTTTATAAAGTGTAAGCATGAAGTAGTAATGAAAATCATACACACATGTTTTAGAAACGTCCAAAATCGTCATACCCACATAAATTGGTTTATTGAATAACACTTCTGATTTATTTTGTTCAATGGCCACTAGATTCTCTTCAAATATTTTACTACTAATAAAACTGGGTTGTGAAATATAATAACGAGCTCCATAAGGTCCATACCATTTGTTAACTAATTTTACCGCTCTATGCTTTCGCACGTTCTCCATCGATTTCCCGAAAATAGCATTGATGAGCAACTTGAATAGTGCTATCTCAAAGGCGTTCTTAGATTCCGCTCTCAATCTAGTATTCAAATCAATATAGACTTTCAACCACGGCGCTTGTTTAAACTCTAGAACTCTATGGACTTCAGTTAGTAGAATTCCTAGAGTCAAACATTGTTTCAAGTTCCTGTAATGAATGATATATCCTGATTTTTCATGAAAAGTTGTAAATAATTTTGGTAATTTACTACCCGGTGGAGCTGTATGAGTTGGACAAAGAGGGAGATCTTTATGAAGGTCATGCAATGTTGTAGGATACTCAAAATCAACCTCTAGAATGTACCCGATAGGGCTTTCATCGGAAACATTTTGTACGTCGATATTATCAACATTTTCAACCCACTTAAACCCATCGTAAGGTAAATATTGAATCATAGCCCACCCATATAGATTGCACACATCAAAATACATTAAATAACTATTTTCTTCTTGTGGATTGTGATTATGCATATATTTATTGTTCGCTTTTGCAAATCGATTACTGCATTGACTCACACCCCTCTAATCCCCCCTTCCAAAAATAATACCATATCGATATCTTTCAAATATTGTAGCGATACGTTCGCATATTTTAGCATACAATCCCATGTGAATGATGGAACAGTGAAGTAGTGTGCGGGGTCTAAATAAAACAGGCTCATGCATTTGTTTCGAAAATTCTCGAATACATCGGCCAGCAATAAAACGTCTGTTTTCAAATACAAATCCGAATAATCACCTAAATTTTTACACTCAAATCGATTCCAAACTGATTGAGCGTGTTGATAATCTTCTTCACTTATCGATTCATCTCGAAGTTTATTGAAGAATTTCTCGATCGGAGGAAGATTTTTATCGTTTAATTTCCCCCACTCATCCATGTGTTCGTATGGGAAAACTCCTTTACGTGTTAACAGTTTCAATTTCTCTTGAGATAAGTGGGAAGACTCGCATTTCAAAATAGTCAAGTCATCCTCACTCAAATAAGAAACTAATTTATCTAAACTTGAATACAAAATACACGAGTCTATAAATCGAAATTTAACAATAGAATTTGTGGAGCTTCTGGTGAAACTTAAATATTTCTCTTTATTCAAGGGGAGCACCTGAATATTTTGTTTAGACGATCTAGCCAAATCTCTAATTAATAAAAACATACCGTACCCACTCAAATTGTGAGCTACGACCGGTACCACAAATTTATATTTATAATTTAAATTGCAATCTTGGTGGTCTAATCCTCGATGTTTTCCTGTAAAATGGCAATGATCTTTAACACGAATATCCTCCTATTTGAACAACACACCACAAATGTGACATTTGGTTTCATACATTATACTGACTATACTAATTCCACCAAAATCAATGGGTATATTGCATTTTAGTTTCAGATCGATGAATTCTCCAATTTTATCTAATTGTTCAGTTAACCATTTAGCCGGATTAGGCGCTGTATAACTATTGTAACGTGATAGGGAATCGTTGAAATGGCATTTCAGGTAGAAGCCTACACTGTAAGCTTCATGTAGCTGCGTTTTGGATGGGTAATAATAGAGCTTCAAAATCAAAGTAGATAATGTAAGGTACAGGCAGTATGTTTGAATGATTTTTAAATTTCAAATAATCCTCTTCGGGGAATGTTATTTTACAAGTATTCATCTTACCACAATCCTCGATATGATTATTGTACTTGATCTCACTTTTAAAATTATTCAAACATCTCTCACATGAGCAGGTTTTATTTTTAGTGGTAATTTGAGAATTTACTAGTCTTGATAAATTTTTGATTAAACAGTAATGAAATTTCACTATCGGATCTACTTGAATGGAGGAGGAGGATTCCTCTTCGCGGTAATACTTGTCTTGAATCAATAATAAATTGAAGTGTTTTTCGAGTTTATTTTTGGTCAGGTATGCAGGGAGAACCTTTAATTTCTCCCCATTTTCATTTTTACTGCTACTACATAGTTGTAGAACAAACACATGAATAGAAATATTATTATTTTTCTCAAATACAGGAATTTGTGAAATGGGTAGGGGAAATGTTAAACTTTGCAAATTCAAAATTGTACTAAAATGCGGATATGAAGATACTCGATCTGGATGTGTGTTAGTAGCAGGATGCAATCCAGCTGTTACTGCCCAAGAAAACAGTATTCGTCATAATTTTTAATGTTAATAACTGCATGCTTAAGCTGGATTTCTTTAGATGAAACAATATAGGAAGATCCTGAATTGATAGTTTCATGTTTATTAATATTGATTTCTAGACTTATCACATCTCTGAGGCTCCAATCACTATCTATTTCAGCGAATTCTTCCAGTTTAACTTGGAGTTTACCAATGACATACTCCTTAAACCACTCCAATAAATTGGTCGAAGTATCTATTGGAGCGGATTTTGTATGAAAATATTTGAATTCACCTGGATAAGCTCTTCATTAACATTGGGTTTGATATATTCACAACAAAATGTTGTGGTGACTTTAATAAAATTGTATATGTGTTAACTTTTGACAACTCCAGAACTAAAGAGATTAAGAGCATCATACAAAAAATTTAATGGGTTTAAATGTGAAATATTTATTATCAACCCAGTTCGAATTCGTTGAGAAAATGCAGACTTACAATCTTCCCAACGAATACGATCGCTTTGATTTTTATTTGAGGTTTATTTCGAATTTGTAATAAAATTTTGAATCTTCTTATAAGCCCCACATTAGCTTGAATTTGATTTTTCTCCCCTAAATAGAGTGAATCTTTAGTTAAATGCCTATTAAAAGTTCGTATATATTTAGTTCGAAAATCTATCCACTTTTGTGTCTCTTGAGGAGAGAATTTTGATTTAACGAGGTTCTTATGAGCTTCACCGATAATTCCAACAATTTCAGAACTAAGTTTCGCGATGGACGACTCCATAAAGATAATAGGATAAACACTTCACCTTACAATAAATGAAACGATTTTAACGTTAAGGTTGCTGCTGATGCGGCTACTTCCTCTCTGCTCCTATATCAATACTTGCCGGTACTTAGTTTTTCCTCCCCTTGGAAAATATAGCCTACAGTTGATTGATCATTTTTTGGTAGGAACCACTGGAAACTTTCCAAGCTCGACCAGAACAGCTGCACCAAATTTTGTTCGGGTTGGTTTCAATCTCTTGATTTTATTTTCAAAAAATCCGTTTCTCTAACAACAAAAATGGAAAATCCTTAATAAAACAAAACACCAAAGATGATTTTACATGTGAAATTGGAGTGAAAAACAACTTATTGATATGGAGTTAATTCGAATTGTTTCAATTTGAAGTGAAAGTTTTCTTAGTAAAATAATAATATAGACTCACCTTTTAGATATAAGCACTACACAAAACACGAGTTGATTGTTTAAGGATCGAATGTATAATGACTAAGATCATGCAATCGCATTCCTAGATAACTAATTCCACTCGCAGTTGCTTACGTAAGTAATGACTAATGAAACGACAATTAAATTCGCTTACTAGCAAGTCTAGACTAGGGTATATCACTTATTGTTATTTGTTTACCTAATGAATGACTCCATTGTATTCAATTACACGCGCTCGTATGAACTGAATGTGATGACGCACGAGTATGCAAAATGAATTGCTTCCACGTGTTCTCATATACTCAATGTGGTTTCTGGTGTGATAATTTCATATACGTAAGTAATCATTTAACGTTAAGGAAATTTGCAGGTTATTTTAAAAGTTCATTATTTTTGGAATTACGGTGTGGTTCAATGATAGATGACAGTATAGCTACAACATGAGTCAAATTTTTGAAATTCCTCGCGCAAACATCAGCAAAACACCTCATAGATGTCGTCCTTTGACGTTAGCTGTTCTGACATTGACATTCAGCTATGATAGTTCATCGGTTTATTAATAGATGGTGATATAGTAATATTTCGAATTGGGGTCTCATAGATATCGTCCTTTGACATTAACAGTTCTAACATTGACATCAAAGCTATGATAGTTCATCGGTTCATTAATATATCGTTTTTTGAATTGAGATGGAACTGTGATAGTTCATCGGTTTATTATTAGATGGCGATATAGGCTACAACATCAGTAATATTTTGAAATGGAGTCTCATAGATGTCGTCCTTTGACGTTAACTGTTCTGACATTGACATCCAGCTATGATAGTTCATCGGTTTATTATTAGATGACGATATAGGATACAACATCAGTAATATTTTGAATTGGAGTCTCATAGATGTCGTCCTTTGACGTTAACTGTTCTGACATTGACATCCAGCTATGATAGTTCATCGGTTCATACATTTCTCGCGCAAAAACATTAACAAGATACCTCATAGATGTCGTCCTTTGACGTTGACAAGTATGCATGACGGTTGATCGGTTCATTCATAGATGTAGTCATTTGAAGTTAACTGTTCTGACATTGACATTTAAGTATGATAGTTCATCGGTTCATTGAAAGATGGCGGTGATGTGGCTATAACATCAGTCATATTTTGAATTGTGGTTTTGACGTTTACTCTTCTGACATTGACATTCGGTTCCAACGTCGGCCATGATAAACATCACCAAAACACCTCTACGTTTGAATTTCGCGGGTAGATGACGTCACATCAACTAACCTCACATTCTATGATCCAGACCTCTATGATCGGAAATTCTGTAATCATCGTAAGCTCTATGGTTACGTTTTGAATTTCGCGGGTCCATGACATCACATACAACCAACCTCACATTCTATGACCCAGACCTCTATGGTCGGAAGTTCGATGATCATCGTAAGCTCTATGGTCACGTTTAAATTTCGCGGGTTAGTAACGTTACATCCAAAGTTGCGCGCGCAACGTCCGGTCGATGAGTCATTTCCTGGCGCAGAAGTAGTCCACTTAATCTACTAAGATGTGGAAGATGATGCCGCCTGTGGTGGCATTGGTGTCATTTGTTGTGGTAAACATGGAGGATTCTAAGAAACGCGCGTTCCATTCAGCCATATATCTTCCACTCTGATGATAGAATAAAGATACGTGTGTAGTGTGGTGAAATCCTATATATGAATACATTAAATTGATCATCCCTACCCATCCATCGGTTGCTATTCGGTGCGATCACACTCGCCATCAGCATCATCCTTTAGACGAATAAAAATACTCCCCATTCGATGTTAGGATTATACAATCTGTTTTCAACTCAGCCATTCCTTTCTTCTCCCCCTTTTCACCATTACATACACTGTTCAACTGTATTAGAACGATAATTTTGTATTCGTAAAATTGTATGTCTCTACTCAGTCCTCTTACATTCACACACAATTCGCTCAGTTTAAATTTGTGTTCTTCGGAACACATATAAACTCTGATGATTCTGATTGAAAATATTATCGTGACAACATCATTCCAGGTCGTCGCTAATGAAATATATTTTGAAACGAAGAGTTACAACATCAACTTTTTCACGACTATCATAGTTTAAGAACTATGCTGACCAATGAGATCGACAGAGAGTTACCCCCCTCATCCCCCTTCCACGGCTTTATCTATGGATGGGAGAGCCATTTGAGTAAATTTTCAATGTGAAAATGAACTTAGCAGCGCGCGCTTGCGATTCTGATGTACCTACATAGTCTACCAATAATTTCATATAGTCTTGGATAGTAGACTTCCGCGGACAGCTAATCTTGAGAAATCTTATCTTCCGGATGGATTCCGCGTCACAATGGCTCGCGGAATCTATCCGGAAGACAAGATTTTTCAATTTCATATAGTTAACGGTTACTGAAGTTTGTATAAAATTTGAACTCGATATAAGAAACTATAAAAGAAACTATCTATTCTGGAAAATACAACTGAGTCAACGCGTTCTAATGAATAGAATAGAATATAATAGAATAATTTATTCATGCTGAATACCAAGTATTGACTTACATTCTGTAACGGTTCGCCATTACGTGATTTGAAGAACACTGTAATGAACAGTTTAAGACTCCTTTTTGGTTAGGAAACTTGTCCGATGACATCTCAGAGACATCTATGCGTTCAATAACATTGATCATTGAAATTAGTTTGCCTCAGGTTCGATAGCGCAAGTATCGCGGGGAGGGGAAGATATCAGAACGGAAGTCTCAAGCGGTCATTGTGGTGACAGTATTGATCTGTTTCTGTAATTAGAATACTGGATGTTCAGTCCCTGAATAGGTTATTTTTGAGTGGAAGTAATTATCAACGTATCTCACGGCATGTCGCACAATCGATCTGCATTTAGCATGATTCAATGAATATCGTTTCCATCATTGCAGGGATTGTTGTAATAGTTGTATGAAATCAATCAATTACTGCTTATTGGGTATACATATACAGGGTGTTCCATCTCAGACGAGCCACCCCGTATATTTCTTATCCCATAGTGAGTGGAAAAATCTCTTGAAACCCATCGAATGATTTTGTTTGGGGGACATCTTTTGACGCTTGAACGAGCAACCCCCTAATAGATGGCGCTTCAACCCCTCAAAATTGAATAGAGGAGAGGGGTTGAGTGATACGTCATTTGAAAGGTCTTGGAAGCCTCTTCACAACGGTGTATGAAAAACGTGAATCTGATGAACCGTTTTTGCCAAAACTTAATTTTGTTGCTCGAATGCGCCACCTTGAATATTTTGTTTAATTGTACAATGTACAAGTTCATTTTTATTAAGCCTTTTTTACAAACTTAAACAATCTTCAAAAATCACATTCGTAAAAAAATTGAATTGTGTTGTCATGCTTACAATGAAAAAAATTAAATCTGCGTGTTTAAATCAAATGTTCAAATTGTCCTCGATTGACTTTCATATAATAATACATTCTCTCAAACTAATAAATAGAAAGAACAGCAAAACATTTCCTTATGTTGCCTTAATTTTTTGTTCTTAGAAGGTGTTTAGGCATAACTGTAGAATTTGGAGCGATACAAATCCTCATGTATTTCGAGAAGCTCACACTCAACATCGGGAAAAGCTAAACGTTTGGGTAGGAATTTTGGGAGACCACCTAATTGGACCTCTGTTTATTCCTGGTAATTTAAATGGTGAAATTTATCTTGAAATGTTGGAAAATGCGATTGATCCGTTAATAACTGAACAATTAGAAAACGATCCTCTACTACTTGAACAACAATTGCATTTCAAATAAGACGGAACTCCTCCTCACTACTCCGCACCAGTCCGCCAATACCTCAATTTGCAATACTCCGGTCGTTGGATTGGAAGAAGAGGTCCTATGGAGTGGCCTGCCCGATCTCCTGACCTGAACCTTCTGGACTTCTTCTTCTGGGGACATCTTAAGTCCAAGATTTTTGTGACTCAGCCTGAAAATTTGGACGAACTACGCCAACGAATTCTAAATGAGTGTCGTCAAATAACTCCAATTATGCTGAACAATGTTAGAGACGGTCTTCAGTCAAGATTGTATTACTGTATGGAAGTCAATGGAGGACAATTTGAACATTTGATTTGAACACGCAGATTTAATTTTTTTCATTGTAAGCATGAAAACGCAATTCCATTTTTTCACGAACGTGATTTTTTGAAGATTGTTTAAGTTTGTAAAAAACGTTTAATAAAAATGAGCTTGTACATTGCACAAATAACCAAAATATTCAAGGTGGCGCATTCGAGCAACAAAATTAATTTTTGGCAAAAACGGTTCATCAAATTTACGTTTTTCATACACCGTTGTGAATAGGCTTCCAAGACCTTTCAAATGACGTATCACTCAACCCCTCTCCTCTATTCAATTTTGAGGGGTTGAAGCGCCCCCTATCAGGGGGTTGCTCGTTCAAGCCTCAAATATACGTCAAAAGATGTTCCTCAAACAAAATCATTCGACGTGTTTCGGGAGATTTTTCCACTCACTATGGGATAAGAAATATACGGGGTGGCTCGTCTGAGATGGAACATCCTGTATATTACGTCTGCCACGCTCATTCAGAGTTATTACAAATTACAATATCAATCCACGTGTGCAATTCATTTCAAGCAATTCAGGTTTTTATGCTAACCGGCAAATTCCAACATTTCAATTAATATTCTTCCAGTCACATTTCAATCATTATTCTTTCAGTCACATTTTAATTATTATTCTTTCAGTCACATTTTAATTATTTGCTAATTTAAGTATCAATTGTAATAATTTAATTCTTTCAGATTAATTACTACTACGAGCCCTGAGATTAATTACTTTAATTTGAGCAGGTTGGGCCAATAAAAACCGACACAAAGCGGTTCGTTTCAATTCGGCAAGATACAAGAAAAAAAAAACAAATTCAAATTATGATACAACTAAGAAGAATAAAAGCTTGAAACTATTAAATCAGAACTGAAAATCTGAAAATTCCTTAAGTGTATAAAAACAATGTTCAGTAAGAAAAATGTTAATGACCCTTGAAAAATTGTCGAGTGAGAGCTCTCTAATCAGTAGTGGCAGTTTATTGGAGAAAGTTGGACCCCAATAATTAACGATATCTCTGCTACGTTTTATGCGGTGATAATTAATGTGTAAATTACATTTCGCTCTAATGTTGACACAGTGCATATCACATCGAGTTGAATATTCGTTAATATGTGTTTTAACATATATTAGACAATGTTGAATGTAAATGCAAGGGAGAGACATAACTTTAAGGTTCTTAAAGGCTTGCTGACAGTTTTGTCGGTAAGACAGATTCTTTATAATCCTAATTGCTTCACGCTGAATCTTGGAAACATGAGACATATTTGCTGAGTGACCCCAGACTGAAACGCCGTAACTGATTTTCGAGTGTATTACACCAAAATAAGTTGTCAGCATTACATTAACAGATACAATTTAAGTTTTTTACCACGTAAATTCCTTTAGCAATTGATGAAGCAACTTGATCACAATGTTTCCTCCAAGTTAATCCTTTATCTAATAGTAGTCCAAGAAATGATATAAATTCACAATTGTTTGAGTCCGATATTTATCTCAAGGAAAAACAGGAGGTCACAGTTTTTTGATCATTAATATTGAATTTATTATGTGTGAGCCAGTTAAGCAAATTAGTTCGACTCTCCATGAGTGAATTGAGTTAGTCAACTAAGTCTGTATTAACCCTTGATGCGGTTGTAGTATAGGAATCTTCCATCCCTATACGAGTTAACCTAATATGTTTAGATCTCGGATCTGGGCCACCAAGCAATATGTTTAATATATTGAACATGTTGATTGACACAGATACCTTGACATCCTAGACTAGTTAGTAGGTCAATAACAATAACATGTAATGACATACTATATATATATATATATTTACATATATATACATATATATATATATATATATATATATATATATATATATATATATATATATATATATATATATATTCATAAAGGGTACGTTGTAGCCTCCAAAGTAGATACTGGAGATACGTTGACACCTCATATATGACGTTGTCACCTCCGAGGCGACAACGTTCTCGCATGTTTTCATTGCCTCTGGCCTCAGTAGGCTTTCCAGAGCCCTAAACCGAAATTTTTGTCGGAGGCCACAAAGTAGTCTCTATACTCACAAAAGAAATTTTTAGTTCCGGTATATACCGCTGGCGCTGGTGTCGAACAAAGCTTATGGGGAGGGCACGTGGTCGCCTCCGATTATATAAATCTTATTTTTGCATCACATACGTTATGCTGCCGCCTCCGCTAAATGGCAACGTCGGGAAAGAGGTAATGTTCGTATTATTTCTATGAGTATGTGAAGCTCGCGGAATTATAAAATGAGTGCAGTCACATATAACGATGTCATCAAAAACTAAGATGTTTTAAAAATATGCAGTCAGTACCAACAATCATTTAACATTTACAAGCCAACAAATGTAATTACTGTATATAGTATCACACTATTCGATGAATCTTTATAGTAACGTAACCTCTGAATGTTCTTCGTAATTTTCATTCGTTTATAAATTAGAATGCACCTAAATATCCAACAGATATCTAGTATTTTGAAATAATTCAATTCTTAATGTGGTATATCCTTGATATTTTAATTTGTAGTGCTTTCCATTGAAGGCTGATATTATTCAAAGATAGCATTATGTGAAGTTATCTCATCCGAGCGAGTCTTTACATTTCGCCGACATCTTCGTTGGCGTAGTGAGAACTGCATGTATCGTCACTGTAGACATTCGGCTTATGCTAGTTGCGCTTTGATTGTAACAATCGAACATAACAGTGAATATGTTCGTGCATAGTCGAATCATAATGTTAAAAATGGGAAGACGTGATGGGGCTCTTTGCAAAAATAGAGTAAAATTCACAGGAATAGGTCTCCCGGATACAAAATTATGGTTTGGGTGTGCTTGGAGTAGTAGGGGAAGAATAAAAATTTGAGTTTTTTCGTTTCTAAAGGACCACAGCGAAATTCATAATGCAAAGAATGCTCTTTCCATAATACAGCTCTCAAAAAATCAATGGTGGAAGCCGTTACTTTATGGTAATTTATCATTTTGATTACATGAAATAATAACTATTTTGTTTTTATACCACTTTTAATAATGATAACGTGGAAACGTAACTATAGTTTCAACACCGAAGTGCCATCATCAAACAATTAGGAAATTATGAAGAAATAAATGAAACAGTTCAAGTATGAATAGACTAGAGTTGAGTAGGGTTGAGATTAAGGGATCAACGGAAATTCCAAAAATAGGTACATCCTAGGAAAGCACAGTATTATATAGTAAACATAGCAACAATTTGTGAATCAGTGTGACCATAATTTAATATTCTAAGAATTATTTGAAGAGCGGTTTGAAAGACAGCACAGTATTACATAGTAAACAAGGTAACAATTTGTGAAATAGTGTGATTATAATTTAATATTCTAAGAATTATTTTAAGAGTGGTTTGAAAGACAAATGAAAAGATCACTTTGATATAGGTCTATCTGTACATTGAGGATATTTTTATTACAGTTTTTGACACCTATATAAATTTCTATCGATTCTAATGTATTCAATTTAAAACCTCTGGTTTGGTTATGTGAAATGCTTAGGCTATCTAAGTTAGGGAAACTATGACCAGTTTGTAAAAAATGATTTGCAAAGGTTGAGTCAGGTTTGTTGAGTCTAAACGAGCGAAAATGTTCTTCGAATCTTAATTTGAAATTAGGACAAGTTCTACCTATATAAAAGTAATCACAGTCAGGGCAAATCATCTAAACTCCAGGTTTTCTATATTTATTGGTTTTGTCTTTGGCGTTGTATAAAAGATGGGAAAGTTTATTTTGAGGTTTGAAACTGATTTCAAAATTATGGCTTGATGAAATAAATATAGTCGTTCACTGTACCAAAATATGCCAAAGAAATGAATTTAGTGGTTACATCTATGTGTTTTATACGCGGATAAATTTAATAGAAAGTTAATTGTTGTTGTTTGCGATAAATTAGTTTAATTATTTGATTTACCGGGAAACCATCATTGATGGCTATTTGTTTTATCGTGTTCAACTCAAAAGTGAGGTGTTCTATTGACAATGGTATCCAAAATGCTCTATGGATTATTGAGTGATATGCTGCTAATTTATGGGTACGAGGGCTAAACGATGAGTTCGGAATAGTAATGTCTGTACAAATGGGTTTCCTGTAGATATTGAAGTTTATTTTATTATGGTCACGTATTAGTGTTAAATCAGAAAAGTTTAATGTTCTATCTTTTTCTGTTTCCAACGTGAATTAAATTTTTGGGTGAAGTTGGTTAATAAATGAAAGAAAGGAATTTAATTGTCTGGATGTTCCTTTGAAGAAAGCAAGTACATCATCTACGTATCTATACCAAAATTGAATATGTTTTTTTGCTGATGTGCAGTTCATAATTCTGTCCTCCAGATCAGACATAAAACGTCTGCTAATAGTGAACTCAATGGGTTACCCATAGCGAGACCTGAACTCTGTACATACAATTTATTATTAAATTGACAATCGTTTTGACTCAAGCATAGGTCAAACGCGAGTTCTATTTTATTTTGAATTAAAGGGCTAATATGTGATCTATCTAAAATGCTCCTGATTAGAGACTTACATTCTGAAGTTGGAATATTTGAAAACATGTTTGAAACAACAAAGGAAACTAAAAAACCATTGGTTGGTATATGGTGTGTTTTGACTAATTCGGAGAATTCGAGAGAATTTTTAACAGTAAATTTAGATTCAAAATTAGTGAATTTCTTGAATTTCTGATTTAATTTGATTGCAAGGTCCCTCTTCGGACTATTGATGTGAGACACTACAGGTCGTATGGGGGCAAGGACTGCTATTAATGAGTTTATATTTTTCGAAACCACTGTCAAATTAAATTTCACCATTTTGTAGGAATTGTTTTGTTTTTAATTGAAAAAGGTTAGTTGGGTCTTTACGTATTTCGTTTAATAAATACTGACATTTTATCCTCATAATCTTGTTTAGGGATTTAACGCTATGTAGTAAATTGAAAAATCTGATTTGATTCGAAGGTATTTAAAAAGCGGGTCTTCTAAGATCAATTACAACCTTTTATCTTCAACCGTTAATTTGTCATTAACGAATTAATGTTTTGATTAACAATTTCTTTTTCAGAAAGTTATAACTATTTTCACATAATAGCTGAAAAATATTGAGTTTTTATCACAGAAGTTGTATTTCTATTATTCTTCGGATATATTGCATATTAAGCTAGTAACTAACAATTCGAAGAAACCAGTCTTTGGAAAGGTTTTTTCACTCAAAACCCCCTGCAATGGCTAAATATGGATAATACCTATCAATCATATATCGTCCTACACAGAAATTATCAATTCAAAGCATTTGTTCAATTGTTTAAAAAAGGCTACATGAACAAAAAGAATATCTCTGTAGTAAAATGTTGTATTAACAAGTGGTCTTGGAATCAATTCGCAAAATGAAAACTTCACGCCTAAAAAGACCCAAATGCTATAGTCGGAAGCTGAAATATCTATTTTTCCTGTGTTGCTCCGGTTTTCTCACAATTGTTTATTTAAATTTTGTGGAGCAAAACTTGAGTCGAATTGAAGGTAATACGTTGTTAACCTTACTACGATAAAAGTTTCACAAAATCCGTTAGATATTTTATATGTTTGCATCACTTTCAAAAAGATCAGTTTATCATCGCCTGACGGACAGTAGCGTATGGAAGCGCATGAGCGGTGTGAGCGAAATATTCAAAATTCTAGCGGCAGAAGTGGAGGTTTATTTTACTAAACGCCATTTATTAAGAACGGTATGGGCAGGTACATTTCTCTTGAGTTTAAAGTAGGAAAGGAGGGGAATAATAATATGAACAGATTTTGACAAGTCCCTATTCACCACGTGCATTTCATGAGCTTACAGTGGTACGTTTTTCACAGAAATTATATGTTCACTCTGCGTCCATATGCAATCCCCTTCTAGCACTGCCGTTCGAATTTTGGATCTATCGCTCGCACCGCGTTATGCGTTCCCGTATATACGAGTGTAGGATATTTTTCTTTTGACGGCGATAATCTGGTCTTTTTCAAGTGATGCAAACATAAAATATTCAACGTATTTTATAGGACTTTTTTGTAGTTAGATTAACGTATTGCCTTTGATTTAAGTCAACGATTGCTCCTAAAGCAATTAAGTAAATACATAATTTTGTGATAGATATTATCCTTATCTAGGTACTGCAGGAGGTTTTGATTCAAAAAACCTCTTCAAAGGCTAGTGATTTGCTACTAATGTTTTTTTCAATTGGTAATTAATATCTTAATGTGCAGAATAGCCAAACAATAAAAAAGTGCTTCTTAGAAAAAAAATTGTTAGTTAAAACATTAATTTGTTAATAAGAAATTAAGTAAGTGATCTTGAGAGATGTGTATTATAAATACCTCTAATTCTATTCGAGATTCCTCATTTAAGACTCACCGTTCCTAGATTATAACAAGAATAGGAAACATTTCGCAAATAAAACACCATTTAAACACTGAAGTTCGCATATTTGCAAAAAATATTGAGTTTTATAATCAGCGTATTTTTCTATATTATAATCCACCATAATCTTGCTGCGGTTCTGCAAAAACTATTTTAAAAGTTACCCCGAATGACACCTATACTCCTTTGTAGGAGGGACATTGAACACGATCTCAGAAGGCGAATTGTTAAGAATTACCTTGAACAACAACTAAAAGCTGGTGCCCGATTGGAATCAGACAATTAGAAAAAAAATTCCAGGGCTGGTTGTCGAAATTCGAAGAATGTGAGGGTGTAGGTAATGTACCAGGAGATATAGTATTCTCCTTCTGTAACATAAAAAGACAATGGAAAAAACTTTATTAACGTATAATACCAGTATTAATGTTGTTCAGGAATGCAATTGTACAATAACGCATAATTTGCAATTATTGAGAACAGCCAAATTGTGAAACTCTTTGCCTAGTGAGGTCTTTGCAGATGACTTAACTCAGAACTATCCACTCTACGTTCATATGCAATCCCCTCGACCGAAATTTCGTCACTTAAAAATATTGCTCGACACATGCAGTGATCCCCTACTCAATGTTGTTGACAGGAGGGTTGAAGTTGTCGTCAGTATATTTCGGAACATGCGATTTTTTCTAAATATTTCTCAGAAATCAATAGAAAAAGCGTGAATCCCGTTTTCCCAAAATTTGCGGTTCTGATAACAAATTTAACCCTTCTTTCAAGATTTTTGAGCAAGGGTTACTACATCTCTCGTGTATCTGACTAAACTTGGTCGGGCGGGGAGATGCATATGAATGCAAAGTGCACATACAATTTAAAAAGGTACCACTGTGGGCTAGTTATTAAAGACCTGTTACAAATGAAGTGCTTAGAGATTATAAGGTCCAAGTAATGAATAGCGACTTATTAACATCTGTTCATATTATCACCTCTCTCACTACGACAGACTCAAAAGAAAGGTAGCTGCACTTACCGATTTTGATTTTGATTAATGGAGCTTAGGAAAAAGTCTAGCACTGCCGTTCCAATTTTGGTTCTATTATTCGCACCGCGTATGCGTTCTCGTATATACGAGTATACGCTATTTTTCTTCTGGCAGTGATAATGTGGTCTTTTTTTAAGTGACGCGAACATATAAGATATTCAACGGATCTTATGAAACTTTTTTTGTAGTTAGAATAACATATCACCTTTAATTTAAGTCTATAATTGCTCTAACAAAGTTTTAAATCAACAATTGAACACAAAACCGGAACAATAAAATAAAATTAAGATATTTCAGCTTCCGGATATCGGATTTAGGTCTACTAATTTTTGTTTAGCGTGTTAATATATCAAATGCTGAAGACCGCATGTTGATGTGACATTCCACTATGAAGATATTTTAATTGTTTTCAAGCCCTTTTTTTGAACAGTTAAAATAATAACTTTAAATAAATAATTTTAGGACAGTCGCATATAGGAATGTTAGGTAGTATCCGTATCCAGGCACTGCATGAGGTTTTGAGTCAAAAAACCTCTTCAAAGGCTAGTTATTTGGTAGTTCTTTTCCAATTGTTGATTAATAGCTTAATATGTAATATATCCCAATAATGGAACGACTACTAATGCTTTGATATATCCAACATGTGTCAGCCAATATCAGGTACGATTTACAATAAATTCGCGGGTACAGGTCACACTGACACATATACTCATTATTCTAGCCTTCACGTACGTTTGGGTCTCACGATCATCATCAGAAGATGATTGTTATTTTTTGTACAATCTCAACATAAAAAAACAAATTCTCCAATTTTACGGTAATTCGAATAACAGTTATCGGAGAAGTCTAGAGATATTTGGAGAATAGCATACAAATAAGATGTCTTCTGATGATGGTCATGAGGCCGAAACTTACGTAAGGACGAAAATAATAGGTATGTGTTAATTTGACATATCTCATGAGAATTTATATACAGGATCTCCCAGGTTTTAGTAGCAGAACTTCAACAGTCGATAGAAAATTCGATTTTGAGAAAAAAGTTCCTATAAACATATATACACAGATGCTTAATTTTTGAGATACAGGGTGTTGAACTTTATAGAAAATTTCCTAATTTTGCTAGTATCTCCGAAGATAATTAAGATGTCAGAATGAAATTTGGTGTCGTGGATGCATAGAAAAGTCACCATATTTGCACATAATTCAAGACCGGTATTCGGTATTGCTCCCAGTGGCCTAGATATAGGTATTCAATAACAATAAATAGACCCCAAAAGTGTTATCACAAGGTTATCACAAATAAGGTCTTCTGACATTCCTCTGTACCCGGCACCATTTCACGGCTAATTTAATTTTTGTGATTAGCTACCACGACCACGAAAATCGGTGAAATAGAGGAACCTTAAATTAAAGAGCGTCGTTGAGTGACAATAATAAAATAAGCTGTCATTTCTAATCTGTACAGCGATATATTACAAAGAAAGGCCGAATAACAAATTTTTATTTCCAAAAATGTTCAAGCCAGATAACTACAATGTACTTTAATTAATAGTAAGTTCACCTACAAGAGTTAACACGACACCATTTTCTAAATTTTGTGTGTTAATTTTGAAGAAATTGATCGAAATGATTCCCATTTTCTTGTATACATGGTTCATTCGCAACGTCGTATAATAGATATTCTAACTTCAACGAAAACCTTTTTCCAATTTTCATCAGATTTTCATGGAGGTGGTATTAATCACAAAAATCAAATTTGTCGTGAAACGGTGCCAGGTACAAAGAAATAGCAAGAGACCTTATTTGTTTGGAGTTAAATACTGCAATTTGTTACTGAAAAGTAACCTATACAGGATGATAACACTTTTCGGGTCAATTTATTGTTATTAAATACCTATATCTACGCCACTGGAAATATTATTGGTCTGAAATTATGTGCAAAAAGGGTAACCTTTCTACACATCCATGGTACTGAATTTCATTGCGATAAAGATATCTCAATGAAATGATAATCAAGAGATTATCTTCGGAGATACAAACAAAATTACGGCATATTTTATAAAACTCAACACCCTTGAGCTTCTGTGCATATAAGTTGATAGGAACTATTTTTCTCAAAATCAAATTTTCTATCAACTGTTGAAGTTCTGCGACTATGACCTGGTACACCCTGTATAACTATCAGTTTCTTAGAAAATTAATGAATAAAAACCATAATTTGTTAATAACAAATGAAAGGTCGTAAGTGATCTTAAAAAATGTGTATTATAAATATGTTTGATTTGGATCTAGATTTCTTATTTACGACTCACCGTTCCTTGATAATAGCAAGTATTGGAAACATTTTGCAATAAGTTACTGTTTAAAAATTGAAGCTCGCAGATTTTGAAAAAATTATTTAGTTTTTAAATCAGCGCATTTATCTACACTATAATCCACCATGAACTCGTTGCTGTCCTGCAAAAACTATTACCCTGAATGACCTATACTCATTTGTAGGAAGGAATTACCTTCTACAACGGCTACAAGCTGGTGCGGTGTCTAATTAAATTCAAAGTCATCAAGACAAACAGAAAAAAAAACTTTAAATTCCAGGGTTGGTAGTCGAAATTTGAAGAATGTGAGGGTGCAGTTTATGAACTCTTATAACATAAAAAGAGAATGCAAAGAAAGTTGATAATCTAAATAACTTTGATCCTATTTTATGAAGCTCGATCAAACTTTATCGACTTGTGGTACTCGTATTGATATTGTTCAGTTCAATTTTACAATAATGCATAACTTGCAATTATTGAGATCGGCCAAATTGTGAAACTCTTAACCTGGTGAGGTTTTTTCAGAAGACTAAACCCAGAACTTTGAGATTGTTGATCCTGAATCTAATTATGTCAAAAAAGAATTCGATATCAACGATATTACATTCATTAAGCTGACTGATACCGAAGATACATGTTCCTTTAAAATGGGCGAAAGTGAAGATATTCTTCAATCTCTACTGGTACCAGAGGGCTGTTCTCGAGGAGTAGTTGTACGCGAGTTTATAAGCTTCAGGAAACGACGTCCACGATTGAGACGAATTTTCAACTTTCCAAATAATAAAAATGCAACCTTGCGTTGTGAGTTTATCAAATAATCAACTTTTTTTCTATCAAAATGTCCTAGGTTTACCCAACTGACTTCTATGATTAAGTAATTAGTTTCACTTATCCAATAATAATACTATGTGAAACGAGTTTGACAAATAATTTTCTACACTTAAACTTTTTGATAATATGTATAACTGTATACCGTAAAGATCATAACAGTATCACATTGTCACTAGAACTAGTGAACTAAACAACGTGGAGGTGATGTGTCTATCGCAGTTATAAAAATCATCAATATCTAAAGAACTAACTGTCTTAGGAAACAACAAAGTGTTAAAATCCAACTTCAGAAGTCTCACTTAATATTATCCGTAACTCACTTTCCGCTAAATTCTGAAACCGAATCCTATTTAGAACATTTATGCCTACTCGAATTATCAGTATAGCAGTATTATTATTGAGTAGATAGGTGTATTCCAAAATAAATGAATGTAGATGACACAGTTTCATGATATTATCAATGGAATCATTGACATTTGGTCCCTAAAATGCTCATTGTGCAAACGAATTACTAAAAGTATACAAAAACTAATTTTCGAGAGGAATTGCTAATAAGCAATTCAAAAGAATATATATATATAGAAGACTATAATTTGTCCTTTGAGCTAAGGGAAACGGTGTAGACCTATTTGACTGAAAATAATTTTATAAATGAATCAAAAGAATTTTGCAATTAAGTAAAAACTAACAAAGCCTATATGAGTTGTATGTATTTCGATAATATATTATAAAACCCTTCTTCCTTCCAGAATATATACTGTGAAAAGAAATTGAACAATCTCCCTATAGAAAGGTACCCGCTTTGATTCCTCTCAATAATTTATCCTCAGTTCACATTTCTTATACTGATATAATTAATACCATTTCTCATCCCAAGCTTAATTCCTGATGGAATACCAGACTATTTTGAAAGACACTATAATCACAATTTAGCTCATCCTTTCTTCTTAATTTATAATAAATATCTAAGTGAGGGTGAATTCCCCATAAGCTTTCAGAGTAATTCCTGTACATAAGTCGGAAAGAAAATCACATGTTCATAGATACCGACCAATATGAATTAATTAATTTTGCTGAAATCAAAAGCGCATCAGTCGTTGAGGAGAATATGAGGTGAACTGTGTATACATATATTAAAGACCCAGCACGCAGGTATGGAGGTGTCGATATGACCTCCGGTGATGTGGCAACACCTTCGGAGGCAGCAACGACCACAAGGTGTACGCATATATACAATTTTCGGAGGCCACATGATACACTCTGTGCTGCTTCAAAAATTTGGAAATCATTTCCCCTCTCAAGAAATCCGAATTGGTTATCATTTCAACACCCCATATATAAATTTTATATCAATGTAACTCAATCAGAAGACCCGGAGGCGACAACATACCGTGCATCAATATATATATATATATATATATATATATATATATATATATATATATATATATATATATATATATATATATATTCTTTTGTTGATATTCTTGAACCATTTGTAATATTTGTATGTTTTCTTGGTATATTGGTTCGTATATATACTGATAATGAAATAAAAATTCTGTTTTGACGTTCCGACAACGTTTATTGCCTTTATCAAAATTGTTGATAAAGGCAATAAACGTTGTCGAAACGTCAAAACAGAATTTTTATTTCATTATCAGTATATATACGAACCAATATACCAAGAAAACATACAAATATATATATATATATATATATATATATATATATATATATATATATATATATATATATATATATATATATATATATTATGCCATTACATGTTATTGTTATTGACCTACTATATATATATATATATATATATATATGTAGAACTGGATTCTCGGGTATTGATCCGCGTTGTGTGGTTTCGGTCCTCAAAAGGACCAATTTCACGACGTTTCGGCAAAGTCGCATTTGCCATCTTCAGGTGATTCGACCGTAGAGTCTGGAAAATCTAGGCGAACTGTTCGCCTAGATTTTCCAGACTCTACGGTCGAATCACCTGAAGATGGCAAATGCGACTTTGCCGAAACGTCGTGAAATTGGTCCTTTTGAGGACCGAAACCACACAACGCGGATCAATACCCGAGAATCCAGTTCTACACATTACGTCCGCGAGAACCTAAGAAGAAACATATATATATATATATATATACTTACGTAGAACATTCAGAGATATAGTATATTCATACATCATTGATGCGGATGGATGGTGTTGTAAATGATTCGTACTTGTAATTATTGTAATTACCGAGAGTGAGACATCAAGCTATAATGGCGTCGAACGTTTGAGTGAAGTGTTACTCTTTTTGTAAGTGCTGTGTTTCAATCCCTATACCTCCATCAGAACCACGGGTCAGCTCAGGGCAAACCGCCCAACCTAAGAGCTGACCCCCACATGGCGATCTGTACCAGTCTTTTCTGAAGAGGGAAAAACAGAAACGAACCGCAAGCATACGGCAGTGATCCTCATATGCCCTACATCCATATACGTACATGGAAAGAATAGGGAAGTAACTACCACATGGGTTACCAGGAGGATAGTAATGGAACATTAAAAAATTGGAAAACGAAATTTCAAAAATGGGAAACGCAAAATCATCGGAAGAGATGGTCAACGTCCAGGCTACAAACAGCGATGGGCTGGAAATGGGCGCCAGGGACAAAACGGGAATTTCTCTCTCTACAACAGAGATACTGGGAATATTAACCCTCATGCTGATGATGATCATCATAGTGTACCTAGTCCACAGGATGGTTAGGAAAAGGATGGTTAGGAGAATCAGAGAGGAGATCAGAAGAAGTCAACCAACATTGTTGTTGTGCTTCGAACATCATGTGAGTAATAACCGTTTTAGACAATTTTAAGTACATTTTAGAAGAATTGAGAGTTTTCAATAGGAATTTAAAGAAGGACAATAGTGTTAGAAAATCAGATTTATCCGCTACTAGGAGGAAATTAGATAAGTTGAATGTAATAACCGAAAAAAATTTTTGAGCTCGAGAAGGACATATTTAACAGAGAACAACATGAACAAAATTTAATTTCAGAGGCAAGGAAATACACAGGTTCAATAGAGAATTCAATTGAAAGTATGGAAAATAGTTTAACCGAAAGATTAAATTGAATTGGTTCGGTTGTTCAAGCGTCAAATATGTCTGAAAAGTTTGATTTACGCACCGCGAATTCCTTACTTCCAGTAATGAATGGAAATAATGACGTCACGAAACAGTTAATCGATGGTATCGAACTATACAGCTACATGCTAGATAATTCTGGGAGGGTATTTTTAATAAATTTCGTTTTAAAAACTAGGCTGAGCTAAAATGCAAAACTGAGAGTCAAAAAAGCATACGACTCAGTTGAGGCATTGGTTCAGGACATAAAAGGTAAACTGCTCACGAGAAAGTCGGAGGCTGCCCTCGCAAATGAATTCCATGGCGCAAAGCAAGGAATCAAAAGCATTGATAGCTTTGGAGGAACTGTTGAAGGTTTATTGCTAGATCTGACAATAGCACAAGCGGAAGGAAACGAAGAGACAGCAAATATCTTGAGGTCGATTAACGAAAGATTAGCTGTAAACATTTTCGCAAATGGACTAAACAATAACGACCTACGCACGATAGTAAAGACTAGAAATTATGACAATTTGGCCGACGCTATTTGTGGAGCAGTGGAAGAAAATAGATCTCTACATACAGAGAAAACCAAAGTGGAAACATTCCACATGCGAGACTATAGAGTCAAGCAAGGTAACAATTTTGACGCAAGGCATCAAAATTATAGAAAACAATACAAGCCCTTCAGAGGGAACAACCAACGTTACAATAAAAATTTTCAACAAAATCAAAGCAGACAGAGTGTTGAACGCTAACACGAACCCTTTAGAAATAATTTTCAAAATAATAATGAGTTCAAACCCAAAAATCAAGGTTGCTTTACAGCTCAAATGGCAGGTAATCTAAACAGTAGTAGCACTTCAGAAGAAGAGGTGAAAAGTTCACTTAAGAATCAGTTTTTCGTTCCGAAAAGAGTGAATGAAAATTTAGGTACAAATGGGATGAATTGTGTAAAAATGAGATATGGGATGAATGAATTAAATTTTCTTATCGACACAGGATCTTCAGTCAGTGTCATTTTCAAGGAAGTTATTCAAAATTCAAAGAGGATGAACGAAAACAAAAAAGTAAACATACAATGAATCGTTAGTTCCGTAATGTCGCAAGGCTCCGTCAACATAAATTTA
The DNA here is from genome assembly GCA_958510875.1 of Endomychus coccineus. NCBI lineage: Eukaryota > Metazoa > Arthropoda > Insecta > Coleoptera > Endomychidae > Endomychus > Endomychus coccineus. The sequence goes on along the minus strand of OY294069.1, from coordinate 95,759,020 downwards.
AAAGTAAACAATATAGCGTTTGAACAAGAATTCATAGTTTTATATCAATTTACTAATGGAATTCAAGGAATACTGGGTTCAAATTTCTTTTTAAAACATAAAGCAATAATAAATTATGAAACTTTTACGTTTTCCTTCATGCTGAATAATGAAAAAATTTCAATGTCAATTCATTCAAGGTATGAATGTTATACAACAATTCCTGCAAGGTGTGAAATTGTACGATACTTCGATGTAAGAGAGAACGAAGAATGCATTGTTTTGAATGAGGAAATATGCAATGGTGTTTTCATTGCAGGCACAATAGTAAAACCGGTACAAGGTCAAGTTCCTGTACGTATTTTAAATTCGAATAAAAGAGAAGTGAAAATTAGGAATTTTATCCCTACTACTGATAAATATCAAATTATAATATATGTAAATTCAAAAAAGATTACATGACAGTTGAGCGAGTGGAGAAACTTTCAGAAAAAGTAAATTTGGACACGTACATGGAGAGGAAAAAACGACTATTGAAAAAATCTGTGCAAAATATGCCGATGGTTTTTCATTTAGAAAACGACCCTCTCACGGTAACAAATATCACAAAACAAGGAATTCATGTGAATAAGGACCTTAGTCCAGTGTTCGTGAGACCGTATAGGTTGTCAAACGTACAGGAAGATGAAATTCACAAGCACATAGATAAGATGCTGCAAGATGGCATAATTGAGGAAACTATCTCTGAATGATCTTCCCCGCTTCTAATTGTACCGAAGAAGCGACTAGACAAGAATGGAGTAAAAAAGTGGAGAGTAGTAATAGACTATCGTTTACTCAATAAGCAGATACAAGATGATAGGTTTTCACTTCCCTCCATATCAGAAATTCTAGATTCATTATCAGGAGTAGTATATTTCTCACATTTGGATTTGTCACAAGGATATTACCAGGTGGAATTAGATACAGAAAGCAGGAAATGCACCGCTTCCACTACAGACAGAGGTCAGTATCAGCTAACAAGGCTACCAATGGGATTGAAGATAAGCCCAATTATATTTTCCAGAGTCATGACAATGGCTATGACAGGATTAAATTATGAATCGTGTTTCATATATTTGGACGATCTTATAGTTTTTGGCAAAGATTTGACGACACACAACGTAAATCTCGGGAAAATTTTACAACGATTAGAAGATGTAAATTTGAAATCAAATTCAAGCAAATGCGAATTTTTAAAGGAAGAAATTTTATATTTAGGTCATTTAATTTCCGCGAACGGGATATCACCCGATCCGGAAAAGACTGAAGTTATTAAGCAGTATCCGGTTCCAAAGGACTCCGGAGATGCAAAGCGTTTTGTAGCTTTCGCAAACTACTATCGAAAATGTATTCCAAATTTCGCAAAAATCGCAAATCCTTTAAATCAATTAGCAAGGAAAAATGCATCTTTCAATTGGGACGATAAGTGTCAGAAATCTTTTGAAACCCTGAAACTAGCTCGCATGAGCACACCAATCCTGCAATACCCAAATTTTGAAATATGACGCATAGGGATATTCGATTGGAAAGGTGTTATCTAAAAGTGATGACCGACCTGTCGCATATGCCAGCAGAACATTAAACAAGGCAGAACAAAATTATCGCACCATCGAAAAAGATCTTTTGGCAATAGTTTGAGCCGTAAAGCATTTCAGACCCTATCTATATGGTCGAACCTTTGATATATACACTGATCATAGACCGCTGGTATATCTTTCTGGCATGACGAACCCATCTAGTAGATTGACTAAATTTAGACTGACTCTAGAAGAGTATGATTTTACTATAAATTATGTAAAAGGCACGGATAAAGTTACAGCCGATGCTTTATCAAGGTTTCATATTGAATCATCAGAACTTAAGACGATGTGTAATGAGACATCAGAGGAAATATTTGCAATCACAAGAGCACAAAAGGTAAAAGCAGAAAAGAAAGGACGAATTAATAAGAACGATTACGACACTAATAGGATTGATCACCCAGGAGTAGTCGAACTTATAAAACGTTCTACCGATTGTGTGTTGCTAGAAGTGTTATCTGAGGGAGAATTTGATGAATTGAACAAGGAAAAATGTCTAGACAAAAATTTTAATAATTCATTATATCATGATGAAGAAAAAAAATTGATTTACATGAAACTACAATTTCGATCGGCATTGTGCCTGAGGGCATTGTTGAGAAGTGTAGAAAATTTATGTAAGGATTTCAATATTGCTGAAATATGCATCATGAAAAATTCCAAAAATAAGGAATTAATAAGCGCTCTGAATAAAGAAATAATAGAAATAAAATCCGCCGGTATTGAAATAGGATTAAAAATAAATGTTATACCAGACGTATTAACAATTGATGAAAAAGAATGTAAACCATTGATCTTAAATGATTTTCATACATTACAAACAGGAGGACACGCAGGTATAAACCGCATGTCCAATAACATAAACTAAAAATGTAATTGGTCAGGTCTAAGGTCAAATATAGAGAAGTTTGTAAAACGCTGTGACGATTGTCAGCGATATTAACACTCTAGTCTTACCAAAGAACCACTAACAGTGACTACCACAGCATCAGTATCTTTTTTTGAGAAGGTGTTTCTTGATTTAGTAGGTCCGATAGGCAACGAAATCGGTGACGATCGATATATACTTACTCTTCAATGTGAATTAAGTAAATTTGTCGAAGCTTATCCAATACCTAATAAAGAAGCTAGCACAGTTGCAAAAGCATTCGTCACTAATTTTGTACTAAGGTATGGGATGCCCAGGGAAATAGCCCACCACCAGCTGAATTCGACAGCTTACCATCACGAAACGATGGGAGCACTCGAAAATTCTCATAAGCACCTAGGCGCGTATTTAAGAATTCAAGTGGCAACATTTAAAGATTCATGGACCGAATGGGTACCATTTTGGACTTTTGCATACAACAACACAGTTCATACGGGAACGAAGTACAAACCGCATGACCTAGTGTTTGGGAAATCGTGTAATTTACCTTCCAACATAACGGAACAGGTAGAACCCGTGTACAACTTCGAGAATTATCCGGTTGAGTTGAAATATCGACTCCAACAAGCATGTAAAGAAGCTAGGGATAATCTGATAGTATCGAAACTGGAACGTGTTCAAAAATCTAGGGAAAATTGTAATATAGTTAATTTTAAGATAGATGATAAGGTATTAGTGAAAAGTGTTCCGAAAAATAAACTTGAACAATTATACAAAGGTCCTTTCGTGATTACGGAAGAAAGGAACCCCAATGTAGTGATACAAGTAAGAAACAATCAAGTGAATGTACATAAAAATAGACTAAAACTATACCATGATTAGATAAGGTGGAATTTTTCTGTTGTTTGTAAAATAAAAATAAGGTACGTCAGTGAAAAAAAAATGTTAATCTGGCAATTGAACATTTTTTTACCCCGCGTTGTGAGGTGTAGTATAGGAATCTTCCATCCCTATACGAGTTTACCTGAAATCCCCGAATTATAGAATATGACCCTGTTTATATTAATGTTATGTCATTGTAAGTGTATGTGTTTAGATCTCGGATCTGGGCCACCAAGCAATATGTTTAATATATTAAACATATTGATTGACAAAGATACCTTGACATCCTAGACTAGTTAGTAGGTCAATAACAATAACATGTAATGACATAATATATAAAATATATATACTTATCAAGAACATTCAGAGATATAGTATATTCATACATCATTGATGGGGATGGATGGTGTTGTAATTGATTCGTACTTGTAATTATTGTAATTACCGAGAGTGAGACATTAAGCCATAATGGCGTCGAACTCTATGTTTGAGTAAAGTGTAACTCTTTTTGTAAGTGCTGTGTTCCAATCCCTATACCTCCATCTCGACCACGGGTCAGCTTAGGGCAAACCGCCCAACCTAAGAGCTGATCCCCACACGCTTGTATCATCTGCATATAAGATTACTTTAGATTCAGGAACTTGTAACGGTAAATCATTAATATATATTTAAAAAAGTACAGGTTCAAGTATGAAGCCTTGAGGTACCCCTAAGGTAACCGGCAACACAGACGAGCTGGTAGAATGCATATAGACAACTTGCGTTCTACCACATAGATAAGACCGTATCAAAGACAATGATGTTTCAGAAAATTTATAGCTGTTCAGCTTAGACATTAGAATATCTGTAGAAACACAATCAAATGCTTTTGTGAGGTCACAGAAAACTGAGCCGAAATGCTCACCATTATCAAATGCTGCACAAATTGCTTCCGTCAGTTTCAAAAGAGCAGATGTTGTGGATTTGTTTTTTCGGAACCCAAATTGTGCCTTCGTGAAAATATTATGATCCTCGAAGTGATTTATAATTTGACAGGCTAGAGTTTTTTCAAATATCTTTCCAATTATTGGTATGATAGATATAGGTCTAAAGTTATTTGACTCATTTTTTGAACCTTTTTTATGTAACGGTGATACTTTAGATAATTTCAAAGATTTTGGAAATGTGCCAGTGTTAATGAGTTTTGTCAAAGGATACACTAAGTAATGAGAAATACACTTAATAATTTTCGAATTTGAGTTATAAATATCGCGGCAGTTAGATTTATTCAATTTAGAGATGCAATCCCTTACTACATAAAAAGAGAGTGTTAATACTTTCAAGAATCGATCCAACTTTTCATCCAAAGAAGAAATATCGTCAAGAAATCCCCAATCAATTTGTTGAATACGTTCGTTTAGAATAAACAAACCGTGATCTGAAATGTGTAGAACTACACGGGGACAAAATCCTGATAGTGGATAAGTTATTACAAAATTTATGGCAACAGCCGAATGATCAGATATGAAAGGTTCAAATATAAAACTATCGAATAATTATTGTAATACATTAACAAATATGTTATCAAGACATTCATTTTTTCTCGTATTTTCATGAATTGTTGATATGAAACCGTACGAAGACATTAAATCGATGAGTTCAGAAGATTTACGATCGGTGCTGCCGAGAAACTGAACATTGAAATCTCCTAACATGATTATAAATCGTTTGGAAGTTGTTAGTTTATCAAAAATATTGTTAAGCATTTCAAGAAATAAGTCAAAATCACGTGAAGGCGAACGGTAAGCAGTTATCAAGATAAGATTTGAGTTTTCAGATTCGAGAGAGAGCACACACTTCTAAAGTCATTTCAAGGGACATGATATTGATGTCTTCTCTCACTGAACATAATTTTGCAACTTGATCTAAAACAAAGATGGCAACACCTCCATTAATATAAACAGATCTACAGAAATTTGATACTAAGGTATAATTAGAGATATTTAAAGTACCAAGTTCTGTTTCTCTCGCCCAGTGCTCCGAGATACATAAAAAGGTGTTATCTAACTGCAAATTATCAAGTTCATGAATTTTATTCCTCAAGCATTGCACATTTAAATGCATACATTTGCCCTTTATAAGCGGTAGATTGAGAATTTTGGTTAGGTTGTTGGTATCATTCCTTCTGTTAGAGAAAAATTCAAATTATGGGATTTCTACTTAGGGATATAGAACTTATTCACATATGTATCTGCAGGCCAAAAGTTTGGTATTTCTGAGAGTATTTTCCAACCTCATCGGGGCTGTTATTTTGAAAGAACATTCGGTGGTGTTTGGAAACTTTGGAGAGTTTTTCTCTACTTGAAAATTGGTTGTACCATCCAATTCCTTGAGGACATCCATAACATCTTCAGTATTAGTTTCATAGCTTAAATTGCCAATGTAAATAAAAGTGACGCGCTCCACCGGTTTTAACTTCGCTTTCGCACCTGTTGATGAGTTATTACTTTTTGATATAAGTTTGTCATAATTTCTTCTGTAATTAGTTTTACTGTAGTCCTTGATCTTATATTGAGTATCATTAACATTATTTTTGTTATTGTTCGGTAAAGAAGTAGGAATGTTTGTATTATCGAGCTGTGTATTTCCAATTTTTGACATCTGTTGATCGACGATAGAACTTGTAGAAGGTACTGTATGGTTTGAAACATTAACTTTTCCAGATGAATGATTTCGAACGGACACTACATCTTTATAACTTGATTTTTGTGGAATAACAGGTGTCTGTATCTTTAATTGCGACGAGTCTAGTAGAAGAATTTTCTCTCGCAACAAAGAATTATTTTCTTTTTCTTTGGATTCTTCAGATTTGAGGTAGAGTTTTTTCCATAGATTTAATTCCTTCATTAAGGCATCTACTTTGTATTGCAACATTTTATTTTCATTATCTATCATGGACTAACCTTCAGTGAAAATAACTGTGTTATCCTTATCAGCAGACGAGTCTAATTGAAAGATGTCAACATCACAGCACATGATACGGGAACTATCTACAATTCTGAAGTTTCTCTTTTTAATACACCTGATATAGTAAACATTACCGCAATTCATGCACGTAACACTCTTGAAGTATCTACTCTTACAACAACTATAATTATAATTATCATTAGGCTGAGAAATTCTCGACCCTTGACTAGAGCCGCCATCGGATTCATCATCCTCAGACGGCGCCATGTTATGGCGATGGAGATCTGTTGGATTGGTGAGGTTATCGAGTCGATAAATATTACGTAAAATTGTGTTATAACGCGATTGTTAAGGGAAATTCACATATACAACCTTTAGAAATTTGTGATAAGACTGATGCACGGAAGAAATATTACGTACTAGATGATATTGATTTCGAAGCATTATTGATGCAGATGCGAACAGTTTTGTTTGATGAAATTTATCATTATGAAACATTGTGAGTACAAGAAATTCTATGAACAAAATTGTGTGGAATTGTTGAAAACTTAGAATAACCAATTGGTACATTCAATAGAAGAGTTTTTCAGTGTTGACGGTGAAAAAACAAGCCGAGTAAGAGCGTGAAAGGGCTGAGGAACGTGAAATTCGAGCAGAAAATAAACGTCTAAAAGCTGAATCTGAACAAAGACTTCATGAGGAACGTGAGTATTGTGCAAAAGAACAATCTCAACGTTCATCTCAACAAATTCGGATGAACGTTATCAGGTTATCACCTTACATTGCGCCAAGTTTGGGAAAAAGACGAAATTTAGGTGGATACTTCGTTTTTGTAATATAATTTATATTCTATTTCTCCTCCAATTCAAGGTTGTTATCGAATAACATGAGACATGAATGGTACCTAATGCGGCGACAGGACGATGGTGGCATGATGTTGACAGACAATTACAAAATCGAGGAATGCGATTGATCCGCAAATGGTCGAACATATCTCATATTGTTGACATTGGTAACGAAGTGAAACAGAATTTCCGTAAAGATTTGGAATGGCATGCTAGAAGGAATCTTATACGTGCCAAAGATGAGGAAGGAGATGAAAAATTGATTATTAATGTCAATATCGAGTCATAGATAGAACGTGTTATTTCTCACGAAAATAAAGCTCATGAATTAGCAAATGTTGATGTCAATATATTGATGTGAAAATATTTATTTTTTACATAACCTTAAAAATGAAAACAAAATTAACTGTGAAATGCGCTTGCGTTGAAAAAAAATATATATATATACATATATATATATATATATATATATATATATATATATATATATATATATATATATATATATATATATATATATATATATATATATATATATATATATATATACATATATATATATATATATATATATATATGTATATATATATATATATATATATATATATACTTTTTTTTTACATTCAAACCTGGTCGGGGCTGCTGCGAGCTCCGACGACATCGCAGCAGTCGCGCCAGAAAAAACCTAAAAGGCGGTTAACCAAAGCTATTCCTCCCCACCGGTCGGTAAGTAGCTTCAGGTTCCTAAATCGTGTGTCCTAAATATTCTAATTGAACACAGAATGACTACCTTTTGCATCCGGTCTATCAAGATCTGCGCCGAATTCCTACAGGCCGGAATGATCTTCAAGTTGGAACGCAGCGAAGACCGTATTCCGCCCAAAACACCGATGATCAGAAACACTAATACGACCTTGTGGCCTGGGTATAGCGTGCGGAGCTCGAACAGGAGATCTTGATATTTTGTCCATTTTTCCTCCTCTTTCAAGACTATGTTCTTTTCTGCCGGAGCGGAGAATTTGATGACATACATAGTCTTGATCAGTTTATCGAGGAGGACAACGTCAGGCCTATTTGCTTGTATGGACCTGACGGTCGGAAACGGATAATTCCAGAAGATCGGGCATTTTTCGTTTCCAACAACGGACTCAATATCTCCTGGCATGTAAGGCAGCACCGGCTCTTGGTCTATTCCGTACGAGTGCCTTAGATGGTAATACAGCACCCGTAGGGCCGCATTATGGCGATGGGTGTACGCCGAGGCCGCTTTTGCCGGACATGCCGACAGAAGATGGAAAAGCGTCTCAGGCGTCTTTCGACAGGCCCTGCAGCTGACATCAGGGACCTGCACACCCATCACATTGCGGCGATAGACCAAGGTGTTAATTACGCCATCTTGGCAAGCTGCCGTAAATCCCTCAGTCTCGGATGTTAGCCCGGCTGATCTTGGGTGGCCGAAGGTCAGCCTAGTTGACAAGATGAGCGTTTCGATGTTTCGATAGAAAACACCGTGTATCGGCTTGTCAACATGCCGCCTGAGCGTGAGATCTTGCTCCGCGGCATTTATCTGGGCTTTCAGGCGAGAAGGTAGGAGCTCGAGGTTGCCCTCTAGTCGGCCTTCTCGACTGATCTGAAATTCGAGACCAAGTTCTTCCGCAGCTTTTTGTGCTGCCTTAACGATAAATGCCCCCACTCCGGCCAATTCGTGACTTTTAACAAGGCACAGGAGGGGGTCCGAGCTCCTAAGAACTTTACAAGCTATACTCAGAACCACACTTCGATGCAGACCCTCCAGACTGAGGAGTCCCCTACCTCCCCGATGACGTGGGAAATAAATGCGGGAAACGGACGATCTAGGATGCGAACTGTGATGGATATGCATCATTTTCTGGCTAATTATATATATATATATATATATATATATATATATATATATATATATATATATATATATATATATATATATATATATATATATATATATATATATATATATATTTATATATATATATATATATATATATATATATATATATATATATATATATATATATATATATATATATATATATATATTATTATATATATGTATATATATATATTCATATATATATATTTGTATGTTTTCTTGGTATATTGGTTCGTATATATACTGAAAATGAAATAAAAATTCTGTTTGACGTTTCGACAATGTTTATTGTCTTTATCAAAATTGTGAATTAGTGTTTCCATGTAATTTAGAGAAGAATAGATGATTTCGATTAATGAAATGCGTCTGCAGCCGACTTGTGTTTTAAGATCCGATTAAAACTGCAGAAAACATTGGATCGGTTGTGTGTGGAAGAGTAATGTATGGCTAATTACAATTTGAAATGGATTGAATTTGATTAAATACAAGATATTTTAAGATTGTACAATTATAAATATCAATACACAATTCTCAGGAAATAGGTCACATTAACACATATATTTTTATTTTTACCCTCGTCTTTACGTACGTTTCGGTCTCACGACCATCATCAGAAGACTTATTAATACAATAACCTGATTACTTAGAAATACTGTAATAACACGAAGCGTCCTTATCGCACAAATTTCGTTTAAATGCCAAAGTCGCGAAACGAACGGAGACATGAAATCGGAACTATAACACAGCAATGTTGCAGCGTAAAAATTAAAAATCCACTATTAAGTAGAATCATCAATAAATACGAACACATTTCATAAATGTCTGCGAGAGACTAACAGACAAAGAGTTCTATCCTCTTTGCTAACAGACGAGACCATCTCAAGTGTTCATTTAAGCGCCAGATGTCATAATTTATTAGGTGATAAAAGAAGGTCTCTGGCCTGTGAGAAATACTTTAGACAATTCTACCTAAAGTAAACTTTTACATTATAAGGACGTAAGTAGGAATTTGCAAGAATATTAATTAATTAAATTAGTATAAATATGACTTAGTTTCTGAACGTCACTCCTATGATTAACAGACTTGGAGTCACGTTTTATATGAATCATCTCCAGAATAGATCTTTCATAATAATTGGTTTCCTTAGTTAAAATATTAACATTCTTGTAATCAAATTGATGGTTATAATCAAAGCAATGTTTAGCAAGCGCGGTGGAATTTTCTAAGTTTTTGTTTCTTGTGCTATACTTATGGCCATACATTCTTTTTTGTAAATATTGTTTAGAGATACCAGTATAGGTCCCATCACAATCTAGACTCATGGCATTTTAATGAATTTATAAAAAATCAATCCGTACCCGTAAACTATCAACTAATTTCCTTAGACGTTGTTTCTTTATTTACAAATATACCAGTCGATTTGGCATTGAATAGCATCAAAAAACGTTGGGCAGAGATTAAAAACCACACACCTCTAGATCAATCGGAATTTATAAATGCTGTGAAGTTTTGTTTAGAATGCACTTATTTTCAGTACGGTGAACAATATTTTGGACAAATATTCGGCACAGCAATGGGATCTCCTATTTCTGCTACCATTGCTAACCTCGTTATGGAATGCCTGGAGGAATCTGTTATAAGTTCATTAGATTTTCGGCCCGTATTTTTTAAACGGTATGTAGATGATTGCCTTATGTGTGTTCCCAATGACAAAATTCAGTACGTGATTAATAAATTTAACAATTTCCACTGTAAACTTCAATTTACCTGTGAAATAGAAGTTAACAAAAACATAAATTTCTTAGATATGAACATAAGGCATGATGCAGATGGAGAAATAAAAACTTCGTGGTTTACTAAAGAAGTTTGGTCTCAACGCTATCTTCACTTCAATTCCGTTGCACCAACTTGTTATAAAAAAAGCGTCATAAACAGTCTTACAGACCGCGCGGTTAAATTGTCCCACCCAGAGGACCGTCCCAAAAATCTAAAAATTGTTCGTAATACACTGGAATTGAATGGCTACCCAAAAACTTTTTTCAATCCTATTATTAAAGAGAGAATAAACAAAATTTATAATGGAGCGTCATATAAAAATAACGTAAAAGGTAATTCAGACAATTATATAACTTTACCATACATTCCGGAGACCTCAGAGAAAATTAAGAAATGTTTGAAAAAGTATGATATAAACGTAGCGCATAAACCTACTAACTGTGTTGGGAAATATTTCTCAAATCTAAAACCTGTAATTCCTAAAGATAAACAAACCCACACAGTATACAAATTAAATTGTTTAGATTGTGATGGGACCTATACTGGTATCTCTAAACAATATTTACAAAAAAGAATGTATGGCCATAAGTATAGCACAAGAAACAAAAACTTAGAAAATTCCACCGCGCTTGCTAAACATTGCTTTGATTATAACCATCAATTTGATTACAAGAATGTTAATATTTCAACTAAGGAAACCAATTATTATAAAAGATCTATTCTGGAGATGATTCATATAAAACGTGACTCCAAGTCTGTTAATCATAGGAGTGACGTTCAAACACTAAGTCATATTTATACTAATTTAATTAATTAATATTCTTGCAAATTCCTACTTACGTCCTTATAATGTAAAAGTTTACTTTAGGTAGAATTGTCTAAAGTATTTCTCACAGGCCAGAGACCTTCTTTTATCACCTAATAAATTATGACATCTGGCGCTTAAATGAACACTTGAGATGGTCTCGTCTGTTAGCAAAGAGGATAGAACTCTTTGTCTGTTAGTCTCTCGCAGACATTTATGAAATGTGTTCGTATTTATTGATGATTCTACTTAATAGTGGATTTTTAATTTTTACGCTGCAACATTGCTGTGTTATAGTTCCGATTTCATGTCTCCGTTCGTTTCGCAACGTTGGCATTTAAACGAAATTTGTGCGATAAGGACGCTTCGTGTTATTACAGTATTTCTAAGTAATCAGGTTATTGTATTAATAAGTCTTCTGATGATGGTCGTGAGACCGAAACGTACGTAAAGACGAGGGTAAAAATAAAAATATATGTGTTAATGTGACCTATTTCCCGAGAATTGTGTATTAATTCATACGTGGGTCAAGAATCTTTATTATTATAAATATCTATGATTATTGTATGAATTAGTTATTCTATGATAAACACTTCCAATCTATCATAATCAACTATTCAAGTTTAAGATAATTCTATGAAATTTAACCTCAAAATTGTCATTTATAGTGTTATAGTTAAATAATACTTTATCTTTTTTAGGTTGAATTTTAAGTAGACAAGTGGAAAGTGGCACTTCAAACTAATAAAATTTTGTTAAGTTTGAATTAGATTAATATAAAGTTTCGAAAGATTGGAATCTATTTTGTCATTTACACTATTGTTCTTTTTAATTTGAATAGATTCCAATATCAAACGTTTGTTGTCGTTTGTTTCAATATTTAAAATTTCTATATTGTTGTAATCGAATGTATGGTTAGTGTCTTTTACATGTTTATCGAGCGCAGTTGATGAATTTCTGGTATATTTGTTCCCATTCAACCTTTTTTCGAGGTATTGTGAAGATTGGCCAATGTATACCTTTTCGCAATCTTTGCAAGGGATGGAATAAACAGTATGGGTTATTTTTTTGAAATACTATACCTCGAAAAAAGGTTCAATGGGAACAAATATACCAAAAATTCATCAACTGCGCTCAATAAACATGTAAAAGACACTAACCATACATTCGACTACAACAAAAAAACCGCTGAGTACGATTCTGAAGTCAAATTGTCCAAAATCGAACTCCTCAGCTGGTAATTGGCAGGTTCAATTGGACAAAATTGACCAATTTCCAAAATTTCATCAAAATTAACAATTTGACTTCAAAAACGTACTCAGCGACTTCGAAAACCCCCGAGTAATTTTTCCTGCCTATTTGCGATGAAATTAAGAAAAAATTATCAATTTTGTCCAATTAAAGTGGCCACTTACCAGCTGAGGAGTTCGATTTTGGCCAATCGGAGTTCAGAATCGTAATCAGCGACCCCGAGAACCCCTGACTAAATTTTCCTAATAATTAGCCGAAAATTGGTCAATTTTTCGTTTAAAAAAAAACAACAAATTTGCACAAAAAACTAACCGGTAAGCTTTTTCTAGACGTCATCCCGAATCGAATGCACTTTGTTCCATCAAAATCGGTCAATATCTTTCGATTTTCGTAATGAAATACCTATTTGACTCGACTATAAATATCATATAGATATTTACTGAATAACTCTAATTTCTCCCCTACCAGAAGAAATACTTCATGAGCCTATATTAATTTAAAAAAAAGATTCCTATATCAAAAACAAAAATTTGTTCACAAGTGAAACGTAAATCAAAGTAATGAAAAATTTAGCAAGACATGTTTATTTCATAAGGTATGTATTAAATATTAGCGTTTTGACTCTAGACCAATCAGACTCCTGCAGGTCAGGTATGCTCTTAATTGTCATTTGTTCAGGTGCTGTCTTCTTTTGATTTGATTTTGAAAGACTAGTCTGGGAGCCATTTTATTCTTGTTGAACAAGTATTTCCTTTTAAATTATCAATTTCTTCCTAAACTGCCACTTCTTCTATGGCATTGTTTTTTCTGATTACCTGGAATTTGATAATATCGAATAACGATCTTTATTGATATCAATGCCAACAAATTCCACGCCTTCTGAACCAATATGAACGCAGTTAGTAGTTCAAAGAAAGTAGAGATTTATTGATTTTTAGATTATCCGTCATCATCCAAATGTATTTTGTCAAGGCTTTTCCTTTAAATTCTGCACCTTTCCACTTTCTAAAAGAAGCAATAGCTTAGCTACTTTAGCTGTTTGATAGTTACTTTCAGTCAATCTGAAAATGAAATTCCGTGGAATATTATTCAATCCTAGTGGAATAATAATAGTTAGACTATGAAATAATATATTGAAATTTGTTCTGAAATTGAGTTATTATTCAGTTGCTGGAAGATACCAATGAAACTCCGTATGTGTTTCTTCAGTATGACTCCCTAACTTGGCCACTTGATGTACTACATCTTTTTAAACACTCCTCAATTGCAATATGATGGAAGCTATCTACTTCCTGAATCTAGTGCTCGTAAAAAGTTGGGGCTGTTTAGCACCGCATTCCGTAGGCAATTTTTGAATTACAGATATTCCCGAAATTAATCATGAGAAACCTGCTGTAATAAAAATGTCATTATTTTCTTTTGGTACTAAGTTGGTAGTATTCCGAATCTGGATATTGAGGTCAGTGAGTTATTTTTGAGAAAAATATTGGAACATGTGTCCTACCTTTCTCAAACACAACCACTCCTTTTAACATTTTTCTCATAGCCTGATAAACAATCTAACATTTCCTGTTGATCTTCTAGGAATCGCTTCTTAGTCATAATTTCAAGAAATTGTATCTAGCCAAATCTCCGCCTATCAAACAATAACAGCAAAGCAAACGTACATTTTATTAATGTGTTATAACGAGCTTCTACATCATGATGTTTCGATATGTCATCATGAGCCTTTTCAGCCAGGGCGGAGGTGTAGTTATTGAACCGGGCAACATCTTCAGTAGTGGACAACAATTTTTGAGCAAGGAGCCCTATATCATTGCTTCAGTGAGATTGAATTATTTCACACAACAGAAATTTCCTTTTTTTTCTAAGTTTTCCACCGTATTTGCTTTTTCTGCAATTTGAAACATACATTTTAGACCGAATTGAAGTGCTACAGAAGGCATTTGGATGATAGAGTAGGTATGGGGCCACCTTGGGCGGCCAGACAGAGAGCCTTATCAGATGTAGGCAACCAGTGATACACTCGTGCATGCGCGGTATGCCCAGACAGGTATCGGTAAGTACTGACCCTGTATTACCGGCCTGGGTAGACGGTTAGGGTGTGGTCTCGCCTCTAACCTCTAGGTGTTACCGGGTAGACGGCTAGGGCTTGATCGTTCAAGGTGGACAGCAAGCAATATGTGAGGTTAGGGAGAACTTCAATGTAAAGCAGCATCAAAATATTTTTCTACACACGGGAATCGAACCCGAGAAATGAAATTCAAAGCCAGCTCCTTAACCGCTCAGCTATGGAGGAATTGAGAACAAGCGATTTTAATGTTGTAGATATAACCGCAGGGTATCCGGTCTGAGTGATAAGTGCGAGTATATTGCAGTCTATATGATGCAGGTAATTGTTTTACATGACGTTAGTCATGCAGGTATGTCACGAAGCGAGGTATGGAATGTGAGACTTCATAGCGCTAGCCCATAGGGGTTTTGAAATAGTGTTGTTTGTACATGTCGTCAGTCACGTGATTTTTGAAAGAGACCGGGCATTCATCGGAGGTATCATGGGAGGGCTGCTGTTCCTTGAATGCATAGATGGAATGTTATATATAGTATAGAAATGATATCTTCTGCATCTCTCTCAAATGCGATGTTTATAAGGAAATTACTTTCAAAAACGTTTATTCAAGCTGTCTGTACCTTACTTGATTGCTATATTACAAAATGCGATTTCAATCATCTTAAACATATATGGAAATTATTTTTAGTATACAAAATGGAATTGGGAGACTTCAATGGGGTATGGAATGTGAGGTTATACAGATTGTTTATGTATGACGTTAGTCATGTGAATTTGAATGAAGCTGGTGCGATCTCCAACGAGACAGGTGTGTATGTGAGGTTATACAGAGTGTGCAGGTATAATGATGTCTATCACGCAGGTCTTCAGCGAGGTATCTACCTTGCAGGAGCCTTCAATGAAATGTGGGGTTGTTTGTACATGCCGTTAGTCGCAGGGTTTTGTCTGAGTTATAATGATATCGTACGAGGCGCATTGTCTACCCCCACGTCTTCAATAAGGGGTCATAACATCTAACATGCGATAGTTTACAAAAAATGCTGCTTCTCATAATAGCGATATTATGAAGCGTTTGCAGAAATAACTATTAAATCATCTAAGGACTTTTTGCTTGATTAGTACTAGCGAGTACAATATTCGTTATAATATTATAAGTAGGTTTGCATCATTAGCTTACTTGTGCGATAAGGTTGTGCTAAATCATGTCCAACAGCAATGTATTCAGCTTGGAATTATCGTAATGATGCGCGCGATCCTTCAATGTTAAAGTAGTTTCATAAGTTATCCGAAAGTAATATGAATATATAAAATGTTTTTCCAAAATTAGTTCCGAAGTAAACATAATTCCCTATAATGTTCATTCATGTATGTTTCATGAATTATCCGATATAAATCAAATAAGTTTATGCTAAATTTGTGTCAGGTTGAACAATATTCACTATCATATTTTGCGGTAGAGCTACAGCTGGTTCGAGAGATAAGAAAGATACGCCGATCACCTTCAAACGCGATGAGAATACTTTATTTTAAATCACACATGTAGTATGTATATATTCGAATCATATTGATTGTAAATCGCATAATATGACCCGAAATCTAGCTGCTGCTGGGTGTAGCCCAATATCTGTACAGAATCTAGACGAAGCGGTGTTACGCATCACGATGATTATTAGAACTGTCTGTACAGCTCGATTGCTATATAACAAAATACATTTTTTAATCATCTTAAACATATAGATGTGCTAATATAATTTTTTCAGTATACAAAAATATACTAATAAAACATTTTTCATCGACACACATTTCTTCATAGGATAGTTAGCTTCTTATAAAATTCAATCAATTTCAATGGGAAACATATATGCGAGGGAGTTTTATAGAGATCGAACTCATTTCCCCAACCACCCAAGAGGTAGAACTATGATGAGGAATAGATGTGGATAATGATAATAATCATATGAATATCTTCATGAGCGCTAATCTATATGACATTCAAACACATGCTTCATAAAAGTCTGAATATTGAGTAGAGCTATAGTATCTTCTTCATAAGCGATCATTATCAACATTCAGACACTTGTTTAGCACGTGATTCAACAACCTGTCATCATCGTTCACGAACTATGATGGGCTGATGAGGAATAAAATACCAATAATAATTATATAAATATCTCCATTAGCAATCTGTACATTTTCCTTCACGAGCACAACTTTTACAAACTCCATACGTTCGCGTACAAGATTATAATGATAAACACATTTTTGTTCATGGGTTTACATAATCATATGAATATCTTCATAAGCGCTCATCTATATGACATTCAAACACATGCTTCACAAAAGTCTGAACATTGAGTAGAGCTATAGTATCTTCATAAGCGATCATTATCAACATTCAGACACTTGTTTAGCACGTGATTCAACAAGCTGGCATCATCGTTCACGAACTATGATGGTTCGATGAGGACTCAAACATTGAACAGATGAATCTTTGAGGTAAAATATCTGCTGTAGAAATTACCCCACTTTTATTGAGAATATCGATATTTCCCATGTAACGGTATTTACCGCTGATGTAGGGAGAATCAATATGATGCATACAGATTGGGGTGGGTGAGAACATCAGACTATAGCTTTATGTGTATCGGGATACATAAGGATTTGACGAGTAAGTGGTGTTTTATTGAATTGAAGATCCGGCGATCATAGTTTACGAACGATGATGACGTCACTCTTCAAGCCAATGACAGTAACTGATTCAATCCGGCGACCATCGTTCACGAACGATGATGACGTCACTGCTTCAAGCCAATGTCAGTAACTGATTCAACCCGGCGACCATAGTTTACGAACGATGATGACGTCATCATCGTTCACGAACTATGATGGGCTAATGAGGAATAAAATGTGAATAATCATAATGTTTGTAATACATTCATGCACATGTTTTATCGCATGATTCAACACATGCTTTAACATTCAGACACGTGTTTCAGCATTCAGACACGTGTTTCAGCATTCAGACACGTGTTTCAGCATTCAGACACGTGTTTCAGCATTCAGACACGTGTTTCAGCATTCAGACATGTGTTTCAGACACGTGTTTCAGCATTCAGACACGTGTTTCAGACACGTGTTTCAACATTCAGACACGTGTTTCAACATTCAGACACGTGTTTCAGCATTCAGACACGTGTTTCAGACACGTGTTTCAACATTCAGACACGTGTTTCAGCATTCAGACACGTGTTTCAGCATTCAGACACGTGTTTCAGCATTCAGACACGTGTTTCAGACACGTGTTTCAACATTCAGACACGTGTTTCAACATTCAGACACGTGTTTCAGCATTCAGACACGTGTTTCAGACACGTGTTCCAGCATTCAGACACGTGTTTCAGCATTCAGACACGTGTTTCAGCATTCAGACACGTGTTTCAGACACGTGTTTCAACATTCAGACACGTGTTTCAATATTCAGACACGTGTTTCAGCATTCCGACACGTGTTTCAGACACGTGTTTCAGCATTCAGACACGTGTTTCAGCATTCAGACACGTGTTTCAACATTCAGACACGTGTTTCAACATTCAGACACGTGTCTCAGACACGTGTTTCAACATTCAGACACGTGCTTCAACATTCATGCCTATTTAACATGTATTTGATACCTGATTTTGAGAGAAGCGTAGAAGTACCCAACCGCGTGATCAGACATACACAATATAACATCATCATCTAGTATATAAACAAATGCTTATTAACATATGTTCCAGTATGATTTCGATTCGCCTTCAGGCATGATGAAGATTGTTAAGCAAAAAGACTCGTTGAGTATTATGAACTTAGGCTCAAGCAATGAGAATGTTGAACAACCACAACGTCACAGCTCTTTGCTGCCTAATACTCTACGAACAATAATCTGTGGTCCAAGTAATTGTGGGAAAACAAATGTGATGTTATCTCTATTGTTAGATGCTAACGGCCTGAAATTTGAAAACGTGTACATATATTCAAAGTCTTTACACCAACCAAAATACCAGTTACTAAAGGAGACATTGAAGAAAATTGAGGGGCTTGGATATTTTCCTTGTACCGAAAGTGATGAGGTCATAGACCCCACAGAAGCGAGACCTAATTCAATCATAATATTCGATGACGTGATGTTTGAGAAACAGCAGAAAATTCGTGCTTATTTTTCAAGAGGGAGACACAACTCAATTGATAGTTTCTATCTTTGCCAGTCTTTTGCTAAATGTCCAAAACATGGATTGTGCGACAATGCCAATTGCTTGATTATTTTCAAACAGGATGAGCTCAATTTGAAACATATATTCACCGATCATGTAAGTAACGACATGTCACTCGAAAAATTCAAAGAGATATGTAGCGTATGTTGGAAAGATAAATATGGATTCCTTATGATAAACAAAGACTGTGATATGAACAAAGGACTTTATCGCAAAGGTTTTGATAGTTATATATACATCTAACATGTATATATACTTTCATTTGATATGGACAACCCGCTCAGCATGGACGTGGGTGTGCTACAGAAAAAACAACAATTGAAGAAAAAAATTTGGGAGTTAGCAAACGTTGTGAGGAAAAAAAATATGGATGTGAAATTGGGTAAAGCTGAAAATGATGAGATTCTAGATAATATGTTCAAGAATGTATCTAAACCTCTGGAGGAAATTGCGAAAAATGCTGAAATAATCAAACAAAATTCGTTGGTTAAACCTAAAAGTATTGTTTCTACAGTAACACAAATGGAGAACATACCAATCCCAAATATTGTAACTGAAGGTGAAGAGTTCGTGAAATACTGAGGAGGATGTGTTTACACCTGAACCTACTATCGATCAGATTCGTGAAGAATTCAGAAAACATAAGAAAGATAATGCAGCGGCTACAGAGGAGTTTCTGCAACAATACCCCACATTAGCACGTTATTACTTGGAAGGATTCCTATTGGATGATGACGTTAAGAGATATGATGATAAAATGGGTTTGCAATATAATTCAACTTTAGACAAATGGTTCATGGGTAATCAACCTATAGAAATTGATAGTGAGAGTAATATAATTATCAAGGGTACTCCGTTCAGAGGTACCACAGGACTGTATAATTTGATATTTTACAAAGATGTTCTACCTGATACTTACACTGTGGAAGATGGGAAAAATTACAGTCAAATAATGGAAATGACTAGTGCCCATAGACGTAATAACGATCCAGCTGATCGAATAAGATACACAGTGAAATACAAACATGTACTGAAACCTTTGATTAATTCCATGAAAAGACCCAGAGCCAAAACATACACTGGAAGTGCATATATCAAAAATGATATGCTTGAATATAACGAGAAACCTATCGAATATGTTTATTGGGATGACGTTAACGAAATGGTGGATAGACTGAGACTTCTTGTTGCATCCTCGCATGCCGGTAACCATAATGAGATAATCTCTATAATAGAAGAATTGATAGAGGCAGGGGTAATTGAACAAAAACCAGGTGTAAGACAAATTCATCACAGTTATAAAGATGGTTTCAATGGATAAGTTTGGCAGAGCCTCCTCTTCCATGTGGATATATGATACAAATGTATTTAATAATAATTTCAAACAAGTTCACGGACAAGGATTATTCCTAACGAGCGATGGAAGTTATGATATGGAAAATCGTGGATTGTGCAACGTAAAATCACCGAATGATGATGGAGATGTTGCAAATAAAGTGTATGTTGATAAATTAACACACAAACTGAATCTGAAAACGGAAACCAGTCTTAAAGATACCTTCAATGTTAGGGTTGATAATTTGATCAAAGATATCAACAAGGATCTGGATGAACATAACTTAACGAATGACAAGGTTATTCTCAACATTGATAAACATCTGATGGACATTCAGAATAAATATAATGGAATGGGGATCTATATAAAATCAGAGTATAAAACAATCAGTGATAGTGTGAGGGAAAACAGAAATGAATTGGAAGATATCAATAACATATTTAACAGTATGAACATGCGTCTAAATGACATTACTAGTAAAGTGGAGGCGTTAGAACGACGGATGACATCTGTGGAACCTTCTAAGAAGAGACCCTCATCATCCACAACAACAAAGCAGGCCTCTGTGAAACGTATATCTCCAAATCCTGTGAATATACCCTAAAAATTAATTCTACACTAGATTTCCACATTGATAAGATGAGTAGAGAACAAGTTTTGCATGAGCTTCATGAGCACAGAAGAAGGAACTTTTACCAGCGTCGAACATACATAAAAGGACTTCAATATAGGTGGAGGGGTAGGAATATGCAATACGACTAGGACGATGAATCAAGAGTCAAGATTGAGATATTTGAAACATATATTGTTAGGATTATACTTAAGTCTTTTGTATTGAGAAAATTAATAAAAAAAATTATTTTGAGATCTTTGGTCTTCCTCCCACCCCTCGTTAAATAACAGTGCAATCTTGAATTCTCATCAGTCTGTATGGAAGCGTGCGTGGGAGAAGTTGTTCTCAATACGCTTATAAACAAGCTCCCGTTTGAACTTCAAATCAATACCAGGGGCAAAATTAGAAGAACGGTTGAGGAGATTCAGGGTATCAATTCATTCGATAAAGCTTGCCGTCTACACGATATTTCATGCAATATAACACTTATATTTGTAGCCAGTTATATTTGGAATTCCTCTCTAACTCTTCAGTTGTGGTCGACTAACATTTATTAGTATATAAATAGATTGTTGATGAAGTTTTCGTCAATCATGTCTCAGACGTTCACTATCACGGGTAAGAGCTCCCGCTTATCTGTAGATTTTCACCCACCTATAGAACTAGATCCTCATTCATATTATTCTATCGCACTTGTTGGTTTGCATACGTACAATAGCATCCCGAACATTGAAGAAGGTTTTAATAAATTTGATTATGAAGATGTGAAGGGTGAGGAAAAAGTAGTTACTATAACTACGGGGTCCTACGAGTTGACAGACATCGAGGATTTCATACAAAGTGCAGTTTGTGGGATAGGAGTGAAGCAAGAAGAACGTGACCGGAAATTATCAATAAAATCTAACAACAACACTCTACACACAGAGCTGAAGAGTGATTTTGAAGTGAATTTTATTCCTAAAGATAGTATAAGCGAACTGTTGGGATTCAGCAAAAAGAAATTGACATCTCGCGAACTACACGTATCTGATCGACCTATAAACATAATCAAAGTTCAAACTATACGCGTAGAGTGTAACTTAACCGCAGGAGCATATTATAACAATAAGATAGCTCATACGATATATGAGTTCTCACCTCTTGTACCACCTGGGTTTTCCATTGATATAGAGCCGAAGAATCTTATTTATCTACCGGTCATCAGCAAGACGCCCTTCGATAACATTACGCTGAATATTTTAGATCAGAATTGGAAACCGGTAAATTTTCGTGGAGAAGAAATTATTATACGATTGGAATTGAAAAAGATCGCTAGGGATTATGGCTTCCAACAATAAATAATAATCCAATACTCACCACCACTCATTATATGAAAGGAATTCAACTGAGAAGGTTGCAGTAGCCATCACTTGAGAACATGGGTTTGGATTTTAGCAATAAAAGACATCTCCATAGTGGTCATCAGTCATTATCTACAACGAGCTCGAGGGAGAAGGTTGCTTCTGCATCACTGTCATTGAAGAAGGAGAAGGTTGCTTCTGCATCACTATCATTGGAAAATATAAATTTTTTGAAGTCCCTTGGTTACAATGTCGGAAAAACTTCAAATATTCAACGAGCCAAACTTCATTGAAGACATCATCCGGGAAGAAACTCATACCTACTATCCACACACAACATCTTTTGGCAACAGCGATGAAATTGAGATATTAATCAATCAACAAGATGTGTTGGTAGATTTGACATCGCCTGCTTTATTCATCGAGGCAGAATTCCAGCCAGAAGCAAGTGGTGATGGTGAATGTAAACTAACGAATAATTTCGGAGCGTTTCTCTTCGAATATATTAGTTATGAATTGAATGGAAAAGAGATAGACAAAGTACGTGATCCTGGTATTGTCAGCACCATCAGAGCTTATCTAACATATGCCTGGATGGTCATTTAATGATGCATTGAGTTCAGTCTACAATAATAAAATCAATTTATGGATACCGTTGAATTTTCTACTAGGCCTATTCATTGACTATAACAAAGTCTTGAGTGGAAAACATAAGCTGCGCTTGATAAGGTCTCGAACCGATAACGATTGCTATACTAATAGCACAGGCACGAAAACGGCTAAAATAAATGTGAAGACGATAGCATTAAAAGTGCGACATGTGTTTCCAAGTGATCAGGTTAAATTTCAAATGTTGGAGAATTTGAGTGCTGAGAAGCCTATTTTGATTCCATTTCGCAGCTGGGATCTGCATGAAAATCCGTTGATGAAGGAGAGCACTCGTGACATTTGGGCTGTTAAAACTTAATGAATTTGGAACGTCCTGGATATGTGATTCTAGCTTTCCAAACTGATCGAAAAAATAATCCTGTTAAGCACAGTGCATATTTCGATAATATAAACTTGCTAAATGTAAAATTATACTTGAATTCAGAGTGTTATCCATATGAAGCAATGAAATTGAATTTCACCGACCAGCAATACGTGGAAGCATACCAGATGTACTATGATTTCCAGAAATCATTTTCAAATAAAATAATAAGCGAACCCATGTTAGATTATATAGCATTCAAGAATAGAGCAATTTTTGTGATTGACTGTTCAAAACAAAACGATGCTATAAAGTCATCAACAGTTGACGTCAAACTAGAGATGGAAAGTTTCCTGAATTTCCCCAAAAACACCAGGGCTTATTGCATCATCATTAACGATCGTATAATGGAGTATTCTCCAATTACAGGATCAGTTCGGAGTTTAGTGTGAAGAACCATGAATCATAATGTTATTAATTTAATTCTAAATGTATTTTTCTAAATAAATGTTATTATTATTATTTTTGGTATTTTATTTCTCTCACTTTTCCGCAAGACATCACAATAATGAACGAGCCGTTTGGTAAAGTACAGTCCCTTGGATCAACCCATCAAGATTTTAATCTAAATTATAAATATCGCTTCAGAGTTAGAAACAAAAAATTTATGTTACTATCTAATTAATAAATATAAATATACTTTTGTTTTATTACCTGTTTGCATATAATGTTCTTCAAAAAAGTGATTCAGATTATTATGTTATCTTTTCAATTATTATAATATGTAGTACCTAGTGGTTATAAGACAGTTTGCGGTAAATATTCTCTCTTATCTCGAGTGTTGAAGCTGATAAAGTTGTCACATTCAGAATAACGAATATTCATTGATATCAAATCGTTGAAGCTTCTTTCATGGGAAATATCGATATTCTCAAATAAAAGGTAATAAAAGTGGGGTAATTTCTACAGCAGATATTTAACCTCAAAGATTCAATTCATCTGTTCAACGTCTGAGTCCTCATCGAACCATCATAGTTCGTGAACGATGGTGACAGGCTGTTGAATCACGTGCTAAACAAGTGTTTGAATGTTGATAATGATCGCTTATGAAGATACTATAACTTTACTCAATGTTCAGACTTTTATGAAGCATGTGTTTGAATGTCAGATATTCATATGATTATGTAAACCCATGAACAAAAATGTGTTTATCATTATAATCTTGTACGCGAACGTATGGAGTTTGTAAAAGTTGTGCTCGTGAAGGAAAATGTACAGATTGCTAATGGAGATATTTATATAATTATTATTGGTATTTTATTCCTCATCAGCCCATCATAGTTCGTGAACGATGATGACAGGCTGTTGAATCACGTGCTAAACAAGTGTCTGAATGTTGATAATGATCGCTTATGAAGAAGATACTATAGCTCTACTCAATATTCAGACTTTTATGAAGCATGTGTTTGAATGTCATATAGATTAGCGCTTATGAAGATATTCATATGATTATTATCATTATCCACATCTATTCCTCATCATAGTTCTACCTCTTGGGTGGTTGGGGAAATGAGTTCGATCTCTATAAAACTCCCTCGCATATATGTTTCCCATTGAAATTGATTGAATTTTATAAAAAGCTAACTATCCTATGAAGAAATGTGTGTCGATGAAAAATGTTTTATTAGTATATTTTTGCATACTGAAAAAATTATATTAGCACATCTATATGTTTAAGATGATTAAAAATGTATTTTGTTATATAGCAATCGAGCTGTACAGACAGTTCGAATAATCATCGTGATGCGTAACACCGCTTCGTCTAGATTCTGTATAGGTATTGGGCTACACCCAGCAGCAGCTAGATTTCGGGTCATATTATGCGATTTACAATCAATATGATTCGAATATATACATACTACATGTGTGATTTAAAATAAAGTATTCTCATCGCGTTTGAAGGTGATCGGCGTATCTTTCTTATCTCTCGAACCAGCTGTAGCTCTACCGCAAAATATGAATATTGTTCAACCTACCACAAAACTTATTTGATTTATATCGGATAATTTATGTAACATACATGAATGAATATTATAGCGAATTATGTTTACTTCGGAACTAATTTTGGAAAAACATTTTATATATCCATATTACTTTCGGATAACTTATGAAACTACTTTAACATTGAAGGATCGCGCATCATTACGATAATTCCAAGTTGAATACATTGCTGTTGGACATGATTTAGCACAACCTTATCGCACAAGTAAGCTGATGATGCATACTTATAATATTATAACGAATATTGTACTCGCTAGTACTAATCAAGCAAAAAGTCCTTAGATGATTCAATAGTTATTTCTGCAAACGCTTCATAATATCGCTATTATGAGAAGCAGCATTTTTTGTAAACTATCGCATGTTAAATGTTATGACCCCTTATTGAAGACTTGTGGGGGCAGACAATGCGCCGCGTACGATATCATTATAACTCAGACAAAACTCTGCGACTAACGGCATGTACAAACAACCCCACATTTCATTGAAGGCTCCTGCAAGGTAGATACCTCGCTGAAGACCTGCGTGATAGACATCATTATACCTGCACACTCTGTATAACCTCACATACACACCTGTCTCGTTGGAGACCGCGCCAGCTTCATTCAAATTCACATGACTAACGTCATACATAAACAATCTGTATAACCTCACATTCCATACCCCATTGAAGTCTCCCAACTCCATTTTGTATACTAAAAATAATATCCATATATCTATATGTTTAAGATGATTGAAATCGCCTTTTGTAGTATAGCAATCAAGTAAGGTACAGACGGCTTGAATAAACGTTTTGAAAGTAATTTCCTTATAAACATCGCGTTTGAGAAATGCAGAAGAAGATATCATTTCTATACTATATAACATTCCATCTATGCATCCAAGGAGCAGCAGCCCTCCCATGATACCTCCGATGAATACCCTGTCTCTTTCAAAAATCACGTGATTGGCGATATGTACAAACAACACTATTTCAAAACCCCTATGAGCTAGCGCTATGAAGTCTCACATTCCATACCTCGCTGTAGGCTTCGTGACATACCTGCATGACTGACGTCATGTAAAACAATTACCTGCATCATATAGACTGCAATATACTCGCACTTATCACTCAGACCGGATACCCCGCGGTTATATCTACAACATTAAAATCGCTTGTTTTCAATTCCTCCATAGCTGAGCGGTTAAGGAGCTGGCTTTGGATTTCATTTCTCGGGTTCGATTCCCGTGTGTAGAAAAAAATATTTCGATGCTGCTTTACATTGAAGTTCTCCCTAACCTCACATATTGCTTGCTGTCTACCTTGAACGATCTTGTATATACAAGCTGATTACCACAAAGCCCTAGCAGAAGGTCACCTAGACACCACACCCTAGAGGTCACACCCTAACCATCTACCCAACCGATAATACCAATACTTACCGATACCTGTCTGGGAATACCGCGCATGCGCTACTGGTTGCCTACATCTGATAAGGCTCTCTGACTGGGCCGCCCAAAGTGCCCCAATACCTACTTGATAGAGCTGGCATCATATCCAAAAACTATTTTGGCAGTCGCTATGATATAATTATACATTTCTCGCCGTAAAATCTCCAAATTCAATGCAGTAGTGAATATCTCATTACAATCATGAGTTTAGCTATTCTACGCATTTTTCGAGAAACAACTGTACACATTTGCTTTCTTATATGTTTCCCCAATGAAGATTCACCATGAAGACTAATCAATGAGTATGTTTTGACAACCAATCAAACATTGTCTGCTCTCATGATCTTGAAAATTCCAGATGAGCAACTTATATTTATAAAATTTTCAGGTGAATGGGCGGATACTAAGAATATTTGTGCTTCAGAACGATGTGCAAAGTACTTACTCACGTCTTCTCCATTTCCTCTACAGTCTTTTCTATGCCTCCCTAGATAATATTATTGATCCAAAACAATATACACATGTTGAATAATTTATCGCATTCACGTTTCCTTTACTGATCCTCTCAGGTTTTCTGACGGGCTCTAATAAATTTTTACCTTCTGGAATAAAAAATTTCCTTTCCTTCTCGGAATAATAATTGCATTTATTCCAACCAGGCTCTTCAATGGAAATTCCCCTAGTTTTTTGACTTCCTCTTCATCAGAATGGTTTCTGATTAAATGTATTGAAGAATACTCACCTTCTTCGAAACATGAAGAACACAAGTCTATCTTGATGCAATTGGTTTCTGAATTTCAGGAAATTTTATCAAGCTGAAAAAATATTTGCTCTAGATGGAAAGTTGAACGAGTGATGAGCAATGAAGGGTATCAAAAGGACAACAATAGGTATAATTGCAGTACAACTACTAACATATTACAGAAGAACCGAGAAATAAGACAGTTTTAGTGGCTATTGAATTGTTAAGTAATTTACATTGAAATTATTTTCCGAGCTCAGGGCACAAATTTCTGATATTCCTTTAGAATCAGCTCTGCGGAAATACTTGGTTCCGGAATATTAAAAAATGATCCATTCGGGAATGAATCAGTTCCCGAATTATTCACTTGCTGAAGTGACAGATTCTTCGAGACTTAAATCCTTTCGTCACTTAACTGTTTCAACATTTTCATAACCTACCATCTTCGGTAAAGCGAAGTTTCGAAGTGATAATCAACTTTTATGAGGAATGTCAGCGAATGCGTTTCATTTCACTATAAAGAAAATTGACGATATCATAAGTGACTGAATTTTCATCTTCTTTTTCTATTCAACAGAAACAAAGTAACACATCAAAATAGAAAAGGATTTTTATTTCGAAGAAAAAAAATTATAACAAAGGAACCTAACGCTGAATTGAATTGCTGATATGTTCAAATTATTATTTGAAATATTGTCATCATATTTAGTGGAATTATGACAAATTGTTAATTTATCATCTCTTCGATACAACTAGATATATATTTCGACAACTACTATACATTTCCATTTAAAAGCTAGTAAAACGATAATAAAGAGCAAGCTTATCCAAACTATATCTAAAATAATATAATAATAAACACCGGCTATCTCGCCATACGGTTTCTTTCGTTTATGTTCTCAAAATATTAGTGGAAGCTGTCAAATAATTGAAAAATGTTCAATAACAAATGGTAAAATATGGAATCAAAAATTAATGCAATAAAAATTATGAGAGTAGCCCCCAACAAAAGGACATCCTACAAATAATGTAACTACTATTTAATGTTTACTTTTGTTAGATCGGAGAGAACTCGGGAGAAAACTCAATGTTGTTCGATCCAAGAAGCGAAAATTATGAAATAGTTCTTTTGATGTGAGCTTACGTTTGAAATTGTTTTACGTTTTTTTTTTTATTTTTCCCCATTTTTCACTTATATTTACTATGTATTTTTTTATATCTTCGTGAATAAATACAATTCACACTGGTCATTTTGAGAAAATACGTAATAAAACAACGTAACAAAATTATTGTCATCTATGATTTTATTTATTGTCAGATCAATTCAATCTTCAGTTCTTTAGTAGAAGGCGAGAAGAAGTTGTCGAAATACGTATCTGAGGTACAACATTTTCCGAATTTTCTCTGGGTTGATAATTTTATTACTATTTCATACCAAAAATACCTTGTTGATGGTGTGACTTGGGTTTTCACATTCAATATACTGAAAAAATGTAAAAGGTATTATACATCTATCTTCTTACCACGAATTCGATTGTATCTGTATTTACTGATATATATTTTCATTGGAACATTCAATTATGTCGTATTCTAATTCCATAGACGTTATTAAAATCTAACAAATAGCTACATAAGCTGATATCTATAAAAATTCACTGATCACCTTCAGAAGGCGTAATTAAACCAGAAATTTCAGCACTGCGACTAAACATTCCAAGACAAATACACAAAATCTCCGAAAGCAAGTTACCAATTCTTATTGTACTCACAATTCAGCTTAGTCTTCCTTTGCGCGAAAAATGCAGATAGAGAACGGGGTACTACGAATGCAAGTGGGTCTGTATTCGTCTGCAGAATAATAATAGCAGTTATTCTATGATATTAAATAACTAGTTGTATCGCTCTTGCTTGTACCGGCTAGACGGTTCAATGTGGCAGCAAACAAATACACACATTGTCTGAACCAATAGGGTCTACCCTGCAATCCTTGAAACAGAAAGTGCGGCGGGCATTTCAAAGCACTGATCATTGTATATTTAGAAAGAAGAGGCTATATTCAAGTACATTTCCAATAATGCAGTAACTGTTCATCGTTATTATTGTGCATTTACATAAAAATAGTTTGAATACAAATAAGAGTGAAGGTAAGAGTGAAATCTCTTCAGTGATTTGAGATGCCCGCGTCACTTTCGCTTCCAAGAATAGCTATTGCTTGTTTCAAGTAGATGCTTGTGTCTGGGAGTCGCGGAGAGATACAACTACTGAACTAATTATTCTGCAGACGAATACAAACCCACTTGCGCAGTAGCCCGTTAGCCGTTATCCATCTACATTGGCCGCGCAAAGGCAGACTAATTAGAATTTCAGTTACAATAAGAATTGGTCACTTGCTCTCGGAGCTTTTGTGTTTTGTCTTGGTATATTGAGTCACAGTGCTTAAATCAAAGCTTTGGTTGAACCTTCTGGAGGAGGTGGATTTCTATGGAAACCAGCTTATGTAGCTATTTGTGAGATGTGCTGATTGACATATATAACTACTAATACCGGGTTCACTTTAGGAATTTAAAATAATGAAGGAGATCACCTCTTCGAGCAGTATTTATATAAGCCCTTCAATAAGCTCTGAATGTGGATCTATTCAATTTAATAAAGACAAATGTACTATTGCTGAATTCAAAGAATCTATGTCTAGAAATAACGTTGAAATTGATGAGTCTCCGTCTATGGAATTAAAATACGAAGGGATTGAATGTTACAATGAATATATGTCTGGAATTATAAATACAACTAATTTCGTGATAAGTAGAAGATGTATAACATCTTTTGAATATTTCCCGTATATTGAGTGTGAAAGTACGAAGTCACACCACCATCAACAAGGTATTTTTGGCATAAGATAGCAATAAAATTATCAACCCAGAGGAAATTCGAAGAATTTTGTATCTCAGAAACATATTTCGACAACTATTGCCTTCTCCTAAAGAATACAATAGCTAAAGTTTCTATTGATCTGACAATAAATAAAATGATAAATGACTATAATTTTGTTATATTGTTTCATTCACATTTCTCAAAATAACCAGTTTGAGCTGTATTTATTCTCGAAGATATAAAAACACGTAAGTGAAAATGGGGAAGGAATTAAAAATTAGAGGGAAAAAATTGTAAGCATATTCTCACATCAAAAGATAAGCACTATCCATAATTTTCGAGTCCTTGATCTAACATAAATAATGATTAACTAGTGGTTATATTATTTGATAGAAGTACTTTTGTTGGGTTACTCTCATAATTTTTATGTCTTCCATTTTGATTTAATTTTTCGCCATTGTTTGTCGAAAATTTCTTATTCTTTGTAAATTGACAGAGCTTCCACTGATTATTTTGAGAACATATCCAAAAGAGACTATATGTCCAGATTACCGGCATTTATCATTTTAAATATTGTTTGGATGATCTTAGCTCTTTATTATGGTTAACTAGGTTTTTAGTGAAAATGGCAAGATAATAGTTGTCGAAATATATATCTGAGATACATATACAAAAAATGCAAACTACATTTGTTATGGTGATGATTCAGCATGATAGGTATAGTTGTATCGAAAAGCTACTGAATTATCATAATTTGGAAATATCAGAAATTCAATTCAGGCACCTTCGATATAATTTTCCACTTCGAAATGAGCATGCCTTTCTGTTTTGATGTGTTATTTTGTTTCTATTGAATAGAAAAAGAACATGAAAATTCAGTCACTTAATGTCGTAAATTTCCGTTATAGCAAAATGAAACGCCTCCTCTGACATCCCTCAAAAAAATTGATTATTGCTTTGAAAGTTTGATGACCGCTACACCGGAAACGGTAGCTTATCAAGATGTCGAAACAGTTGAGTCACGAATGAATTCCAGTCTCGAAGAATCTGTGACTTCAGGAAGTGAATATTTCCTCTCGATTGGGCATCGAACGTCTTCGGGAACTGATTGACGTCCGAATGAATCATTTTTGAATATTACAGAATCAAGTACTTCCGCAGAACTGATCCCAAATGGAAATATATCAGAAACTCCTGCCGTGGGCCCGGAAAATAATTTCAAGGTAAATTACTCAGCAATTCAATAGCCACTAAAACTGTCCTATCTTATTTCTGAGTTCTTCTGTAATATGTTAGAAGTTGTGCTGCAATTATACCTATTATTGTCTTTTTGATACCCTTTATTGCTCATCATTTCTCCTACTTTCGATCTACAGCGGATATTCTTTCAGCTTGAGGAAATTTTCTCAAATTTAAAAACCAATAGCATCAAGAAAGACTTGTGCTCTTTCTGTTTCGAAGAAGTTGAGCATTCTTCAAGACATTTAATCAGAAACCATTCTGATGGAGAGGAAGTCAAAAAACTAGAGAAATTTCCATCAAAAATCTTGGTTAGAAGAAATGCACTAATTGATCTCAGCAGAAAAGGTAATTTCTTATCACAGAAGGAAAAACAAATATTAAAACCAGTCAGAAAACTTGTGAGGATTAGTAAAGAAAAAGTAAATAAGATAAATTATTCAACTTGTGTACACTGTTTTGGATTAATTAAAAGTTCTTATCTATGGGGGCATAGAAAACACTGTAGAGGACATGGAGAAGACATAAGTAAAAACTTTGCATATCGTTCGGAAGCACAAACATTTCCAGTCTCCACCGGTTTACTTGGGAGTTTTATGAACAAAAGTCGCTTATCTGAAGTTTTCAAGATAATGAGAGCAGACAATGTTGGATTGGGGAAACATAAAAGAAAGCAAATGTATACAGTCGTTTCTCGAAAAATGTGTGGAATGGCTAAATTTATAATCGTGATGAGAGATTCCACTAGTGCATCGAATATTTTGGAGGTTTTACGGTCAAAAATGTATAACTATATCATAGCGACTACCAAAATAATTTCTGGATATGATGCCTCTTTATCGTTCAAAAGTCCTTCTGCGGCACTCCAATTTGATACTGATCTGAAAAGTACGTGTCAAATTGCAAAAAAGCAATTACGTAGGAAGAACATCTGATAGGCCATGTAAAAAATAGAGAAGAGAAAAAAACGGAAATTTCTCAGTTGTGTTGAATGATTCAATCTCACTGGAGCAATTATATTGGGAGCCTAACTAACAATATCTTGAATGAAAAAAGATCCCTTACTCCAAAATTGTTACCCACTACTGAAGATGTTGCCTTGTTCAATAACTACACTTCTACACTGGCTGAAAAAGCTTATGATGACATATCGAAAAATCATGATTTTGAAGCTAGTTACAACACATATTAATAAAATGTACGTTTGCTTTGCTGCTATCATTTAATCGGCTAAGAATTGGCAAGATACGATTTCTAGATATTATGACTTACAAGCGACCTCCAGCAGATATTTGTAATCGATAGAAAATTTTAGATTATTTATCGGGCTATGAGAAAACGTTGTGCAAAATGTTTGAAAGAGTTCTTGTATTCGGGAAAAAATAGAAACCTGTTCAACCCAATCCTCTTCACAAAAAATCTCAGAAATATACTGACCTCATTATACAAATTCGCGATACAACCAGCTTAGTACCAAAGGAAAATAGATACGTTTTCACCACATCAGGTCCAACAAGATGGATTTTGGGCACATCCGTAGTTCAAAAACTAGCTACGGAATGTGGTGCTCAATAGTCCCAACTTTTAACGAGCACTAGATTTAGGAAGCAGATAGCAACCATATTGCAGTTGATGTGTTTCGAAAAAGACGAACTGCATCAAGTGGCAAAAATCTGAAAAAACACATATGAAGTTCCATAGGTATCTTCCAGCAATTGAATATTTACTGAATTTCAGAATACTCGTAGATTCCAATATATTATTATATCATAGTATTAATATTTTTTTTATTATTCCATTAAAGAACATAAAGCTGGAACCTGGCCACATGCTCGTGAGCTTCGACATCGTATCACTCTTCACTAATATCCCCATCGATGAGGCCGTCGAAATTATCCAGAAGAAATACCAGATACGAAAGGACATCATCGAACTTACCAAACACTGCCACAAAAATACGTACTTCATCTACAAGAACCAAAGATACAAACAAATTGGAGGTGCACCGATGGAATCACCCTTATCCCCAGTATCAGCCAACCTGTTTATGACAGACTTTGAAGAACGAGCCATCCAAACAGCCAGCCAAAAACCAAAACTATGGCTACGATACGTAGACGATACGTTCGTCATCTGGACTCACGGAGAAGCCGCACTGACAAAATTTCTGAGCCACATAAACAGAATTCACGGAAAAATCAAGTTCACAATGGAGATCGAGAAGGACAACCAACTACCGTTCCTAGATGTTCTTGTGACCAAGAGAAACGGCAGAATGAGACACACCATATACAGGAAACCTACACAGACGAATCGTTACTTGAACGCCCAGTCACATCACCATCCAGCAATACTTCAATCCGTAATAAAAACACTCATAACCAGATCAGACCGACTAACCGACAATGACCACAAACAACAAGAAATGCGGACAATACAAACCACGCTACAACAAAACGGGTTTTCAAAAGACAATATCAGACGAGCACTAAGGCCCCGACAACAGACAGATCAAACCACCGAAGAAGAAAAAGAAAAACCTGTCGCCAAAGCCCATCACCGATACGTCAAAGGTACTACAGAGAAGATGAGCAGAATCCTCAAAAAACATAACATTGAGACAAGTTTCAACACGACCAGAAAGATTGGTCAAATACTGCCTAACGCTAAATCCAAAATAAATCTGGAAATACAAGGGTCTACGAAATACCATGCAAAGATTGCGGAGGAAGCTACATAGGACAAACTAACAGAAGAATCAACATTCGACGTGGAGAACACCGCAATGCAGTCGCAAAGCAAGAAACAACATCATCACTTGCCGAACATGTGAGAAAAACTTCACATGAAATCGATTTTGACAACACGCGAGTTCTAGCCAGCCTGGAGCACAAAAGAAAACGCATATAAGAGAAGCCATCGAAATCGAGAAGCGACCTTCAAATCTCAATACCAGAGACGATACACAGAGATTACCAACTGCTTGGAAACCAGCCCTTCAACAACCCAGGAGAACAGTCAACCAGACTAATTCAACGGACCGACAAACTCGCTCGAAAGCAACGAACCGACAAAATCGCTCGAACGCAACAGACCAACAAACTCAATCAGATGCATCAAACCGGCAAAATCATCCAGATGTAACAAGGATACATAAAACACCAACAGGATCAACGGAGATCAGTTTCAAGTTAACTCGAAGCAGAACAGCAGCCCTGAAGAGAAGAACTGAAGATGGCACATGAGATTGTGCCGAAACGTCGTCATATCAACGGTTTCTTCCGGAACCAATCTACGACAACGCGGGGTATATCCCGGCAACCCAATACAGCATATAACGCCCGCGGAAACCTGAAGCATATTTCAGCTTTTACTTCACGGATACATCGGCGTCCGTAATTGGCAACATTGTATGTGTAAACTTAACGTTTCGCGAGGAATATAACTGTACAATAGCTGCTGCGACTGTCCCGATGTTTTATTTTAAATATCATACCAATTTGTTGGAATTACGGAGTGTTATAAAATTTGTTCTTTGATTAATTTATGCAGATTTGTCTATTGAAGCTAAACTTTAATTTTCATTCGTTGCGTTTGGACGTGTGATATTATTCCAGAATAATAAATGTTATTTGTTGAGTAGAGTAGTTAATTATTCCACAAAGAAGATTATTCTGTATGAAACAAAATAAAGTTATTCAAACTATTTTGTTAACGTTGTTGTAAATCAGGGTTGGAAATTCATCGAACTAATAGCGTAATAGCTTTTTATTTTCAATATTCTAGTTTGAATTCAGTTCATCAAGTGACGATACAATAGATCTTTTGAAAATTATTACACTTCAGTCAGTAATAATTAATAAGAAGCTGAGATCTACCAGTACAATATGCAGCTAAGTAAATATATATATTTTGCGTTTACTCGTTTAATAAACTGTAAACTTATATGAATTATTCATGAAGATAGCCGATGTAGATGAGAGCATGACTGCCGATATACGTATTTGAACAGATTCAAATTGGTTTCAAATTACTTTTATTTTTTGTATTAGTTTTAAGGTCTTGACATCTCAATGTCACTTTGGCACAAGACACTTTTTGATAAA
This sequence comes from Endomychus coccineus, assembly GCA_958510875.1. Taxonomy (NCBI): domain Eukaryota; kingdom Metazoa; phylum Arthropoda; class Insecta; order Coleoptera; family Endomychidae; genus Endomychus; species Endomychus coccineus. Next base: position 95,723,109 of record OY294069.1, on the reverse strand, counting down.
ACACATACACACTCATACACACACGCACACACACACACATACTTCTACAATATTCTCGAAGCCACTTTATAAAATTATCCCGATCATGTTGTTTCTAATATCTCGAAACCGCTGTGTCTTAAGTGGGTGGTGAGCCTATAAAGCTTTATCAATGAATCCTCTGTGGCAGTAGTTTACCCAATTTACAAGGTGTTCATTCATTGCATAATAATAATTATAATAATAATAATAATAATCTTCATTTTGAGATATAATTACAAGTTATTGCATGTAGAGCAGCCATTGAAGAAAATAGAGTTGATCTCAAAAACACCTACATATTATAAAATTCTCCCATTGTATAGGGTTCCAAGTTTATTAACATATTATAGATTTCTTTTTTATATGCAGTGAGATTATTGATAACTTTGATGTATTCTGGCAACTTGTTGAAACATTCGATAGAATCGTACAGTGCCCCTTTTTCAGTTACACTCAGTCTATGTATTAGATACTGCAGATTTACATGTTTAGTTGGGTATAAGCCGCTTGTTCCAAATTGTGTGAGTAAATGCCTATTTCTGAACAGAAATAACAGATATTCTTGAATGTATAAAGCTGGTACTGTCTGTATTCTATTTTTCTTCAAATAGCCCCCACATCACTCTTTGTACTTCAACTTCAACATTATTCTCAATGCTCGTTCATGAATTGAGAACACAATTTCAATATGTCTACTAATGCCAAAATATATCAAATTATACCTTATTCTTGTTTCAATATTTGCGCATGATGCACGATTTTCAGTGTTTGAAAGCTTGCATATTTTTTAATTACCCTGAGTGAGTAATATGTGACTCAGTTTGACAAAGTTGCTCAACATGGATAGCTCAGCATAAAAAACTATCTTTATAGACCCCAAGAACTTGAAGTGCTTACTAACTATAAAGTTCTTTTTACCTAAAATAACATTAAAAGAGAGTTCAGTTTCAACATCGGTTGACTACAGGTGTGCGTTAGAGAACAGCTGTGATTTATCGATATCGAATTTATTGTGTTAAAACTTATATAAACAATTAACTTTTGAATAGTGGGTTAGTGTTGTATCCCTCCTACTCTTAATGGTATAAGATGGACTTGTCATGGGATGACAACGGGGAGGGTGACCCTCCTCCTGCACCGCCGCCTATGAGTATGGTATATTCGGGTGAGAGGTTTCCAATAGCAGATGATGTACATGTAGATGATAATAGTCAAATTGATAAATCCAAATCAAGTCAGGATAACGAGAACAATCACAATAATTATTATGATCTCAATATACGTTATCGTAATATAGATCAAAAACCTTTCTATGTGTATATAGAATCAATCGATAAAAACATTGGGAGATTATACGATTTGCGTGTGGGCCATTTTTTGCACACGTGCAATATGTTCAAACATAATATCGTAAATATCAACTCAATTGGAAAGAATAAAGTAAAAGTCGAATTCGCTAATTATCATTCCGCAAATAATTTAATTAACCACCCAGTTATTAAAGATAATAATCTCATAGCTTACATTCCAAAATTCTTTGTACATCGTAAAGGAATAATACGAGGGGTGGATACCTTTTTTGATGAGACCTATCTCAAAAATAATATCAAATCCGAAAGTTCTAAAGTTGTTGAAGTAAAGAGATTCTCGCGAAAAACAACAAACAAGGAAGGTAATACAATATACGTTCCTAGGGAGACAGTCTGTTTATCTTTCTTAGGCACAATTTTACCGAATTATGTAACGATTAATAGTTGTAACTATCAAGTCGAACCTTATGTTCATCCAGTCATTCAGTGTTTTTCATGTTTATCCTACGGTCACATGAAACAGCAATGCAAAGGTCGTAAAAAATGTCCTAATTGTGGTGAAGATCATGAAAACAATTGCCCATATACAATCCCGAAATGTATTTATTGTAAGACCTGTGGTCATAATTCTACGGATCGCAGATGTCCTTCATATATCAAACAAAAATCTATTAAAAGTATTATGGCTCAAGAGAATTTATCTTTCAGAGAGGCTGAAAAAGTGAGCAACAATCCATCGTACCTTAATGCCTTAAAAACAAATAATAGATTTGCAGCTCTCAGTAATTTAGAAAATGCTTTTCCACCGCTTCAAACTTTATCCAAACCATTGGATACTAAACCTCTGTACCCTTCAACAACCAGAAATATCCCGCATAAAATACAAACTACGAATTTAATCCATAATAATCAACAACATGAGAGAATTACACTGGATAGTAATGAGGAGACGGAAACTGATACAAACCAAGGAAGCGGGCAGGACCGCAAAAGGAAAAAACCTTCTTCTCCTACAAGCCCTACCTCTATTCTACCTAATCCATACCGCGATGAATTTATCAAATTTAAGGAATCAATCATAGACGGGCTTACTTGTTTTATTAAAGATATTATAGTTGAGCTTAAGCATGGTGATATTATGAACATAGATGATAGAAGTATAAGGAACAATTTAGCATTGGTTTTAGAAGGTTGTTCGTCAGATCATATAGATACCTCCAATGGCGAATAATAATAAAAAGTTGACAGTTTTTCAGTGGAATGCCAGATCGGCAGTTAGCAATCGTAATAGTCTGAAACAATTCATTAAGTCTTCGTCCATTGATATTTTATTAATCTCTGAAACCTGGTATAAACCGGGCATGAATATTAGCTTCCCTAATTATAATATTGTCCGTAGAGACCGCCCTAACGGAAAAGGTGGAGTGGCAATTTTAATTTCCACTCATCTCAATTATAAAACTATCACTTTCCCAAATAATTATCCATCTAGATTAGAAATGTGTGGAGTATCGCTGGAGTTCAATAAAACAGAGTATACGTTCGTCTCTCTCTATAGAGCACCTCAAGTAAACATGTCAACCCAGGATTGGGAGGATTTCTTTGGAAATTTCTCAGGAAATATAATTATTGGTGGGGATTTTAACTGTCACCATCGGCTTTGGGGGTCGCACCGAAATGATACTCATGGTAACGGCTTGGTGGATGCAGTTGATGCATGTAGTTTAACAGTTATAAATAATGGAGCACCCACTAGACATGCCAGACCTCATAGTGCAGCCTCTGCGATAGATTTGACAATAGTTTCTAACAACCTTGCATTAGAGTTAGATTGGCGTGTATTCAACGATACTCTTGGTTCGGACCATTTTCCCATTATAATAGAGTTTTTTAATCTTAAATATGGCCAGAATATTGTGCATCCCTCCCGAAAGTGGAGAACAAAAAGTGCCGACTGGGACAATTATAGAACAACTTTTGATAATCTAATGGGTGACATGACTGCGATTGATTCAAACGATCAATTGACTACAAAATTTATTCACACGCTAGAATTAGCCGCGAATCAATCTATTCCAAAAAATACTCCTTTTGTACCTAAAAGCAAGTGTAAGCCGCCTTGGTGGGACGGAGATTGCGATGCTGCAGCTGAGTCTAGGAAAAATGCATTTAAAAATTATAAACGGAATTCGACTACTGAAAATTTCATTCTCTGCAACAAAAAAATGGCAGAGGCAAAACTACTTTTCAATAAAAAAGCTAAGGAGAGTTTCACAAAATTTTGCAGTTCTTTAAATAAAGACACACCAATCGGTACAGTTTGGGAAAAGGCAAGGAAAATTAAACAAAAAAATAATAATAAAAGTTGCGTCAATATTCCTCTAGAACTGATAGAACAAATCCATAGTACCTTGAATCCATCTTCATCCCAACCATTTATTACCTTCACCAACGATGACACTCCTATTGCTAATTGCCTCTCAAGACCATTTTCAATAATAGAGCTCAACCAAGCGCTTAGAAAAACAAATAATACCGCCCCAGGTTTGGACGATATAACCTATTCTATGCTTCACAATTTGAGTTCTTCCGGCAAAATGATATTACTAAAAATTTTCAACAATATCTGGAGGAACGGAGTAGTGCCGTCAATTCTTAAAAATTGCTGTGTCATCCTGATTCGTAAGCCAGGCAAAATCGAAAATACTATCGATTCCTTTCGGCCCATCACTTTGATGAGTTGTGTTCTGAAAACCTTCGAGAGGTTGATGAAATTTCGATTAGAACTTTGGCTGTATAAGAACAAAAAATTACCTAATAATCAATATGGATTCAAACGCCAATTTGGAACGATTGATGCTGTATCTCATGTTGTTGCAGATATCCAATCATCCTTTAATGACAACTTGATTACAACCGCCTTATTTATCGATATTAAATCAGCCTACAACGATGTCAATTTGGCAATTCTACATGAAAAATTAATCCATATAGGTCTACCTTCGCAAATTTCTAAATGCATAATCAATGTTTTCAATGGAAGAGTATCTTTTATCAAACATAATAGTTCACTTTTTGGGCCTAGAACGAGTTACTCGGGCCTGCCTCAGGGCTCAGTCTTAAGTCCCCTAATTTTCAACATCTGTACTCTTGATATTCATTTTAATTTTTCTCCTGCAATAAGAATCATTCAATATGCGGATGATTTTGTTATTTACTGCTTCTGCAAAACAATCGAAAAAGGCATCAAGGAATTGAAGTATATAATGTCCGTATTCAGTCATTGGATTTGCCAAAATGCACTTACCATATCGCCCAATAAGAGCGGCGTCGTATTTTTCACAAGGAAACACAAAATTTCTGCCCCATCGTATTTGCCTCTGAGTGGTTTTAAGATCCCAGTTCTCAACGGATATAAATATCTTGGCATTATCTTAGATAGGAAATTGTTATGGAACGAACATGTAACACATATTGTAAATAGAGTTGAAAAAGGTCTGAACTTTCTGAGATGCATATCTCACAGGGTTGGAGGTTGTGACCAATCTACAGGACTATTGTTTTATAGATCATATATTAGATCAATCTTGGATTATGGATCAGTGGTTTATGGTACAGCTAGCAATTGTCATTTAGTTAAGCTGGATAAAGTTCAATTCAAGTCACTTCGGATTGTGCTAGGTGCTTTGAAGTCTACACCTACAGAGGCACTTCTTGTGGAAGCCGTAGAACCACCTTTAAATTTACGCAGGAAATATCTAGCCCAAAAATACATTACAAACTGCAAACTTAAAAATCCAGGGCTTTTCCAAAGTTGGCATAATATTTATACAAAAACGTTGACAGATCCATATTGGGCACGGAAACCTACACCTCTTTTGGCAGCTGCAGTTGGAGAATTTCATGATCTAGGGATTCGCAATATTGAATGCGAATATTTGTTTAACCTCAGTTTAGATAACGTTCTCTACCAGCCTCGAATTATTATACCTAACTATAGTGAATGTATCCAATTGAACAATATCATCCACCTCGGACATAGTTCAAATTCTTTGAATGTCTACACTGATGGATCTAAAGGAAAAGAGTACGTGTCCAGTGCTTCTGTTATTCCCTCATTGAAGATACAGAAATCTTTCAATCTCCCAAAATTTTCCTCTATTTTCTCAGCTGAGGCTTTAGCAATCTATAAAGCCCTGGAGTGGTGCAACAGGAATACTATAGGACAATCAATCACAATATTCACAGATTCTTAAGCGGTCCTATTGACAATTCGAAATTTTCTCTGCCACTATCTCTTAAACCCCTTTATCTATAACACTCTTGAGTTATTACATGATTTTCACATGAGATCCATCCCCGTAAGATTAATCTGGGTCAAAGGGCATACAGGAATCCAAGGCAATATTTTAGCCGATAGTGCTGCCAAGAACTTTAGTGGAAAGAATGATTCCATTACATCAATTTGTCTGTCGGATATTCACCATCAATACAAAACACAATTGCAAAATAAATGGAACGATCGCTGGAGAAACTACAGCGCCACGTATAGTACAAATTTCTGTAAATTTCATCCTTCAATACCATCAAAACCCTGGTTTAGTCAGCATTCACCCAACAGAAATGAAATCACAATTATATCGAGAATAAAATTCAACCACGCTCTTTTTCCCGCTCATTTACACAAAATTGGATTATGTGAAACTCCCGTATGTAACTGCGGGGAGTATGGAGATTTGTATCATATAATTTTTGGCTGTGAAATGAACAGAGTGAATTCCGATTGGTTACTAACACAATTGAGATCCCTTGGTTGTGAGGAACCCATGTGGTTACCCTCCTTATTCCTAAAGAACTCCGTGGAAATTTATCGCACTCTCTTCAAATTCTTTCATAAATCAAAAATAAAAATATGAAGTCTAGACGAAGTAGGATTTGTAGGACTCGTATCCTTTCCACTCTTATATATGTGTTTCCGTGGCCTTCCATCTGTCTAAATGCCCTGATCGGCCCCAGGGCGAGAAGTGTGTCTGTTACATCTCCCTAATCCTGGTGGTAATTGTGGATTTAAATTCATGTTGCTTTAGCTAGCTCGAACGTTCGTTTCAAAACTACGTGGCAAATGACCGAGTCAATGCCAAACCAATTTAAAAAAAAAAAAAAAAAAAAACATTAAAAGGCAAGTCAGTGCGGGCATAGATTGTTTTGAACAGTACGAGATTTGTTTTATTTTCATTAAGAACCAGTTTATTTTGTATGAACCAAGATTTGGCTATTTCAAAGTCTAAATCTGCTTTGGCAATCATACTGATCATATAAGGAGCCTTTACTAGCATATTTGTGTCGTCAGTATAATTAATCAACTTACAAGCCTCATTAAGCTTCATGAAATTATTCAAATCATTCACGTAAACTCTGAAAAGCAATGGTCCCGTTATGCTACCTTGTGGAATACTGATTTTGATATTTTTTCGGAGGATTTTTCCTCAACTCCATCTTTCGTGATCTTCACCGTCTGTTTCCTATCCTATAAGTATGATCTAAACCATCTTAGAGCTGGTTCCCTTATTCCGCAATATTCCAGCTTATTTAACAATATCTCATTATTCAAGCAATCGCATGCTTTAGAAAGGTCTAAGATTGAGTCTAATGCTAATGTATCATCCTTCAATGAGTCTATTTTATGCTGTATGAACTGGAAAATTGCAGTATGGGTAGATTTTCCTTCCAAGTAACCTTGTTGAGAGTCACTTATCAAGTAACATGCTGTAAGAATCAATCTATTACACATTGCAGTTCCAAAGATTTTCGAAGAAGCTCACAATAAGCTTATTGATCTATAGTTATCTGTAATTTTAGGATCACCACTATTTTTGAATACAGGAATTATACATGCCGTTTTCAACTGGAATATACCAATTTTGAATTAGTTATTTATGATGTAGACTAAAGGTTCTGCAATTAAACATCAACAATTTTTATCAATTTGTTCGGGATCCCATCTACACCACTCCTCATTCTATTCTCCAGATTTTTAACTATATTCAGGAAATCACTTTCACTAAATAAATTAACAAACATAGATTTCATATATTTGGTTGTGTTGCTTACATGTGGCTGATTTTGATCAATTATTAACTCATCAATACAATCAGTTATATAGTTCAAGAAGCTGTCAGCAATGTAATGTGCAATTTCCTGTACTTTTATAGAATTATGTACATCACTTTTCCCAGTTATACTATCTAGTATTTGCCATACTGTTTTGAATTTATTATCAGATTAAGTTTTTTTTGCTCATAAAGTTTTCGTCTTCTCCGTGTCAGTTTTCCCTTATATCTATTTTTTAGGAGTCGATAGGAAGCAATAAGCCTCTACTCATAATATGAAGAATATTGAGCCGAATCTTAAATTTCTCCATTTCCTGATTATATACCTCATTATGTTTCTTTTGTCTTCTATTTAATATTTTTTTCATTGGAAAACATTCTTCAAATGTTGTCATAAAAATATCAGCAAACATTTCCCACGGCTCATTTATTTTGTCACTAGATATTTCATTTATATGAGACCAATCTTGATTTTCCATTATGCTCTCGAATTTTTCCACATTATTTACATTCAAACATATGCTATAAGTATGGGAGCATGTGATTCTCTGAGTCAAAAATGTTAATTTATGTGCGAAGTGATCTGATATGGAGGTGTTTCTTTAATATTAGTGAACATATTATCTACACATGATCGAGATGATGGTGTAACTCTGGTGTACTCATTAATTTTGTGAATGATGTTGACTGAGTGCATCATATCACAGAATCTGAATTCATCTATTGTTTCCTCTTAAACATTGATGTTGAAGTCACCAGCAATTACAACATCTCTCTCATTATATACCACATTAAAAATTTCTTCAAATTTAAAGAAAAATATGTCAACGTTTGCCCCTGAAGGCCTGTCGATAGAAACTATAAGCACTTTTCTTCTTTCAATAATATCTTCACTCGCTACACAGTCAATTTGATTCTCTATTGACGATTTTTTAACTCATCTCATTCTACGCCCTAAGTCCCTCTTCCTAGTTATATTGCTGTCCCACCATGCTCATTGTCATTTTGTCTACAGGAACTTGCCTCCAAGAAGAAATCCTCCAGGCTAAATATTTTCAGTTGTTCCCCCGTTTTCCAGTGTTCTGTGATACATAGAATTTGGGAGTATGCGTTATCTGACATCAACTCTTCCAACTCGTCTACACAGTTACCTATTGACTGCACGTTTTGATGTATAATAACAATTTCACAATTTTTCTGATCCACTGCTTGTTTATAAGTCAAAAATTCCCCCCATTATTCTGTCTAATTTGCACAAAAAATTTCTGGTGTTTCTGAAAGTCAAATATTTCAATGCCAACTCTACTTGGACAAAAACAAGAGTCGTACATTTCTTCTTTCTTCTGCAGAGGAGCAGTAAAAACATATTTTCTGAGTCCATTGCCAGTTATGGGAATCTTTTCCACCCATATTTCATCTTCCTCCAATCTAGCTTTGCTCCTAATGTAGCTTTTAATTTTGTCTCCAGTAGCTTCTCGCTTCACCTTGTGAAGGTATATCCATAATTTTTTTGAACACCTGAAATTCGTCTGTCTTTTTTGTTTTTTCTTGGTTTACACCATTTTACCTGTTGAAACTCATCATTCTTGATCTGATTGTCAGTATCCGTCTTTGTTTCTCCTGGGCCAACCTTTTCCGAAATTCCAGATGCGCACGATATTAGACCATTTGGCTGATTGTTAACTTGATAATCTTTCCCGGAATCTGAAGATTGAATTGGAGTATCAATTTGTGCAGATGTGGGACCAATTTGTGTTGGTTGTTTACATTTTTGGGACCACTGACTACCTTGCTTCGATTTGGTTTGATCGTATTTTATTCGGCTTTTTGTGGGTAGATTATCTGTTCTTCATAGTTTTTTGAAGGAGTAAATCATTATTTATGTGCAAGATATTGTTTTTATCTCTGATTTCTGCAATTATTTCCTCGAGGTACCTATTTTCAGCTTCTAGAAGTTTGTTTTCTCCTGTAATTCTACTTGTTTTCTTATAACCTCACTGGTCTCTTTGCAACTTACCATTTTCTGACCATTTAGAAATAGGATTTTTGGGTTACTTTTTGTATAACTTTTGTGTAAAATACCATAACAAATTATATAGACATATACTGCACATAGCTTGCTACAGCATTTCATCAGAATTTCGCTTTTTCACCTTTTTTTTCCACTTTCTCCTCACCATGGAGATCGCCGACACCGTCAGTAGATGCCATCTTAATTGAGAATGAGGATCCAGACTATAGTCTGTTGTTAGCTCATACCCTTTTCTATAGATATTCCAATGGTCGCAGTTCATCAGACATTTCGTCTGCTTCAACGAGGACGAGACGAGCTCAAAATAGTCACTCGTTCACTGTCAAGCTCAAGACCTGCCAAGCTTCTTCCTACCATACTTCATTTTTCACCGAACAGCTAAGCAGTGAAACTCTTCACCTAGTGGGTTCAGACGTAGGTCTACGCAATATTGTGCGCCATGGAAAATCTGCGAAGAAACTATGTAAATATGAGCATATATTTGCACAGACAGCCGGTCTGCCCTGGGCGCTCTCAAGTCACCTAGAGTCACATCAAGACTTGTCAAATAATGTAGGGATTCACTGGCCGAACCAGCCAAGAAAAATAAATTTCAACTCATCTGGGTCATTGGATACAGTCGAGTTGAAGGAACTGGAATGGCTTACTGCCTGACCAGGCCGGGGTCATCTGGCGTCCCTATCAGAGAGGTGGGGGAAACTGCCCCCCACACCCTTTTGGAATGCCCTGCTTTGACATCTCTCAGGCACCGTTACATCGGCGAAGCCAAACTGCCCCCAGAACAACCTGCTAGAATAGAATAGACTACTTACCACGGGGTGCATGATGGGGTCAGCTAGGTAGGTAGTTTTTCCCTATGCCTATAACCTCCAAACCTTCAACTAAAGAACGAATGCCTATCTTCCGTCTCTACATTCCACTGCTGACTCATATGATGTTCTTGGAACATTATAGGTTTACCTCTCATGTAGTCAAAGTATTGAAAAAAAGATGAATTACAACTGGAAAGCATTGATGATATAGATTTTCATCTTGATAGCTCTGACAGAAAGGTGTATCTCAAAATTTGGTATACTTGATTTGCGAACACCATAATATTTAATTTTAATCGAAATCTCAAAGTATGTTAAGTATTTTGGTGTGTTAGGTTATTGACATCGTATCACTCTTCACGAATATCCCCATCGATGATGCCGTCGAAATCATCCAGAAGAAATACCAGATATGAAAGGACATCATCGAACTTACGCGTTCCTCACATACGATGATGCTGTCTCAACGTGCGGTTGTAACTTCTTGGCTAGGAATCTTGCTAATGCATGTGATGGTGAGCCGATAGAGCTTACTATTGGTCTCAGAGATCTATCGGCTCACCATCACATGCATTAGCAAGATTCCTAGCCAAGAAGTTACAACCGCACGTTGAGACATCATCATCGTATGTGAGGAACGCGGAACACTTTATCGAACTTCTAGATATGCAAATAGTAGGTCCTGACGACATATTAGTAAGCTTCGACGTAGCATCCTTGTTCACACAAGGACCCATAAACGAAGCCCTAGAGATCATCCAACATAAATACAAACCGGAAGGATACATTATTGACTTGGCCAAACACTGTGTAGCCAATACTTACTTTATGTACGAGGGACAGCGAAATTGGCAAATCGAAGGAGCACCGATGGGATCACCAATCTCACCAGTGATCGCAAATCTTTCCATGGAGGATTTTGAAATTAAAGCTCTTAACACAGCGCAACTAAAACCCAAACTTTGGCTCAGATATGTAGATGATATTTTCGTTATTTGGCCACATGGAGAAGGACAACTAAGTGGGTTTCTCGATCACCTGAATGGAATCCATGATCGGATAAAATTCACAATAGAAGCCGAAGAGAACAACCAATTACCATTTCTAGATGTTTTGGTAACAAAGAAAACTGACGGCAGTTTGGGACATACAGTATTCAGAAAAAACACCCACACGAACCGATATTTGAATAGTAACTCGCATCACCATCCATCCCAGCTACAATCAGTCGTAAATACCCTCATGACAAGGTCAAAACGTCTCGCTGATGCGGAGAACTTCGATGGAGAAATGGAAACTATCCGAGCAGCCCTTAAGATGAATGGCTATTCAAGAAAACAGATTCATAACTCTCAACGCAAAAATGAGAAGGATGTCAACAATGAAGATCAACCAGTGGGAAACGCTTTTCTACCTTACATGAAAGGCACAACTGACAAAATCTGCAGAATACTGAGCCGTCATGATATCAAAACAACCTTCACAACAGATAGGAAAATCAAAAATGTTCTTCGGAATCCAAAAGACAGAATTCCTCTAGAATGCCAAGGAGTGTACGAGGTGCCATGTGGTAATTGTGAAAAGACATACATCGGACAGATCAACAGACGCATTGATGTGCGGAAGACTGAACATGCGAACGCTGTGTCGAAAAACGAAACCACGTCTTCACTAGCTGAACATGTAAGAAGTACGGGCCATATGATCAACTTTAGCGGCACAAAGACTCTAGCCAACATTGAACACTTTTACACCAGAATAACCAGGGAGGCAATAGAGATCGAGAAACGTCCACATAGTCTTAACAAACGAGATGAAGGACTAAGATTACCAGCAACATGGAAACCCGCTTTAGAAAGTCGGAAGATACAACCAAAAACAAGAGAGAACGTGGTATCCAGTGCACGTGCAACAGGTCACGGAAACTTTCCGGCTGATTCCAGCGTCGCAATGACGTCATCCAAACGTGTCACTCGGAGTCAAACACGTAGAAATCAACCAAGCGTGAAATAGTTCGAAAGTCCAAAGGTCAAGCATAACGGGGGATATAAATACCTGTCCCTCCAAGTAAGCGTCAGTTCGCCTAGATTTTCCAGACTCTACGGTCGAATCACCTGAAGATGGCAAATGCGACTTTGCCGAAACGTCGTGAAATTGGTCCTTTTGAGGACCGAAACCACACAACGCGGATCAATACCCGAGAATCCAGTTCTACACATTACGTCCGCGAGAACCTAAGAAGCAACATATATATATATACATATATACATATATATTCTTTTATTGATATTCTCGAACCATTTGTAATATATATATATATATATATATATATATATATATATATATATATATATATATATATTTTACGTTTATTCATCTTTATAATCCTATGTTAAATTATCTAAGTTATCTTCATAATTCAGAAAATTTAATTCTATATCTCTTAAGTTATATATATATATATATACATATATTTATTTAGTTTATTTTTCTTGGGAGTAGCGTAGTATTGTTTAATAATGACTAGTGTTGAAGCTTAGGTTATTACTTTGAAATCGTGAATCGTGAAAGACATTTATTATATATTATAAAATATGAGCAATGATTATTCTAACATGCAATATTCTTACTTGTACATACCTATAAAACACATTTACAAACACTAATTGACATAACATAATATTATAGAGATCGGATAACCACTACTGTCACCTTTCATCGTTCAGTCTGAAATGATATGATTAATCAACCGTTGCGTTTTTGCTTTATTCTACAGGATAATATCAAACTACCGTCTGTTATAATTTTATGTTGTTTTAAATTATTACATTATAATATTGTAAATATTTCCAAGCCCTTTGATGTCAGATCGGTCATTAATACTATTTATTTGTTTATTTATGTGTAACATCTCAAGTACTTCTCTGGCTTTTTGATTGTGTTCCACTGTTAAGATTTTAACATCATTTAAATTGAATGTATGTTTAGTTTCCGTTTCGTGTTTTTTCAACGCTGTTACATTTTTCGAATACTTATGGCATTTCATTCTTTCAGAAATATATTGTGATGACTGTCCGATATATTTAGACGGACACTGAGTACATGATACTTCATAAACACTATGTGTTATTTTATCTTTGGGTATTTTAGCTTTTAATTGGGTAAAAATTGACTTTAAATTGTTTTTACTTTTGTGTGCTACTGTAATATTGTATTTATTCAAAGTTTTATCAATTTTTTCCGATAAATTTTTCACATATGTGATTGAATTATATTTATTATTTCTGTCATCACTATTTTGTTTATTTATGTTTTCCGTTTTATTATAGAATCTATGAATTCGTTCTTTGAATATTTTGTTCATTAGATTTGTTGGGTATGAATTCTGTATTAATGTTTTTTTAGCTTTTTGTATACTTTCTTCTCGAAACTGTGCAGAAGTGAGTTTAATGGCTCTATCAGCTACACCTATTATTACACTCCTTCTATGATTTACTGGTGTAAAAGAATTGAAATTTAAGTATCTACCTGAGAAAGTTGATTTGGTATACCAGGTAGTTAATATGTTTGTATCATGATTAATTAGCGTCATGTCTAGAAAATTTGATTTTTTATTAACTTCAATCTCTGATGTGAATTGTAATTCATTATGATATTTATTGAATTTTTCTTTAATGTCTTCTATACAGTTTTCGGGACAACATGTAATACAATAGTCAACAAAACGTTTAAAGAAGGGGAGGGGGTAGTTTAATTTTTTTATAACCGAAGTTTCAAGATCCTCCATTATTAGTTCTGCAATAACACTAGAAATAGGTGCCCCCATAGCACAGCCAGTTGTTTGTGAATAAAACACATCATGATACTGAAAATAAGTTGAATTTAAAATTAGATCCAAAGCTTTTAAAAACTCTTCTTGAGGTAAATCACTATGTTTTTTTATATCTGGCCATTTTTTGATAATTATGTTTCTAACCAATTCAATGGGGATACTAGTGTATAAGGATACGACGTCTAAACTAACTAGTTTTTGGTTGCTAGTGATTTCTACTTTATTAATAAACTCTTTGAAATCCCATGAATCTTTAATATGATAGTCAGATTTGCCTAAAATAGGTGATATTGCGTCAGCAAGATATTTTGATAAATTATATAACGGGCTTTGAACACATGAAACAATAGGTCTCAATGGAATACCTTCTTTATGTAGCTTTGGTAGTTCATAGATTTTTGGTGGTTGTGAATTATGTACCTTCAGTTTATTACATAAGGATTTAGGTAATATATTTTTTGTTTCCCATTCTTTTATTAATTTATTATTTTTCGTTTGTATAATATGTGTAGGGTTTGTCCGTAATTTTTTGTATGTGTTTGTATCATTTAAGAGATTTGTCATTTTTTCATCATATTCATCCTTATCCATAATTACTGTCTTATTACTTTTATCAGGTTTGAGGACTATTATCTGTGGATTATTTTTGATATCGGACAGTCATCACAATATATTTCTGAAAGAATGAAAGGCCATAAGTATTCGAAAAATGTAACAGCGTTAAAAAAACACGAAACGGAAACTGAACATACATTCAATTTAAATGATGTTAAAATCTTAACAGTGGAACACAATCAAAAAGCCAGAGAAGTACTTGAGATGTTACACATAAATAAACAAATAAATAGTATTAATGACCGATCTGACATCAAAGGGCTTGGAAATATTTACAATATTATAATGTAATAATTTAAAACAACATAAAATTATAACAGACGGTAGTTTGATATTATCCTGTAGAATAAAGCAAAAACGCAACGGTTGATTAATCATATCATTTCAGACTGAACGATGAAAGGTGACAGTAGTGGTTATCCGATATCTATAATATTATGTTATGTCAATTAGTGTTTGTAAATGTGTTTTATAGGTATGTACAAGTAAGAATATTGCATGTTAGAATAATCATTGCTCATATTTTATAATATATAATACATGTCTTTCACGATTCACGATTTTAAAGTAATAACATAAGCTTCAACACTAGTCATTATTAAACAATACATATTTTTGTAGAGTGAATTATCTTCTGATGAAGGGATCTAAATCCCGAAACTAGTAAAGATGTATAAATAATCTACGTGTTTCAATAAGCCGCTACTCCCAAGAAAAATAAACTAAATAAGTTAATAAAACGGCAAAGAAAATATAAATAAATGAAATATATATAAATATATATATATATATATATATATATATATATATATATATATATATATATATATATATATATATATATATATATATAGTAAGTTGTGGGTTCTCTTAGGTTTTTCAGCAATTTTAAATGAATTATCTCAATGAAACAATCTTTTCATTCGACGCGTTTCGGCTTTCGCCTTCTTCAGGAATTTATTCATTGTTTACATTATGAACTGAAATTTATCAAAATATTTTTATATTAATTAGCTGTATGCACAATCTGTATTTATGACAAAGTTTTTCAGTTTGTTATGAGCATTGACTTTAGTTTCATATTTGAAATTTATGTGTATAATAACATAATAACTAACTTAGTTCGGTGATTATGTACAAAATAAATTAATTTTTCATGAATTATTTGAATTAATTAATATAATTAATCATCAATACCATTGACTACGAAAACAAAATGACTCAACTATTAGATGACATCTCCACATACAAAAAATTGAAAAAAGATCCCACCAAAATTTTCCAAAAAATGAATAACGATTTAATCAAGAAATGAGAAGACTCTAATATTTTGCCAAAAAACGTGACTTACAAATTAAAAATAAATAACGCCTTACCACCCAAAATTTATGGTTTACCCAAACTACACAAACCGAACATACCACTTAGACCGATCATTTCATGTATACAAAGTCCATTTTACAACTTATCTAAATATTTAGGCAATTGTTTATCACCGATTCTAGGAAAAACCGAACACTACATCAAAGACTCATGGGAGTTTAAAAAATTCATCAATACCATTACATTAGGTAATAATCAAAAACTAATTTCGTTAGACGTACAATCACTATACACCAACATACCTATTGACATTGCTGAACAAATCATAGTTAAAAAATGGAAAGAAATAGAAATCCACACGCCGCTACCATTAAATGAATTCATAAATGCAATTAATTTAACACTCACATCCACATACTTTCAGTACAAAGACAACTTTTATTCTCAAGTATTTGGATGTGCAATGGGCCAACCCATATCGTCAGTAATAGCCCAATTAGTGATGGAAGAGCTTGAAATGAATGTCATCAAAAATTTGAATTTTGAACTACCTTTCTTCAAAAGGTACGTCGATGACTGCCTCACAGCTATACCACAAACACAGTTCAAGAATTTACTTAACGCGTTCAATAACTACCATTCGAAATTACAATTTACTATAGAAACAGAAAACAACAAACAAATTAACTTCCTTGACCTCACTCTAATAAATAATAACAACAAAATTTCCACATCATGGTATACAAAACCGACCTGGTCGGGCCGATATTTGAATTATGAAGCAATAGTCCCGAACAATCATAAAAGAAATGTTGTTACAGGTTTAGCTGATCGAGCAATCATTTTAAGCGATCCCGAATATCGCAATTCTGCAATAACTAAAGCAAAAGCTATTCTTACAGACAATAATTATCTACAAAAATTCATAAACAAAATTTTTAAAAACCGAATTCACAAATACTACAACGAAAACAATAAAACCATAAACCACGAAGACACAGAAACTAAAAAATATATAAGACTCCCATACGTTCAACATCTCTCAGAAAAACTCAATATTATTCTAAAAGAATACAATTTTACAATAGCACATAAAAATGATAATAATCTAAAACATTTATATTCTAAACTTAAAAGCAAAATTCCCAAAAATAAAATTTCACATTGTATTTATAAAATTCCGTGTACAGACTGTGACAAAATATACATCGGACAAACAAAACAAAACATAGAAGAACGAATCAAAGGTCATAAATATCAAAAAAACTCAACAGCGTTAAAAAAACACGAGACAAATACTAAACATAAATTCAATTTTGAGCATTTCGACATAATAGAAAAAGAACAAAATGAGAAGAGTCGAATATTTTTAGAAATGGTACACATCAAAAAAAATCAAAACTGCGTAAACGATAAGACCGATATGAATAATCTTTCGCAAATATATAATATAATTCTTTAAAGTAACTAAATTGAAATAGTCCAGTCAAACAGACATATGATACAAGAGCCACATGTTAGCAATTAAATTTTAATGCAAACAGGCAGTGATATCTAACAAGTGTAACAAACGGTCAACCAGCAGGGTATCTTACCCTTACATTCAGAACAAAAACCCATTCTGCAAACTGTGTTCAGTCTGAATTTCAAAGCCATGATGAGTGTGTGCTTCCGTAAAATCAACTCACGTAAGTAAATTAAACATACTAGTCACCAATATCAGAAAGATCTCAAACCCCAACATACGCAAACGAAATCTGTTGGTATTCTATCACGTAATAAGTATATTCAAAATTCAAATAATTCATGAAAAATTAATTTATTTTGTACATAATCACCGAACTAAGTTAGTTATTATGTTATTATACACATAAATTTTAAATATGAAACTAAAGTCAATGCTCATAACAAACTGAAAAACTTTGTCATAAATACAGATTGTGCATACAGCTAATTAATATAAAAATATTTTGTTAAATTTCAGTTCATAATGTAAACAATGAATAAATTCCTGAAGAAGGCGAAAGCCGAAACGCGTCGAATGAAAAGATTGTTTCATTGAGATAATTCATTTAAAATTGCTGAAAAACCTAAGAGAACCCACAACTTACTTTAGATAAACCAGCAAAAGAAAACCACAGCGAATTTATATATATATATATATATATATATATATATATATATATATATATATATATATATATATATATATATATATATATATATATATATATATATATATATATATATATATATTTGTATACTTTCTTGGTATATTGGTTCGTATAAATACTGAAAATAAAATGAAATAAAAATTCTTTTTGACGTTTCGACAATGTTTATTGTCTTTATCAAAATGTGAATTAGTGTTTTCATGTAATTTAGAAAAGAATAGATGATTTCCATTAATGAAATGCGTCTGCAGCCGACTTGTGTTTTAAGATCCAATTAAAACTGCAGAAAACATTGGATCGGTTGTGTGGGAAAGAGTAATGTATGGCTAATTACAATTTGAAATGGATTGAATTTGATTAAATACAAGATATTTCAAGATTGTACAATTATAAATATCTATGATTATTGCATGAATTAGTTATTCTATGATAAACACTCTATTCACATCTATTATAATCAACTATTCAAGTTTAAAATTGTTACTTATAGTGTCATAGTTAAATAATACGTTATATTTTTTAGGTTGAATTTTGAATAGACATTTACAAGTGTCAGATATTAAGAGGTTTTGATACTTTCAATTGAAATGTTTCTTTGAATTGAAGATAAGCATTATCTAAGTACTCACTATTGAAAATGATGTAATTATCATTGATTTTTGAAAATTTTGGTATTATTCTTAAACTTTATAGTCGTAATAAGTATATTTTCTTATTTTTCATTAATGGAAATCATCTATTCTTTTCTAAATTACATGGAAACACTAATTCACATTTTGATAAAGACAATAAACATTGTCGAAACGTCAAAAAGAATTTTTATTTCATTTTATTTTCAGTATATATACGAACCAATATACCAAGAAAGTATACAAATATTACAAATGGTTCAAGAATATCAATAAAAGAATAATTTGACCTGGTGAAATAGGTTTTTTATTTTTCAAGAATACACTACTCTCCATCAATATACATACATCATAAGAATCATGGCTTTTTATAAGAAAATTGAAGAAGATTATGGACTCTACACCATCCATTTATTGAAAACGTTCTCAAAGATGATGAATACCTTCGCCAATCAGACGGAAAAATAAGAAAATATACTTATTACGACTATAAAGTTCAAGAATAATACCAAAATTTTCAAAAATCAATGATAATTACATCATTTTCAATAGTGAGTACTTAGATAATGCTTATCTTCAATTCAAAGAAACATTTCAATTGAAAGTATCAAAACCTCTTGATATCTGACACTTGTAAATGTCTATTCAAAATTCAACCTAAAAAATATAACGTATTATTTAACTATGACACTATAAGTAACAATTTTGAGGTTAAATTCCATAGAATTATCTTAAACTTGAATAGTTGATTATAATAGATGTGAATAGAGTGTTTATCATAGAATAACTAATTCATACAATAATCATAGATATTTATAATTGTACAATCTTAAAATATCTTGTATTTAATCAAATTCAATCCATTTCAAATTGTAATTAGCCATACATTACTCTTTCACACACAACCGATTCAATGTTTTCTGCAGTTTTAATTGGATCTTAAAACACAAGTTGGCTGCAGACGCATTTCATTAATGGAAATCATCTATTCTTTTCTAAATTACATGGAAACACTAATTCACATTTTGATAATGGAAACACTAATTCACATTTTGATAAAGACAATAAACATTGTCGAAACGTCAAAAAGAATTTTTATTTCATTTTATTTTCAGTATATATACGAACCAATATACCAAGAAAGTATACTATATATCATAATTCATGATAGAACCCTATAATAATTTGAATATATATCCTTGAACTTCCTCCCAATTAAAGAACTCTATCTTAAATGATATAGCTAACTGTATTTAATCAATACGGAGCGGATTCAACGAATACTATATTGTTACCCCCACATCTGAGTTATTAATCAGGAAGGGAGAATCTGAATAAAACCGGTTGCGGATGATAACTGAGCATCTTAGGTGTTGCTGTGAATGCAAGGTAGGTCTTAATCAAAGTTATTAAATTGTTTTTAGAGTAGCATTGAATCTTTAATATTTCATTCACAATCAGGCCTTCTCTGATGTATACAGAACTTTGATTGTTTTCTGCTCTTACAACAGGCACCGAGATATCTTGATTATAGACATTGTACTTTTATTCATATCATTTATTCAATTGACAGAATCAGTTGATTCCATCATTTACTGAATACACGTGGGGTTATTATATCGTATGTTTTTTTGCTTTTAACTCCTTATGATACGAACAATGTAGCGTTATCCGAATCGAAAAGGTACGGAACATATAGAGGGTGGGCTAGAATTAACCACTCCATATCTATAATTCCACGAGCCTTGTTTCAATACCTTCGATTATAGAGTTAACGTGGGACTTGTTGAACAATCCTGTAATCGTACTAACGAGGCCTAATAATACGGAATCACTGAACCATAACTCAAATCTTATTTTCAAACTCAATTCATTTTTTCTAACTTTGTTTAAATTCATGTCTTTATAACCGTAGTAAATTTTGAATAATTGTCACATATTGATTTAATCTGTAATTGTAGTTATAATTTATCTAGGCTTCACCTATTTAACATTTATCCAGCTTAACTCAGCTATTCTCAGCGTCATTACTGAGTCATTGCATATATCAAATTTTACTTCTCTTGTGGACATCCTACTCGTTTTTTTATTTCTTTTTCGATAGGACGATATTGGATCCAATACACTACTAGAGTCCTCGCGGATTCACCATCAGGAGCACATGAGAGACACAGGGGAGTAACTCTAATATCACTGTTCCAACTTTCATTACCATAATGAATTAGATGCTGGTCGTAATTGCTGAGTGAAAGTAGATTGATTACTTCATTTATAACTGTTTCAATTTTATATCGGTGCCCCGAAGGCATGCGAGTTTGTGAAAGAGTTTCTATTGTTCATCAATATTTGAATATATTTGTTATTGTTTTTATATGCTTTGTTTCTTTCCCTTTCTACTTACTACCAATTCAATGATGCTTATTTCTTTATCTATAGCAGCCTGAAATTCTTCGTTTTCTACTCGTGGTAGCGCCCAGAGTTTGTTGTTTGAAAAGTTATAGGGCAAGTGTCATCATTGTTAACAAAAAGGGCCGAACAACCATAAATTTGAGCTAGATTGGGAAATATCAGTAACTTGGGTAAATTCATCTTATTGATCAATTTAGAATCAAGGGAAGGTGGAAATTACGTAGCTTACCCAAGCCTTACGTCTGACTGAACATGATTCAACTGGGTACAGCCCTGCTTTCCTAATGTTCGCTCGTCAAGTTCCTACCACAGGAGATTTTTATGGTGAAGTAAGAGACAATGATATTCTGGATATAAATAATGAAAATCATAGACAAGCCGATGTAGATGGCTTACCTGAATTATTTAGTAATGTCAGGAAGAAAATTGCAGCAGCCTATGAAAACTATAAGAGGTATTACAATCTGAGGAAACGCTCGGCTGAACGTTACAAATGGTGCCAGCTAAGGAATGGTAAATTGAAGTGAAAATCCAGGAAATTGTGGATCCACACATCAAATTCTACAAAAAAGAATTCACGCCGTTTTATAGAAAAAGAAGTTATTGAAATAAGTTGTATTATTCAAGCGTGAAATAATGATTACAGTGTAATGGAACTAAGTTGAAAGGTGATATAGGACAATAAACTGGCGTTGTTGAACCCAAGTAAATTAGAGTCGATTAAATACGCGGAATTAGTTGCATACATGAACATCTTAAGTATTTACGCACGGAAGGAATTTTCGCAGTCAGCATATAGATCGTAGGAAATCTGAATTGTATAATCTATACTTTGCAATTGTGAAATAAATAACCATTCCGAGTTGAAGTCAAAGAAAGGTGCTTTAGTTTTGCTTGGTGATGTTCTCGCTTCACAGGAATTATTTTTTTTGTTGTATATTGAACTGAACTAACGATTCAGGTGAAAACATCGGAACCAGCTGTTCTAGGACCAGGAGAATAATTGTGTTATTGCAGTTTGTTTATATAATTTTTTGTTTTTGCTAGTATAGTTACAGCCAAGACTGGAGTACGAGTTTTGTGTTAAAAACATTCGCGTATAGTATCCAGTTGATACGAATTATGTTGGTCCTAGGTAGCAACGAAGTAAAGCATATCTAACAAACAGGGCATGTTAGGAAACATTGATATAGCAAAAGGTTGCCATTTATAGTAGATTTTGGAATTTTATGTTTATATGTTTATGTTTCATTACTGCTTTTGAACTGGAACTGTTTTTAATTTAAACGGACTGTACCCATTATTTTCAATTCAAAACCCATGTTCAGGGTGGGGACGAGTGAGCGTTAGGCTGAGGTATTAATGTAGTTATGGGCACAGTAGATACAAGGGACGTGTATGTGCCTGGATTTGTGACTACACTGTCGCATTAGCGCGATGCAGAGGTTAGAGTCGTTATAACGCACGAAGCTCTCCCCTGCTTAGATAATTGATGAAGTCACGTGGGGTCTTTTCAAATTGAAATACAGGATTCAAGTAGATTCAGGTCTGGCGGTTTAGCGCGCCATGAGATTAAATGAGGTCAATGAGCTTACAGGCTTATGAAATTAAGATGGCGTGTGCCGCTATTATTTTTTTTTGCTTTTATTTCATTAGCATCTAAAGCAGTAATTCATGATTCAATGTTGGGAAGGTTAGTGCCAGTAGGCAAGATCCGAGATATTTGAACGGACTTTTTTTGTGTGTATTGCAATCAATGGATTGGCATTGTGTTCACTTACTAGAGATAAATTGGAATGGAATCATGGGATCTCGAATAATATTGAGATATTAGTAAACCTTTACTCACCTATACAGTGGGCAACCAGTCCCTGAATTTTAAATGTACGAGCTATATAAGTCTAGTTTCGTTATATCGGCTAACTAGTTGAGGGCTTACTAATTAGCAAATGTTCAAGCCTACCGAATTTTGTAGAAATTAATAGTAAAATATCACGCAAGACATTAGCAAATAATGACTAACCGAGTAGAGAAAGTGGTATGTAAGATCGTAGAACTCACCCCCGTACCATTCTCGGGCAACTGATAGTAGAATTGGATGGTAGCCGAATCCATGGCTGAGGGGTTTGAAAATAGCGACTGGGCCAATGTGCGTATGATGTCTCTAGTTAAAATAGGGACCGGATATTCCTATTGATCAGGTTGGAAGGGTAGTTGTACCCCGTAGTAGGAATGAGGTCACTGTATTGGACTGTCTCAGTTCCTAATAGAGATGGAAAGGTAGTTCAGGAAAATTTATATTTCCGCACCGGAGTGGTCCAGTACAATGATTCCAGTGTGTGGATGGTGTGCGAATGTTGGTGTTAGAGTAATTCGCGCACTTCATCGAGATGCCTGGAGGAGCTTCTAGTGCTAAGGACATTGGGTATGAAGCGGTTTAATGTGTAGACCTTATCTGGTAATCAAGAAGCGAGGATCGGCTCCGAATGGCCTAAGCGTATCGATATCGACATGTCCTCTTATCCCGAACAACGCGAATCCTGGCGACAGCCGGCCGTTGTGCAAGATATCTACCCAGCATCTCAAAACTGGTTGTAGAGCGTAAATATTCAGGGAGGTATTGGACTGAATCGTAATATGCGTCCGATGCGGTTGAGGAAGGTCCGCAATACCCGAGGTCAGTAAAGGTCATACCCAAGAGGGCTATCAGCACAATAATGTTCAGTAAGGACAGAGAGACCAGACGGCTAGTAGGAGTCTGGCATGAGTAAGAAAACTGGAAATGGTTAGGCTAGAGAGGCCAGGATGGACTGTTGTGCCATTGGAGAAGGACGAGAAGAAAGTCCGGAGTTTAAAAAGGGAGTTCTTGGGTCCAGGATGGACAGGAAGGCCGGTCAGGCCAATTGTGAGTCTGGCATGTAGATTTCGCCAGTAGGGGTAGTCGACCAGGAATTTGGGGTCGATACCAAAAGGTGACGTACCAAGCGCAGGTACAGGATTTTGATTGTTTGGAAAGACCCATAAGGGATTTGGGCAGATAGGCCGCAGGCAGAGCAGCAGGACGTGTAGTCGTCACTGAGGCCAGGAAATTGGTTCGAGAAAGTGCGCGGGGCGGGTGACAGGACACCGCTCAGGGTATGAATGAGTCGAATGGGTGTGGGTAACGTGGTATAACATCGGTAAAATTGAAACCGGAGGATCGACAGCGCAGAAAATGCAGGAATGGAACGATCACCCCTCACGCTCTCCGCTTGCCCCAGATGCCGCCTCATCTCTTCCAGGAATGAGTGTGGTCATTGCTAAAAGGCATGCATGTGTGATGTATGAACGGCTGAGATCGCTTCCTGGAATAAGTGAGGAAACGGGGCGATATCTGTAAAAGCGGCGAGCGCGAGATCTGCCAACAGGGCCGAAAGCGCACTCGCTCTGGAGGCCGTCCTGTATGCTAGATATTTGACGGGTTAGATTATCTTAAGAGGTACTTCATTTTTAAGACTCCTCTACCAAAAATGTTATATAGCCACCATCACCCTAGATCGAGTTACGTCATAGCGGAACCAAGTAGTTTATATATAGTGTCCAGTTATTTCTCTTTTGTTGAGTCTCGTCCTTGGTTCCCTATGGACGAAAGTAGAGTCAGTAAATTCGGGACCTCTGACTATTCAAGTCACCGCGTTCCGTTTCAATTTTTGTTGTTGTTAAAAAAGATGAGCCCTCGAGCCTTATATCAAGTAAATTCAGTGAACAAAAGCTCTGACCCTCGATTCATGAATGTAGGAAGATGCCGGGGTAACTATGTAAGGACACGCGGATGGCAGTCCACAACGAGAGAGACGTTTCACCCCCAGGAGGCGAGTTGTACTGAATTTTTGAATTCTTTCAATTCCTTTCATCATAAGTTACAATTCACGATCGAATTAGAAAATAATAATGGAATGCATTTTTTAGATTTAACTTTAGTAAGAAAATCAAATGATAACAAAATTCTAACAAAATGGTGAACCAAACCTACTTGGTCAGAAAGGTATACTAATTTCAATTCTAATATACCTAAAGAATATAAGAAAAATGGAAGGTATACTAATTTCAATTCTAATATACCTAAAAAATATAAGAAAAATGTTATTCTAAATCTGATAGATAGAGCTATTCGACTAAGTTCTCCTGAACTGAGAACTATATCTATTACAAAACCAAAAGAAACTTTAATAAGAAATGGCTATCCCATTGATTTAGTAAATTCGATAACTGAAGACAAAATTCACACATTTTATAACTCATCTGGTGAAATCAATACCAATAATGAGAAATCGAATGATAAGCATTACATATCACTACCATATATTAACGGTCTTTCAGAAAATATTTGTAATATAGTGGAACCTTACATATATGTCATAAGAGTTATTTAAATCAGAAAAGTCACTTTATAAAATCTAAAAGCAGCGCACCTTTCAAAAAAATAACCCATACTGTTTATTGCATCCATTGCAAAGATTGCGAAAAGGTATATATTGGCCAATCTTCACAATACCTCGAAAAAAGATTAAATGGTCACAAATATACCAGGAAATCATCAACTGCGCTCGATGAACATGTGAAAGACACTAACCATACATTCGACTACAACAAAACAAAAATTTTAAATATTGAAAGAAACGACAACAAACGTTTGATATTAGAATCTATTCAAATTAAAAAGAACAATTGTGTAAATGACAAAATAGATTCCAATCTTTCGAAACTTTACAATAATCTAATTCAAACTTAACAAAATTTTATTAGTTTGAAATGCCACTTTCCATTTGTCTATTTAAAATTCAACCTAAAAGAGATAAAGTATTATTTAACTATGACACTATGAGTAACAGTTTTTAAGTTAAATTCCATAGAATCATCTTAAACTTGAATAGTTGATTATGATAGATCTGAAATGTTTATCGTAGAATAACTAATTCATACAATAATTCATAGATATTTATAATTGTACAATCTTGAAATGTCTTGTATTTGATCAAATTCAATTCATTTCAAATTGTAATTAGCCATACATTATTCTTTCACACACAACCGATCCAATGTTTTCTGCAGTTTTAATTGGATCTTAAAACACAAGTCGGCTGCAGACGCATTTCATTAATCGAAATCATCTATTCTTTTCTAAATTACATGGAAACAATACATGATCCACAATTTTGATAAAGACAATAAACATTGTCGAAACGTCAAACAGAATTTTTATTTCATTTTCAGTATATATACGAACCAATATACCAAGAAAACATACAAATATATATATATATATATATATTCTTTTGTTGATATTGTTGAACCATTAGTAATATTTGTATGTTTTCTTGGTATATTGGTTCGTATATATACTGATAATGAAATAAAAATTCTGTTTTGACGTTTCGACAATGTTTATTGCCTTTATCAAAATTGTTAATTTAATTAATAAAAATTCTGTTTTGACGTTTCGACAATGTTTATTGCCTTTATCAAAATTGTTAATTTAATTAACAATTTTGATAAAGGCAATAAACATTGTCGAAACGTCAAAACAGAATTTTTATTTCATTATCAGTATATATACGAACCAATATACCAAGAAAACATACAAATATATATATATATATATATATATAAACAAGTTTAAAGTTTCTTTGCCTAATTGGCCACTATCGTGTATGTAACTTAAGAGATATAGAATTAAATTTTCTGAATTATGAAGATAACTTAGATAATTTAACATAGGATTATAAAGATGAATAAACGTAAAAGATTGAACCATAGGCGGGATTCGAACCCACATTTCTGGATTTCTAGTCCAGGGTGTTTACCAATTACACCACTTCGGTCCTATTAGATTTTTATATTTTTGTAAATATAAACCTCTGAAAGGATAGTAGATCATTGATGAACACAATGCGATTCGATGCCCTACCATAGATCAACTATTCACGCATATTCATCTAAAGTTCAGTCGTGTTTTGAAGTAAGGATTGTAGGTTAGTACTGCTATGGTTGGCAGTTACTTGACAGTTCTTATTCAAATGACAGCATCCCTGGTTCTTATATATTTCAATAGAACTGACTGAGAATTGTTCTGGTTAATTATAAACAAGTTTAAAGTTTCTTTGCCTAATTGGCCACTATCGTGTATGTAACTTAAGAGATATAGAATTAAATTTTCTGAATTATGAAGATAACTTAGATAATTTAACATAGGATTATAAAGATGAATAAACGTAAAAGATTGAACCATAGGCGGGATTCGAACCCACATTTCTGGATTTCTAGTCCAGGGTGTTTACCAATTACACCACTTCGGTCCTATTAGATTTTTATATTTTTGTAAATATAAACCTCTGAAAGGATAGTAGATCATTGATGAACACAATGCGATTCGATGCCCTACCATAGATCAACTATTCACGCATATTCATCTAAAGTTCAGTCGTGTTTTGAAGTAAGGATTGTAGGTTAGTACTGCTATGGTTGGCAGTTACTTGACAGTTCTTATTCAAATGACAGCATCCCTGGTTCTTATATATTTCAATAGAACTGACTGAGAATTGTTCTGGTTAATTATAAACAAGTTTAAAGTTTCTTTGCCTAATTGGCCACTATCGTGTATGTAACTTAAGAGATATAGAATTAAATTTTCTGAATTATGAAGATAACTTAGATAATTTAACATAGGATTATAAAGATGAATAAACGTAAAAGATTGAACCATAGGCGGGATTCGAACCCACATTTCTGGATTTCTAGTCCAGGGTGTTTACCAATTACACCACTTCGGTCCTATTAGATTTTTATATTTTTGTAAATATAAACCTCTGAAAGGATAGTAGATCATTGATGAACACAATGCGATTCGATGCCCTACCATAGATCAACTATTCACGCATATTCATCTAAAGTTCAGTCGTGTTTTGAAGTAAGGATTGTAGGTTAGTACTGCTATGGTTGGCAGTTACTTGACAGTTCTTATTCAAATGACAGCATCCCTGGTTCTTATATATTTCAATAGAACTGACTGAGAATTGTTCTGGTTAATTATAAACAAGTTTAAAGTTTCTTTGCCTAATTGGCCACTATCTTGTATGTAACTTAAGAGATATAGAATTAAATTTTCTGAATTATGAAGATAACTTAGATAATTTAACATAGGATTATAAAGATGAATAAACGTAAAAGATTGAACCATAGGCGGGATTCGAACCCACATTTCTGGATTTCTAGTCCAGGGTGTTTACCAATTACACCACTTCGGTCCTATTAGATTTTTATATTTTTGTAAATATAAACCTCTGAAAGGATAGTAGATCATTGATGAACACAATGCGATTCGATGCCCTACCATAGATCAACTATTCACGCATATTCATCTAAAGTTCAGTCGTGTTTTGAAGTAAGGATTGTAGGTTAGTACTGCTATGGTTGGCAGTTACTTGACAGTTCTTATTCAAATGACAGCATCCCTGGTTCTTATATATTTCAATAGAACTGACTGAGAATTGTTCTGGTTAATTATAAACAAGTTTAAAGTTTCTTTGCCTAATTGGCCACTATCGTGTATGTAACTTAAGAGATATAGAATTAAATTTTCTGAATTATGAAGATAACTTAGATAATTTAACATAGGATTATAAAGATGAATAAACGTAAAAGATTGAACCATAGGCGGGATTCGAACCCACATTTCTGGATTTCTAGTCCAGGGTGTTTACCAATTACACCACTTCGGTCCTATTAGATTTTTATATTTTTGTAAATATAAACCTCTGAAAGGATAGTAGATCATTGATGAACACAATGCGATTCGATGCCCTACCATAGATCAACTATTCACGCATATTCATCTAAAGTTCAGTCGTGTTTTGAAGTAAGGATTGTAGGTTAGTACTGCTATGGTTGGCAGTTACTTGACAGTTCTTATTCAAATGACAGCATCCCTGGTTCTTATATATTTCAATAGAACTGACTGAGAATTGTTCTGGTTAATTATAAACAAGTTTAAAGTTTCTTTGCCTAATTGGCCACTATCGTGTATGTAACTTAAGAGATATAGAATTAAATTTTCTGAATTATGAAGATAACTTAGATAATTTAACATAGGATTATAAAGATGAATAAACGTAAAAGATTGAACCATAGGCGGGATTCGAACCCACATTTCTGGATTTCTAGTCCAGGGTGTTTACCAATTACACCACTTCGGTCCTATTAGATTTTTATATTTTTGTAAATATAAACCTCTGAAAGGATAGTAGATCATTGATGAACACAAATGTGGGTTCGAATCCCGCCTATGGTTCAATCTTTTACGTTTATTCATCTTTATAATCCTATGTTAAATTATCTAAGTTATCTTCATAATTCAGAAAATTTAATTCTATATCTCTTAAGTTACATACACGATAGTGGCCAATTAGGCAAAGAAACTTTAAACTTGTTTATAATTAACCAGAACAATTCTCAGTCAGTTCTATTGAAATATATAAGAACCAGGGATGCTGTCATTTGAATAAGAACTGTCAAGTAACTGCCAACCATAGCAGTACTAACCTACAATCCTTACTTCAAAACACGACTGAACTTTAGATGAATATACGTGAATAGTTGATCTATGGTAGGGCATCGAATCGCATTGTGTTCATCAATGATCTACTATCCTTTCAGAGGTTTATATTTACAAAAATATAAAAATCTAATAGGACCGAAGTGGTGTAATTGGTAAACACCCTGGACTAGAAATCCAGAAATGTGGGTTCGAATCCCGCCTATGGTTCAATCTTTTACGTTTATTCATCTTTATAATCCTATGTTAAATTATCTAAGTTATCTTCATAATTCAGAAAATTTAATTCTATATCTCTTAAGTTACATACACGATAGTGGCCAATTAGGCAAAGAAACTTTAAACTTGTTTATAATTAACCAGAACAATTCTCAGTCAGTTCTATTGAAATATATAAGAACCAGGGATGCTGTCATTTGAATAAGAACTGTCAAGTAACTGCCAACCATAGCAGTACTAACCTACAATCCTTACTTCAAAACACGACTGAACTTTAGATGAATATGCGTGAATAGTTGATCTATGGTAGGGCATCGAATCGCATTGTGTTCATCAATGATCTACTATCCTTTCAGAGGTTTATATTTACAAAAATATAAAAATCTAATAGGACCGAAGTGGTGTAATTGGTAAACACCCTGGACTAGAAATCCAGAAATGTGGGTTCGAATCCCGCCTATGGTTCAATCTTTTACGTTTATTCATCTTTATAATCCTATGTTAAATTATCTAAGTTATCTTCATAATTCAGAAAATTTAATTCTATATCTCTTAAGTTACATACACGATAGTGGCCAATTAGGCAAAGAAACTTTAAACTTGTTTATAATTAACCAGAACAATTCTCAGTCAGTTCTATTGAAATATATAAGAACCAGGGATGCTGTCATTTGAATAAGAACTGTCAAGTAACTGCCAACCATAGCAGTACTAACCTACAATCCTTACTTCAAAACACGACTGAACTTTAGATGAATATGCGTGAATAGTTGATCTATGGTAGGGCATCGAATCGCATTGTGTTCATCAATGATCTACTATCCTTTCAGAGGTTTATATTTACAAAAATATAAAAATCTAATAGGACCGAAGTGGTGTAATTGGTAAACACCCTGGACTAGAAATCCAGAAATGTGGGTTCGAATCCCGCCTATGGTTCAATCTTTTACGTTTATTCATCTTTATAATCCTATGTTAAATTATCTAAGTTATCTTCATAATTCAGAAAATTTAATTCTATATCTCTTAAGTTACATACACGATAGTGGCCAATTAGGCAAAGAAACTTTAAACTTGTTTATAATTAACCAGAACAATTCTCAGTCAGTTCTATTGAAATATATAAGAACCAGGGATGCTGTCATTTGAATAAGAACTGTCAAGTAACTGCCAACCATAGCAGTACTAACCTACAATCCTTACTTCAAAACACGACTGAACTTTAGATGAATATGCGTGAATAGTTGATCTATGGTAGGGCATCGAATCGCATTGTGTTCATCAATGATCTACTATCCTTTCAGAGGTTTATATTTACAAAAATATAAAAATCTAATAGGACCGAAGTGGTGTAATTGGTAAACACCCTGGACTAGAAATCCAGAAATGTGGGTTCGAATCCCGCCTATGGTTCAATCTTTTACGTTTATTCATCTTTATAATCCTATGTTAAATTATCTAAGTTATCTTCATAATTCAGAAAATTTAATTCTATATCTCTTAAGTTACATACACGATAGTGGCCAATTAGGCAAAGAAACTTTAAACTTGTTTATAATTAACCAGAACAATTCTCAGTCAGTTCTATTGAAATATATAAGAACCAGGGATGCTGTCATTTGAATAAGAACTGTCAAGTAACTGCCAACCATAGCAGTACTAACCTACAATCCTTACTTCAAAACACGACTGAACTTTAGATGAATATGCGTGAATAGTTGATCTATGGTAGGGCATCGAATCGCATTGTGTTCATCAATGATCTACTATCCTTTCAGAGGTTTATATTTACAAAAATATAAAAATCTAATAGGACCGAAGTGGTGTAATTGGTAAACACCCTGGACTAGAAATCCAGAAATGTGGGTTCGAATCCCGCCTATGGTTCAATCTTTTACGTTTATTCATCTTTATAATCCTATGTTAAATTATCTAAGTTATCTTCATAATTCAGAAAATTTAATTCTATATCTCTTAAGTTACATACACGATAGTGGCCAATTAGGCAAAGAAACTTTAAACTTGTTTATAATTAACCAGAACAATTCTCAGTCAGTTCTATTGAAATATATAAGAACCAGGGATGCTGTCATTTGAATAAGAACTGTCAAGTAACTGCCAACCATAGCAGTACTAACCTACAATCCTTACTTCAAAACACGACTGAACTTTAGATGAATATGCGTGAATAGTTGATCTATGGTAGGGCATCGAATCGCATTGTGTTCATCAATGATCTACTATCCTTTCAGAGGTTTATATTTACAAAAATATAAAAATCTAATAGGACCGAAGTGGTGTAATTGGTAAACACCCTGGACTAGAAATCCAGAAATGTGGGTTCGAATCCCGCCTATGGTTCAATCTTTTACGTTTATTCATCTTTATAATCCTATGTTAAATTATCTAAGTTATCTTCATAATTCAGAAAATTTAATTCTATATCTCTTAAGTTATATATATATATATATATATATCTATATATATATATATATATATATATATATATATATATATGTATATATATATATATATATATATATATATATATATATATATATATATATTCTTCTTTAGTGAAGACTTGTCTGATCCCAAGAACTACCGACCGATCACTTGTCTCAACACCTGCTACAAGTTATTTACACGTATCTTGTATGCTAGGTTGTTGAAATCGATCGGTCCGGTAGTTAATAACATCAGCGAGCAGCGTGGGGCGAAGAAAGGGATGGAGGGTTGCCGGGAGAACCTGGTGATAGATAGATCTATCACTCAGGACTCTATACTTTACAAGCGCAACCTTCCCATGGCCTGGATTGACTACCGCAAGGCATTTGATTCAACATCACATGAGCTATTATTATACTTGCTCCAATGCCTTGCGGTACCTACCCCACTAGTGAGATGCATAGAACATCTGTTGCCACTCTGGAAGACCCGTTTTGCCATCACATCAGGCACACGACGAGTCTTGACAGAGTTGGTAACATTCAAGAGGGGAGTTTTCCAAGGAGACTCCTTGAGTCCCCTCTTGTTCAATATCTCACTGCTGCCACTCTCCATTGCTTTAAGACGGACTCATGGATATTACTCTGGACCACCGAACGACCGGAGGCATCAGATCACCCATTTATTTTACGTGGATGATTTGAAACTTTATGCCTCTGGGGAGAAGAACCTCCATCAATCTCTCAATGTGGTTCAGGAATATACACGAGCCGTAGGCATGGAGTTGGGATTGGACAAATGCGCAGTGTTTCATTTGAGGAGAGGACGATCTCCGGAAGTGTACGAGAATATGCAGCTTGCCGACGGAAGCATCTTTAAACACCTCGATGCTGGAGAGACCTATCGATACCTGGGAATTGAACAGCGTCCTAATTATGACGCTTCCCAGGTAAAGGTGGCTCTCCGCGGCAAATACAGAAACCTTGTTCGAAAGATTTGGTCTTCCGAACTTTCGAGTGGGAACAAGGTGTCTGCAACAAATATGCTTGCCGTTCCAGTCCTGCTCCACTCTTTTGGAGTGGTGAAATGGACGGTCGATGAGCTGCATAGACTCGATAAAGACACCCGGAAAATGATGCATATCCATCACAGTTTGCATCCTAGATCGTCCGTTTCCCGTATTTATCTCCCACGTCATCGGGGAGGTAGAGGACTCCTCAGTCTGGAGGGTCTGCATCGAAGTGTGGTTCTGAGTATAGCTTGTAAAGTTCTTAGGAGCTCGGACCCCCTCCTGTGCCTTGTTAAAAGTCACGAATTGGCCGGAGTGGGGGCATTTATCGTTGAGGCAGCACAAAAAGCTGCGGAAGAACTTGGTCTCGAATTTCAGATCAGTCGAGAAGGCCGACTAGAGGGCAACCTCGAGCTCCTACCTTCTCGCCTGAAAGCCCAGATAAATGCCGCGGAGCAAGATCTTACGCTCAGGCGGCATGTTGACAAGCCGATACACGGTGTTCTCTATCGAAACATCGAAACGCTCGGCTTGTCAACTAGGCTGACCTTCGGCTACCTAAGGTCAGCCGGGCTTACATCCGAGACTGAGGGATTTACCGCAGCTTGCCAAGATGGCGTAATTAATACCTTGGTCTATCGCCGCAATGTGATGGGTGTGCAGGTCCCTGATGTCAGCTGCAGGGCCTGTCGAAAGGTGCCTGAGACGCTTTTCCACCTTCTGTCGGCATGTCTGGCAAAAGCGGCCTCGGCGTACACCCATCGCCATAATGCGGCCCTACGGGTGCTGTATTACCATCTAAGGCACTCGTACGGAACAGACCAAGAGCCGGTGATGCCTTACATGCCAGGAGATATTGAGTCCGTTGTCGGAAACGAAAAATGCCAGATCTTCTGGAATTATCCGTTTCCGACCGTCAGGTCCATACAAGCAAATAGGCCTGACGTTGTCCTCCTCGATAAACTAATCAAGACTATGTATGTCATCGAATTCTCCGCTCCGGCAGAGAAGAACATAGTCTTGAAAGAGGGGGAAAAATGGACAAAATATCAAGATCTCCTGTTCGAGCTCCGCACGCTATACCCAGGCCACAAGGTCGTATTAGTGGTTCTGATCATCGGTGTTTTGGGCGGAATTCGGTCTTCGCTGCGTTCAAACTTGAAGATCATTCCGGCCTGTAGGAACTCGGCGCAGATCTTGATAGACCGGATGCAAAAGGCAGTCATTCTGGGTTCAATTAGAATACTTAGGGCACACGATTTAGGAACCTGAAGCTACTTACCGACCGGTGGGGAGGAGTAGCTTCGGTTAACCGCCTTTTAGGTTTTTCTGGCGCGACTGCTGCGATGTCGTCGGAGCTCGCAGCAGCCCCGACCAGGTTTGAATGTAAAAAAAAAAAAAAAAAAAAATAAAAAAAAAAAGTATATTCTTTTATTGATATTCTTGAACCATTTGTAATATTTGTATGATTTCTTGGTATATTGGTTCGTATATATACTGAAAACAGAATTTTTATTCCATTTTCAGTATTATACGAACCAATATACCAATATATATATATATATATATATATATATATGTATGTTTCTTCTTAGGTTCTCGCGGACGTAATGTGTAGAACTGGATTCTCGGGTATTGATCCGCGTTGTGTGGTTTCGGTCCTCAAAAGGACCAATTTCACGACGTTTCGGCAAAGTCGCATTTGCCATCTTCAGGTGATTCGACCGTAGAGTCTGGAAAATCTAGGCGAACTCTACGGTCGAATCACCTGAAGATGGCAAATGCGACTTTGCCGAAACGTCGTGAAATTGGTCCTTTTGAGGACCGAAACCACACAACGCGGATCAATACCCGAGAATCCAGTTCTACATATATATATGTATATATATATATATATATCTATATATATATATATATATCTATCTATATATATATATATATATATATATATATATATATATATATATATATACATCCCACGGTGAGTAGGTCCTCCTCTCATTGAAAATTTGCATTGGGTAGGTCATCCGGTGTCATAGGTCCTCCGTATACGGAGGAGCTATCACATCACGTGTTAAACGATGTACCTTGACGACTTCTATCATCTGGCAAAATTTCACAGGGACGACTTATGTCGACTTTTTGGATATTTTGTATATTTTAGTTCCGAACGTTTACGTATCCTCTGGTGGCGACTCCGTGTGGCGTATACTTTATGACGTATACTCCTGTCTCATTTAGCAGTGGATCAGTAATACACCGCATATTTGATAGCAAATTTCCAGTGGATAAGGCATCCGCGATATTGACAACACTGTATTTAGTGAGTTATTACAGAATAATGTCTGGCTTATTATATTATCAGCCTGGAAGCGAACATTTACAATCTACAGTACCGTCGGTAATGGAGCAAACAATGGTCATTTTCGATTTGTATATTACGTTTCATGTTATCAAAAACTTTTCATAGGCTGTGTATTATTTCTCCCAAATTATATGATTCCTGTTACAATAATTACATAATCTTTGTATCCATTCATGAAATCTTTTTTATATGCATACTTAAATAATAATAAAATTGATCTTTCTGAAAGCATCCCATTGCTCAGGTGGAGATTCCTTACGGAAGAGTTTCTGTGGGCATGAATTCCATTATTTCCTAAGATATAAGGTGTTCAAGATGAACCTTGAAATTTAATTCCAATGAGAATTTCACACCGACAATATTCGACCAATGAAATACTTTTATTTTGACTTGTTGCCATGCCAACGAAAAAATTTCAGCAGATATTTTATCTTTTAGGGTAAAGAAGCAAAATTATAGTGGATATTTTCTGACGTTTGACAAATGAGTTTGGAAGTGATACAATACATAACAAAACAACCGTTCACAAAAATAAATTAAATGTTTAAATTCATTCTATTTATTATTAAAATCTACATTTTATTTAATTTCATAACAACATTTAAATGTTTTTGATATTCCTCTTGAAAATCCTCTCATCGTAATGGCGAATAGCAAAGGACTCTAAATTTACCAAATGTTTGTGTTTTTAAGCAAATAAATGTAATAATTTGAAACCATTTTGTTCAATTCATTCTTGCCAATTTTGTTAAATTTTATAGATGTTCGCAACAGCTTTTCTTGGATTTTCTTAAATAAACCTTTACGATTTGCCACATTCAACATTTCTGGTGAACAATATTCAATTAACTCCAGTAAATATGTTCGTTTGGAATGGAACATTTTCACGTGACTTAATTCGTCGAAACATGAACATGAACAAGTCTCGTAATTTTTAAAACAACTCATTGTTACAATATAATCTGAGACGACTGATTTTGTACATAATATAGAGAAAGTACAATAATGACATTGGTCATGGTATCTGTCATAGCCATGACCGCCTATTTCCATTGAGCAATATTACTATTTTATAATTATTTGATTCGCTTAAAAAACAGAAACTATCGTTTATTCAAAACAAATATAATGCCTCCAATTTTAGTAAATCAAATTTAACCCAAAAACATAAAAGAGACTATAAATAATCTATTTAAAATAATTTAAAACAACTAAAGTCGGTGGATCAAAAGATATTTGAATCTTATTGTAAATCAGTTTGTCAAAAGAAAACTATTACTCTAAAATACATACTTCCACCAATTCCAGTGAATAAAATGTAATTCAATAACATGTAATAAACCATATTTAATCCACTTTTCATAATTTTGTACAACTAAAGTGAGTGAATCAAAAATTACTACTGACATTTGAATTTTATTATAAATTAGTTGCCGAAAGAAAACCATTATTTAAGAACACATACTTCCACCACTTTCAGTAAATAAAATGTAATTCAACAATATTTAATCTACTTTTAACAATTTTGTAGACCTAAAGTGGGTGGATCAAAAATTACTACTGATATTTAAATTTTATTGTAAATCAGTTGCCGAAAGAAAATTATTGGGTAAAAGCACATACTTCCATCAATTTTGGTAAATGAAATTTAATTCAATAACACGTAATAAACTATATTTAATCCACTTTTTTTTAAATGTTGTACAACTAAAGTGGGTGAAGCAGAAATTACAACTAGATTTTCAATTCCGTGGCGAAACATTATAAATTATAATCATACACAATTTAAGCATGAAAACACCAAAAGTTTTTTTGACGTTTGGACTCGTATACATCAAACTCTCAAAATCCTATAAAAAAATTATGGCATTCCTTCGTAATGTCTCATATTTTCATGAAAAAATGTCAAATAACATCACATTGAAATTATTTTAAACTAATTTTTCCGGTGTGAAATTCTCTTACCGAATATTCTGAGTGCACAAATTTATTTCCGGAAATTTTGCACATGGGATATTTTCGACAAAATATACACAAAATTTATGAAATTTGATATACATACGGGTTTTTATGGTGTCGAGTGGAAATATGTTGTCAACATTTGATAAAAGTGATATACTGAGTTTTGGTTTCTTGTTAACATCTGATGAAAAGCATACGGCTTAATATCATTTATTTTTTCTCAAAAATGTTCATATGCAACACCCCAATAGAAATGCGAAAAAGTTCACAGATTCCAGCAGCCCAATCAATATTATCGATTACCGTGATTATGACAATTATGAAATACTCAAGACCGAAAAATGTAGCAAAAAAAAATTTTAGGTGTACAAATTCTTAATTCATAGTTAAAATATTATTCGATGAAAAGCTATTATAAAACCTTTCGTAACTGTTTTTTAAATATTATCAAAAAGTTGCACAAATCATTGAAAAAGTTGTACTGGTATCCATTCAGCTATCGATATAAAAAAATAGATGGCGTTCAGTATTGAAATTTCTAATCTTAACAGCTTGATTTCTTCAACTAATTGATATGCGTTTTATTATTGCATGAGTAGAGGTAAATTCTGCTCCAAAAATTAATTCCTTCAATGACTAACCAACATTCCTGCTATTTCTGAAATACTTACTTAAAAGTTTTCATTTCAATTTATAATTGAAAAACCCCTAACACAGTGAAGATGTGGTATCTTGGGCAAAAACGATCGCTCATGTAGAAGAAAGGTCAGGTCATCCCTGTAGCACAGTTGGTAGAATCAGTCTAGTGGACGAAAAGTCTCGTGTTCAAATCAAATCGACCATTCTGAATTTCAACCTATTTGATTGCAAAATTCTAATTCCATAAACAAAGATGTTCAAATACTAGGTAGTTCAACTTGTTGATTAGGTTTTGATATTTCGATTGTGATTGTACATTGTTCCAAACGACTTATACCACAATTTCCTGCTAATAATATTATAACATATATGTAATTGGAATAATTTCATCAATAAAAATTAATGAACTATGTCGGTGTTTTCTATATACAGAAGCAAGTTCAGTATTTATAGATTAGAAAGGATTTTTTTTAAATGACACCAGAAGGAAACATTAAAAATAAGTGAAACATACACGTCATATATTTGAGATTTTGTTTATTATTGGTTATTATTATTATCGCAAAGTACGTATAATTTATATCAACATAAAATACATTCCGACTGCGAATTACGAAAAATCTTGGCTTCCGGATGATTTCCGCGTCACAATATCAGGACTAGATGCCGACGTTTCACCCACCATTACTGGTGACATCTTCAGGGCCGACTTGACGCTTGAATTGCAACTGATTCTACTGGCTTCTGTAGCGGTATTTATTGTAGGAAAAAAATCCTTCACGCTACAAATTTTACTGCCTTTTACCGGTGGTTAACTCCGTTCTGGCACCTGTACTTGGTAGTAGTGATAGAACTATTCGAATACAAATTATGAAAGTACTCGGATGCATCCGATTCTTATTGAAGTAGTCAAATACTCCTGTATTCGAATAATCATTCGATTCTCGACAGTATTCTAATTCGGAATATTCGATTCTATGCATTCGAATAAACATTCCATTCTGCCCAAACTACTCAGATTTCAATAATTATGCTACGCATGTTGTTAATATATTGTTAATATATTGAAAATATTGTCTTTCCTTATTCCGGAACTGAATTTAATTTTGATCTATACGGATTGTTAAGTAAGATGAGTAAAAGATCTCGACCAGTTGAGTTGGTTATATCCGGTCGTTTGAAAGTTACGATCATTATCATAATAACGAAAGTCGATAGACTTATGGTTGACTTATAACCACTTTCATCCACATCAGTTAACCTCATCACACTTATGACCCTACGACCCTATGAATTATCCTGTATTAGTGTCTAGGTTCATATTATCGGTCAAAATTTGACAATAAAATTATCTTTACAAAACTACTAATATTTTCTGTTTAGTTTTGATACCTATAAACAACAACAACAAAAACTTCTAGGGAGCATTACTTTCTATCATCTTGAAAGTAAAAATCCAATTCAAGACATTTCTTGATTACGTTTTTCAATTCAACTCAAAATAATGGTGGTTTACGTTTGGTCATTAATCTATTGAAAAAACACTGTATAAAAGAAGAGTGAATTAATGGAGATTCTTCATTTCCGGATGCATTCCGCGTCACGATAGCATGAATTGATGCCCACGTCTTGCCAGCCATTGCAGGTGGCATCTTCAGGGCTGGTGTTAGGCTTGAACTGAAACTAATTATACTTGTTTCTGTAGCCGTATTTATCGTAGGGAAATTCCGCTTTTGTTTCGGTGATTAATTCCGTTCTGGCAATTGACATTGTCGTTGCGTGATCATGTGCGAAGTGGAATTTTCGAGGATGGGTTTCCAAATGTTGAGAAAGTGATATCCTGAGTCACATTTTGGATTATTTGGATGTTTCAGCATTTCTATAGCTTCAAGGATTTTTCACTGATAGAAGTGTGGGGCTCTGGCTAGGATTTTTGTCTTTTCGAAAAGGATTTGTTCACTACTGTCTAACTTGGGTTCCGCAAGAAAAAACACTTCTTATCCCTCATTGTTCAAGAAGCCCTCAGTTCCCCTTAGACAAATTGTCAGCACTATCGAATCCCCTACTTATGAACTCTCGATATCTGTCATATATCCTCAAACCTCTTGTAGGTAATTCCAACCATTTTATCCTAATTCCTCTCATTTCGTTGAAAAATTCCAAACGCTAAAAAATGACACCGACGATTTGCTCGTCACTTTCCACGTCGAGTCACTCTTACCAATGTTCACATTCCAGACACACTTTCCATAATTTCTCAACTGTTACCTGCAAAAACATTTCAATGAACTTACTACCGTTAATTGATTTTTGTCTATCTTCCACATATCTTCTCTTGGATGGCAAGTTTTATGAGCAGTCCTCGGGAGCTACCATGAGTTCTCCATTTTCTCCGGTGATAGCTTATATCTTTATGGAAACTTTTGAGCAAGATGCTATTGACTCATATGTTCTCAAGACGAAATGTTAGTTTAGATATGTCATTGGTGAAACAGGTCGTACAGTGTGAAAGAACATGAGCGCTGTACAAGGCTTCGTGATACCAGTAGATCTGCACTTGCCGAACACAAGTTTGACACTTATCATCAGATCCTTTTCGAACATACTAAAATCCTAGCCCGAGTCACACACTTCCATCAGCGAAAAACCCTTGAAGCTATTGCAATCCTAAAACATCCAAATAATCTAAACCGTGACTCAGGATATTACCTTCCCAAACTTGAAACCCATCTTAGAAAACTTCACTTCGCACATAATCACACAACGGCAGGGTCAGGTACCAGAACGGAGTTTACCACCGGAATGAAGGCAGTGAACTGTGTAGCGTGAAGGATTTCCCATAGAATAAATACGGCTTCAGGAACCAGTAGAATCAGTTTCAGTTCAAGCCTCAAGCCTTCCGTGAAGATGTCACCTGTAATGGTTGACGAAACGTTTGCGCCAAGTCTTGCTATTGTGACGCGGAATCCATCCGGAAGCCAAGATTTTTCAAGATTAACTATCTGCGGGAGTCTACTATTCAGGAGGAAATTAATGTCACTTTCGGTAGTTTCAGATAAACATTTATGAAAAATACCTTCATCACAGTTACAGCAACACAAGTAGGTGTTGCGTCATAAATATAAAACATAAATAATTTGTGGATTAATAATAATTTCGAAACTACTTGAAAAACACAGTCATTCCGTGAAAAATATTATTTTCTTACCCAATTTTAAGCTACTGTTTACTACACACCTACATGCTTTTGACCACAATCACTAGAAACTAATTTGATTCGATTTGAAATACTCGTAAATTAGACATTTTACAGCAGTAGAGTTAACACTTTTCTTGTGCTCAATCAAAAAAAAATTGTATTGTTTCAACAGTAATATATAGTGTAGTGTTAACTGATATTGGGAAAATATATCAGACATTCAAGATTCATTAAAAGAATCGTCAAATTTGTGACCATTTGTGTTTCATATTTTGGCGGTAGAATGTTTATTCAATTCCTGAACTCTGTACCTTAACGAATGAAAATATAACCTCAAATGAAGAATTATTTAGAACTATAGTAAAATATAATTACATTCAATACATAGAAGGAGTCTACACATACTTGAGTTTGTTAAGTTGTATAGGTAGTTTCAATACATATCTTATCTACACAAGATACCTCGTGAATCACCGACCCACGACCATGTAAAACATAGATGCTCTTTGAATGAACCCCGTAAATACGTAAAATGTAACAACACTGTTGGGCTACGGATATACTGTAATTCGTATAATTCGTATATACAAGAGGATCTAAAGCTGCGATTTGCATGATGAAATATTCGTTCGGATGATTCAAGGATCGTGATTTAGTTGGAGTACCTAGAGATATAAACTTATCTGAAAATCAAAATCAAAAATTTTTACATTTTTGACCAGATTCGACATCTACATTGGAAAGTAATCCAATATACGCGAAGAAAACTTATATATTTCCACTCCTTCCGGGAGATGACTTATTGCTGCACCATATGAAGGATGACCTATATACAGTGGGATGTAAATATATATATATATATATATATATATATATATATATATATATATATATATATATATATATATATATATATATATATATATATATATATATATATATATATATATATATATATATATATATATATATGTAACTTAAGAGATATAGAATTAAATTTTCTGAATTATGAAGATAACTTAGATAATTTAACATAGGATTATAAAGATGAATAAACGTAAAAGATTGAATCATAGGCGGGATTCGAACCCACATTTCTGGATTTCTAGTCCAGGGTGTTTACCAATTACACCACTTCGGTCCTATTAGATTTTTATATTTTTGTAAATATAAACCTCTGAAAGGATAGTAGATCATTGATGAACACAATGCGATTCGATGCCCTACCATAGATCAACTATTCACGCATATTCATCTAAAGTTCAGTCGTTTTTTGAAGTAAGGATTGTAGGTTAGTACTGCTATGGTTGGCAGTTACTTGACAGTTCTTATTCAATCTTTTACGTTTATTCATCTTTATAATCCTATGTTAAATTATCTAAGTTATCTTCATAATTCAGAAAATTTAATTCTATATCTCTTAAGTTACATACACGATAGTGGCCAATTAGGCAAAGAAACTTTAAACTTGTTTATAATTAACCAGAACAATTCTCAGTCAGTTCTATTGAAATATATAAGAACCAGGGATGCTGTCATTTGAATAAGAACTGTCAAGTAACTGCCAACCATAGCAGTACTAACCTACAATCCTTACTTCAAAAAACGACTGAACTTTAGATGAATATGCGTGAATAGTTGATCTATGGTAGGGCATCGAATCGCATTGTGTTCATCAATGATCTACTATCCTTTCAGAGGTTTATATTTACAAAAATATAAAAATCTAATAGGACCGAAGTGGTGTAATTGGTAAACACCCTGGACTAGAAATCCAGAAATGTGGGTTCGAATCCCGCCTATGGTTCAATCTTTTACGTTTATTCATCTTTATAATCCTATGTTAAATTATCTAAGTTATCTTCATAATTCAGAAAATTTAATTCTATATCTCTTAAGTTACATACACGATAGTGGCCAATTAGGCAAAGAAACTTTAAACTTGTTTATATATATATATATATATATATATATATATATATATATAACTTAAGAGATATAGAATTAAATTTTCTGAATTATGAAGATAACTTAGATAATTTAACATAGGATTATAAAGATGAATAAACGTAAAAGATTGAACCATAGGCGGGATTCGAACCCACATTTCTGGATTTCTAGTCCAGGGTGTTCACCAATTACACCACTTCGGTCCTGTTAGATTTTTATATTTTTGTAAATATAAACCTCTGAAAGGATAGTAGATCATTGATGAACACAATGCGATTCGATGCCCTACCATAGATCAACTATTCACGCACATTCATATGAAGTTCAGTCGTTTTTTGAAGTAAGGATTGTAGGTTAGTACTGCTATGGTCTAGAAATCCAGAAATGTGGGTTCGAATCCCGCCTATGTTCAATCTTTTACGTTTATTCATCTTTATAATCCTATGTTAAATTATCTAAGTTATCTTCATAATTCAGAAAATTTAATTCTATATCTCTTAAGTTACATACACGATAGTGGCCAATTAGGCAAAGAAACTTTAAACTTGTTTATAATTAACCAGAACAATTCTCAGTCAGTTCTATTGAAATATATAAGAACCGGGATGCTGTCATTTGAATAAGAACTGTCAAGTAACTGCCAACCATAGCAGTACTAACCTACAATCCTTACTTCAAAAAACGACTGAACTTCAGATGAATGTGCGTGAATAGTTGATCTATGGTAGGGCATCGAATCGCATTGTGTTCATCAATGATCTACTATCCCTTCAGAGGTTTATATTTACAAAAATATAAAAATCTAACAGGACCGAAGTGGTGTAATTGGTGAACACCCTGGACTAGAAATCCAGAAATGTGGGTTCGAATCCCGCCTATGGTTCAATCTTTTACGTTTATTCATCTTTATAATCCTATGTTAAATTATCTAAGTTATCTTCATAATTAAG
Source organism: Endomychus coccineus (assembly GCA_958510875.1). NCBI lineage: Eukaryota > Metazoa > Arthropoda > Insecta > Coleoptera > Endomychidae > Endomychus > Endomychus coccineus. The sequence continues at coordinate 95,678,511 of OY294069.1, read as the reverse complement.
AAAATTTAATTCTATATCTCTTAAGTTACATACACGATAGTGGCCAATTAGGCAAAGAAACGTCAAACTTGTTTATATATATATATATATATAATCATATATATATATATATATATATATATATATATATATATATATATATATATATATATATATATATATATATATATATATATATATATATATATAATACTTCATCTTTTTTAGGTTGAATTTTAAATAGACAAATGGAAAGTGGCACTTCAAATTAATAAAATTTTGTTAAGTTTGAATTAGATTATTGTACAGTTTCGAAAGATTGGAATCTATTTTGTCATTTACACAATTGTTCTTTTTAATTTGAATTGATTCTAATATCAAACGTTTGTTGTCGTTTGTTTCAATATTTAAAATTTTCGTATTGTTGTAGTCGAAAGTATGGTTAGTGTCTTATATATATATATATATATATATATATATATATATATATATATATATGACTTAGTTGGAGTACCTAGAGATATAAACTTATCTGAAAATCAAAATTAAAAATTTTTACATTTTTGACCAGATTCGACATCTACATTGGAAAGTAATCCAATATACGCGAAGAAAACTTATATATTTCCACTCCTTCCGGGAGATGACTTATTGCTGCACCATATGAAGGATGACCTATATACAGTGGGATGTAAATATATATATATATATATATATATATATATAATACTTCATCTTTTTTAGGTTGAATTTTAAATAGACAAATGGAAAGTGGCACTTCAAGTTAATAAAATTTTGTTAAGTTTGAATTAGATTATTGTACAGTTTCGAAAGATTGGAATCTATTTTGTCATTTACACAATTGTTCTTTTTAATTTGAATTGATTCTAATATCAAACGTTTGTTGTCGTTTGTTTCAATATTTAAAATTTTCGTATTGTTGAGGTCGAAAGTATGGTTAGTGTCTTATATATATATGTATATATATATATATATATATATATATATATATATATATATATATATATATATATATATATATATATATATATATATATATATCTACATCCCACTGTATATAGGTCATCCTTCATATGGTGCAGCAATATATATATATATATATATATATATAAGACACTAACCATACTTTCGACTACAACAATACGAAAATTTTAAATATTGAAACAAACGACAACAAACGTTTGATATTAGAATCAATTCAAATTAAAAAGAACAATTGTGTAAATGACAAAATAGATTCCAATCTTTCGAAACTGTACAATAATCTAATTCAAACTTAACAAAATTTTATTAATTTGAAGTGCCACTTTCCATTTGTCTATTTAAAATTCAACCTAAAAAAGATGAAGTATTATTTAACTATGACACTATAGAGTAACAATTTTGAGGTTAAATTCCATAGAATTATCTTAAACTTGAATAGTTATGATAGATCTGAAATGCTTATCATAGAATAACTAATTCATACAATAATTCATAGATATTTATAATTGTACAATATTGGAATTTCTTGTATTTAATCAAATTCAATCTATTTCAAATTGTAGTTAGCCATACATTACTCTTTCACACACAACCGATCCAATGTTTTCTGCAGTTTTAATTGGATCTTAAAACACAAGTCGGCTGCAGACGCATTTCATTAATCGAAATCATCTATTCTTTTCTAAATTACATGGAAACACTAATTCAATTAACAATTTTGATAAAGGCAATAAACATTGTCGAAACGTCAAAACAGAATTTCTATTTCATTATCGGTATATATACGAACCAATATACCAAGAAAACATACAAATATATATATATATATATATATATATATATATATATATATATATTATATATATATATATATATATATAACTTAAGAGATATGGAACTAAATTTTCTGAATTATGAAGATAACTTAGATAATTTAACATAGGATTATAAAGATGAATAAACGTAAAAGATTGAACCATAGGTGGGATTCGAACCCACATTTCTGGATTTCTAGTCCAGGGTGTTTACCAATTACACCACTTCGGTCCTATTAGATTTTTATATTTTTGTAAATATAAACCTCTGAAAGGATAGTAGATCATTGATAAACACAATGCGATTCGATGCCCTACCATAGATCAACTATTCACGCATATTCATCTAAAGTTCAGTCGTTTTTTGAAGTAAGGATTGTAGGTTAGTACTGCTATGGTTGGCAGTTACTTGACAGTTCTTATTCAAATGACAGCATCCTGGTTCTTATATATTTCAATAGAACTGACTGAGAATTGTTCTGGTTAATTATAAACAAGTTTAAAGTTTCTTTGCCTAAATTATAAACTTGTTTATAATTAACCAGAACAATTCTCAGTCAGTTCTATTGAAATATATAAGAACCAGGATGCTGTCATTTGAATAAGAACTGTCAAGTAACTGCCAACCATAGCAGTACTAACCTACAATCCTTACTTCAAAAAACGACTGAACTTTAGATGAATATGCGTGAATAGTTGATCTATGGTAGGGCATCGAATCGCATTGTGTTTATCAATGATCTACTATCCTTTCAGAGGTTTATATTTACAAAAATATAAAAATCTAATAGGACCGAAGTGGTGTAATTGGTAAACACCCTGGACTAGAAATCCAGAAATGTGGGTTCGAATCCCACCTATGGTTCAATCTTTTACGTTTATTCATCTTTATAATCCTATGTTAAATTATCTAAGTTATCTTCATAATTCAGAAAATTTAATTCCATATCTCTTAAGTTACATACACGATAGTGGCCAATTAGGCAAAGAAACTTTAAACTTGTTTATATATATATATATATATATATATATATATATTTATAAAAAAACTTTAAACTTGTTTATATATATATATATATATATATATATATATTTATATATATATATATATATATATATATATATATATATATATATATATATATATATATATATATATATATATATATATATATATATATATATATATATATATATATTTATATATATATATATATATTTATATATATATATATATATACATCTCACTATATTCTGGGCGTCCTTACAAAAACGCGACCCTCAGGGTCCGGTCCAATTTCGTAACAGGGATTCATAAATTTTTGCGCATATGCTCGTTGCTCGTTGTATCATAAACAGATGTTACCTCACCAAATTTCAGCAAATTCTATGAAGTCATATACACTTCACTATATTCTCAGCGTCCTTTCATAAAAATGCACCTTGGCGTCTACAACATATACGAAGCTTTCATATTACAGATTCCTGGGCGTCCTCACATAAAAAAACTGTTTACATGGCAGATGCCTGAGCGTCCTGCGGCGTTGCCACGATTATGCTCCAATAGCAGTACCGAGTAGAGGCAAGGTAGAAATAACCAGGTCCTCCCCGATGCACGAGTGCAATAGACACGGGCCGTCAAATCAAGGACGGTGAAACCGTTAGACAAACACTTACAACTCCTATGGTACCCGACTAGTAAAAGTAGACTGTTTATTTGTTTTAGAAATAAAAAGGGTCATTTCACATTTGTTCTTTGAACAAGATTAGTTAATCGTTCAGTTCATTTCGTCTCCATTTTTCAGTCAAGTAGTGTCAAAGATGATGATTCGAAGGTGATATCATTGTAAAAAATTCTAGGTACCTATAAATCAATAATATAACAACTTTGATTTTTCGCATAATTCCGAATAGTTTCAGAATTTATCTTTTTTTTTACTCCCCATATCTTTGATAGAAAGTGTATATATCATCGACTTGCTGATCTTACATTGAAAAACTATAAGCAGGATTCTAAAATATTCGTCTCTTTAACTATTTGGAACACAACATTACAAACAAAATAGAATTTTCTATTTTAAGGACAGAAAAAAATGGATTATCAGGTACCGGCAAGAAAAGCAGCATCCTTCTTTGAAAAAATATTTGGATTCTTCAGAAACAAATGTTTTTCTGATGCTTCCAGCAGATGTTCTTCCCACCATACTATCTGATGACCCTGTAGAATGCCCATTTGATAATTACATCAGCGCAGATGCAAGATTCCCAACTGAAAAAGAACACTGTAAAATGACAAAATGGAATTACCCAATAAATAAAATAAATTAAATAAAGTTTTGCTACATTTTTTCGCCAGACCGTTGCCAAAGGAGAAAAAGTTGTAAGTGATTGGCCCATTCATTCCACAAGAAGATATATGGTTCACGTTTCTATTGCAAACTTTTAGGCAAGTGTTTAACAAACTCGTCCAATAAGGAGAATTGTTCTGAATAGAAACATTTGTCACTAGTACTATATAGACACAAAAAGTATAACTATCATGCATACAATTTCGGATCTTGGTTGATTTCCTTAACTATAATATGGAAGGGAGTAGCTCATTTACGTTCATTGGATGTACAACAAAATATCTGTATCGTATCATGAATGAATAATTTTTATTCAATATAGTTTTTATGTCCACAATGTCTAGCTTTACTTGGTACATCTATCAAACTGTATGAAAATAATGATGAAAATTTCTTAAAATAGGCAAGTTTTTAAAATTTAATTCTTTAATGGAGCAACATTACAAAAGTAATGACGAACCAATAATACACCCGAACATTTCCTATGAATTTCTTCGTAATAGATGAACCCACTTCAATGAGTTAAAATATTTTTTTTGATTTTTGGATTCACTAATAAAACGTCCAGTTTAACTGAAATCTCCAGAAAATCGGCTGACAATTTATCATAAGATTTGGAAGATGAAGCACGTCAAGAGTTTGATGTTCATTGCGAATGACTTATTTGATGAAATTTGATGTTCAAAATATCACGAATAGTCCAGTAAATGAAGGTTTTCACCCACGGATTTTTGAGAGTGCTTCTTTATTTACGAAACTTGGCGAGTAAGTTCAGGGCGTATCCCATATTGCTTGTGGTCAGTTAGGATGACCGCTTCCACGTGCCCCCTAGAAAAAAATATCAAAAAATGATCGAAATTGAAAATAAATAATATTTTCGTATTTTTCGGATCCAAATGCAATATTTCCGAAAAACACAGCCTTCTCGAGTTAAAGGGGCTCTGGAAAAAAATCGAGCAAAACATAAATCGGCTAATAATTAGATGATTCAAAAAATTTTATAATTGGAAGTTGAATTTTTTGTTAACATAACTTTTCTTCCCGGTCAATATTTCGAGAGATATTCCAAAACAAACGAAAAAAGTCCAGTCCAAGGGTTGAGAAAGTAGCCAAGGACGTTTTTAAAATATCCTAAAAATTTGAGCACATATAATGACCCCAAATGAACATTTTTTCATTCTTGGCAGTTATTCCAAGGATAGTAACGATTTTTCAGCGGATATTTGAAATTGGGCAGCATCCATTAAAATTACAATAGAACGCGTTCTATTCGTTCGATTCTTACGAAATTTGAATTTTTTCTCGTTTTTTGTTCACTGGTTATGAATCCTTTCAGGAAATTTGAAAATTCGAAATGTCGGAACCGAAATGGACTCTTTGTCCGTATTGGGACCTTACGAAAATGATAAAAATAATTTTATCGTGGTATATTATGACTCAAAATAAAACTTTTTTTATATTGTTACTGTCATCTCTACATTTGCTTATTCTACTGTTCGGGATATTTCCAATTTAGGTATTGTTATAAGCTTATAAGCTTATTTAATTTTATCAATAGTTTTTTTCTGGGACACTTATATTCGATCAATATTTTGATATTTTCTGGAAATTTCTTTAAAAATTGACTTTTGATCAGCTCAGGTCCAAATGTATGTAACCCAAAGGTATTATTATTATTTGAGAAGAGTACCTATAGATACCCAGAAAAACTTAAATTTTCGTTGTTTCAATTGAAGTAGTCTTAAAAGAATATTCTTATGAATAGTCATTGTGGGACATCCTGTGTGCTGATATGATGTATAAGTGTGGTTATGACTTACTAAAAGAATGAAAGATAAGTATTGACAAAATTTTGAAAGATTCTTCGCGATAGCAATAACCTAACACACCAAAATACTTAACATACTTTGAGATTATCGATTAAAATTTAATATTATGTTGTTCTCAAATTAAGTATACCAAATTTTGAGATACACTTTAAGATTAGTGTTTCTCGTAACTCATCATTTCCTTTCTTTCAGAGCTACCAAGATGAAAATCTATATCATCGATGCTTTCCAGTTGTAATTCATCTTTCTTTTTAATACTTTGACCACATGAGAGGGAAATCTATAATGTTCCAAGAACGTCATGTGAGTCAGCAGTGGAATGTAGAGACGGGTGATAGGCATTCGTTCTTTTCTTGAAGGTTTGGAGGTTATAGGCATAGGGAAAAACTACATACCTAGTTGAGCCCATCGTGCACCCCGTGGTAAGAAGTTTATTCTTTTCTAGCAGGTTGTTCTGGGGGCAGTTTTGCTTCGCCGATGTAACGGTGCCTGAAAGATGTCAAAGCAGGCCATTCCAACAGGATGTGAGTGGCAGTTTCTCCCACCTCTCTGTTTCACCTACATAAATGGATCATCTGCGATGCCCACAGTATGAAGGTGTTTGTTACGATGACAATGACTCGTTAGGATTCCAGTCATCTCTCTGATGTCCCTTCTGTTCAGAGGAAGGAGTTTCTTTGATGGCCTAGGTACAGGCTCATTGATAAATGGCTTGGCCTGCCTCATACGTGGTGATCTTGCCACAAGTCAGAGCACTTTTTGTACAGTTGACTCAGAAGTACAAGATCCCCTCGCATTTTGATACAACGACCATTGGCTCTTGTCAGACAGGGACGCCAGATGACCCCCGCCTGGTCAGGCAGTAAGTCTATTCAGTTCCTTCAACTCGACTATATCCAGGGACCCAGATGAGTTGACTTTATTCTTCTTGGCTGGTTCAGCCAGTGAATCCCTGCATTATTTGACAAGTCTCGATGTGACTCTAGGTGACATGAGAGCGCCCAGGGCAGACCGGCTGTCTGTGCAAATACATATGCTCCTATTTACATAGTTTCTTCGCCGATTTTCCATGGCGCAAGTCAATATTGCGTGGACCTCCGTCTGAACCCACTAGGTGAAGAGTTTCACAGCTTATCTGTTCGGTGAAAAAATTAAGTCTGGTAGGAAGAAGTTTGGCAGGTCTTGAGCTCGACAGTGAAGGGGTGACTATTTTGAGCTCGTCTCGTCCGCGTTGAAGCAGACGAAATTTCTGATGAACTCCGACCATTGAACTATCTATAGAAAAGGGTATGAGGTAACATCAGACTATAGTCTGAATCCTCATTCTCAATTAAGATGGCGGCGACTGACGGTGTCGGCGATCTCGATGGTGAGGAGAAAGTGGGGAAAAAGGTGAAAAAAGCGAAATTCTGATGAAATGTTGTAGCAAGCTATGTTCAGTATATGTCTATATAATTTGTTATGGTATTTTACACAAAAGTTATACAAAAAATAACCCAAAGATCCTATTTCTGAATGGTCAGAAAATGGTAATTTGCACTGAGACCAGTGAGGTTATAAGAAAACAAGTGGAATTACAGGAGAAAAACAAACTTCTAGAAGCTGAAAATAGGTACTTCAAAGAAATAATTGCAGAAATCAGAGATAAAAACAATATCTTGCACATGAATAATGATTTACTCCTTCAAAAAATGAATAACTATGAAGAACAGATAATCTACCCACAAAAAGCCGAACAAAATACGATCAAACCAAACCGGAGCAAGGTAGTCAGTGGTCTCAAAAATGTAAACAACCAACACAAATTGGTCCCACATCTGCACAAATTGATACTCCAATTCGGTCTGCAGATTCCAGAAGAGATTAATGAAGTTAACAATCAGCCAAATGGGCTAATATCGTGCGCATCTGGAATTTCGGAAAAGGTTGGCCCAGGAAAAACAAAGACGGATACTGACAATCAGATCAAGAATGATGGGTTTCAACAGGTAAAATGGTGTAAACAAAGAAAAAACACCAAAGACAGATGGATTTTCAGGTGTTCAAAAGAAGTATGGATATACCTACACATGGTGATGCGAGAAGCTAACGGAGACGAAATTAAAAGCTACATTAAAAGCAAAGCTAGATTGGAGGAAGATGAAATATGGGTGGAAAAGATTCCCATAACTGGCAATGGACTCAGAAAATATGTTGTTACTGCTCCTCTACAGAAGAAAGAAGAACTGTACGACTCTCGTTTTTGTCCAAGTGGAGTTGGCATTGAAAGATTTGACTTTCAGAAACAGAAGCAATTTCTTGTGCAAATTAGACAGGATAATGGGGGGAATTTTTGACATACAAACAAGCAGAGGATCAAAACAATTGTGAAATTAGTATTATACATCAAAACGTGCAGTCAATAGGTGACTGTGTAGACGAGTTGGAAGAGTTGATGTCAGATAACGCATAATCCCGAATTCTATGTATCACAGAACACTGGAAAACGGAGGAACAACTAAAAACATTCAGCCTGAAGGATTTCTTCTTGGAGGCAAGTTTCTGTAGACAAAATGACAATGAGCGTGGTGAGACAGCAATATACCTAAGGAGAGGGACTTAGGGCTTAGAATGAGATGAGTTAAAAAATCGTCAATAGAGGATCAAATTGACTGTGTAGCGAGTGAAGTTATTATTGAAAAAAGAAAAGTGCTTATAGTTTCTATAGACAGGCCTCCAGGAGCAAACGTTGACATATTTTTCTCTAAATTTGAAGAAATTTTTAATGTGGTATATAATGAGAGAGGAGATGTTGTAATTGCTTGTGACTTCAACATCAATGTTTAAGATGAAACAATAGATAAATTCAGATTCTGTGATATGATGAACTCAGTCAACATCATCCACAAAATTAATAAGTACACCAGAGTTACACGATCATCTCCATCATGTGTAGATAATATGTTCACTAATATTGAAGACACACCTCCATATCAGATCACTTTGCACAGAAATTAAAATTTTTGACTCAGAGAACCACATCCTCCCATACTTATAGCATATGTTTCAAAGTAAATAATGTGGAAAAATTCGAGAGCATAATGAAAAATCAAGAGTGGTCTCATATAAATGACAAAGCTAGTGACAAAATAAATGAGCCGTGGGAAATGTACATAATTCCATGAAAGTACAGGGAATTGCACATTACATTGCTGACAGCTTCTTGAACTATATAACTGATTGTATTGATGAGTTGATAATTCGTCAAAATCAGCCACATATAAGCAACACAACCAAATATATGAAATCTGTATTTGTTAATTCAGTTAGTGGAAGTGATTTCCTGAATATAGTTGAAAATCTGGAAAATAGAATGAGCAGTGGTGTAGATGAGATCCCGAACAAATTGATAAAAATTGTTGATGTTTGATTGCAGAACCTTCAGTCTACATCATAAATAACTCCTTCAAAATTGGTATATTTCAGTTGAAAACGGCATGTACTCGTATAATTCCTGTATTCAAAAATAATGGTGATCCAGGAATTACAGATAACTATAGACCAATAAGCTTATTGTGAGCTTTTTCAAAAATCTTTGAAACTGCAATGTGTAATAGATTGATTCTTACAACAGCATGTAACTTGATAAGTGACTCTCAACATGGTTACTTGGAAGGAAAATCTACCCATCCTGCAATTTTCCAGTTCATACAGCATATAATAGACCCATTAAAGATGATACATTAGCATAAGACTCGTTCTTAGACCTTTCTAAGGCATGCGATTGCTTGAATCATGAGATATTGTTAAATAAGCTGGAATATTGCGGAATAAGGGGACCAGCTCTAAGATGGTTTAGATCATACTTAGAGGATAGGAAACAGACGGTGAATATAACGGAAGATGAAGTTGAGGGAAAATCCTCCGAAAAATTATCAAACATCAGTATTCCACAAGGTAGCATAACGGGACCATTGCTTTTTAGAGTTTACGTGAATGATTTGAATAATTTCATGAAGCTTGATGAGGCTTGTAAGTTGATTAATCATGCTGACGACAGAAATATGCTAGTAAAGGCTCCTGATATGATCATTATGATTGCCAAAGCAGATTTAGACTCTGAAAGAGCCAAATCTTGGTTCATACAGAATAAACTGGTTCTTAATGAAAATAAAACAAATCTCGTACTGTTCAAAACAATTCATGCCCGCACTGACTTGCCTTTTGATGTTAGTTTAGGTAAAAAGAACTTCATAGTTAGTAAGCACTCCAAGTTCTTGGGGGTCTATATAGATAATTTTTTATGCTGAGCTATCCATGTTGAGCAACTCTGTCAAACTGAGTAACATATGTTACTCACTCATGGTAATTAAAAAATATGCAAGGTTTCAAACACTGAAGATAGTGCATTATGCAAATGTTGAAACAAGAATAAGATATAGTTTGATATATTTTGGCAGTAGTAGACATATTGAAAATGTGGTCTTAATTCATAAACGAGCATTGAGAATAATCTTAAAGTTGAAGTGCAAAGAGTGATGTAGGGGCTATTTGAAGAAAAATAGGATACAGAGAGTACCAGCTTTATACATTCAAGAATATCTGTTATTTCTGTTCAGAAATAGGCATTTATTCACACAATTTGAAACAAGAGGCCTATACCGAACTAGACATGTAAATCTGTAAATAGACTGTGTGTAACTGAAAAAGGGGCACTGTACTCTTCTATCAAATGTTTCAACAAGTTGCCAGAACACATCAAAGTTATCAATAATCTTACTGCATGTAAAAAAGAAATCTATAATATGTCAATAAACTTGGAACTCTATACAATGGGAGAATTTTATCATATGTAGGTGTTTTTGAGATCAACTCTATTTTCTTCAATGGCTGCTCTACATGCAATAAATTGTAATTATATCTGAAAATGAAGATTATTATTATTATTATTATAATTATTATTATGCAATGAATGAACACCTTGTAAATTGGGTAAACAACTACCACAGTAGTTAGAGGATACATTAATGAAGCTTTATGGGCTCACCACCCACTTTAAAGACACAGCGGTTTTGAGTTATTAGAAACAATATGATCAGGATAATTTTATAAAGTGGCTTCGAGAATATTGTAGAAGTACGTGTGTATGTGTCTTATGAAAAAATGTCTTGTGCTAAAGTGACATTGGGATGTCAAGACCTTACAACTAATACAAAAAATAAAAGTAATTCGAAACCAATTTGAATTTGTTCAAATACGTATATCGGCAGTCATGCTCTCATCTACATCGGCTATCCTCATTAATAATTCATATAAGATAATTTTCGAAAGATCTATTGTTTCGTCACTTGATGAACTGAATTCAAACTAGAATATTGAAAATAAAAAGCTATTACGCTATTAGTTCGATGAATTTCCAACTCTGATTTACAACAACGTTAACAAAATAGTTTGAATAACTTTATTTTGTTTTATACAGAATAATCTTCATTGTGGAATAATTAACTACTTTCTACTCAACAAATAACATTTGTTATTCTGGAATAATATCACACGTCCAAACGCAACGAATGAAAATTAAAGTTTAGCTTCAATAGACAAATCTGCATAAGTTAATCAAGGAACAAATTGTATAACACTCCGTAATTCCAACAAATTGGTATGATATTTGAAATAAAACATCGGGACAATCGCAGCAGCTATTGTACAGTTACATTCCTCGCGAAACGTTAAGTTTACACATACAGTGTTGTCAAATACGGACGCCGAGGAATCCGTGAAGTAAAAGCTGAAATATGCAAAAAGAACGACGAGGGATTGATGAAATAAATCATGTATATACATCGGACATACGGCGGCGCGCGCTGCGCCTCTCACTGCAAACTGATTGAACTATTATATACAACGTAACATACAATTAATTCATTTCACCATAATCTGGGCGTCCTAATCGATTTTCGAACGCTATATATATATATATATATATATATATATATATATATATATATATATATATATATATATATATATATATATATATATATATATGACAGCATCCTGGTTCTTATATATTTCAATAGAACTGACTGAGAATTGTTCTGGTTAATTATAAACAAGTTTGAAGTTTCTTCCCCTAATTGGCCACTATCGTGTATGTAACTTAAGAGATATAGAATTAAATTCTCTGAATTATGAAGATAACTTAGATAATTTAACATAGGATTATAAAGATGAATAAACGTAAAAGATTGAACCATAGGCGGGATTCGGACCCACATTTCTGGATTTCTAGTCCAGGGTTTTTACCAATTACACCACTTCGGTCCTATCAGATAGCAGTACTAACCTACAATCCTTACTTCAAAAAACGACTGAACTTTAGATGAATGTGCGTGAATAGTTGATCTATGGTAGGGCATCGAATCGCATTGTGTTCATCAATGATCTACTATCATTTCAGAGGTTTATATTTACAAAAATATAAAAATCTGATACGACCGAAGTGGTGTAATTGGTAAACACCCTGGACTAAAAATCCAGAAATGTGGGTTCGAATCCCGCCTATGGTTCAATCTTTTACGTTTATTCATCTTTATAATCCTATGTCAAATTATCTAAGTTATCTTCATAATTCAGAAAATTCAATTCAATATCTCTTAAGTTAGATACACGATAGTGACCAATTGAGCAAAGAAACTTCAAACTTGTTTATAATTAAGCAGAACAATTCTCAGTCAGTTCTATTGAAATATATAAGAACCAGGATGCTGTCATTTGAATAAGAACTGTCAAGTAGCTGCCAACCATAGCAGTACTAACCTACAATCCTTACTTCAAAAAACGGCTGAACTTTAGATGAATGTGCGTGAATAGTTGATCTATGGTAGGGCATCGAATCGCAGTGTGTTCATAAATGATCTACTATCCTTTCAGAGGTTTATATTTACGAAAATATAAAAATCTAATACGACCGAAGTGGTGTAATTGGTAAACACCCTGGACTAGAAATCCAGAAATGTGGGTTCGAGTCCCCCTATGGTTCAATCTTTTACGTTTATTCATCTTTATAATCCTATGTTAAATTATCTAGGTTATCTTCATAATTCAGAAAATTTAATTCTTTATCTCTTAAGTTACATACACGATAGTGGCCAATTAGGCAAAGAAACTTTAAACTTGTTTATAATCAAGCAGAACAATTCTCAGTCAGTTCTATTGAAATATATAAGAACCAGGATGCTGTCATTTGAATAAGAACTGTCAAGTAACTGCCAACCATAGCAGTACTAACCTACAATCCTTACTTCAAAAAACGACTGAACTTCAGATGAATGTGCGTGAATCTATGGTAGAGCATCGAATCGCATTGTTTTCATCAATGATCTACTATCCTTTCAGAGGTTTATATTTACGAAAATATAAAAATCTAATAGGACCGAAGTGGTGTAATTGGTAAACACCCTGGACTAGAAATCCAGAAATGTAGGTTCGAATCCCGCCTATGGTTAAATCTTTTACGTTTATTCATCTTTATAATCCTATGTTAAATTATCTAAGTTATCTTCATAATTCAGAAAATTTAATTCTATATCTCTTAAGTTACATACACGATAGTGGCCAATTAGGCAAAGAAACTTTAAACTTGTTTATAATTAAGCAGAACAATTCTCAGTCAGTTCTATTGAAATATATAAGAACCAGGATGCTGTCATTTGAATAAGAACTGTCAAGTAACTGCCAACCATAGCAGTACTATTTTCGGCAAACACTTCTATAACACTATACGAGTCCTCTGGCAAAATTTCAATGGAGATACCACTCGGCGTCCACATACAAACGCTCAGTTGGACATGGACGCTGAGAGATTAGTAAATCGACAATGTACGGACGCCAAGAATGTAGCGGGATGTATATATATATATATATATATATACATATATATATATATATATATATATATATATATATATATATATATATGTATATATATATATATATATATATATATATGTAGAACTGGATTCTCGGGTATTGATCCGCGTTGTGTAGTTTCGGTCCTCAAAAGGACCAATTTCACGACGTTTCGGCAAAGTACGCCTAGATTTTCCAACCTCTACGGTCGAATCACCTGAAGATGGCAAATGCGACTTTGCCGAAACGTCGTGAAATTGGTCCTTTTGAGGACCGAAACCACACAACGCGGATCAATACCCGAGAATCCAGTTCTACACATTACGTCCGCGAGAACCTAAGAAGAAACATATATATATATATATATATATATATATATATATATATATATATATATATATATATATATATATATATATATATATATATATATATATATATATATATATATATATATATATTTGTATGCTTTCTTGGTATATTGGTTCGTATATATACTGAAAATAAAATGAAATAAAAATTCTTCTTGACGTTTCGACAATGTTTATTGCCTTTATCAAAATGTATTTTGATAAAGGCAATAAACATTGTCGAAACGTCAAGAAGAATTTTTATTTCATTTTATTTTCAGTATATATACGAACCAATATACCAAGAAAGCATACAAATATTACAAATGGTTCAAGAATATCAATAAAAGAATATATATATATATATATATGACAGCATCCTGGTTCTTATATATTTCAATAGAACTGACTGAGAATTGTTCTGGTTAATTATAAACAAGTTTGAAGTTTCTTCGCCTAATTGGCCACTATCGTGTATGTAACTTAAGAGATATAGAATTAAATTCTCTGAATTATGAAGATAACTTAGATAATTTAACATAGGATTATAAAGATGAATAAACGTAAAAGATTGAACCATAGGCGGGATTCGAACCCACATTTCTGGATTTCTAGTCCAGGGTGTTTACCAATTACACCACTTCGATCCTATTAGATAGCAGTACTAACCTACAATCCTTACTTCAAAAAACGACTGAACTTTAGATGAATGTGCGTGAATAGTTGATCTATGGTAGGGCATCGAATCGCATTGTGTTCATCAATGATCTACTATCATTTCAGAGGTTTATATTTACAAAAATATAAAAATCTGATACGACCGAAGTGGTGTAATAGGTAAACACCCTGGACTAAAAATCCAGAAATGTGGGTTCGAATCCCGCCTATGGTTCAATCTTTTACGTTTATTCATCTTTATAATCCTATGTTAAATTATCTAAGTTATCTTCATAATTCAGAAAATTTAATTCAATATCTCTTAAGTTACATACACGATAGTGGCCAATTAGGCAAAGAAACTTTAAACTTGTTTATAATTAAGCAGAACAATTCTCAGTCAGTTCTATTGAAATATATAAGAACCAGGATGCTGTCATTTGAATGAGAACTGTCAAGTAGCTGCCAACCATAGCAGTACTAACCTACAATCCTTACTTCAAAAAACGACTGAACTTTAGATGAATGTGCGTGAATAGTTGATCTATGGTAGGGCATCGAATCGCAGTGTGTTCATAAATGATCTACTATCCTTTCAGAGGTTTATATTTACAAAAATATAAAAATCTAATACGACCGAAGTGGTGTAATTGGTAAACACCCTGGACTAGAAATCCAGAAATGTGGGTTCGAGTCCCGCCTATGGTTCAATCTTTCACGTTTATTCATCTTTATAATCCTATGTTAAATTATCTAGGTTATCTTCATAATTCAGAAAATTTAATTCTTTATCTCTTAAGTTACATACACGATAGTGGCCAATTAAGCAAAGAAACTTTAAACTTGTTTATAATTAAGCAGAACAATTCTCAGTCAGTTCTATTGAAATATATAAGAACCAGGATGCTGTCATTTGAATAAGAACTGTCAAGTAACTGCCAACCATAGCAGTACTAACCTACAATCCTTACTTTAAAAAACGACTGAACTTCAGATGAATGTGCGTGAATCTATGGTAGAGCATCGAATCGCATTGTTTTCATCAATGATCTACTATCCTTTCAGAGGTTTATATTTACGAAAATATAAAAATCTAATAGGACCGAAGTGGTGTAATTGGTAAACACCCTGGACTAGAAATCCAGAAATGTAGGTTCGAATCCCGCCTATGGTTAAATCTTTTACGTTTATTCATCTTTATAATCCTATGTTAAATTATCTAAGTTATCTTCATAATTCAGAAAATTTAATTCTATATCTCTTAAGTTACATACACGATAGTGGCCAATTAGGCAAAGAAACTTCAAACTTGTTTATAATTAAGCAGAACAATTCTCAGTCAGTTTTATTGAAATATATGTAAGGAATGAATCCTTAGTATAATCAAACTTAGTGCTCTATTGTAAAATCAGGTCGTTAAGTCAGACCTCTAATTATATGATTAAGACAATTAATTGACACAGTGCACATGTCATAAGAAATCAAGAATATAATACTTTTTAAAACTAATCCAGAAGAACAACGTGAATAGCAACTTTGAATGTTGTTTCTTCTATATTCTAGGTAAGAGTAGTAATTAGTTCAAGCTGTTATACTGTTATTTTTTATATAAAATAATAAAAACTTCTATATTCTAGAGAAACAATTCAGTGTTATTCATGAAAGAAAACCCTCTCCAAATATAAACCCACAACTATTAATCAACATTATAAAACAACATTCTTGTTGGAATTCGCCATGGACAAACTGCTATTTACTTTCGAGGTACTCTCTGCTGCAGATGAAAAAACGAACGTAATATGTATAACTTCAATTACTACGCCGAGCGGCCGGACCTTCAAAATTCCGCTTCACTGCTGCAATTCACAAACGCATACGGAAGTCAAAAAGACAGAAGCATTTATTAAGGTAAAAAAACAATTAACTAAAAGAGGCCAGTTAAGAAAGATTTGGATTTCTCTATCTGAAGAATTACGCGAAACTTATATTGATGACGATGGTAATTTACAATTTGAAGACGAATACTTAGAAGAAATCACTGGCACTCAAGAACATAATATTACTAATGCTTCAGAACAACCGTTAATACAATTGCTCGAAAAATTACTTTAAAAAAGTCAAGAGAAATCGGAAGAAAAAAATATTGGAAAAATAGCTAAAGAATTTACAATTGATAAATTTAATGGAAAAAATTCTAATGCAAATCAATGGATGGATTCTTTTGAAAAAGAGTGCGAACGGTTTAACATAGACAAACATGAGAAAAAAATTGAAATTTTAAAATCATTTATGGAAAAGAGTGCAACAGATTGGTATAGTTGTACACTTTTGAAATTAACAATTCAAGCAGACTGGAAAGATTGGAAAACAAATTTTTGTAATACATTTGCGAACAAAGGTTGGTCTTCGATAAGGTATGCATTACAATTTAAGTATCAATCGGGTTCCTTATTAGAATACGCAATAAAAAAAGAGAAACTTTTATTAGAAATCAGAATAACTATTGATAACGGAACATTAATTGATTTAATTGCTGCTGGTCTGCCAAATTATGTAGCTGATAGAATTGATAGAGAAAAATTGAAAAAGACAGAAGATTTATGCAATGAAATAGGTAAATTGGAACATTTAACTCACAAGAAAGATTTTGAAATTAAAAAGAATAAAAATTATGATAATAAAGAAAAGACAGAGAAAAAAGCATGCGAAACATGTAAGAATAAAGGTAAAGGCACACGCTTCCATCCTGAAGCCGATTGCTGGTTCAAAGAGAAAGAAGATGAAATAAAACATGTCAACAAATCGGTATTAGAAGTAGAATTAAGTGATAATGATCAAAAAAACTAATAATTCCACCATTAATTAGACTTAAGATAACATTAAACAATACTTTGGAAGTATCTGCTCTTTACGATTCAGGTTCAAATGTTTCACTTATAAATTCAAAACTAGTTCAATTGAAACAGAAAATCAGTTTAAACAAAAGAGCTAACTTAAGAACAATTAATGGTGTGTATAAATCAGAAGAATTAATAAAAATCAAAGCAAAAATATTAAATATAGAAGAATACATAGATGTATTCGTAATCAATAATGAAAACTTTGAATATGACTTTCTAATAGGATTAGATTGCATAAAAAAGTTCAAGTTAATTCAAAATGAAAAACTAGAGATAGAACAGAGAAATTCTGATATCAAAGATAAACAAGTATATCAAATAAACTTCAATGAACATGTAGATTTAGACAATTTTAAAGTCTTAACAAATGACTTGAGTCATTATGAAGAAGATATAATAAAAAATCTTATAGATGAATATAAAAATTGTTTTGCAAAAGATAAATATGATATAGGCATAGTAAAAGATTACGAAGCCAGAATAGATCTCATAGTAGATAAATATTGCAGCAAAAGACCTTATCGGTGCACAATAGAAGATAAAAAAGAAATAGAAGAACAAGTCTCAGAATTACTTAAAAGAAACTTGATAGAAGAATCATATAGTCCCTTTGCTGCTCCAATTACACTAGCATATAAAAGAGATGAAAATAAAAGATCAAGACTATGCATAGATTTTAGAGATTTGAATAAAATAGTAGTTCCCCAATCACAACCATTTCCACTAATTGAAGATTTGGTAACAAGAACAAGAGACTGCAAATATTTTTCAAAGCTTGATATAAATTCAGCATTTTGGTCTATCCCACTAAGGATTGAAGATAGAAGAAAAACGGCATTTGTGACTCAAGAGGGACAATTTCAATGGACTTGTTTACCTTTTGGGTTAAAGACTTCGCCGGCTATTTTTCAAAGAATATTGAGTAATATAATAAGAAAACGTAAGCTGTCAGATTTCACAGTAAATTACATTGATGATATACAAATTTTTTCAAAATCTTTTAAAGAACATATGGATCACTCATCACAATTATTAGAAGCAATATTGAAAGAAGGATTCAGATTAAAATTTTCAAAATGCACATTCGCATTAGACTCAGGTCAATATTTAGGTCACATTATAAAACACAACTCAATTTCTCCAATAAAAGATAATCTAATTTCGATTAAGAATTTCCCAATACCAAAAAATCAGAAGAACATTAGACAGTTTCTAGGAAAAATTAATTTTTACAATGAATATGTTCCAAAAATTTCATTAATCTTAGAACCATTACATAATCTATTAAGAAAAGGGCAAAGTTTCATTTGGACCGAAGAATGTCAAAAAACCTTTGAATATATGAAAAATTTCCTCTGTACTCAGCCAGTATTGACAATATTTGATCCAAATCTACCGATACACATATACACAGATGCAAGCCTACAAGGCATAGGAGCCATATTAAAACAGCCACAACTAAATGATAAATTAGAAACTGAAAAGCCGGTAGCATATTTCTCAATGAAACTGAATGAATCACAAAAAAGAAAGAAAGCAATTTACTTAGAAGCTTTAGCAATAAAAGAAGCAGTAAAGTACTGGCAACATTGGCTTATAGGTAGACATTTCAAAGTGTTCTCAGATCATAAACCACTAGAAAAGATGAATATCAGAGCTAGAACAGACGAAGACTTAGGCGATATGACCTACTATTTATCGCAATATGATTTTGAAATAATATACCGTCCAGGTAAAGATAACTTAGAAGCAGACTGCTTGAGTAGAAATCCAGTATTAGAGTCTCAAGAAGATAATGATGATCAATTAAAAATTGTAAATTTAATAAAAATGGAAGATATTTTAAATGATCAAAAAGATAACCAGGATATAGAATTGAAAAAGGATAAATTAATTATTAAAGATAATTTATATTATAAAAAGGTTAAAAACAGAGAAAAGATTATATTGTCGGAACAATTTAGTAAAAAACTAATAGAAGACACACATAAGAAATTTTGCCACATAGGAATAAAACAAATGCAAAGTAAGATACTGCCATATTATGCAGCAAAAAGAATATCAGAAAACATACATGAAACTTGCAAAAATTGTGAAATATGTATAAAAAATAAATCGAGGGGACAAAACAAAATTGGTCTAATGTCACATCTTGGTCCCGCAAAAAAGCCATTTGAAATAATTTCTATAGATACAATAGGTGGATTCGGTGGTTCACGATCCACAAAGAAATATTTGTATCTTTTAGTAGATCATTTCACAAGATTTGCTTACATATTAACATCAAAAACACAAAATGCAAATGATTTCATTAAGTTGACAGAAAATGTTATTAAAGGACATAATATAGAGATAATCCTAACAGATCAATATCCAGGAATAAATTCCAAAAATTTCAAAGAATTTTTAGAAAAAAGGAAAATTGCTATGATTATTACAGCAGTTAACGCACCATTCTCAAATGGTTTAAACGAAAGACTTAATCAAACTTTAGTGGATAAAATTAGATGTGCAATAAATGAAGAAAATAAAAGACATGCATGGACAAATATAGCACATAATTGTGTAGAAAAATACAATGAGACTGAACACACGGTAACAGGATTCAGTCCAAAATATTTATTATCAGGTGAAGATACCTCAACATTACCAAATGAATTAAGAAAAATCAAAGATGATAATAATAACCTTGAAAATAATAGAACAATTGCGTTACAGAACAGTATTAAGTACCATGAATATAATAAAAAATTATACGATAAGAACAGAAAAAATCATGATTTTAAAGTCGGCGACTTAGTATATGTTGAGAATGGAAACCGACTGAATCGAAGAAAATTAGATGAACTAAGAGTTGGTCCATATAAAATTTTAAATAAGTTATCAAACTCGATGTACGAAATTGACATAGGACACAAAAAATCAGAATCAAACTTATTTCATATCTCTAAACTCATTCCAACTCCTAATGAACCAACTGTAAAAGATGCTTGAGACGTCCAGCCATAGCTTCTTATGAACTTGTACCAAAATTTTTTAACAAAATTTTATCTTAGGGAGGGAGATGTAAGGAATGAATCCTTAGTATAATCAAACTTAGTGCTCTATTGTAAAATCAGGTCGGTAAGTCAGACCTCTAATTATATGATTAAGACAATTAATTGACACAGTGCACATGTCATAAGAAATCAAGAATATAATACTTTTTAAAACTAATCCAGAAGAACAACGTGAATAGCAACTTTGAATGTTGTTTCTTCTATATTCTAGGTAAGAGTAGTAATTAGTTCAAGCTGTTATACTGTTATTTTTTATATAAAATAATAAAAACTTCTATATTCTAGAGAAACAGTTCAGTGTTATTCATGAAAGAAAACCCTCTCCAAATATAAACCCACAACTATTAATCAACATTATATATATAAGAACCAGGATGCTGTCATTTGAATAAGAACTGTCCAGTAACTGCCAACCATAGCAGTACTAACCTACAATCCTTACTTCAAAAAACGACTGAACTTTAGATGAATGTGCGTGAATAGTTGATCTATGGTAGAGCATCGAATCGCATTGTGTTCATCAATGATCTACTATCCCTTCAGAGGTTTATATTTACAAAAATATAAAAATCTAATAGGACCGAAGTGGTATAATTGTAAACACCCTGGACTAGAAATCCAGAAATGTGGGTTCGAATCCCGCCTATGGTTCAATCTTCTACGTTTATTCATCTTTATAATCCTATGTTAAATTATCTAAGTTATCTTCATAATTCAGAAAATTTAATTCTATATCTCTTAAGTTACATACACGATAGTGGCCAATTAGGCAAAGAAACTTTAAACTTGTTTATAATTAACCAGAACAATTCTCAGTCAGTTCTATTGAAATATATAAGAACCAGGATGCTGTCATTTGAATAAGAACTGTCAAGTAACTGACAACCATAGCAGTACTAACCTACAATCCTTACTTCGAAAAACGACTGAACTTTAGATGAATGTGCGTGAATAGTTGATCTAGGGTAGGGCATCGAATCGCATTGTGTTCATCAATGATCTACTATCCTTTCAGAGGTTCATATTTACGAAAATATAAAAATCTAATAGGACCGAAGTGGTGTTATTGGTAAACACCCTGGACTAGAAATCCAGAAATGTGGGTTCGAATCCCGCCTATGGTTCAATCTTTTACGTTTATTCATCTTTATAATCCTATGGTAAATTATCTAAGTTATCTTCATAATTCAGAAAATTTAATTCTATATCTCTTAAGTTACATACACGATAGTGGCCAATTAGGCAAAGAAACTTTAAACTTGTTTATAATTAAGCAGAACAATTCTCAGTCGGTTCTATTGAAATATACAGGGTGTCCCAATATTGCTGGGACACAGAGCTACCACGTATTCTAGAGGTCAAAATAAGTCGATTGAGCCCAATTTACCTGTATACCAAAATGTACCGTTTGTCCGTGAGAAGAGTTCAAAGTTTACTAAAAAAAATACATTTTTGTATGTTGTTCCGAAGTGCTTTATACAAATTTAATGAAATTTGGTAAATGTGTATTCTAGATGATTAGCTTACTTTTAGTAATCAAAAAAACCCAAAGAAAATTGTAGAGGGGTTGGAACCACCCTCACCCCTTGGCATTTTTTCCCCCATTTTTGTAGGGGTGGGAATACGGTTTTAAGACTTTTTTATCTGGAAGGCCTACTCATTATCTTCATTTTCTTACTCTTGTAAAAACTCCGTATTTTGCGTAGTTTTCAAGAAAAAAAATGTTTTCGCAAACACTGATAACCGATTTTCGGGTATAGGTTTAATAAAATTGTAATACAAAATTTAGTTGGCCGCGGACACAAAGACAAAACCAAATGTTATGATTTTGACAGGAAACATAGTTTATTGTTAACAGTAAATGTGTCAGTTATTTGTTCTCTTTTGCTTGTTTTTTTATTATTTCTTATTGTCATCACTGTTTTTGTTTAATTGTTATTGCTGTTGTTGCTGTTCCTTTGACGTCCCACAATTATGAATTTTCCTTTTAATGAACAGACCGACATGTTATTAGTTCTTGGATATTGTCAAGGTAACTGCCGCGAAAGTGTTCGCGTGTATCAAGAGAGGTATCCAAACCGGAGAATTCCAAACCATAAAACTTTTGCCCGAATCGAAAGACGTCTTCGAGAAACGGGGAGGTTGACCCCAGTAAGAGTTAACGCTGGAAGACCTCGACAAGCTCGAACACCTATTGCGGAAGAAGCTGTTCTTCAAATGATTGATAACAATCCTAATACCAGTACTAGAAGATTGCAACGAGAAGCTGGAATTCCAAAAAGCACTGTAAGTCGAATCATTAGAGATCAATTAATTCGGCCATTTCACATCCAGCCAGTGCAAGAATTGTTGCCACCTGACTACGAATTACGTTTAAGTTTTTTACAAACTATTCGGGAGCGCAGAGTAGTCGACAACGGATTCCATACTAAGATCTTGTTTACTGATGAGTCTTGTTTTACACGTCGCGGTATGACAAACCTACACAACGATCATGTTTATGCAGATGAAAATCCACATGCCATTAAAAGTAGACATTATCAACGTGAATTTAAAATTAATGTCTGGGTCGGAATTATTGGCGAATTTATAGTCGGACCGTTACGATTACCTGATCGTCTGAATGGCGATAGTTACCTCCGTTTCCTTCAACAAAATTTGCCAGAATTATTAGAAGACTTGCCTCTTAACTTGCGTAGAAATACGTTCTTCATGCATGATGGTGCACCACCTCATTTTGCACGTGCAGTAAGAGAATATCTTGGTGAACAATTTGGTGGCAGGTGGATAGGTAGGGGACAAGAAGCACCCATTCAATGGCCTCCGCGGTCTCCAGATTTAAACCCTTGTGACTTCTTCATCTGGGGAGAATTAAAAAGACAAGTGTACGAGGTTCAAATAAATAACATCGAACAACTGTGGAATAGAATTCAAAATGCTGTAAATGCGCTACGAGAAAATGACGATGTTTTAAGAAGAGTGCATTTCAATTTTTTACGTCGAATTGACCTCTGTATTAATGAAGGTGGAGGTCACATTGAACACTTGTTATAAAAATTATTGTTTGTCTTGTGTAAATGTATTGTGTAATTTGTGTCTAATAATTTTATTAAACCTATACCCGAAAATCGGTTATCAGTGTTTGCGAAAACATTTTTTTTCTTGAAAACTACGCAAAATACGGAGTTTTTACAAGAGTAAAAAAATGAAGATAATGAGTAGGCCTTCCAGATAAAAAAGTCTTAAAACCGTATTCCCACCCCTACAAAAATGGGGGAAAAAATGCCAAGGGGTGAGGGTGGTTCCAACCCCTCTACAATTTTCTTTGGGTTTTTTTGATTACTAAAAGTAAGCTAATCATCTAGAATACACATTTACCAAATTTCATTAAATTTGTATAAAGCACTTCGGAACAACATACAAAAATGTATTTTTTTTAGTAAACTTTGAACTCTTCTCACGGACAAACGGTACATTTTGGTATACAGGTAAATTGGGCTCAATCGACTTATTTTGACCTCTAGAATACGTGGTAGCTCTGTGTCCCAGCAATATTGGGACACCCTGTATAAGAACCAGGATGCTGTCATTTGAATAAGAACTGTCAAGTAACTGCCAACCATAGCAGTACTAACCTACAATCCTTACTTCAAAAAACGACTGAACTTTAGATGAATGTGCGTGAATAGTTGATCTATGGTAGGGCATCGAATCGCATGTGTTCATCAATGATCTACTATCCTTTCAGAGGTTTATATTTACAAAAATATAAAAATCTAATAGGACCGAAGTGGTGTAATTGGTAAACACCCTGGACTAGAAATCCAGAAATGTGGGTTCGAATCCCGCCTATGGTTCAATCTTTTACGTTTATTCATCTTTATAATCCTATGTTAAATTATCTAAAGTTTCTTTGCCTAATTGGCCACTATCGTGTATGTAACTTAAAAGATATAGAATTAAATTTTCTGAATTATGAAGATAACTTAGATAATTTAACATAGGATTATAAAGATGAATAAACGTAAAAGATTGACATCCACCTATACATTGGGAGCCCCTCTAATATGCATACTTCTGGAGCCCACCAGAAAGAGACGAAATATATTAGTTTAGATTAAAGCATATTTGAAGAAACCTGTTATGTAGTGATGTAGTCACTGTGGATTAGTCACAAAACTTTTTCAGAGATTTCACTATGACATATATAACAGTCCCTTTCAAATCGCAATACTTAGTGAACCGTTCATGTATATTTTCTGTACATTTTATCGACTATGTGAGCCCCAAAATGTATATTAGTTTCATGTTGCGGTGGATACTAGACTTTGCAATGTTGTCACCTAGCTTATGAGTGTTTAATGGAAGAGTTTGTATCATTCACATGATTAAACGACTCAATACAACGAAATAAGGCAGATTACGCAAATCTATCATTTCTAGGTTCGAAGAAATGGTAATTACAAAACAAAAATTTTGACGATATAGCTTTATTTCTATGAAACAAACAAAATGAAAACATGAAATTCGAACAAATTTTTTGGATGTAAAATCTTTTTAAAAGAATGTTTTTAGAAAAATTTCTGAACTAATATGGAATTTTTAAGTGAACTAAAAAACTCATTTTTCTCAACATTATTCATATACTTATTTTAGTAAACAACAGAAACGTCTAATATTTCGGTAACTTTTTTGAATAATTATTTTGTATAATAACTTTTATTTTCAACCAGTCTTTGTATTAATAGGGGGACGACTATGGCTCATTTGATGGACATTTTTATTCTCTATTCAACAGCTTAGAAATTTAGTTATATGAAAGAATATTTACTTTGTTTTTATACCACTTTTATTAATAATAACGTGAAAACGTAACTATAGTTTCAACACCGAAGTGCCATTATCAAACAATTAGAAAATTATGAAGAAATCAATGAAACAGTTCAAGTATACATAGAGTAGAATAAAGTAGGGTTTAGATTGAGGGATCAACGGAAATTCCAAAAACAGGTAGATCATAGGAAAGTACAATATTACATAGTAAACAGCAACAATTTGTGAATTAGTGTGATTATAATTTAATATTCTAAGAATTATTTAAAGAGCGGTTTGAAAGACAGTACAGTATTAAATAGTAAGCAAGGTAACAATTTGTGAATTAGTGTGATCATAATTTAATATTCTAAGAATTATTTTAAGAGCGGTTTGAAAGACACATGAAAAGATCACTTTGCCATAGATCTAAATGATTATTGAGAATATTTTTGATAGAATTTTTGACACATTTATAAATCTCTATTGATTCTAATGTATTCAATTTAAAACCTCTGGTTTGGTTATGTAAAATGCTTAGGCTATCTAAATTAGGGAAATTATGACCAGTTTGTAAAAAAATGATTAGCAAAGGTTGAGTCAGTTTTGTTGAGTCTAAACGAGCGGAAATGCTACATGCATCATCAGATAATGTAGTTGCCTTCTTCAAAGGCACATCCAGACAATTAAATTCCTTTGTATCATCTATTAACCAGCTTCATTCAAAAATTGAATTCACGTTAGAAACAGAATAAGATAGAACAATAAACTTTTTGGATTTAACACTAATACGTGACCATAATAAAATAAACTCCAATATCTACAGGAAACCCACTTGTACAGACATCGCTATCCCGAACTCATCGTTTAGTCCTCGTAGCCATTAATTAGCAGCATATCACTCAATGATCCATAGAGCATTTCCGATATCATTGTCAATAGAACACCTCACTATTGAGTTGAACACGATCAAACGAATAGTTATCAATAATGGTTTTCCGGTAGATCAAATAACTAAACTAATAAATCGCAAACAACAACAATTAACTTCCTATAAAATTTATCCGCGTATAAAACACATAGATGTTACCACCAAATTCATCTGTTTGACATATTTCGGTACAGTAAGTGAACATATTGCTAAAATTTTATCACGCCATAATTTTAAAATCAGTTTCAAACCTCAATATAAACTTTGCCATCTTATATACAACGCCGCAGACATAACCAATAAATATAGAAAACCTGGAGTTTATAAGAAGATTTGCCCTGACTGTGATGATTTTCATATAGGTAGAACTTGTCGTAATTCCAAATTAAGATACGAAGAACATTTTCGCTCGTATAGACTCAACAAAACCGACTCAACCTTTGCTAATCATTTTTTACAAACTGGTCATAATTTCCCTAATTTAGATAGCCTGATCATTTTACATAACCAAACCAGAGGTTTTAAATTCAGTACATTAGAATCAATAGAGTTTCATGAAGGTATCAAAAATTCTAATAAAAATATCCTCAATGATCAGTTAGACCTATATCAAAGTGATCTTTTCATGTGTCTTTCAAACCGCTCTTAGAATAATTCTTAGAATATTAAATCATAATTACACTAATTCACAAATTGTTACCTTGTTTACTATGTAATACTGTACTGTCTTTCAAACCGCTCTTTAAATAATTCTTAGAATATTAAATTATAATCACACTAATTCACAAATTGTTGCTATGTTTACTATGTAATACTGTACTTTCCTAGGATCTACCTGTTTTTGGGATTTCCGTTGATCCCTTAATCTCAACCCTACTTTACTCCACTCTATTTATAGGGCATCTACGACTAGCGCGCAGCTCATTAAAAATAATCCCCTTTTTATACCACTAGCGCGCGGGGTCGGTATACGACCAGCGCGCGAGTTTCCTGCCGTATACCTGCACCCGTAACCTTCTTTCATGTGATCAAAACAAAATTAAAATGCACTTTTTTTTTGCAAATAAATTTTTTTTTAATTCATCAAATAATAAAAAAAAGAGGATCTTATCCTTTTTTGATTTTTTTTTCTAACTTGAACTCATAATATACATCGATATTCAATATAAGCATAGACATGGTACGGCTGATAGATTCTTTTGTGTTTTTTTGGGGGGTTATTTAGATAATTATAGACAAATGGTTTGATTGAAAAAAGCCTATCATCATGATATGTTCTGCAATCAATCACTATTTGAACTTATTTTCTCAATTTTCCATCAACATTTTTTTATTTTATTCAGATTCAATTTTAATTTATCTATTCTAATTTTCAACCATGTTATCTAAGTTAAGTGCAAAATGGAAAGGGTTACGTGTGATCGATAACTATAGATCTAGAAAAGACCGTGCAATTAATGCAGGCCAACGTAGGAGGTATGTATATATAAGTTGCAATGTCGCCGTCGAATCATTCACACAAGAAGATCCGAATTTCCAGCCATTCCAAGTGATTCCAACGATCTATATGGACGGCACATTTGAGTATTGTGTCCAACATTTCCAGCAACTTTCCATCATTCATGGAGTGAAAAACAACAATAAATACCGCTGTTGTTTTGTTTGTCAAAAACAACTTACGACATTTTATTTCAATCAATAATTGATAAATGTTGAGAATATCCGTGGATATTTTTCCCACACAAGGTTATTGTGGATTTTCAATGGGCAATTCAAGATCAGTTGAGATCACGTTGGCCTGGGTTGATAAACCATGGCCGTTTATTCCACCTCACCCAGGCGTGGTTCAAGAAAATTCATGAATTTGGTCTCGTTCGAGAATACAAGAATAACCAATCTGTAATTGGAATGTGGCTCAGATGGACATTTGGCATATCTTTTCTAAGTCCAGACGAGGTACAAAAAACCTTTCGTATCATGGAACCGTACGTTGGTTATTTGTCACAAAATTGGAAACATTTGACGGTTATTTGAAGACAAATTACATGTATAACGACGCAAAATATTCACAACAGATATGGGCAACAGACAATATTTGGAATTGCGAAACAACTAATGCATGCGAATCATTTCATTCGCACTTTAACGTATGCTTTTCTAAGATTTATTTAAAGAGCGGTTTGGAAGACAGTACAATATTACATAGTAAACAAAGTAACAATTTGCGAATTAGTGTGATTATAATTTAATATTCTAAGAATTATTCTAAGAGCGGTTTGAAAGACACATGAAAAGATCGCTTTGATTTTGTTCTAACTGATCATTGAGGATATTAGAATTTTTTTCACCCTTATAAATCTCTATTGATTCTAATGTATTCAATTTGAAACCTCTGGTTTGGCTATCTGAATTAGGGAAATTATGACCAGTTTGTGAAAAATGATTAGCAAAGGTTGAGTCTGTTTTGCTGAGTCTATACGAGCGAAAATGTTCTTCGCATTTCGATTTGAAATTACGACAAGTTCTACCTATATAAAAGTAATCACAGTCTGGGCAAATCATCTTATAAACTCCAGGTTTTCTATATTTATTGGTTATGTCTTCGGCGTTGTTTATAAGATGGCAAAGTTAATTTTGAGTTTTGAAACTGATTTTAAAATTATGGCGTTATAAAATGTTAGCAATATGTTCGCTCACTGTACCAAAATATGTCAAAGAGATGAATTTAGTGGTAGCATCTATGTGTTTTATACGCGGATAGATTTTATAGAAAGTTAATTGTTGTTGTTTGCAATTTAGTAGTTTAATTATTTGATCTACCGGAAAACCGTTATTGATGGCTATTCGTTTGATCGTGTTCAACCCAATAGTGAGGTGTTTATTGACAATGATATCGAAAATGCTCTATGGATCATTGAGTGATATGCTGCTAATTTATGGCCACGAGGGCTAAACGATGAGTTCATAATAGTGATGTCTGTACAAGTGGGTTTCCTGTAGATGTTGAAGTTTATTTTATTATGGTCACGTATCAGTGTTAAATTCAAAAAGTTTATTGTTCTGTCTTCTTCTGTTTCTAACGTGAATTCAATTTTCGGGTGAAGTTGGTTGATAAATGATAGAAAGGAATTCAATTGTCTGGATGTGCCTTATAAGGAGGCAAGTACATCATCTGATGATGCATGTAGCATTTTCGCTCGTTTAGACTCAACAAAACTGACTCAACCTATGCTAATCATTTTTTTACAAACTGGTCATAATTTCCCTAATTCAGATAGCCTAAGCATTTTACATAACCAAACTAGAGGTTTTGAATTGAATACATTAGAATCAATAGAGATTTATAAAGGTGTCAAAAATTCTATTAAAAATATCCTCAATGATCAGTTAGACCTATATCAAAGTGATCTTTTCATGTGTCTTTCAAACCGCTCTTAAAATAATTCTTAGAATATTAAATTATAATCACACTAATTCACAAATTGTTACCTTGTTTACTATGTAATACTGTACCGTCTTTCAAACCGCTCTTTAAATGATTCTTAGAATTATGACGAGTACCTTGCGACTTTTCGGTAAACTGCTTATTTCAAATCCTTGGGCGCCAGATTTTTCTAAAGGTTTACTCCTTTTAGAAGACTTCTGCTAGGGTCTTCTCCACAAGGCTTGTCACTATGCTTTCTATAGATAGCCTTGTCCCTAGGGTAGCTACAGTGAAGTAAAACCAGGGTCCATTGGGCAGAAAACAGTATCAAAATTGTAGGCTTTAGTTACAATTGATACCTGGTTAAAATTTAGCTCGTTTGAAGATAGAGCAGAAATAATTTAATAAAACGGGGAATTCCAAATATTAAAATATATAATAATTATAACAAGTACACTTTCAGAATAATCAATATAAATGCAATTGAACGGTATTATTCACAAAAATTATTCACCCAGACGGAAAATGTAATGAAGCTCAAACGGTATATGAAAACTGTTTCAACATATCTACTTTACGATATGTTCGGTATTTAAATTCAATTCAACGGTACGGAATCGGTTGGTAAATGATTCACAATTGTCATTTGCGGAAAATACAAATCACAGGTCCTAGAGTAATAAGCGGTGTACGGTAGATCATTTAGATAGCAATAATACGTGAAATGTTTAAAACACACTACGATATATTAAACGGTTATAAAATTCGGTCGGTTCGGAAAATATTGTCTTGCACTAGTTTTCCGCTCGTACGATATCAGATTTCACGATATTTTCGTTTAATTACTCTAATTGACTTTATTCTGTCCTAACACCCACCCTGGTATTAGCCATCAACGGGGTTCCCGGTAATTGTATGACAGTGTTAGATTTCGTACATTTTACAGATTCAGAATATGGACAATTAGGGGTTATACTTCCGGTAGATCACAGCGTGCACAAACCCTAACTGTCGTATCTGCAATAACCCCTACATCCACGGCCGAAGACTTCTCATACGAATAAGGGATTATTACGATTCTCAATCACACAACCACTCCAACTTCTACTTCCGGTAGAACACAGCGTGCACAAGTCGTTGGCGGTTTGGTCGTCTAGGATATACTTATACTTCCGGTAGATCACAGCGTGCACAAATATACCCAAAGACGCCCCTGTCGTTCAAACATACACACTCTGTACACACCATACAATTACTCGGATATTTCAATTCAAATGCGAATTCAAATAGTGCCAGGTCCGACCTATGACGGGATAAACTCAAACATAACAATTTGAATTACCGAAAGCAACGGATCTCAAATATCATACAAACGGTTACCAATCACAATAATAATCATAAACTACGGAATTCAATATATCGTAATGCTCAAAAATATAAATTATTTAGCTATCATTTACCCCATATAACAATTCACTTAAACGGAACACTATTGTTAATTCACAGTTCAAATCTGACTTGAACTCGGATAATTAATTCACTCTGATTCTTATGTTAATCTCACTTCAACGGTAGGTACTATTTGAAAATCAAAATCACCAAAGAGCAACTGTACTGATTGAAAATCAGAATCACAAAAGAGGGCACAAAAGAGAGAGTCACAAAAGAGAGCGATCTTTCATCGGTCACTGCTTTCATATGTTTTCCGAGGTTCTGCTCAAGTCCGCTCCACCAATTGCTTATTTTGTGCCGAGGGTTTTTTACTTATGTCCCGAACAATGCTTAAAAGTGACGCTACCTTTTAGATCTAAAATTCGCGCACATGATGCTCCAGTAGTTCCTCCCGGCACAATAAACAAGTGTTATCGGAGTTTTTTGATTGTTCGCCCTTTTTATTCATAAGGCTGTTCAAAGTTTGATGCGTTAACTTGCAAGACCCCTGTTTTTGCAACATATTTTATCGGAATGAATGCAATTTTTAAACGGACATGAATTCGATTCATGTCCGTTCTTTATCTGGAGATAGTGTTTTTGGAAAAATAGCAGCGGAATCGTGATCATCGACCCAAGAAACCTACTAGAGGTCATTTTTGCAACAAAATTATGAATTATATATAACATATAAATTTTCCAAATGTATCATCTGTAGGGAGTTTTCCGAGAAAACTAACTGCGGAATCTTGATCAGCGACTCAAAAAACAAACTAGGGGTCACTTTTGAACTTTTGGGCTCTCAATTCATTAATTTTCTAAAATTTCGGATTGTTTTTATAAGAACGCGGGGTTGAAGCCCCGTTTGGGGAGGGTAGAAAGGTCGAACCCCGCGGTATTGGTAGTCATGAATGATCTATGGGGTATTGAGAACGAAATGCAAGAAAAATTTAAAATTCTAGCTTACTATATATATACTTTTCATGTTTCCTGGACTATTATTTTACGACGCTCTTTAATTTGAGGTTCTTTTCCAATTTTCATTTCACCCGATTTTCATGGTGGTGGTAATTAATCATAAGAATTGAATTTGCCGTGAAACGATGCCAGGTACGAAGAAATATCAAGAGACCTTATTTGTTCAGATTTAAATTCTGCAGGTTGTTCCTTAAAAGTAGTCTTTACAGGGTGATAACACTTTTCGGGTATATTTTTTGTTATTGAATACCTATATCTATGCCACTAGGTTTCAAATCATGTGCTAATATGTTTACCTATCTAGGCATCCACGGTACCAAATACCATTCAGACATCTTATTTATCTTCGGCGATACGAACAAAATTAGGAAATGTTTCATAAAATTCAACACCCCTGTACCTCAAAAATTAGGCATCGGTGCATATATGTTAATGGGAACTTTTTTTCTCAATACCACATTTTCTATCGACTCTTAAAGTCCTGCTTCTAAAATCTGGGAAACACTGTATAAGTTAACCTAGAATTAAGAGAGAAAAATCGAGGATAATCAAAAAATATCTGCAAACAAAAATCAGTTTCTATTTGGAACTTCCTGCCAGTTCTTGTTGGAAGGAGGAAATCGGACAACAATGCCTCTATTATAAAATGTTCGGTATCAATGGGAGCTATTCAATATAACTATTCACTTTTTTAAACAGATTACGTGTGGGGAATACTACCAAAAAGCTGGTTATTGAACCCACAATAGATCGTAGTGTACATCTCTGATATCGGAATTACTATTATTGGACAATATGGAAACCCCACTACAAACGTGTTTTACTAATTCACCTTACAGAACATATAAATTGTCAAGAATCCATCTTCAGTGAGCTAGAGCGCTGTTGTCATATATCGGGATATATTGATCGATAAAACTGCGCGAAATATATACAATATAAACTTCACGCACGAGCGCCATGTTCTCGAGAAATCCAGGTACTAAATCCATATAAAATCGACATTTTACCGTTTTTCCACACCCGACTGGTATTTTTCCCTCCTGTTGGCACACCCTTGATGAACAGTTTGTGATTAGATAAACGTTCTCAAGTCCAAAGCTGAATCTCAGAACGTCGGGATTGGTCGTAGTATGTAACGAAAATATAAGCACGAATATGAATACATATACTTTTTTCTTACATTGACAGCTGGTCGGGGCTGCTGCGCGCTCCGACGACATCGCAGCAAGATGAAGACCCATCCTCGATCTCTTCATTTTGAGAAAGTGTCAATGATGAAATCATAATTTCCTTTTTTTTTAAGAATGATATGTAGAATCGTCTGTCTTCTCCAGGATCAAGATTGAAATATGTTTTATTTGTAGTTCCAGAATAATTATGCGAAGCTTTTTTCACTTTTTGTAAGTTAAACTACACCCTTTTTGGAAAAGTTACTATGACACTGCATTCCACTTCCAAATTATATAACTGAGATATACCTGAAAAACGGAAAATCGTTTTCTCTCAAATGAAACAGAAGAAGACAGCCAATTTTTGATTTCACCATTGAAATTTTCTCAAAAGAAAGGATTGAGTATGGTTCATTCATTTGTGTTACTTATACTTCCCCATTGAAGCATCGAAATTCAGCCAGCCTGTACATATGTGCATGCATATTCTTTTAGTAGTTATACAGATATTGAAAATCTGACCATGATAGCAGATATATCAGCGGAAGTTCAACAGAATATTTCTAACTGTAGTTATTTTTTCTTTAGACAAATCATTAATTCATGATACTTCATGATAATTGAGTATTATTTTATATCTTCATAGCAACGTCAGTATTCTAAACATTATATTGGTTTCTGGTTTTTTTTTATATTTTTATAAAAATGAACAAGTCTGATATAGAAATTACAAGAAAATATATGAGTATCAGAGTAAAATGCAGTCAATTGATGGCTTAACTGACTAGATGCAATACGTTTGTGAATCCATTCCAGAAATCTAAAGCTATATTAGAAATACAATCCTGATTGGATAATATTGAAACGGGTAACAACAATTTTGATTACATTCAAATAGAATTAGAAATGCATGATGAAGATTGCTACTATTCGATTACAACAACGACGGAGATGGTATTAAAAACTCTAGCCAGAACATCTATTTCATAGTTCTTGGCAATAAGCAATCCGAAATCAACATACAATATCAGGTACACTTAAATGGAGCCGATTTTTATGGGACTTCCACCGGTCTGATTCATGATACTTTCAAATAACATTTTAAAATGTTATTATTTGCAGTCTTTTAAGCAGTATTACTGAAAATGATTAGATCATTGAAACAGCTAATCTAGAATAGTACAATATAGATCAACAACAGCAAATTATCAATTTTCCACTTGAATATATGCATTTCATGTCATTTTGATGAAGTAAACATTCTTCTATACTCTTTTCAAAATCATAAATTCGAAATTATAATACTAACTGAAACATGGCAAATAATTTCTCAATAATTCTTTCTATAATAATGTTGATAACATTTTGTGCACAAATATTGAGACACATTTGAGATTTTAAAAATATATCTGTTTGTTTTTTCTCGTATTGGAAACACGCAACAGTGCTTGAATGCATCATCGACGGAAATAGATTTTTTCCAAATTCAAAGATGTACATATGATTGGGTTTTTACCATAATAGATTAAAAGAAATGGTTAAAAGTGTTGCTCTTGGGGTAAATACATTTTTCATTTTGTTAACTATGAAACAACGGTTGAAGTATTTGATTACATTTGATAACTGTCAATGTACATTTGTGAATTTCAAGTGATTTATTTTCTTACGGAATTAAGGAATATTTAACTGAAAGAGAAATTGTTTGAAACTGTGACGAAAACGCATCTATGCTGAGATTTGTCGAGTATTCAATAAAGCACATCTGAATGAAAACATCATTAGGTAATAGTTTCAAAAACGATGAACATATTCAAAGTGTTCGAAATTGTCAGAAATGAAAAAAACCAAAACAAAATTGTTGAATGTTTCAATTAATGTAGTAGACAATGATCAGTGCAGCAGTTAGCTTCAAACCATAACATATGTCGACGACGCTCAGACTGGATAATAATTAAAAAAACACTTCACTTAATAAAATTACTGCAAAAATTGAGGGATCGTAGAATAGAAATTTGCGGAGTTATGAGGAAGAAAATACTGATAGAAATTCTGTTTCGAAGAATTTTTACATGTATGGAGCAATATTTTGTTCAAACTGTCATGTTGAAAGATTCAATTGTAGATATTGGCCTGATACTAATCTGCACTAGATGGATCAGGTTCATATACAGTATTCCCGAAAAACACATATTTGGATGTGATTTAGAGGCAACAATATTGTAGGATATTTTTTCATTGATGAAGATTTAGATCTATTGACAGAAAATATCATCTCTCAACGTAGGCGTCTGTTTCCAAATTTATTAAATCAAATCCAGAAAATATAGTTCCAAGAAAATGATGAGCCAAATAATAATAACTTGAATCGAGAGCATCGTATATTGAAAGCTAGATAAAGCGCTTTTATCACTCCTATCATATTCCCATATTTGTCAAATATTTATTATCATGTATTTTAAACTCAACCTACAAATCTAAAAGAATACATTCGCATAAATAATAACATGTATGATATACGAGTTGTTGGCCACTATGCAATAATCGTTTATTCGTTGGTTGCTCAACTGAAGTTCGGAAAAGAGCCTGTAACTCATGAAAGTAAACTTTTTCTGTATTAAAATTAGTAATTAAGATAAAAACACTGTACCTACATACATCAGGTTTCACATATATGATTTTTGCGGACCGGCTATGGATGATCTTGTTTGATGAATTATAGGAATCAACTCTGAAAGTTTTAGTAGTAAATGAAAAAATCTTACAATCAAAGAAAAATTGTCAATCATATACAATACATACATATGTATGTAAACAATTTGATGAACTGTGATCAATTCATCACATGACTTCCCTCGCTTTTGTTATAAAATTAGTTTTCTCACACTTATGATGTGGATCCAATGTATATGATTGTAGGAACAGAAAATATATCGGAAGATAAAATCAGAAGTGGGAAATTTTATTTGACAAGCTTTTATTCTAAAGAGTAACAAAAGGAAATAAGAAATGAAGATTTCCAACCCCAAAAACCCCATATACAAATTTTGGATGAAAAATCGAACTGTAATCACAAAACTCGTTCATCGTCTTAGGCAATATATTGAATCTTTGAATTTTGAATAACATAGCATGACCCTCGGCTTCAAAAACCCCACATATCAGTTTAAAGATGAATCGGACCATAATCAGAAAACTCATCCATCATGTTAATTTTTTAATTTTGACTAAATATTCATGCCTTCTGACCCCAAAAACCACTCATACCAATTTTAATAGAATCGAACCATAATCACAAGACTCACCCGTCATCTTAGAGCTCCCATGTTATCAAAGTGAAAACATCCTTGGGCACGTTGAGCTATTTCGGATGGGGGAGAAACCATGAGTCCGTTACGTGATATCACGCTGTAGCTATATATATATATATATATATATTAGGTATTATGTATACTGCCGCCACGCCAGCGCATCTACTAGGGTGTCAAACAGTCTCTCTATACGCTTACACACGTGTTCATAACTGAGTCGAACACTAGACGTTATTCATTTACTTAATCGTCGGTCCTCGTGCTGTTTAACATTACTTTCATTTACATCGATGTAAATATCAATAAATAATATGTTTCGAAAATAAAATAATGTGTATTTATTATAGAGACTATCGGGTTACATTCATACTCTTTACAGGAATTGTACCGCCCATTATACGTTTCTTATTATTAGATATAGAAATGTATATAATTGTTGGTTGAAATGCTGACAATTGTGGAAACTAAAGAAAAACTAATTATATTAATTTCCATTTAAAAATAATAAAACTGTAATTTCGGATGCTACAACGAGTAGAACAACTCCATACTAAACTCCGTAGACAGTAGTATCTGTGGCATTGGATGTCTTCGTTGGTTGACTTAATGCTGAGCAACAAAATTCCGTCAGGCAGAAGTTGCATAAACTGAGAACCGATGATACG
Organism: Endomychus coccineus; assembly: GCA_958510875.1. Classification (NCBI taxonomy): domain Eukaryota; kingdom Metazoa; phylum Arthropoda; class Insecta; order Coleoptera; family Endomychidae; genus Endomychus; species Endomychus coccineus. Next base: position 95,640,958 of record OY294069.1, on the reverse strand, counting down.
GGTGGATTACCATGCGAGTTAATTTCAGTACTTAACCGACCATACATGATAACTAATAACGGAGATGTTGGGGATGGATTGTCCAATGGCACTGTCGGAAAATTGTGTCATGTAGAAAAAGATGATACTGGTGAAATTATACGAATTTGGAAATTCCCAAAATAAATTGATTACTTCATAATGTCAGTTTTCACTTCTATCAGCAGTGCTCGGTGACTGCCCGTATTTTTTTCTTTTTTAAATATGCCATTACACGTCACCCGAATGATGAGTACCTGCCAAACATCACCAGAATACAGTTCCTATTTAACCACTTTATAGCAATCTCCAAAATTTCTAATCAATTCGACCGATAGGAACGCCGCAATTGTCGTATCCACAGACTTCATTTCAGAAATAGTCTCAAAGTCTAGATCGATTCAAAAATGCTCAAATCGGATTTATCATCGCCTATGGTCTTACGCTTATTCATCTTTATAATTATTTTTTTTTGTAATGTTGTAGTCGAATGTGTGGTAAGTGTCTTTTACATGTTTATTGAGCGCAGTTGATGAATTTTTGGTATATTTGTGCCCATTCAATCTTTTTTCGAGGTATTGTGAAGTTTGGCCAATGTATACCTTTTCGCAATCTTTGCATACTGTTTATTCCATCCCTTGCAAAGATTGCGAAAAGGTATACATTGGCCAATAATATACTTTGGTCCTGTTAGATTCAGTTCTATTGAAATATATAAGAACCGGGATGCTGTCATTTGAATAAGAACTGTCAAGTAACTGCCAACCATAGCAGTACTAACCTACAATCCTTACTTCAAAAAACGACTGAACTTTACATGAATCTGCGTGAATAGTTGATCTATGGTAAGGCATCGAATCGCATTGTGTTCATCAATGATCTACTATCCTTTCCGAGGTTTATATTTACAAAAATATAAAAATCTAACAGTACCAAAGTGGTAATTCATTTGATTTTCTCACTAAAGTTAAATCTAAAAAATTTATTTCATTATTATTTTCTAATTCGATCGTGAACTGTAACTTATGGTGGAAGGAATTGAAAGAATTCAAAAATTCATTACATTTGTGTTCAGGGATTGCAGCAATACAATCATCAACATATCTTTTGAAGAAGGCTATATTATAATTTAGTTGAGATACTACTTCTTCTTCAAGGAATTCCATTACTATTTGGGCTATGATACTTGATATTGGAGAGCCCATTGCACAACCATCTAATTGTTTATAACAATCATTTTTATATTGTAAGAAATTAGCGGTGAATGTATTTTCTATAGCTGTTAAGAACTCATTCATAGGTAAATTTGTATATAGTTTTATTTCATCCCATTTATTTTGAATTATTTGTCTAGCTAATTCTAGAGGGATATTTGTATATAAAGATGTGACATCTAGTGATACTAAGATATAGTTTTTTGGTATCGTAATTTTGTTAATGAATTCCTTGAAATCCCAAGAATCTTTGATGTAAAACTCATTTTTGTAAGTTATGTTTTTTAGTATGTTGGATAAGTATTTAGCCATTTCATAAAAAGGTGATTGAATGCTGCATACTACAGGTCGCATTGGTATATTAGGTTTATGAATTTTGGGTAAACCATATATTTTTGGAGGATGAGCATTATGTATCGTTAATTATCTATGAATGTATTTTGAAATATATTTCTTTTCAAACCATTTTTTTACTAAGTTATTATTTTTAGTTTGGTAAATGTTAGTTGGATTATTATTTAGTTTTTTATACACTTCAGGATCATTCAACATTGTAGACATTTTATCCTCATATTCATTTGTGTCCATGATAACAGTTTTATTACCTTTATCTGCTTTTAAGATAGTGATTTGTGGGTTAGATTTGATGAATTGTTTGGTTTCTTTGAAATTTTTGATTGATTTGTTATTTTTATTATTAAATTTATTATTTTTAACTGTTTGTTTGAAATTCGTTATTGTGTTGATACACTTTGATCTTATTCCATTTGCTATTTGAGTAGGTTTTTCAGCAATTTCAGTTTTTAGTGAAGAAATTATGTTATTGATAGGTATTTGTCTATCGTTATATAGAGTATTACTAAATTTCTCACCGAGAGCTAAAGTTTCTATTACATTTTTTGGAACATTTGTTTGAGATAAATTCATTAGCCAATTATTATCAACTATGAGATGTCTTTTGTTATTGTTATTTAATTTATTTATTTTCTCAATATTTCTATACTTAATTTTATTAAAGTTTTTTTCAAATTTTCGAGTTTCTAATTCTAAATACGTATTGTAGATTTGGGTAGGTAGGATATTTTTTATTGTAGATTTGGTTCTACTTATGTTATTTTCAGTTTGTTTTACATTTTTACAAGTGTCAGATATTAAGAGGTTTAATACTTTTAATTGAAATGTTTCTTTGAATTGAAGATAAGTATTATCTAAGTACTCACTATTGAAAATGATGTGATTATCATTGATTTTTAAAAATTTTGGTATTATTCTTAAACTTTTTAGTCGTAATAAGTATATTTTCCTATTTTTTTGATTGGCGAAGGTATTCATCATTTTTGAGAACGTTTTCATTAATTGGATGGTGTAGAATCCAATATACCAAGAAAACATACAAATACTACAAATGGTTCAAGGATATCAATAAAAGAATAATTTGGCCTGGAGAAATAGGTTTTTTATTTTTCAAGAATACACTACTCTCAACATCAATATACATACATCATAAGAATCATGGCTTTTTATAAGAAAATTGAAGAAGATTATGGATTCTACACCGTCCAATTAATGAAAACGTTCTCAAAAATGATGAATACCTTCGCCAATCAAAAAAATAGGAAAATATACTTATTACGACTAAAAAGTTTAAGAATAATACCAAAATTTTTAAAAATCTATGATAATCACATCATTTTCAATAGTGAGTACTTAGATAATACTTATCTTCAATTCAAAGAAACATTTCAATTAAAAGTATTAAACCTCTTAATATCTTGAACCAAATCTACAATAAAAAATATCCTACCTACCCAAATCTACAATACGTATTTAGAATTAGAAACTCAAAAATTTGAAAAAAAACTTTAATAAAATTAAGCATAGAAATATTGAGAAAATAAATAAATTAAATAACAATAACAAAAGACATCTCATAGTTGATAATAATTGGCTAATGAATTTATCTCAAACAAATGTTCCAAAATATGTAATAGAAACTTTAGCTCTCTTAGTTCAGTGAGAAACTTAGTAATACTCTATATAACGATAGACAAATACCTATCAATAACATAATTTCTTCACTTGCTGAAATTGCTAAGAAACCTACTCAAATAGCAAATGAAATAAGATCAAAGTGTATCAACACAATAACGAATTTCAAACAAACTAGTTAAAAATAATAAATTTAATAATAAAAATAGCAAATCAATCAAAAATTTCGAAGAAACCAATCAATTCATCAAATCTAACCCACAAATCACTATCTTAAAAGCAGATAAAGGTAATAAAACTGTTATCATGGACACAAATGAATATGAGGATAAAATGTCTACAATGTTGAATGATCCTGAAGTGTATAAAAAACTAAATAATAATCCAACTAACATTTACCAAACTAAAAATAATAACTTAGTAAAAAAATGGTTTGAAAAGAAATATATTTCAAAATACATTCATAGACAATTAACGATACATAATGCTCATCCTCCAAAAATATATGGTTTACCCAAAATTCATAAACCTAATATACCAATGCGACCTGTAGTATGCAGCATTCAATCACCTTTTTATGAAATGGCTAAATACTTATCCAACATACTAAAAAACATAACTTACAAAAATGAGTTTTACATCAAAGATTCTTGGGATTTCAAGGAATTCATTAACAAAATTACGATACCAAAAAACTATATCTTAGTATCACTAGATGTCACATCTTTATACACAAATATCCCTCTAGAATTAGCTAAACAAATAATTCAAAATAAATGGGATGAAATAAAACTATATACAAATTTACCTATGAATGAGTTCTTAACAGCTATAGAATATACATTCACCGCTAATTTTTTACAATATAAAGTTGATTGTTATAAACAATTAGATGGTTGTGCAATGGGCTCTCCAATATCAAGTATCATAGCCCAAATAGTAATGGAATTCCTTGAAGAAGAAGTAGTATCTCAACTAAATTATAATATAGCCTTCTTCAAAAGATATGTTGATGATTGTATTGCTGCAATCCCTGAAAACAGATGTAATGAGTTTTTGAATTCTTTCAATTCCTTCCACCATAAGTTACAGTTCACGATCGAATTAGAAAATAATAATGAAATAAATTTTTTAGATTTAACTTTAGTGAGAAAATCAAATGATAACAAAATTCTAACAAAATGGTATACCAAACCTACTTGGTTAGGAAGGTATACTAATTTCAATTCTAATATACCTAAAAAATATAAGAAAAATGTTATCATAAATATGATAGATAGAGCTATTCGACTAAGTTCTCCTGAACTGAGAACTATATCTATTACAAAAACAAAAGAAACTTTAATAAGAAATGGTTATCCCATTGATTTAGTAAATTCGATAACTAAAGACAAAATTCATAAATTTTATAACTCATCTGGTAAAATCAATACCAATAATGAGAAATCAAATAATAAGCATTACATATCACTACCATATATTATTAATGGTCTGTCAGAAAAAATTTGTAATATAGTGAAACCTTATGACCTACATATATGTCATAAGAGTTATTTAAATCAGAAAAGTCTCTTTACAAAATTAAAAAGCAGCGTACCTTTCAAAAAAATAACCCATACTGTTTATTCCATCCCTTGCAAAGATTGCAAAAAGGTATACATTGGCCAATCTTCACAATACCTCGAAAAAAGGTTGAATGGTCACAAATATACCAAAAATTCATCAACTGCGCTCAATAAACATGTAAAAGACACTAACCATACATTCGACTACAACAATACAAAAATTTTAAATATTGAAACAAACGACAACAAACGTTTAATATTGGAATCTATTCAAATTAAAAAGAACAATTGTGTAAATGACAAAATAGATTCCAATCTTTCGAGTCTTTATAATAATCTAATTCAAACTTAACAAAATTTTATTAGTTTGAAGTGCCACTTTCCACTTGTCTATTTAAAATTCAACCTAAAAAGATGAAGTATTATTTAATTATGACATTCTGAGTAACAATTTTGAGGTTAAATTCCATAGAATTATCTTAAACTTGAATAGTTGATTATGATAGATCGGAAGTGTTTATCATAGAATAACTAATTCATACAATAATCATAGATATTTATAATTGTACAATCTTAAAATATCTTGTATTTAATCAAATTCAATCCATTTCAAATTGTAATCAGCCATACATTACTCTTTCACACACAACCGATCCAATGTTTTCTGCAGTTTTAATTGGATCTTAAAACACAAGTCGGCTGCAGACGCATTTCATTAATCGAAATCATCTATTCTTTTCTAAATTACATGGAAACACTAATTCACATTTTGATAAAGACAATAAACATTGTCGAAACGTCAAACAGAATTTTTATTTCATTTTCAGTATATGTACGAACCAATATACCAAGAAAACATACAAATATTACAAATGGTTCAAGAATATCAATAAAAGAATATATATATATATATATATATATATATATATATATATATATATATATTCTTTTGTTGATATTCTTGAACCATTTGAAATATTTGTATGTTTTCTTGGTATATTGGTTCGTATATATACTGATAATGAAATAAAAATTCTGTTTGACGTTTCGACAATGTTTATTGCCTTTATCAAAATTGTTAATTGAATTAGTGTTTCCATGTAATTTAGAAAAGAATAGATGATTTCGATTAATGAAATGCGTCTGCAGCCGACTTGTGTTTTAAGATCCAATTAAAACTGCAGGAAACATTGGATCGGTTGTGTGTGAAAGAGTAATGTATGGCTAACTACAATTTAAAATAGATTGAATTTGATTAAATACAAGACATTCCAAGATTGTACAATTATAAATATCTATGAATTATTGTAGCAATTAGTTATTCTATGATAAGCATTTCAGATCTATTCAAGTTTAAGATAATTCTATGGAATTTAACCTCATAATTGTTACTCTATAGTGTCATAGTTAAATAATACTTCATCTTTTTTAGGTTGAATTTTAAATAGAAAGTGGCACTTCAAATTAATAAAATTTTGTTAAGTTTGAATTAGATTATTGTACAGTTTCGAAAGATTGGAATCTATTTCGTCATTTACACAATTGTTCCTTTTAATTTGAATAGATTCTAATATCAAACGTTTGTTGTCGTTTGTTTCAATATTTAAAATTTTTGTATTGTTGTAGTCGAAAGTATGGTTAGTGTCTTTCACATGTTTATTGAGCGCAGTTGATGAATTTTTGGTATTTTTGTGGCCATTTAATCTTTTTTCGAGGTATTGTGAAGATTGGCCAATATATACCTTTTCGCAATCTTTGCAAGGGATGGAATAAACAGTATGAGTTATTTTTTTGAAAGGTACGCTGCTTTTCAATTTTGTAAAGAGACTTTTCTGATTTAAATAACTCTTATGACATATATGTAGGTCATAAGGTTTCACTATATTACAAATTTTCTCTGAAAGTCCACCAATATATGGTAGTGATATGTAATGCCTATCATTAGTTTTCTCATTATTGGTATTGATTTCACCAAATGAGTTATAAAATTCATGAATTTTGTCTTTAGTTATCGAATTTACTAAATCAATGGGATAACCATTTCTTATTAAAGTTTCTTTTGTTTTTGTAATAGATATAGTTCTTAGTTCAGGAGAACTTAGTCGAATAGCTCTATCTATTAGATTTATAATAACATTTTTCTTATATATATATATATATATATATATATATATATACTGAATTTTCTGAATTATGAAGATAACTTAGATAATTTAACATAGGATTATAAAGATGAATAAACGTAAAAGATTGAACCATAGGCGGGATTCGAACCAACATTTCTGGATTTCCAGTACAGGGTGTTTACCAATTACACCACTTTGGTCCTTTTAGATTTTCATATTTTTTGTAAATATAAACCTCTGAAAGGGTAGTAGATCATTGATGAACACAATGCGATTCGATGCCATACCACCAACTATTCACGCACATTCATCTAAAGTTCAGTCGTTTTTTTTGAAGTAATGATTATAGGTTAGTACTGCTATGGTTGGCAGTTACTTGACAGTTCTTATTCAAATGACAGCATCCCGGTTCTTATATATTTCAATAGAACTGACTGAGAATTGTTCTGGTTAATTATAAACAAGTTTAAAGTTTCTCTGCCTAATTGGCCACTATCGTGTATGTAACTTAAGAGATATAGAATTAAATTTTCTCAATTATTAAGATAACTTAGATAATTTAACATAGGATTATGAAGATGAATAAACGTAAAAGATTGAACCATAGGCGGGATTCGAACCCACATTTCGGGATTTCCAGTCCAGGGTGTTACCAATTACAGCACTTTGGTCCTGTTAGATTTCCATATTTTTTGTAAATATAAACATCTGACAGGATAGTAGATCATTGATGAACACAATGCGATTCGATGCCCTACCATAGATCAACTATTCACGCACATTCATCTAAAGTTCAGTCGTTTTTTGAAGTAAGGATTGAAGGTTAGTACTGCTATGGTTGGCAGTTACTTGAGAGTTCTTATTCAAATGACAGCATCCCGGTTCTTATATATTTCAATAGAACTGACTGAGAATTGTTCTGGTTAATTATAAACAAGTTTACAGTTTCTTGGCCCAATTGGCCACTATGGTCTATGTAACTTGAGAGATAAAGAATTAAATTTCCTGAATTATGAAGATAACTTAGATAATTTAACATAGGATTATAAAGATGAATAAACGTAAAAGATTGAACCATAGGCGGGATTCGAACCCACATTTCTGGATTCCCAGTCCAGGGTGTTTACCAATTACACCACTTAAGTCCTGTTAGATTTCCATATTTTTTGTAAATATAAACGTCTGAAAGGATAGTAGATCATTGATGAACACAATGCGATTCGATGCCCTACCATAGATCAACTATTCACGCACATTCATCTAAAGTTCAGTCGTTTTTTGAAGTAAGGATTGTAGGTTAGTAGGTACTGCTATGGTTGGCAGTTACTTGACAGTTCTTATTCAAATGAATCCCGCCTATGGTTCAATCTTTTAGGTTTATTCATCTTTATAATCCTATGTTAAATTATCTCCATAATTCAGAAAATTTAATTCTATATCTCTTAAGTTACATACTCATAGTGACCAATTAGGCAAAGAAACTTTAAACTTGTTTATAATTAACCAGAACAATTCTCAGTCAGTTCTATTGAAATATATGGGATCTGGAATGCTGTCATTTGACATAGGATTATAAATATGAATGAACCTAAAACATTGAACCATAGGCGGAATTCATTTGAATAAGAACTGTCAAGTTACTGCCAACCATAGCAGTACTAACCTACAATCCTTACTTCAAAAAACGACTGAACTCTAGATGAATGTGCGTGAATAGTTGATCTATGGTAGGGCATTGAATCGCATTGTGTTCATCAATGATCTACTATCCTTTCAGAGGTTTATATTTACAAAAAATATGAAAATCTAACAGGACCAAAGTGGTGTAATTGGTGAACACCCTGGACTGGACATCCAGAGATGTGAGTTCGAATCCCGCCCATGGTTCAATCTTTTACGTTTATTCATCTTTATAATCCTATGTTAAATTATCTAAGTTATCTTCATAATCCAGAAAATTTAATTCTATATCTCTTAAGTTACATACGCGATAGTGGCCAATTAGGCGAAGAAACTTTAAACTTGTTTGTAATTAACCAGAGTAATTCTCAGTCAGTTCGATTGAAATATATAAGAACCGGGATGCTGTCATTTGAATAAGAACTGTCAAGTTACTGCCAACCACAGCAGTACTAACCTACAATCCTTACTTCAAAAAACGACTCAACCTTGGATGAATGTGCGTGAATAGTTGTTGATCTATGGTAGGGCATCGAATCGCATTGTATTCATCAATGATCTACTATCCTTTCAGAGGTTCATATCTACAAAAAATATGAAAATCTAACAGGACCAAAGTGGTGTAATTGGTAGAAACCCTGGACTGGAAATCCAGAAAAGTGGGTTCGAATCCCGCCTATGGTCCAATCTTTTACGTTTATTCATCTTTATAATCCTATGTTAAATTATCTAAGTTATCTTCATAATTCAGAAAATTTAATTCTATATCTCTTAAGTTACATACGCGATAGTGGCCAATTAGGCGAAGAAACTTTAAACTTGTTTATAATTAACCAGAACAATTCTCAGTCAGTTCTATTGAAATATATAAGAGCCGGAAAGCTGTCATTTGAATAAGAACAGTCAAGTATCTGCCAACCATAGCAGTACTAACCTACAATCCTTACTTAAAAAAACGACTGAACCTTAGATAAATGTGCGTGAATAGTTGATCTATGGTAGAGCATCGGATCGCATTGTGTTCATCAATGATCTACTATCCTTTCAGAGGTTTATATTTACAAAAAATATGGAAATCTAACACGACCAAAGTGGTGTAATTGGTAAACACCCTGGACTGGAAATCCAGAAGTGTGGGTTCGAATCTCGCCTATGGTTCAATCTTCTACGTTTATTCATCTTTATAATCCTATGTTAAATTATCTGAGTTATCTTCATAATTCAGAAAATTTAATTCTATATCTCTTAAGTTACATACACGAAATTGTGGCCAATTAGGCGAAGTAACTTTAATCTTGTTTATACTTAACCAGAAAAATTCTCAGTCAGTTCTATTGAAATACATAGGAACCGGAATGCTGTCATTTGAATAAGAACTGTCAAGTGACTGCCAACCATAGCAGTACTAACCAAAGAGTTCTATATCCAGAGAAGATAAGTTGTATCGTTTATAAAGAGAACGTATTTTGGGAGTCCAGCGCGATAACACTCTCGTCGCGTCCCAAGCGATCGAGTCGACTAGTTTTTGCAAGTGAACTTGAGTGAAGCAACTTAGTTTCACACCACAATTTCCGTCGTTCGAGATTTTCAGGCAAGCTGTAAAATAAATAGATAATAATATAATAATACATAAGTAACAAACAAATTGGTGTTAAATCACTCAAAAACAATATAAACAAAACGATACAACGAAAATAACTTTATTCTGTTGCAATAGCGTCATAAATGAATAGTCGTCTGCCTCGATCATGCTTAAAGAACGAAAAAAGGGAGACTCAGAAAATACGGTATAAATCCGACTTGTCTTCTCTATATATAGAACTCTTTGGTACTAACCTACAATCCTTACTTCAAAAAAACGACTGAACTTCAGATGAATGTGCGTGAATAATTGATCTATGGTAGGGCATCGAATTGCATTGTGTTCATCAATGATCTACTATTTTTTCAGAGGTTTATATCTACAAAAATATAAAAATCTAACAGGACCAAAGTGGTGTAATTGGTAAACACCCTGGACTAGAAATCCAGAAATGTGGGTTCGAATCCCGCCTATTGTTCAATCTTTCACGTTTATTCATCTTTATAGTCATATGTTAATTATCTAAGTTATCTTCATAATTCAGAAAATTACTCGACGAATGTAAATCTAGAACCTTACCTTTTTCTAGAGGAGCTCTCTTATATTTCTCCAGTCTCTTGACGGCTATCGCTTCTAAACGAACTCTAGCAGCTGGATATTCTTTCAAGACGTCCCACATGTCTTTTTTACTCAGAACAAACAAATCACTGTAGCCGACCGATCTCACACTAGCAGTCCTACGATTGCCTAGAAATATATTGAATAGGTTCTTGAAACATATTGATATTCAGTATAATTATGAAGCATGAGGAAATATATTCAGAAACATGCAAATCTCACTGAAACGAGATACTGAGAATTCCCCAAACGATTGACATGTTCCGGAAGAAATATATTGTGCTATGTGGGAAATATGGAGGTATGAGATAATTGATTCCAACAAACTTATACTATTTTGGAAGGCAACTACGCTAAGCTGAAAAGAAAAGCTAATGAACGAAATTAAAGACAACGTTATTTGACACCAATTCGGAACTGATTATGATGGTAATTATAGCATTAATTAATGATTCATTTTATCACAATTTATTTTATAGATAACTATTAACAATTTTAAGTACGTGAGTCGGTAATCTCGATGGAGAGATGATGTCAAAGTTCGTCAGTAACTGAAACATTAGAAATAAGATCCTCATTTATTGCCACACAAGTATATTTAATTCTAGTTCATATCGATATGACAAAAGCCAAATTCTCTTCAATTGTAAATTTTTGGCGTATCTTTCTAGTCAATTCCAATCTGGCAAAAGCGATATGAGATAAATGATAATATTCATATATTCATTTATTTCTAATTCTCCTACATTGGAAATGTTTCGCAGAATCTTGACTATTCCCGAATACAGGTCGCGATCTTTAACGTGCGGTTACATCGTACAGTATACAGGACCTACTGCTTTATTTCCCATCCGAACAAAGGTTCGGTTAGAAATTATCTTGCCCTGAAATTATTACCAGCTTTTGCCTGAGATATGTGAAAATATCTCAGTCGTCACCCGAGATTGAAACCGAGTCGCTAAAGTGAATGGTAATCTCACTACACTACCGAAGGCAACTTTAAATGAGTGAATATGTCGCAAATGAGTGAGATGTCGCAAGGTTATTCATTAATAATGTTCACTCATAATATATGGATGATAGAAGTGTCTCAATAGAACAAATCAATCTCATCGGAGAATAGTAAAAAGGCCATAAGTGCGAGTATGTGAAAATATTATCACAAATCACCGGATACGATTTGAGCACCTCTTAGCGGCGAAGTCTTGTAGCTCTACTGTATGAAGTCTTCATATTTGAAATCTGTAGTAAATATAACCACACTAAGCGAAATCTATCGGCGAGGATGCATAGCTCTACTATAGGGCGTCTACCATTACATTAGAAGTATGTAGTACCGGCGGGAGTTTCTAACAATAATGTTACACATTCTTACCTCAATAGCTAATTGAAAAAGTTATCAGTAGTAGAGAGATTCGAACCGAAGAACCTAGGAATGGGATTCAACGCTCTTACCACTGTACTACTGAGTCTTCTGAGACGAATCTGTTGATGTGAAAAAAATTCGATATCAAACATCCTTTTGGTTCTTTTCAAAAATACTTCTTTCTAGCTGAACGAATAAGCTAATCGTTGACATTGTAATGATTACTACATTGATTAACAAGGTTCGTGAGAAAGTAATTATTATTAACTAACAAGAGTTTATCTAACACTTCACAAATTTACAAGTTCTGTCGGCCCTTACTTCTTACCAAGCTTCTCTCTCTGTTCAGCGTCTACCACTGAAGCAGCAAGGATGACAAACTTTAGAAAACATACTTCTAAATTAATATATATTCTGAGTATAAGATATATAGTACACGCTCTCTTATTTTTCATATATATATATATATAGCTGATAGAGAAAACATGTTAACTAGGTAAACTGGAAAAAACCTGAACAATTTTTTTTAATAGTCGATATATAATTCATAGTCCTTTAAATATAACGGCAACTTACGAACTCTCTTACCTAAATTACTCCGAATAACATCACTCATTAGTTCCATTTATGTTAGGCAATCAGGCATTTATTCATGATTTACCTCATCATTTATAATAGTATTCTCAAGGTTGAAGTGATTGCCATTATTGGGTAACTCAGAGTCAAGAGTTTGATTCAAGTCATTGTCGTTATAGGTACTTCGCTGTGTTGATTCGGTATCATCTTCATTAAAATCATCCGTATCATACCCATATAACAAGAGAAAAATAGAAATAACAATTTTCAATAAAAGGTAAATTCGTTTTATTTAGATACCTTCTATTTCCTTTAAATCTAGTTCCATTACGATCTTCCACTACATGATTCATTATTAATATTTTCTATTACTTTTCCTCTAACCCACTCTCTATCTTTTTGTATAAGAATATTTTCATCTTCTTTTAATATTCCTAATTCCTCAGAATTTTCATTGTAATAATATTTGTGAGTATTTTGAATATTCTGTAATTTATTCTTGATTAAAGTAGGGTTAATGATATTTTGTTCAAGATTCTTCCCACAAGTAGAGATTCCACTCTTTAGTATTCTAGCTAGAAATAATTGTGATGTAGAAAAATTTATATTTGTTAATGGGGCATTACGATATTCCATTAAAAGCAATTGAAGTTGTTTTACTAAACTAGCTTTGCGTAGCATTTGCATGACCATTCTTACATACTTTTCAGCATAAGAATTCGATTAGTGGTGGTGAGGATTACTCAATTCAAGTTCAAAATTCCACTCTTGAGCAAACTATTTGAAGATTCGCAAGTCATAAGGAACGTTATCTGTAAAAAATTTAACGGGGACTCCAAATTGCGTGAATTTTTCAAAACAAAAACTTATTACATCCTCTGATGTTTAAGTAATAGTTCAAATTTCACTTCGAATATGAGTCTACGAGCAGTGAATGATTATGATTATTATCAGAAAAATAAATCGCCATGGTCTAGATGGGATTTCATGACAAACTAGTGGTTCTTTTATTTGATCTTTGATACATTTGACATTTTTCGCAATTTAATACCATACTTTCAACACCCCCCGGGGATCTCGCAAGAGGACCCCGAGGAGATAAATACCTTGTCCAGGGCACTGGGCAGGGTCAAAGTGAAACGGCCCAACATTTGTGGGGCCGAGAGGAAGCGTCGCCGGATGATGCGGGAGGCCGGGGAATCCGCTAAATCGGGTCCCCCGGTAGCCATGCCGCCTCCGGCGCCTTCCGGAAGTAAGACGCCAAATCTGGGGGCCATCAAACGCCCCCGAACTCCAGCTTCCACTCCCGAGAGCACCCGCGTGGTCAAACGCCGCAGACCTCAAGGGCCTGCGGCGGGCAGCTATGCGGGGGCTCTTACCGGGGAAGGAATCCTGCAGCTTGCCGTCTTTCGGGAGGGCAGGCAGGATGCTTCACTCCCGATGAACTCCTGGAGTTCACAGACGCAGTGGGGGACGCGGTCTCCGCGCTGACGGAGGAGGCCCTGCCCCCCCGCTTTCATCCAACAAGGCTGTGGAAGCGTTGTCTGCTCATTACAGCGGCGGACTCCGCTTCCAAGGATTGGCTATCACAAGTGATAGCCACCATAAAGCCTTGGGAAAACGTCAACCTCCTGGCGGTAGAGCCAAAAGCTCTTCCCAGAAGATGGCGGGCGATGTTGTGGCTGCCTGGGAAAAGGCACCCGACAAACCAGGATACCTTAGGTGCCCTGGAAAAACAAAACCCGGGGCTCAGAGCCACCTCTTGGGAGATACTCGAGAGAAAGGAAGAGCCCAACGGGCTAAGACTGATCGTCTGGCTGGATCAGGAGTCCATTGACCGCTTAGGGACGATGGACTTCCAGCCTTTCGTCAGAGCAACGAGGGCCCAAGTAACATTACTAGGGCCCTCTGCGAAAGAGCAGGGGCCAGTTAAAAGCACTGACCCCTCCTCTCAGGAATAGGGAAAGGCCGAGACCTCTCGGCCTTTCTTAACGTACGAGCCCAGGCTGAGGGCTTTTCTCTTTAGCCGGGATTATTTCAAAATGGCAGGCAAAATAAAATTTTTGCAGGCTAACCTTCAGCACGGCAAGTCTTCGACTGCAGTGTTGATGAAAAGGATCTCTGAGCTCAAAATAAACGTATGCTTGATACAAGAACCGTGGGCTTATCAAGGCCGTGTAAAAGGCCTACGCCAAAGAGGAGGCAAGCTACATTACTGCACCTCCGAGGAGATGCCGAGAGCGTGCATCTTCACAAAGGATGTCGATGCCTTCCCGATGCCGGAATTCTGTCACAGGGATCTGGTTGCGGTTATGATATGGCACCTTGTGGAAGAGTCCGAACGGAGATGGTAGTTTGCTCTGCATACTTTCCCTACGGCTCCAGCAACCCTCCACCTGCGGAAGTGGTCGAATGAGTTAGACGTTGTGAGGGGCGGGGAGTGCCACTCCTTCTGAGATGCGACGCCAATTCTCACCACACGGTGTGGGGAAGTTCGGACGTCAATTCGAGAGGAACGGCGCTCCTTGAGTTCCTCATTTCTACTCAGCTGGAGGTCCTCAATAGAGGGTCAACGCCTACCTACTTCACCACACGCAGACAGGAAATAATTGACTTAACCCTTAGCTCTAGAGCAATCAAGGGTTGGGTCCGAAGATGGAATGTGTCAACGGAAGTCTCACTTTCGGACCATAGACACATTCTGTTTGAGTTGGAATCTGATTCCAACCCAGACAAGTATTACAGGAATCCGAGAGCCACCAACTGGGACCTATTCAGAGAGGAACTAAGCGGTAGGCTCTCTCATCTTCCTGCATTTCAAGGAGGTCGGGAAGAGGCTGATGCCGCTGTGTGTGGAATCAGCAAGGCCCTGACCTCTGCTTATGAAGTATGCTGCCCCCTCAAACGAAGGAGGGACGGCAATAACTTGGGTGGACTTCCCAAGTGGAGGAACATCGGAAACGGGTAAGGAAACTCTTCAACAAGGCGAAGAGGACGTCGTGTAGTTCAGACTGGGAGACCTTTAAAGTCGCCCAAAAGAACTATAAGAAAGCTCTGAGGAGCTCCAAAAGAGATTCGTGGCATACCTACTATGAGGGCATCAATAAGATGCCGTCAGCAGCGAGGTTATGCAAGGCCCTCTCCAAGGATTCCTCGATTGGCACAGGATCAGTGATTCTGCCGAACGGGGAGTACACGTCATCCCCGGACGAAACGCTACGACATCTAATGTCGGTGCATTTCCCCGGGTCTGATGACAACCTCATAGGCACACCACCCGAGGACTTCCGTGTCAACGCGAGAGCGACTGACTACAGGATGGCCTCGAATGTGGTGAGCTATGAAAGAGTGCGCTGGGCCATTTCGAGCTTTGCGCCCTATAAATCACCGGGTGAGGATGAAATCTTCCCGGCTCTCTTACAAGAGGTCTTGGAGCTTATCACCCTCCCGGTGTTCCGGATATTCCGATTTTGTATCGCCTCCGCCTTTATACCAAGGCTTTGGAGATCGGTCAAAGTCGTTTTCATTCCTAAGGCGGGAAGAACTGACTTCACTCAAGCCAAATCTTTCCGCCCTATTAGCCTCACATCCTTTCTCTTGAAAGCGCTGGAGAGGTTGATTGATAGGTATATAAAAGACGGCGCCCTAACGGACTTTCCGCTTCACCGTCGACAGTACGCCTAACAGGCTGGCAAATCAACCGAGACGGCCCTTCATCACCTGGTAACCCAGATCGAAGGAGCTATTAACCTCGGACAGTGCGCCGTTGGCGTTTTCCTGGATATAGAAGGAGCGTTTGACAATACCTCCTTCGAGTCCATGTGTCATGCTGCGGAGAGACATGGAATCGATCACACCTTGGTTAGGTGGATCAAGTCCATGCTCTCGCAGAGACTGATAACGGCGCACCATAATGGCAGCGTCGCATGTACATACGTCACCCGTGGGTGCCCTCAGGGAGGAGTACTGTCTCCGCTCCTGTGGTGCCTGGTGGTGGACAGTTTGTTGGTCGAGCTGAATGAGGTTGGGTTTTACGCCCAAGCTTACGCAGACGACTTGGCAGCTGTGACCCTCGGAAGACACCCGGCCACCTTGTGCGAGCTGCAAAATACCGCACTTGCCATCGTTGCACGCTGGTGCCAGGCCGAGGGACTCAGGGTGAATCCTGAAAAGACCGAAGTGGTTCTTTTCACGAGGAAACGGAAACTGGGACCGCTACCAGACATTCGCCTGTTTGGAAGCTCCCTGCACATGAAAGGCTCAGTGAAGTACCTTGGAGTTATCCTCGATGCTAAACTGAGCTGGAAAATGCACCTGGAAACCCGGGTAAGGAAAGCTGTTGCTTCCTTATGGGCATGCAGGAGAGCATTCGCGAATACATGGGGTCTACGGCCACAGGTCCTGCACTGGATCTACACGGCCATGATCCGCCCAATCATAACCTACGCAGCCGTTGTGTGGTGACCGGCGACAGAAACGGCTTTGTCCCGTCTGGCGCTGGACAAGGCTCAACGACTTGTCTGCGTGGGGATAACGGGGGCTATGAGGACCGCGCCCACCAGGGCTCTGGAGGTTCTGGTGGGTATCGTTCCTCTACAACTCCATATCAAAACGGTGGCTGCGGGTACGGCGTATCGGCTGGCTGGTCTGGGCCAGTGGGTCGGTGCGTCTACGCCTCGTGGTCATGGCAAAATCTGGGATTGGGCAGCCGAGAACTGCCCGATCCTCCGACAGACGCAGGATGCGATAGCGCCGGCGGTCAGGTTTCAAACACCAGACATTCTCATAACTCAGAGGATGGACTGGGAGAACAAGGACTCTGGGCCGCTTCCGCCAGGGGGACTCGTGTGGTTCACGGACGGGTCTAAGACTGGCGGTTTCAGCGGAGCCGGAGTCTACTCGCGCACACCCAGAAGGGAGATTTCAGTTTCCCTAGGTGGCCACGCAACCGTTTTCAGGCTGAGGTCTGTGCAATACGGACATGTGCCCTGGAAAACCTCAGACTAAACTACCGAGGTAGACGGATTTACATCTGCACTGACAGCCGAGCGGCCCTGGGCGCACTTCGCGCCCACAGAATGACTTCTAGGCTTGTCTTGGAGTGCAGGGAAACTCTGGTTGAATTAGCCAGAAGAAACAAACTTCAGCTAGTGTGGGTACCTGCCCATTCTGGTGTGAAGGGAAACGAAGTGGCCGATGAATTGGCCAAACGGGGCTCCTTGAGCGCCCCTGGCCCCGACTCCACGATCGGAATTTCATCGACCACCGGGCTCCACGCCCTCAAGGAGCTGCTGGACAGACAGTGGCTCTCGATCTGGCGTGGTTCCCCAGGCATGAGGCAGGCGAAGCTCCACATCAGGGAATTCTCGCCTAAACTCTCTAAAACCCTACTCTCTATGAGCAGGAAAGGCCTAAAACTGGTGACAGGACTCCTCACAGGACACTGTCATCTGAATAAACATCTACACACAATGGGCATTGTCGAAGACTCAATTTGTAGTAGATGTGGGGAGGCGGATGAAACTGCCTCTCATATCCTAGCAGAATGTCCAGCACTGGTTTCTCTCAGGCTACAACACCTCGGCAGTACATATATGCTGCCTGAAGCAATAAGAGATATCAGTCCAGGCAAAATCTTAGCTTTTGGCACGGCCTTGGGCCTGCTGGATTGATTCTCGTATCAAGGGGCGCACAATGGACCCAATCAAGCGGTCTAAGTGCTCCGGACTCGTCCTCCCCCGTTCTGATTGATTGATTGATTGATACTTTCAACATCACTGTTTGAGTAAGGCCAATAAAGAAGTTTCCTTGCTCTCATTACACATTTGTTGACAGCGGAATGTGCATTATGTATTAATTTCAACATGTCACTGCTCAAGGATTTTGGGAATATTACTCTAAAATCTAGAAACAGTAAATTGTTTGACAAGTATATTTTTTCCTTCATTTTAAAATTGTAACTCTTTTGACAAAGTTTTTATCATTATCTGGTCGAGTATTTTTACAAAAGTTTTTCATTTTAAATGAAACTTCATCTTTATATTTCTTTTTCTTTTTAGGTCGTTGCCAAATCTTTGTCTGCTCCTCCTTTTGCATTCCCATATGCTTTTGCGAAGTGACCTTCCTTCTGGCAAATTGCGCATGTGTCATCATAAGCAGGACATCTAAGGTGATAGTGTTCATATGTACACTTACTGCATTTCATTTTCTTGGGCTGCCTCAATTCTCTTAATGCGTTTACTTTCCCTATTTCTACAATCTCCTTAAATGTTAGTTTGGGCTCACCTAAGCAACCTAAGTTGGCTTTCTTTACAGTGTATTCCAATTATTAACCTTTCTCTAATCATCCTTCCTTCAAAAAATCTTCTATATTCGTCATTTTCACACACGAACTCACAAATATTCGCCTGTTCCTCAAGTTCTGTGACATACTGAGAAATTAACTGTTGAAACGAAAAGTTTCCATTGCAACTACCTTTTTCGGAAGGAAATAAGAATCAAAAGCCTCTAAAAATTCAGCAAGGGTATTAAAAATGTCAAACCCTTCATCAGCTATGCAACTAAGCAGGTTAGCTATTTAAACTTCCTCCGACTTTTCATTTTTACCTGAAGCCGTAAGGTATATTTCAAACCTTTTTTTTCAACGGTTCCAATTTCCAGCAGCGTTGGCATACTCAAACACTGCACTGGGTGGATCGAATTTCATTCTCAAGTTGGACTTCATATGCATCTTCAAAAATTAACCTCCCTTTTTCCCTTTATTTCTTCTGCGGCGGCAAAACTGGAGGCACATCTGACACCATGGATGAATTACTTCATTGATTAACAAGACATTATGTTCGTAAGAAAGTAATCGATATTAACTAAGGAGAGTTCATTTAACACTTTACAAGTTTATAAGTACTGTCGGCAGTGTCGGCCATTACCGCTTACCAAGCTTCTCTCTCTCTGTTCAGCGTCTACCACTGAAGCAGCAACGATGACAAACCTTAGAAAACATACTTCTCAATGAACCTATATTCGAAGTATAAGATGTAAAATACAGACGTAAGTGCGATATACATGACATACTTGTAGAACGACATTTGACTCTCACTCAATTCGCAAGACGTGAACAAAAAATAACATCTTCTCGAGGCCGCTACGTGTTGAAGGAGATTTGAAAGTGATTTTTTTTCACATCCATATGTGGCCTAAGCATCTGGGAGGAAAAGAATACCGTAACACACACTTTTCTGGACAATCGAGTTCGAGGGGCGTGGGGGAAAATGTGAATTTTTTTCAGAACCAAGAGAGAGAGAGAGAATGATTTTGAGGGAATGATCTTAACTCGTCGGAGCAATTGCGCTGATAGGAAGGAAATCAAACATCTAGTGCTTTGGTACTTGGAATGAGATGTTTCGTAATGAGCGAGTTATCCATCGTTATGGTCAAAGTTTTCTTCATTTTCGGGTTCTTTATTATAACTAAACATACAATAAGACATCTCATTTTGACGTTTCGATAATTTATTTTCATCTTCATCAAAAATTGTTGTTAATTAGTGTTTCCATGTAATTTAGAGAAGGATATATTGCTGCTCTGGAAGAACAATGACGTAACTGCAAAATTAGGGTAATTGTGGTTAAGTACCTCCATGTTCTCAAAAATATGTAACTCGCGTGGGAGAACAACAACCCAACTGTAGTTGCTCTAATGGCTGCTAGAGGAAGTTGCGTCGTTGTAGAAATATCAGCTGTTCGTGACATAGTTTCAGAAGAACACCGCCGCATGATTCAGTTATGTGCCTGGACGTTATTGAGTGTGTGTTAGTGTCTGGTGGAACAAAGACGCAATTGGAAAATTCGACGTAATTTGAACCGCTTGAATTGAGATTTCAGTGCGACAACGACGTAAGTGTACTTTGTGTCATTGTTTATCTAGTGTCTCATATCAAGTTTGTGTCCTAATTGTACTTTTCGTCGTTATTGAACCAGATAATAGGCTTTATTTACGTCATAACTGTTCTCAATGTCATTGTTGAGGCGAATTGGTAGACATCGAGGATACTACTATATCTTTATGTTAATGTTTTTTAGCAATAAATTCTTCGTTTTCAACCGAAAATGAGCTCTCGAAGGAGGAGCCACATTTATCAACCTCACAACGTGAACTCACACCCGTGCCGATTGGTAACCTGATGGAACCAGAACCAGAGTTTACAAGAACATACAGCAATCTAGTGCCCCTGCCTTCAACCTCCCAAAGTGATTTGAAGGTCACACATGTAGCAGAAGGTACAGATTTCTATAATAATCAAAGCGTTAGCTCAACAAGATCATTGTTGGAAAGAGTATCATCAAAAGCGGCCCCTGAGTCTCCTAGCATTTCTAAAAGTTGGTCAGATTTTTCATCTGGCTCAGACGACAATTACGATCCAGAAAGCAGCGATGGATCTTCAAGTTCGGGGTTATCGACAGCCAATGCTACGTTTGGCATAGAATATGAAAGCAACTATTATCGCTTTGAAACCTGCCTTTACTGTAGCAGACAGTTCTGGCTCAAAATCGACCTTTTTCGCATGTAAATCTCCATAAGGAAATCTAAGGTTCATTTAAGCGAAAACCGTCCATTCCAAGGTCATCTACAATCGCGCATGCGCAGTCATATAAGTATATGATTCACCAATCGATGGTCTATGGTTTGATAATCCATGGTACACCTAACTATGTTCTATGGTTCATCAATCGATGGGCAGGTAGGCTATGGTTTGGTAATCTATGATTCTCCCAACTATGGTCTGGCCAATCTATGTTTTTCCAATCTGCAGTCTGAAAACTAATCATCTGTGTACTCGCATTCTACTGAAATTAATATTTTTTCTATACACCGGATTCGAACCCGAGAAATAAATTCCAAAGTTAGGTGGCTTAACCGCCCAGCTACGGAGGACTTGAATTAATTAATTTAAATGTAGTATATAACCTGAGTCACTTCTACTGAAACGAATATTTTTTTTTCTTACACCAGATTCGAACCCGAGAAATAAATTCCAAAGTCGGCTCCTTAACCGCTCAGCTATGAAGGACTTGAGAATAAATGATTTTAATGTAGTATATATAATCCGAGTCCAACTCTACTGAAATTAATTTTGTCCTACACCAGATTCGAACCCGGGAAACAAATTCCAAAATCGGCTCCTTAACCGCTGAGCTATGCAGGACATGATAACAATAGTCTTTAATGTAGTAGATATAGCCCCGGTGCACCTCAGGTTTGTTACGTAAATGGTGTGTCTATGCTAATGTCACCTGTTTCACCTTGATTATAGGTAAAGGTGAGCTTAGCCTTGCTCATAATAATTCCAAGTCGTGATTTTCATTTTGTGTCACACAATTAGTTTGAGAATAGTAATTTGAGACATGTTATTTTCTCATCTCGGCTGACGTCACACACGCAGATCAAAACAAATATGAGATGTTGAAATTATGGAAGTGAAACCGGAAGCGGTTATTTAATTGCATATTCTGAATGTACGTGATGTGCTGAATAAGAATATACTATTTATATATCGATCAGTTTGACCGATCTTCCGCGATAAGGGTTTGGAATTTTTCGGTTATTTTATTGCATATTCTGAATCTACAAGATTTGCTGAATAAGAATATACTATTTATATATCGATCAGTTTGACCGATCTTCCGTGATAAGGGTTTGAAATTTTTATTTTTTAAAGTATAGCGTTATGGGTGTCAAATGGAAGGTCTTGACACATAGCATGTGAATTTTCAACTTTTTCATGGAGAAATCCCATACGGTGTATGTAAATGAAAAAAAACTCTAACTATAGCTTTATGGGTATCAAATGAAAGGTGTTGACGTGCAGAATGCGAATTTTCAACTTTTTCTCAAAACAAATATGAGATGTTGGAATTATGGAAGTGAAACCGGAAGTGGTTATTTCATTGCATATTCTGAATCTACGTGATGTGCTGAATAAGAATATACTATTCATATATCGATCAGTTTGACCGATCTTCCGCGATGAGGGTTTGACATTTTTCGGTTATTTTATTGCATATTCTGAATCTACGCGATGTGCTGAATAAGAATATACTATTTATATATCGATCAGTTTGATCGATCTTCCGCGATAAGGGTTTGAAATTTTTATTTTTCAAAGTATTGCGTTATGGGTGTCAAATGAAAGGTCTTGACACGTAGCATGTGAATTTTCAACTTTTTCATAAAAAAATCCCATACGGTGCATGTAAATGAAAAAAAACCTCTAACTATAGCTTTATGGGTATCAAATGAAAGGTGTTGACGTGCAGAATGCGAATTTTCAACTTTTTTATGAAAAAATCAATATGCTGCATGAAAACCATCTAAATATTGCTTCAAAGGTAATGAAAGAACTCACCAAGTAGTGTTGTGATATTAGTATCGAAATGTCTTTAGAAGAATAGCCAAACATCCGTCGATCATAGTTTATAAACGATGATGTCGTCATCGGCGACAGCAACTGATTCAATCCGGCGATCATATTTAACGAATGATGATGGGGCGGATAAGGGATGATTATAATGATTATATACTCATTTAGGTAGTACATTCATGCACATGTTTCAACGCGTGATTCATCATTCCGACACGTGCTTCAATATTTAGACACGTGTTCAGACACGTGCTTCAACATTCAGACACGTGCTTACCCTAACCTCAATTTTGAATGGAACCCCTGTGACGGTGACGTCATCATTTTAGTTTACGAACTATGATGCTCGGATACGTGCTTACACTATCCTCAATAGTAGGTAGTATTAGCTACATCCCCCGCGGAAGTGGTCCACCATCATTGAGATTGATTGGATAAGTTTAATCTCTCTCTTCAATATTCGACATTCACCATTATGAGGTTCATCGTGATAGATGTACAAGGCTTCAAAGTGCCTGCATTTGGAATAAAAGAAATATGTATTACGAATGGGAAACAATCAAGTCACTATCTATTCAATTATCCCAAACCATATAGCGAGTTAGATGAAAACTGTAAGAGACAAATTCGATATCTCGAGAGGAATCATCATTGTATTCCATATGTTAGTGGGTTTATCAAGAATAGGGAACTGAAGAATATTAAAAAAAAACATGCAGTTGAGATGAATATCGATCGTATATATGTTAGAGGAAAAGAAAAATCGTTAGCCATGAGACAACTTTAGGAAGAAATTAATGGAGGATGGATAGTTGTTATAGATTCAGAAAATGATGTCAACTGTCCAAAACTAATAATGGGTGAACCTCTTAGTTTGAACAATCAT
Organism: Endomychus coccineus; assembly: GCA_958510875.1. Taxonomy (NCBI): domain Eukaryota; kingdom Metazoa; phylum Arthropoda; class Insecta; order Coleoptera; family Endomychidae; genus Endomychus; species Endomychus coccineus. Next base: position 95,616,921 of record OY294069.1, on the reverse strand, counting down.
ACTTCAAATAATTGTTACTGTGCTGTGAATAATAGATTACATATTCATAGTTATCTTATTAATTTACTACCATTGTAAACCGATGATAATAAATGATATAAATAATAAATTGATTATTTACTTCCCTCAGTCTATATCCTGAACTCATACGAGAAACAAAATGATGAAGCTTTGTGGAATTTGTAATAAAAAAGAGATTAATACAAGTTTTATCCCTTGTAAACATAGATTGTATTGTTCAGAGCGTATACTCAATTTAAAGATTATATACTGCTTTGAGTGTGCTGATAAGAGAAAAATAATATCAAAAATATCTATAGATAACTATCGTGATATTGTGTTCCATCCCTACTCTTCTCTAGGATAATTAGATAGATGTGATGTTAGAAATATATCATTATGAAAAATGTATTCATATAGTATGTTACTTGTATAGTTTGTGTTAACTCTAACCTTACTTCTTGGAACTTTCTCATCGAATATAATATTATATAAGTCTACATTTAATTCTGATAATGGAAGTGCATCATTCAATCATTTGAATCGAAGTGATTCCATTCATTTAGAATATGAAAATTTAAATCAACAAAGACCTACCTTTACTATTTTCGCATCAAGGAAAAATCATTCTCCACATCATAGAGTTTCTACCCACCCTGAACCTCTATCCAGAGAAGAAGTGCGAAATAATTATGAACATCGTATATCTTTTATAAATGTTTAACTCACAACTTGTAAGAGTAGATTGGAAAATTTAACTTTGGAATTATTGGATGTGAATAGTAAATATATATTAGAACGTATGTATATCGAGAAATATTGTGAAAGATCTGCTACCGCCACTACCATTTCTACAACCATAGATGCTCTCGCTAATAATTTTCTGCAAGAGTGTAGATCAGATTTATCTACATGTGTTGCAAACAATCTCGGATTGAAATTTGAATATTATGAATGTAATAAAACGAAATCATCCAGTTTGACTATAGTTGACAAAGATAGAAGTGATGTTCTACCTGAACCTGTCCTATCTGAACCGTTAAATATTTCAATAAAAAATTTAGAGTGGAATTATATGAGCTGTTATCAAGAGCTGCATCGAACAAAAACTAAATTATCAAATTGCATGTTGGAAGCAAAATTAATTCAACCTACATCATGAACAATGATATTCAAGAAGAAATTGGATGATCGTATCAATAATTTGAATTTTCTTAAAAACGTGTCCAATTATACATAGATTACAATCATATAACTCATACGTCTAATTATCTGAAAATAAGTAAATAAGAAAACCAAATATATGTTACATAAAATAATTATTATAATAAAAATATAGATAAGGCATATTTATAAGTAATATACAATATGTAATATAAAACTAATCGTTTCCTTCCTCCTCCACCTCTGGAATAGAATAATGCCCCCCCCCCCCCACGGTAACGTTTTATAATTTTCAATAATATAGTGTTTATTGTCACGAGCGCTTGAAACAATTTTATTTTGCTCAATAGTATAAATATTATGATTATGAGATCTACTTAATTTTTGGGTTTTATTATTGAATTATCAGAATAGACTGATTCGTTGATTTTCAAAATATATATATTTTCAGTATATTTACAAGATTGAATGAAGTAGGTTGATATATATCTAATTAGCTAAAAACAGTTTCAAACAGCTTTCAAACAGCTCAAAAACAGCTTTCAAACAGCTTAAAACAGCTATTAAACAGCTTCAAACAGGTATTGAACAGCTTCAAACACCTATTGAATAGTTCCTTATTAGATTTTTCTTTCATAAAATAGTTTATAGATGTATGAAATTATCAAAACACTTTATATATCTTCCTTTATCAATAGCATCATCAAACATTCATATGGTTCCTTCCAACAGTATGAACATATATTTTTGAATTCTCCAAAAGTCATATCAGTTCCACATGATCATTATATATATGCTTTGAATTTAGATCGTCTTGTGCAATAGAATAATATGAATGAGCATCTAGTTCTATTGGGAGACACGTGCTCCAAAATTCAGACACGTGTTCAGCACGTGCTTCAATATTCAGAAACGTGCTTCAACATTCAGACGCGTGCTTCAACATTTATACACGTGTTCCAACATTCGGACAAATTTAACACGTATTTGATACTTGCTTTTGACAGTTACGTGGTAGAAGTGCTCAACCGCGTGCTCGGACATACACAATATATCATCAACTGATATATAAACAAATGCTTATCAACATAATATGTTTCAGTTTGATTTCGATTTGCCTTTAGGCATAATGAAGATTGTTAAGCAAAAAGACTCGTTGAATATTACGAACTTTGGGTCAAGCATTGAAACTGTTGAACAATCACGACGGCACAGCTCTTTGCTGCCAAATATTCTACGAACAATAATCTGTGGTCCAAGTAATTGTGGGAAAACAAATGCGATGTTATCTCTATTGTTAGATGCAAAAAGCCTAAAATTTGAAAACGTGTACATCTATTCAAAGTCTTTACACCAACCAAAATACCAGTTACTGGAAGAAACATTGAAGAAAATTGCTGGGTTTCGATATTTTCCATATACTGAAAGTGATGACGTCATAGACCCCACAGAAGCGAAACCTAATTCGGTAATAATATTCGATGATGTAATGGATGAGAAACAGGAGAAAATTCGTTCTTATTTCTCAAGAGGGAGACACAACTCAATTATTGATAGTTTCTATCTTTGTCAGTTTTTTGCTGAATGTTCAAGGCATGGATTGCGCGACAATGCCAATTGCTTGATTATTTTCAAACAGGATGAACTCAATTTGAAACATATATTTACCGATCATATAAGTACCGACATGTCACTTGAGAAATTCAAAGAGATATGTACCGTATGTTGGAAAGATAAATATGGATTCCTTATGATAAACAAAGATTGTGATATGAACGAAGGGCGTTATCGCAAAAGTTTTGATAGTTATATATACATCTAACATGTATATATACTTTCATTCGAAATAAACAACCCACTCAGCATGGACGTGGATGTATCTTATAAGGTAAAAGCAAAACAACATTTGAAGAAAAAAATTTGGGAGTTAGCAAACGTTGTGAGGAAAAAATATATGACTGTGAAATTAGGTGAAGCTGAAAATGATACAATTCTAGATAACATGTTCAAGAATGTATCGAAACCTCTAGAGTAAATTGCGAAAAATGCTGAAATAATCGAACAAAATTCGTTGATTAAGCCCAAAAATATTGTTTCTACAGCAACACAAATGGAGAACATACCAATCCCAAATATTCTAACTGAAGGGGAAGAATTCGTATATAACCCCCAGATACCGAAGAGGATGTGTTTACCCCCGAACCTACTATCGATCAGATTCGTGAAGAATTCAGAAAACTAAAGAAACATAATTCAGCGGCTACAGAAGAGTTTCTGCAACAATACCCCACATTAGCACGTTATTACTTGGAAGGATTTCTATTGGATGATGATGTTAAGAGATGCGATGATAAAATGGGTTAGCAATATAATTCCACTCTAGATAAATAGTTCATGGGTAATCAACGTAAATAAATTGATAGTGAGAGTAATATAATTATTGAGGGTACTCCGTTCAAGGGTACCACAGGACTGTATAATTTGATATTCTACAGAGATGTTCTACCTGACACCTATACCGTGGAAGATGGGAAAAATTACAGTAAAATGATGGAAATGACGTAATAACGATCCAGCTGATCGAATGAGAAACATTGTAAAATACAAACATGTACTGGAACCTTTGATTAATTCCATGAAAAGACCAAGGTCCAAAACATACACTGGGAATGCATATATCAAGAATGATATGCTTGAATATAACGAGAAACCAATCGAATATGTTTATTGGGATAACGTAAGTGAAATTGTAGATGGACTAAGGCTTCTTGTTGCATCCCCGTATGCTGGTAACAATGACCATCATATCGAGATAATGTCTATAACAGAAGAATTGATAGAGGCTAATGTAATTGAACAAGACCCATATGTAAAGACAAATTCATCACAGTTATAAAGATGACCTCAATGGATAAGTTTGGAAGAACCTCCTCTTCCATGTGGATATATGATACAAATATATTCAATAATAATTTCAAACAAATTCACGGACAAGGATTATTAACCTAACGAGCGATGGAAGCTATGATATGGAAAATCGTAGATTGTGCAACGTGGAATCACCGAATGATAATGAAGATGTTGCAAATAAAGCATATGTTGATGAATTGACACACACACTGAATCTGAAAACAGAAAACAGTCTTAAAGATACCTACCTTCAATGTTAGGGTTGATAATTTGATCAAATATGTCAACAAGGATGTGGATGAACATAAATTAAAGAATGAGAAGGTTATTCTCCCCATGGTTGAATAATTTACAAAACATCTGACGGATATTCAGAATAAATATAATGGAATGGACATCTATATGAAATCAGAGTATAAAGCGATTAGTGATAGTGTGAAGGAAAATGAATTGGAAGAGATCAATAACAAATTTAACAGTGTGAACATGCGTCTAAATGACATAACTAGTAAAGTGAAGGCGTTAGAACGACGGATGACAACTGTGGAGCCTTCTAAGAAGAGACTCTCATCATCTACAACAACAAAGCAGGTCTCTGTGAAACGTATAACCCGAAATCCTGTGAATATTCCCAAAAAATCAATTCTATACTAGATTTCCACACTGATAAGATGAGTAGAGAACAAGTTGTGCATGAGCTTCATAAGCCGAGTAGGAAAAATTTGGAACGCCGCAGAACAATCATAAAGGGTTTGGATGATTTGTGGCAAATGGATCTGGTTGAAATGGGTAATTACGCTCGTGAGAATAGGGGATCCAAATACATTTTGGTTATGATCGATTGTTTCTCGAAATTTCTGTGGACTCGTCCGTTGAAAACGAAATCGGCCGAAGAGGTTCGGAAAGCTGTCAGTTCTATATTGCTAGAAGGACATCGTAAGAGTAGCAATCTGCAAAGCGATCAGGGAAAAGAATTCTTCAGTAAACACTTCAACGATCTAATGAAGAAATATGATATCAACCATTATAATACGTATAGTGTGAAAAAAGCAGCCATTGCTGAACGTGTCATTCGAACGTTGAAGGAAACGCTCTACAAACAATTTAGTCTTAGCGGGAAATACAAATGGTTCGATATACTTGAAGAAATCACAGAAAAATATAATAAACGTTAACATAGTACTATAAATATGGCTCCAATAAAAGTGACGAAACAGATTGAGAGCGAGATATTGAAGCGATCCTACTCGCACATTAAGTTAGCTCTGCCTCACAAATGCAACGTTGGAAATGTGGTGCGAATAAGTAAAGCTAAACATATATTTGAAAAAGGATATACGCCCAGTTGGTCGACGGAATTGTTTAAAATTATAAGAGTTCACATGACAGCTCCTGTTACATATATTTTGCAAGACATGTTGGGGAAAACGATAAGTGGAGGATTCTACGAGGAGGAATTACAGAAAACAAAACAACCCGATGTGTATTTGGTCGAAAAAATACTACGAAAGAGGAAGGGTCAACAGTATGTAAAGTGGTTGAGTCTAGATAATAATCACAACAGTTGTATTGATAATTCGGATCTCGTTCAATGAACCTACCATTGACGATTTGGAGATTTTAAGAAACAATTAAAAAGCTGGAATATTGTTGACTCGAGGGTATGGATATTATATCAGAACAAAATTCGATGACTATGTGAATTAAGAATAAATATTATAATATTTGAAAACATATATTGTTGAGATTATACTAAAGTCTTTTGTATTGAGAAAATTTTGAAATTATTAAAAATTACATTTTTGAGATCTTTGGTCTTTCTTCCTCCCCTCTTTAAATAACGGTGCAATTTCGAATTCTCATCAGTCTGTATTGAAGCATACGTAGGAGAAGGTGTTCTCAATACGCTTATAAACAAGCTCCCGTTTGAACTTCATATTCCCGGTTATCAATACTGTGGGCCCGGTACAAAATTAGAAGAACGGTTGAAAAGAGGAGATCCAGGTATCAATCCACTCGATAAAGCTTGCCGCCAACACGATATTTCATATTTGCGAAACGCTAGTTTGGAAGGACGTCACGAGGCGGATAAAATATTAGAGAACTCTGCTTGGCAACGTGTCAAATCTAAAGACACAAAATTTGAAGACAGGATTGCCGCTTTCGATGTGGATAAATTATGAAGGCAAAGAGGAAATTGGGGATGGGTATGAGAAAGAAGGTTGAGTTCGGTAGTGCAATTGTCGATGGGGTAAGAAAACTTATGAAGAATAAGTTTGACTCATCCAATCTGAAGAAAACATCCCAAACAGCTTTGAAAGTTGCACGAAAACAATTCAAAGAAGCAGATGGTAGTAAAAATGTTCGATTACCAAGAGTAATTCCTATTCCTAAGACTGGAGGATTTCTACCATTTTTAATACCTCTGTTTGCCGGCTTATCAGCTGCTGGAGCATTGGGGGGAGATAGTGCAGGCATCGCTAAGGCCGTTAACGACAGCAAAGTAGCTCGGAAAACCTTGGAGGAAACGGAAAGACATAATAAAACAATGGAAGCTATAGCTTTAGGGAAACAAGGATCTGGTCTATGTTTGAAAAAGTATCGTAAAGGTCTTGGCCTATATTTAAATAAACATCTAAAAAACTGTCAGTAAACCTACCCAGAAGACCTTTAACCGATCTCGATCTAAAACTAGCAAAAGCTCTGAAAATTCCCCATTTTAGAGGAGTATTTATGCGTGATGGTCTACCATCCAACGGACCATGGAAAAACGAGCGTGGAATAGTTAATTTAGATAGCTCAGATAATGAAGGTACTCACTGGGTTGGGTGTAAGAAAGTCGGTGATGCAGTCTTTTATTATGATAGTTTTGGCAATTTCCGCCCCCCTCACGAACTGGTGGATTATTTCAAAAAGTGTAAGATCTTATTCAATCACGACAATTTTCAGCAATATAACAATTATAATTTTGACCAGTTATGTTTGAAATTCCTCTCTAATTCTTCAGTTGTGGTCGACTAAAATTGTATTTATTAGTATATAAATAGATTGTTGATAAAGTTTTCATCAATCATGTTTCAGACGTTCACTATCACGGGTAAGAGCTCCCGCTTGTCTGTAGATTTTCACCCACCAATAGAACTAGATCGTTATTCATATCATTCTATTGCACTTGTTGGTTTACATACGTAAAACAGCATCCCGAACATTGAAGAAGGTTTCAATAAATTTTATTATAAAAATGAGAAGGGTGAGGAAAAAGTAGTAACTATGTCCTACGAGTTGACAGACATCGAGGATTCCATACAAAGTGCAGTTTGTGGGACAGGAGTAAAGCGAGAAGAACGTGACCGAAAATTATCAATAAAATCTAACAACAACACTCTACACACAGAACTAAAGAGTGATTTTGAAGTGAATTGTATTCCTCGAGATAGTATAAGCGAACTGTTGGGATCCAGCAAAAAGAAATTGACATCTCGTGAAGTACATGTATCTGACCGACCAATAAACATAATCAAAGTTCAAACTATTAGAGTGGAGTGTAACTTAACCGCAGGAGCGTATTATAACAATAAGTTAGCTCATACGATATATGAGTTTTCACCTCTTGTACCATCTGGTTTTTTCATTGATATAGAGCCTAAGAATCTCATTTATCTACCGATAATCAACAAGACGTCCTTCGATAACATCACACTGAATATTTTAGATCAGAATTGGAAACGTAAATTTTCGTGGAGAAGAAATCATTATACGGTTGGAGTTGAAAAACATCGCAAGAGATTATGGCTTTCAACAATAAATAATAATCCAATACTCACCAGCATTCATTATATGAAAAGAATTCATCTGAGAAGATTGTTACAGTCGACGCCACTGGAGGACATGGGTTTGGATTTTAGCAATAAAAAGAATCCCCATATTGGCCTTCAGTCATTATCTACAACGAGTTCAAAGAAGAAGGTTGCTGCTGCAGAAAATATGAATTTTTTGAAGTCCCTTGGTTACCATGTCCGAAAAACTTCAAATATTCAACAAACCAAACTTCAATGAAGACATCATTCGAGAAGAAATTCACACCTACTATCCACATACAACATATTTTGGCTACAGCGATGAAATTGAGATATTAATCAATCAACAAGATGTGTTGGTAGATTTAGCCTCGTCTGCTTTATTCATCGAGGCAGAATTCCAGCCCGAAGCGAGTGGTGATGGTGAATGTACCCTAACCAATAATTTTGGAGCGTTTCTATTGAATATATCAGTTATGAATTGAATGGAAGAGAGATAGACAAAGTACGCGATCCTGGTATTGTCAGCACCATCAGAGCTTATCTAACATATGCCGAACATGAATGTATACCTCTAGCTATTTCTGGATGGTCATATAAGGATGCAATGAGTTCAGTCTACAATAATGAAATCAATTCATGGATACCTTTGAATTTTCTACTAGGCCTATTCATTGACTATAACAAAGTTTTGAGTGGTAAGTATAAGCTGCGCTTGATAAGGTCTCGAACCGATAACGATTGTTATACCAATAGCACAGGTACGAAGAGGGCTAAAATGAATGTGAAGACGATAGCATTAAAAGTGCGACATGTGTTTCCAAATGACCAAGCTAAATTCCAAATGTTGGGAAATTTGAGTGCTGAGAAGCCTATTTTGATTCCATTCCGTAGTTGGGATATGCATGAAAATCCGTTGATGAAGGAGAACACTCGAGACATTTGAGCTGTTGAGATATCATGAATTTGGAACGCCCCAGATATGTGATTCTAGGTTTCCAAACTTATCGAAAAAATAATCCTGTTGAGCAAAGTACATATTTCGATAATATAAACTTGCTAAATGTAAAATTATACTCGAATTCAGAGTGTTATCCATATGAAGCAATGAAAATGAATTTCAACGACCAACAATACGTGGAAGCGTACCAGATGTACTATGATTTCCAGATATCATTTTCGAATCAAATGATGAGCGAACCGATGCTAGATTATATAATATTCAAGAACAAAGCAATTTTCGTGATTGATTGTTCGGAACAGAACGATGCTATAAAGTCATCAACAGTTGACGTTCAACTAGAGATGGAAAGTATCCTGAATTTTCCTAAGAACACCTGGGCTTATTGTATCATCATCAACGATCGTGTCATGGAGTATTCTCCGATTACCGGATTAGTTCGGAGTTTAGTGTGAAGAACCAAGTGATGAACTGCTTGAATCATTTGTATGTTTATTTTAGATTTAAATGTTATACTGCCAAAATGAATATGTATTATTCAAAACGAACGTTATTATTATTATTATTTTGGATATTTTATTTCTCTAACGGATGATGGTGATGTGAACATCCATTACTATCACTTTCTATAGAAAGTTCAGTAAAGGTCAACAAGCGATATGGATTATCATATTCAAACTAATTGTGTGAGACAAAATAAAAATCACATTCTTCCGACTTGGAATTATTATGAGCAAGGCTAAGCTCACCTTCACCTATAATCAAGGTGAAACAGGTGACACTAGGCTAGAAACACCTTTTACGTAACAAACCTGAGGTGCACCGAAGCTATATCTACTACATTAAAGACGATTGTTATCATGTCCTCCATAGCTCAGCGGTTAAGGAGCCGATTTTGCAATTTGTTTCTCGGGTTCGAATCTGGTGTAGGACAAAATAATAAGGGCTTTTTATTTTTACTAAATTTATTAAAGCAATATTTTGCAATTAAAAATTTAGGTGGCTATGAAACAAATAACTATTGTAGCAACAACATAGGTTGTCATTCAGTATTGTTAGGTGAAGTTTATCCAAGAACTGTCGTTAATTATTAAGTCATAATCTTGTGAAGACACTGTAATAATAAGTACCTAAATAATGCCTTCAATTTTTACTTGCGATGAATATGTTGACATGCTACTCATTTATGGAGAATGTGGAAAAAACAAAACTCATGCTCAATGTTTGTACAGAAATCGTTCTCCTCATAGAATAACTCCAAGCAAAAATACTTTTGCCTATGTCGAACGAAAGCTAAGAACTTTTCTTAGCTTTCGTTCTTTTTCAAGCGGTAAGAATCAAGTTCCTCGTCAAAAGACCGCTCAGACAGATGACAATGTGATAAATATTTTGGCTTATCTTTAGGTAAATCCACACACCTAAATACGCTTTCTTGAACAAGAATTACAAATAAGTAGAAGTTCAAAACAAAGAGTATTAAAAAATCACAAATACCATCCTTATAAAATACATTTAACACAAGGAGCAATTCCTGCAGATCCTGAAAGGAGATTAAATTTTACTGCTGAAGTATTAGTACAACGTAATGATGGCCCTTCTTTTTTAGAAAAAATATTATGGAGTGATGAAAGTAGATTTCATAACAATGGTATTGTTAATCGCCATAATTATCATTATTGGTCGCAGAGGAATCCAAAGTGGATGCGCGAAACCAATTTTCAAACAATATGGGGAATCAATTTTTGGTGCGGTTTATTTAACAGTCGGTTGATTGAACCCTATTTTTATGAAGGAACATTGACGGGGCAAAGATACTTAATTTTTCTCCAAAATAGTCTACCAGAATTACCAGCATCTGCTCACTTTTTTGGGCCAGTTAGAGAATATCTTGATAACACATTTCCTGAAAAATGATTGCAGCAGCACTTACAAGAAATCTTTTAACAAGGTTTGAACATTGTGTCAATGTACATGGTCATCAATTTAAACATTTTCTATAATTTTTTTGATTACTTGTACCTTTTAATTCCCTGTGTTACGTTTTTTAATGAAATAATTTATTTTTGGTAGCTACTATTTGAAACTATACAGATGTCCATTTAATTGCCCCTATTATCATTACTGCACAATACAATGATGACAAGTGTGGTATCGTTGAATTTGTTTTTGAATGATATATTCAAAATTGTAATATTATACCGGTTGTATAATTCAAAAAAATTATGTTGGGGTCACGTGACCCGAAACGACATGCAAAAAGGAAGTAATTTTATAATAAATATAAGCATCAGTTTCGACTGTTTATATCTGCCAAATTTCATATATGTCATATTAACAGTTTTCGAGAAATTGGACTGTCAAAACGTCGTGGGACACCCTGTTGGGAGAATCATAGATTATCAAACCATAGCCTACCTGCCCATCGATTGATGAACCATAGACCATAGTTGGGTGTACCATAGATCATCGATTGGTGAACCATATACTTCTACGACTGCGCATGCGCGATTGTAGATGACCTTGGAATGGACGGTTTTCGCTAAAATGAACCTTAGATTTCCTTATGGAGATTTACATGCAAAAAAGGTCGATTTTGAGCCAGAACTGTCATAGTACATCTACTTACTGTCAGGAAATGAAATTCGAGATTTAAATACTTTGATGAGCAACAATATAATTCCCAGATATTATGATTCTCCAACTAATCAGAAAAAATTGTGAAATTACATCTTTGTCGTTACTTAAGTTTAAATAATTGATTTTTCTACTTACAATGTTTGGTTTGGTATAATTCAATCTACAATCTAGTTTAGCTCAGCTTACAGTTCCTTTTCAGCTAAAATAAAGGCAATTATCAAGAACTACTTTTTTCCCGCCCTTTTCCTTTTGCCCGAATTTGTTATTCTGATTCATAATTTCAGGAGAGCAATGACGCATTTGCTAAGCGGAGGTGATGGTGGCGGTACGAGGTAAATAAAAAAAAAATATTTTGAATGTTGTGAACCATATTGTAACAATTTTCCAGGTTCCCATTTCCATAGAAAAATTATGTTTTGAATTATGGAGTTTTCAAAAGATAACTTTCGGTTTTTTGCGTTTCCTGAACAATTATCACTTTGGCAGTTACGTCATTGTTCTTCCAGAGCAGCGATATGATTTCGATTAATGAAATATGTATTTGCAGCCGACTTGTGGCTTGAAGTCCAATTAAAGCTACATAAAACGTTGGATCGGTAGTATGTGAAAAGTAATGTATGACCAATCATCATAATCATGTGCTTGGAACGGATTGAATCTAGCTAATTGAATAGCTAAGATATTATTTTATGATTCCACAAATCTGAATAACTATGATTATTCTATTAATTATCAATTCTATGTTTACATTTCATTCATATCACAACTAATCAAGTTTAAGGTAACTGAAGATAACACATATCTTTCGAGGTTGAATTAAATAGATGATAGAAAGTGGTAATTCGAAATATCTGAATTTGGTTGAGTTTGAATCAGATTATTACACAGTTTTGGAAGATTAGAATCAATTTTATCATTAACACAATTGATTCCTCTGATTTTATGGTGAAAGGAATTGGAAGGATTCAAAAATTCATCAGATTTATCTATTAGTACAGTCATTTTATGGATTTTTTTGAGATTTGGTACTTTTTTTTCCGGCTTAAGGTTTGAAAATACAGAAAGTTAGGAAATTTTCCGTAGATTACGAAAAAAATAGTGGCTGAAAACCTCCAATGAAGGAAAATGTCTTCATTTATATACAGGCTGAGTCAGTTTTTTGTAGCCAAACTGCAACAGGAGATAGAACAAGTGTTTTTAAGACGAAAAAATCGATAAATATATGTCGTAGAAGGCTTCGTTTTCGAGATACAGGGTGTTGAAATTGAAAAAAAAAATTGTTTTTTTGCGAATATCTCCGGAACCGCTCATCGTACAGAAACCAGCTTCTGTAAGCATTTTCTACTCATAGTAAGCAATGTTCTGTGTGATAAAATTTTTTTTTTTACTCATAATTGGTGAAGATTTTTAAGGGTTAGTGAGTGTTTTTCTCCCCAACTTCTACGCCACTGGGAAAAAACGGTTTCGAGACAACCATTAGAACCATCAATGTTTTCTACACAAAAAAGGTACTCCTGATCATAAGCTCTAAAGTTGACCGTTTTCGAGAAAAATCGACTTTTATGTTGAAAAACATGATCAATTCTTACTAATTAGACGAAATTTATTCAAACAAGTAGAACAAGTAACAAAATCAAAGGATTGACCATGTTTTTCAACATAAAAGTTGATTTTTCTCGGAAACGGTCATTTTTAGAGCTTACGACCAGGAGTACCTTTTTTGTGTAGAACGTTGGCGGTAGAAGTTGGGGAGAAAAACACCCACTACCCCTTCAAAATCTTCACCAATTACGAGTGAAAAACACAGAACATAGCTTACTGTGAGTAGAAAATGCTTACGAAAGCTGTTTTCTGTACGATAAACGGTTCCGGAGATATTCGCAAAAAACGAATTTTTTTTTTCAATTTCAACACCCTCTTGTATCTCGAAAACGAAGCCTTCTACGACATATGTTTATGGAACTTTTCTTCTTTAAAACACTTGTTTTATCTCCTGTTGCAGTTTGGCTACAAAAAACTGACTCACCCTGTATATACACGATTTTCCGTGTTTTTCCGGGAAAGAACACTTATATCTTCGAAAATAAGCATTTTAGAAGGAAAAGTTGTTCAGCATTAAATCTTACATAGGAATTGACTATTCTGAATTCAATTTTCATCGAATTTCACAAGCTTTGGATGGGAAAACAAAATATTTTTGGATAAGAACTATATATGAGAAAAAATTGCATTTGGCTGGTAAATATGGTATGATAATTTTCCAACATTTACCCTAATTTTCCGGGTTAGGAAAATTTTTAATTTTTTTTTTCAATCTAAGTGTATGATATGTCGATTTTTAGGTTTTATAGAGCTCTGATAACGATTTTTCAGTTCATTTTGTCGTCAATGAAAACGTACATTCTCCCGCGCGTTTCAAATTCTCGATCGAGCACCACTGCGTTAAATCTTTCGATGTGCCGGACAATTCATGCAGCACCACTGCAATGAATTTGTGCGCAAGCGTTCACTCATATGATGCCCAAAATAACGCCACAATCATGTGCTCTGTTATTGTATATGTTAAACGATATCATAAAATATTTACAGCTGAGCTGTTGTGTATTCCGTGTAAACAATTATTTTATTGATACATTTGATTAAAAAATCGTTTAAGTGAAAAACAATTTGATTCTAAGAACATCGTTTTTGATATTAAATTGTTTAAATTAAAGTTTCTGGATATATGTTTTCAATGATTTTTCACGATGAAACAGAGTAAAAAAACATTTTCAGAACCCTAAAAAATATAAGAATTGATCTGTCACACGCCATAATAAAAAAGAACAAAAAAAGTTTTCCATTTTCCGAATGTACGTTTTCAATGACTTTTCACGACGAAATGAACTGAAAAATCGTTATCAGAGCTCTATAGACCTAAAAATAGATATATCATACACTAAGATTGGGAGAAATTTTTTTTTCCCAAACTGGAAAATTAGGGCAAATATTGGAAAATTCTTAATTATAATTATTTACAGTAACGATATATACCCCAATATAATATTATCATATCATATTTACCAGCCAAATACAATTTTTTCTCATATATAGTTCTTATTCGAAAATATTTTGTTTTCCTATCCAATGCTTGGAAAATTTGATGAAAATTGAATTCAGAATAGTCAATTCCTATGTAGAATTTAATGCTGAACAACTTTTGTTCGAAACTTTTCCTTCTAAAATGCTTATTTTTGAAGATATAATTGTTCTTTCCCGGAAAAACAAGGAAAATCGTATATATATAAATTAAGACATTTTCCTTCATTGGAGGTTTTCAGCCACTATTTTTTTCGTAATCTACGGAAAATTTACTAACTTTCTGTATTTTCAAACCTTACGTCAAAAAAAAAAAGTACGACCAATCCATAAAATGACTGTACTATATTGTGATGGTAGCGAAACAGTCTTGAACATCGTTTGAAGAAGGTTACACTATAATCAATCGATTTATTCCGTTCCTTCTAGGAATTTCATGTCAATCTGCGCTGTGATGCTTGTTATTGGAGAACCCATTGCACAACCTATTTATCTAGTTGTTTATAGCAGTCATTTTTATATTGTGAAAAATTTGCTGTTAGAGTATATTCTATAGCTTTTGAGAATTCATTCATAGGTAAATTTGTGTATAGTTTTATTTCTTCCAATTTATGTCGAAATATTTTTGTACCTCCTTTGGAGCGATATTTGCATATAAAGATAATATGACATCTCGTGGAACTAAGATATAGTATTTTGGTATTGTAGTTTTGTCAATGAATTCTTTGAAAACACAGAAAATCTTCTATGTAAAAAGTCATTTTTGTGAGCTATATTATTTGATATGTTGGATGTATATGTATTTAGCTATTTCATAAAATGGAGATTGAATGCCACATAGCCCAGGCTGTATTGATGATATATGAGGCTTATGAATTTTGGTTGAACTATATATATTTGGAGGTTGTACATTACGTATGGTTAATTGTTTATGGATGTTATTTGAATTATATTCCTTCTCGAATCATCTTTTTACTCAATTATTAACTCTATCTGCTTTTAAGAAAGTAATCAGTAGGCATTCGGACACTTGGGCGAGACTCTGCTGAGGCTTAGCCTCCGACCACTTCCGGTGAGCAGGCGGCTACAGAGTATTCGCGCATGCGTTGTGGGCATCCCTGTTGGGTAGACGGTTAAGGTATCTAACCTATGGCCCCAGTGTGGTAGGGTGAGCGAGGGGTAATTAGTCTAAGGGTATAGTCTAAGGGGTAGAGCACCTGTAAGACTAGTGGTATATAAACATACACGAGAGCAAAGAGGTTTCTACATTCTTTTAAAATAATCCAACTTAGCGCTATTGCGATTAAACGGATGAACATATCACTGTTTGAAACACATCGCTAACAAGATTACATCGCTCCGACGCGCGCTAGAATATTTATATGATAATGTTAATATTGACCAGGCTCGGACCGGCCCCCAGACATCTGTTTCTCCACACTTCAAAAATTCCACGATTGTAGATATATATGCTAGGCATTATGTCGATAGAACAACAAGTTATTAATCATTCTATGCTTCCTCGGAAACCAGGCGAACGAATATCTAGAGCACAAAGCAACCTATACACTCATGTGATCGAGGTTAGCAATCAGCAAGCGTGACGAAAGCGTGACGAAAACGACTCGAAAAACGATATGAAAAACGATTAAAACGACTCGAAAAACGATTAAAACGACATGAAAAACGATTGAAACGACATGAAAAACGATTAAAACGACATGAAACACGATTAAAACGACATGAAAAACGATTAATACGACATGAAAAACGATTAAAACGACATGAAAAACGATTAAAACGACATGAAAAACGATTAAAACGACATGAAAAACGATTAAAACGACATGAAAAACGATTGAAACGACATGAAAAACGATTAAAACGACAAGAAAAACGATTAAAACGACATGAAAAACGATTAATACGACATGAAAAACGATTAAAACGACATGAAAAACGATTAAAACGACATGAAAAACGATTAAAACGACATGAAAAACGTTTGAAACGACATGAAAAACGATTAAAACGACACGAAAAACGATTAAAACGACATGAAAAACGATTAAAACGACTCGAAAAACGATATGAAAAACCATTAAAACGACTCGAAAAACGATTAAAACGACATGAAAAACGATTAAAACGACATGAAAAACGATTAAAACGACATGAAAAACGATTAAAACGACATGAAAAACGATTAATACGACATGAAAACGATTAAAACGACATGAAAAACGATTGAAACGACATGAAAAACGATTAAAACGACATGAAAAACGATTGAAACGACATGAAAAACGATTAAAACGACATGAAAAACTATTAAAACGACATGAAAAACGATTAAAACGAGATGAAAAACGATTAAAACGACATGAAAAACGATTAAAACGGCATGAAAAACGATTAAAACGACTCGAAAGCGTGACCAAAACGACTCGAAAGCGTGTGGGTCGTACAAGGCGTGGCAGCCCAACGAAATTCCATGAGTTAGTGTTTGTAACATATAGTTAGAACTCACATAATATTATATCATGGGATATAACCTGAATAGATAGATCACCTTATTGCAACTACCATGATTTACAAAATTTTAGACTTATAACTAAGCTAGATTATAAAATACATAGCTACTGCTGAAGCATATTTAACATTTAGTTATTGAAATAATAATTATTGTAAGTATGATTTCACATTATTAGAATCTAATGGGATAGTCTGAACCAGCCATCAGTTAGAAAATACACATAGAAAATATACAATTTTCCAGAATACTCTCTCTCTCTCTCTCACATAGGTGAGTTACTTGTTTGTGAGACACCATTGAATATAATCACATTTAACATCTAGTTGTAAGCAGCTTGCAATAGGCCTAGCTCATTCGAGTGATAACGAGTCTGTAATGTTTGCATTTTACGAAGAACCTAGAGACTTTTCCAATATTACTTTGAGTAACGACGATATTTATGGTGTACAGAGTCTATATGGAAAACCAACAACAACCAATAGGCCTGTTTTCTCAAAAATCACCACTACCCCCACCATCACCAAACCTGCTACCTCTCCAGAAATATGTAATATGAAGAGACTGCACACCTTCCTGGTGGTGGTGTACCAGCGCTTGTATATTTTCTATGGAAAGTGGGTTTGGGTGATGGAATTAGAAACGAAAATTATGTAGCAACCAATGTTAATTACCGATTGGCTACCGTTTTTACCGGCCAAGAAAATATCTGCAATTTATCAAAGACCCTCAGGAGAGATTGTATTCTTCATAGATAGAATGGTATATATGATGGAATTTCCTAGCTTACAGTTGAATAAAGGCTGGCCAAAATCCTATTCAAATGCATTGAGGGTACCTAATGTTCATATACATGGTGTGGTGAGCTCATATACAGGGCGTACATATATTTCTTACAACAATTATTATTTCGCCGAAATCAACGAGTGTGACTTCACAACGGTCTGATAACAAAACTTTTTTTATACTGCCCCTACACCCATCTCGGCCGCATTTCGCTACATCGACGGAATACTATATTTTTTCCAGAAAGATATGGTTTATCAATACAACGAGTTTCTTCATACCCTGGTAAAAGTGGAAAAATTCAATCCAAACATTTTCGGAATACAATGTCCAAATGTGAGCTTGCTCGACCAGTTGAAAGAATTGTTGCGTGAGATTCTATCAAGACGCGAATCTTCGCACCAACAATATCACTTATCCATTCTTCGCAAAATTGTAAACTCACCTTTGGACTGCTGGAATGGTATGACTTCATCGAAATGCAATCAGAGATTTCTTCTCAAGTTTACAAACAGATTTCGATCCTGCCCCCATAGCATCCGATGAATATTGCCAAATAGTTCAACTTGTGTGGGACAATAATGAAAAACTACTTCAAGTTACGAAGCATGGTATCCATTTTTGGCTGAGTGAGGAAGATGTTCGACAAATTATTAATATCAACGATGGAGTGTTATCACATCGAGTGTCTTCTCTCGAACAATTTGATTTTTCTTCATACTATCACAATGTTATTGATGTGATTAAAAGCATGAAGAATCATGCCAAAGCATTAGAACCCTTATATAGTTTTATTAATATTTCATCGCCAAAATGTTTATTGACCAATACACTTGAAGAAATGTTATTTTACTATAAAAATAAGGTTTTGTATGATTCAGAACAATAAAATATGATCAACAGTTTTTGTTTTTTGAAACATTGTTGTGCTGTCGTATTCATGTAAGCGTATCTAGTGTACATATAAAATAATTAAAAATAAATTTTATATTTTATTTACTTGAAACGTTTTTCATTATCACCTACCTGCAATAATTATATAATGAATCTTATAGTTAACTATAATTTATATTACCAAATGAAATTCTTTCTCTAAAACATTCTGATACACCCCTGTTTAACAAATGTACAACGACCTGATGTGAGGAATGTGTCGGTCAACAATTATCACAGATACATCAATGTTCCATCATGTGCGGTAGACAAATATAAATAATTTACACACCATTGCTGACTCATAATTTCTGATAAGCATAATACCATGACTCAAGTAATTCCTTTGATTTTATTCATAGATTGATTTAAATAATGATTGACAATCGTGGATTACGATAAAAATCAATCGTTTCGATACTCCATTTCATATTTGAAATTACGAATTGAGCAAAATGTACAGTTTGAAATATTGTAAATTTTGAGATCAGTAGGCTCTCGAAATATCGACAAAATTGCAAAGTCTGCATCTCGAACTGATTCAGATATAGGTTTGACAATCGCGTATAACAATAAAAATCAATCGTATCGAATTATTCTCAGCCGAATCATCGATACATGAAATCGAACAATATCCACCATTTCATGATGAGTCGATGAACTTTGACCACATATCCAACTATAATAAAAACGACCTGCGCGAGGTTAAATGTATATTTGTAGGGGGAAACTAAATCGAAAAACAAACAAAGGATTGATAATAATAATATTTATTTCAGAATAGAATGCAAACATACTTTCAGGCTGCTGGAATAATATGATTTCATCGATATCCTCAAGTAAAAATTTGGTGAATTTTCCACGAGTTTAGAGAGTGATTTTGATTCTACGCCTGTGGCATCTTCATTCGTAGATTGATTTGAATAATCATTAACGATCGTGGAAAACGATGAATAATCAATTTTTTCGATAATAATTCATTTCATATTTTATAAAAGTATGTTGAGCGAAATGGATAGTGTGAACCGAGATATTCAGAATTTTAATCAATTTCCTCTTCGCAAAATTCTAGTTCATTTTGGGGAAATTCTAACCACTACAAACATTTCAGTCTAAAATAACAATGAATAAGGGAGTTGTATTCAGGGTTGGATGTGGAAATAAAAACTGATTGTATTAACACAAAACGTCCTTATAGTACCAATTTCATTTAAAAAAATGCCAACGTCGCCGAAACGAACAGAAACACGAAATCGAAATTGTAACACAATGTGTTGATACAATTAGTTTCAAGTAACCCAATTTTAGACATAATAAGTCTTCTGATGATGGTCGTGAGACCGAAACGTACGTAAAGACGAGAAAATATAAAAGCATAAGTATTAATGTGACCTATTTCCCGAGAATTTATATATACTTATTTTTATAGAATTTGTTTCTTATATAAATACTTGGAATATAAACTTGTTCAGTGCAACATGCAAATACTGTCTAAATAATTGAAAACCACTCCACAAAACCCGTATATATCATTGTAGATCTACTACATAACCTATTGTATGATTATATTGATTTCGAGTTAAAAACTAAAATTGTTCTCAAATGCATATTGGGAATGTGCATTTCTTATGTTTTGGTTGATAGTAACAATCCCATGTACGATGATCGTAGAAGTAATATATTCGTATCCTGCGAATACGAAGATACAAATATAGTAGATATAATTTTCTGTCTTAGACATGCATGACATCTTATCAAAACTCGATAGATACAATAATTGAAGAAATGATATCATAGTTTTCATAAGCATGAAAAAATTGAAATGATTTTATTAATTAATAACAATTATTCAACGATAAATATGCAAATTACCACGAATAACCGATTTTTCGGTTTTTTCAATTTTCTCGCCATTTTCCCATTGCAGTATACCATTTTTTTTTCATCACTTATCGAAAGTAGACGTAACAGTGAGTAAGTGAGCCAAAACAGAACTCTGTAGGATGCGTAGTTTCAAGAGGAACCGCACTTAAAAATTTGTTGTTTTTTTTTTTCGTTAAATCAAATTTAACAACAACCTCCATATATTTCCCTCCGAAAACACTACTGCCTTTTTTGCAATAAATAGAGGTATCTTTTGCCAAAGTTTGAGCTCCATAAAGTTTTATTTGTCAAAGAAAAAATTAAAAACCGAAAAATTGGTTTTTCGCATTTTTGTCGAATAATTTTGAGGTTAGGGTAAAAATGGTGGAAAAAAAAAGTTGTAGATGTTTTTGTTCCCTGCAGCTTTTATATCTAACTTTTTTTGATAGAATGCACTGTTTAGCCAGAAATCACGAAAAACTGTTTTCAACCCCTAAAAACACACCCTATTCCGCCCCGGATAGCAGCTGTCGGTTCGATTTATTTTTCCTTCTTTTTACAATATCTTGTTCTACAATATCCCGCTGTCAGATTGCTGTAACGATTTTTTTTTTTTTTTTTGTTCAAATACTATTTGTACTGGCCTAATGGTGTTACCCTGTTTTCGAAGACCCTTCCAAATAACGGATGGATCCTCCCAAAGAACGTTTGGACCCTTTCAAAAAACATTTGGACCCTCCCAAGAAAAAACGTTTGTACCCTCTCTAATAGTAGTTTGTTCTTCCTCGTATTCATTTCCTTTAGCTGACATGGCTACAATTGGAGTGGTTTATCGCAATAAAATCTCACTCAGGATTTCTTTCAACTGATCAAACAAGCTTATATTTGAACATTGTATTCCGAAAATGTTTAGATTAAATTTTTTCCACCTTCACTAAGGTATGGAGGAATTCGCTATAATGATAAGCCATATCCTTCTGGAGAAAATATGATAGTCCATTGATGTACCGAATTATTCTGAGTTTTATACGCTAGTTCAATACCTAAGTTACACAGGAAGGTTGAAATATTAATTTTTTTTTTGTTCACACAGAGCGTTTCTAGGGAAGCTGAAAGGGAGTTCAATTGAAAGAATGATTCATGCATATCATATTCAGTGAAATGAGCTGAGTATATAATGGAAACTTTTAGATTTGAAACAAAATAACAATCTTATCAAAACTTCTCACGACTAAATATTCCGTTCATTTTGAAAGGAAATACGTTACTTTGATTACAAATGTAATATCTGAATCATCGATATTTCAAACATATTTGAAACTATTCATTCGATTTTTATATAACATGTGAACATGTGGATCTTTATCAAAGTTTCTACAATATGTCTCTATTTGAGAAATTGTAAACGTTATAGATGACAACAAAAACATTCAATTCGAATCACTTGACATTTCATATTTAAAAAAGTATATTTTAAGCGGAATGGATAGTTTGAATCGAGAAATTGTAAGCTTCATAACCTCCTTAATTGTTTACTAGGGCATTTCGATCGAAGCAACATATCAAAATCTTGAAGTGTACATTTCGAACTAGATTGAATTTGATACTGGTAGACAATCGTATGATAAAAACCCGTTATTTCGAGAAAATTCGTCGTTCCATACGCTACTTCAATATTTTCAAGTTTATTTACTCTCATTTTCGATTTCGCGGGAACCTTCACACCCACAATCTCTCTAAATCATCCTTCGCAAAATTGCAAACGAACCTTTGGACTGCTGGAATGGTATGACTCCATCGCAATTCTTCGAACTAAAATCAGAGATTTCTTCTCAAGTTTACAAACAGATTTCGATCCTGCCCCCATAGCATCCTCATTCCTAGATTGATTTAAATAATGATTGATAATCGTGGATAACGATGAAAATCAATCGCTTCGATAAATCATTTCAAATTTAAAAAGTATATTTTAAGCGGGATGGATAGTTTTAAGTATTGTACATTTTGCGATCAGTACGCTTTCGAAATATTGAAAAACATTGCAAAGTCTGCATCTCGAACTGATTCAGATATAGGTTGACAATCGTGTATAACAATAAAAATCAATCGTTTTGAATTATTCTGAGGACAAAGCGTTTCTAACGATAATAAAAGTAAGTTCAGTCTGACAACTATATTACATGTTTTATTATTTTGAAAGACTGATTCATGCATATCATATTTCGTAAAATAAGTTGAATATATAATGAAAACTTCCACATTTCAAAACAAAGTTACAAGCTTCTCAGACTAAATATTTTATTTATTTTGAAACGAAGGACGCTACTTTGATGTTCTCAATCAAATTCATCTTATTAGCTAAATTCAAATCATCTATTTCAAATAAGAATCGCAGTGATAGAATCAGATGGGAGGATGGACAGTCTGCTTTTAAATATAGAATAAGAACAGGATTGATTATCAATATTTCGCATTTAGACCCAATCAATTTTTTATATGATGCTTTTCATCTTTTCAATACTAGAATCTCCAAAATCCTTCATGAATATAATTTTATTAAAGTTAATTCAACATTTTGTGGCGAGTACAAATGATTCACTCATTGTTATTTGTTTACCTAATGAATCCTCTCATTATATACACTCACACCTGTTTGCGTTCTCATAATCAGTATGAACTGAATGTGATGACGCAGGTGCACTGACATTGATATTCAGCTATGATAGTTCATCGGTTCATTAATAGATCATATTTTGAATTGAGATGAGACTTCTGACGCAAAAACATTAACGAAATACTTCAAATATATATCGTCCTGTGACGTTAACTAATCTGAGGTTGACATTCAGCTGTGATACTTCATCGGCTTATTAATAGAGGGCTATATAGCTACAATAAACATTTTCAGATATGAAATGAAGCGGTGTTCGGATCCCTCTCAATCTTTCTCACCAAAGAATACAATTTTTTTTTTCATTTGATGTACACGTCGTAGACGTTATGATCGATTCACAACAGCGTGACAGGCGCCACGTTGAAGACCCACGCGACAGACACCTCGTCAATGTAACACGTGACAGACGCCATGACACCTCGTTTAAGACCTGAGTGACGACAGACACCTCGTTTAAGGAACACATGATAGCCACCTCGGACGTGACAGACGCCATGGCAACTCGTTCTGCGTGACAGACACCTCGTTTAAGAAACACATGATAGCCATCTCGGACGTGACAGACGCCATGACACCCCGTCCTGCGTGACAGACACCTCGTTCAAGGAGCACGTGATAGCCACCTCGGTGAAGTAACACGCCATGACACCTCGTTGACCGCCGGAGGATCACGTGACAGACGCCATGACACCGAAGGATAACGTGATAGCTGACATGACACCTTGTTTGAAACCACGGACCTCTCTTATAAACAACCTGTATATATAAAACATAACGCACTCTTCATAAACATCCTGTATATACATTCAAACAATAATTACAAACACCGAATGTCAATCGTCAGCACAAACCGAGTAACTCACAATCACTGATAACGCTATCTAGCCGATAACGTTATCTACCTGATAACAATAATTACACACACTGGATGCCCATCGCCAGACCGGGTGACTCACAATCACTGATAACGCTATCTAGCCGATAACGTTATCTACCCGATAACAATAATCACACACACATCGCCAGCACAGACCGGAAGTGTGACGTCGCTTCCGGTCTGTGCTCCGATGTTCGTAATTATCAGGTCTCCACTTCCGGTCTGTGCTGGCGATGTGTGTGTGATTATTGTTATCGGGTAGATAACGTTATCGGCTAGATAGCGTTATCCGTGATTGTGAGTCACCCGGTCTGGGGATGGGCATCCAGTGTGTGTAATTATTGTTATCAGGTAGATAACGTTATCGGCTAGATAGCGTTATCAGTGATTGTGAGTTACTCGGTTTTTGCTGACGATTGACATTCGGTGTTTGTAATTATTGTTTGAATGTATATACAGGATGTTTATGAAGAGTGTGTTATGTTGTATATATACAGGTTGTTTATAAGAGAGGTCCGTGGTTCCAAACAAGGTGTCATGTCAGCTACCACGTTATCCTTCGGTGTCATGGCGTCTGTCACGTGATCCTCCGGCAGTCAACGAGGTGTCATGGCGTGTTACATCACCGAGGTGGCTATCACGTGCTCCTTGAACGCGGTGTCTGTCACGCAGGACGGGGTGTCATGGCGTCTGTCACGTCCGAGATGGCTATCATGTGTTTCTTAATTGAGGTGTCTGTCACGCAGAACGAGGTGCCATGGCGTCTGTCACGTCCGAGGTGGCTATCATGTGTTCCTTAAACGAGGTGTCTGTCGTCACTCAGGTCTTAAACGAGGTGTCATGGCGTCTGTCACGTGTTACATTGACGAGGTGTCTGTCACGTGGGTCTTCAACGTGGCGCCTGTCACGCTGTTGTGAATCGATCATAACATCTACGACGTGTACATCAAATGAAAAAAAAATTGTATTCTTTGGTGAGAAAGATTGAGAGGGATCCGAACCCCGCTTCATTTTATATCTGAAAATGTTTATTGTAGCTATATAGCCCTCTAGTAATAAGCCGATGAAGTATCACAGCTGAATGTCAACCTCAGATTAGTTAACGTCACAGGACGATATATATTTGAAGTATTTTGTTAATGTTTTTGCGTCAGAAGTCTCATCTCAATTCAAAATATGATCTATTAATGAACCGATGAACT
Organism: Endomychus coccineus; assembly: GCA_958510875.1. Taxonomy (NCBI): domain Eukaryota; kingdom Metazoa; phylum Arthropoda; class Insecta; order Coleoptera; family Endomychidae; genus Endomychus; species Endomychus coccineus. Next base: position 95,591,506 of record OY294069.1, on the reverse strand, counting down.
ATCATAGCTGAATATCAATGTCAGTGCACCTGCGTCATCACATTCAGTTCATACTGATTATGAGAACGCAAACAGGTGTGAGTGTATACAATGAGAGGATTCATTAGGTAAACAAATAACAATGAGTGAATCATTTGTACTCGCCACAAAATGTTGAATTAACTTTAATAAAATTATGTTCATGAAGGATTTTGGAGATTCTAGTATTGAAAAGATGAAAAGCATCATATAAAAAATTGATTGGGTCTAAATGCGAAATATTGATAATCAATCCTGTTCTTATTCTATATTTAAAAGCAGACTGTCCATCCTCCCATCTGATTCTATCACTGCGATTCTTATTTGAAATAGATGATTTGAATTTAGCTAATAAGATGAATTTGATTGAGAACATCAAAGTAGCGTCCTTCGTTTCAAAATAAATAAAATATTTAGTCTGAGAAGCTTGTAACTTTGTTTTGAAATGTGGAAGTTTTCATTATATATTCAACTTATTTTACGAAATATGATATGCATGAATCAGTCTTTCAAAATAATAAAACATGTAATATATTTGTCAGACTGAACTTACTTTTATTATCGTTAGAAACGCTTTGTCCTCAGAATAATTCAAAACGATTGATTTTTATTGTTATACACGATTGTCAACCTATATCTGAATCAGTTCGAGATGCCAGACTTTGCAATTTTTTTCAATATTTCGAAATCGTACTGATCGCAAAATTTACAATACTTAAAACTATCCATCCCGCTTAAAATATACTTTTTAAATTTGAAATGAATTATCGAAGCGATTGATTTTCATCGTTATCCACGATTATCAATCATTATTTAAATCAATCTAGGAATGAAGATGCTATGGGGGCAGGATCGAAATCTGTTTGTAAACTTGAGAAGAAATCTCTGATTTTAGTTCGAAGAATTGCGATGAAGTCATACCATTCCAGCAGTCCAAAGGTTCGTTTGCAATTTTGCGAAGGATGATTTAGAGAGATTGTGGGTGTGAAGGTTCCCGTGAAATCGAAAATGAGAGTAAATAAACTTGAAAATATTGAAGTAGCGTATGGAACGACGAATTTTCTCGAAATAACGGATTTTTATAATACGATTGTCTACCAGTATAAAATTCAATCTAGTTCGAAATGTACACTTCAAGATTTTGATATGTTGATTCGATCCAAATGCCCTAGTAAACAATTAAGGAGGTTATGAAGCTTACAATTTCTCGATTCAAACTATCCATTTCGCTTAAAATATACTTTTTTAAATATGAAATGTCAAGTGATTCGAATTGAATGTTTTTGTTGTCATCTATAACGTTTACAATTTCTCAAATAGAGACATATTGTAGAAACTTTGATAAAGATCCACATGTTCACATGTTATATAAAAATCGAATGAATAGTTTCAAATATGTTTGAAATATCGATGATTCAGATATTACATTTGTAATCAAAGTAACGTATTTCCTTTCAAAATGAACGGAATATTTAGTCGTGAGAAGTTTTGATAAGATTGTTATTTTGTTTCAAATCTAAAAGTTTCCATTATATACTCAGCTCATTTCACTGAATATGATATGCATGAATCATTCTTTCAATTGAACTCCCTTTTAGCATCCCTAGAAACGCTCTTTGTGAACAAAAAAAAAAATTAATATTTCAACCTTCCTGTGTAACTTAGGTATTGAACTAGCGTATAAAACTCAGAATAATTCGGTACATCAATGGACTATCATATTTTCTCCAGAAAGATATGGCTTATCACTATAGCGAATTCCTCCATACCTTAGTGAAGGTGAAAAAAATTTAATCTAGACATTTTCGGAATACAATGTTCAAATATAAGCTTGTTTGATCAGTTGAAAGAAATCCTGAGTGAGATTTTATTGCGATAAACCACTCCAATTGTAGCCCTGTCAGCTAAAGGAAATGAATACGAGGAAGAACAAACTACTATTAGAGAGGGTACAAACGTTTTTTCTTGGGAGGGTCCAAATGTTTTTTGAGAGGGTCCAAACGTTCTTTGGGAGGATCCATCCGTTATTTGGAAGGGTCTTCGAAAACAGGGTAACACCATTAGGCCAGTACGAATAGTATTTGAACAACAAAAAAAAAAAAAATCGTTACAGCAATCTGACAGCGGGATATTGTAGAACAAGATATTGTAAAAAGAAGGAAAAATAAATCGAACCGACAGCTGCTATCCGGGACGGAATAGGGTGTGTTTTTAGGGGTTGAAACAGTTTTTCGTGATTTCTGGCTAAACAGTGCATTCTATCAAAAAAAGTTAGATATAAAAGCTGCAGGGAACAAAATCATCTACAACTTTTTTTTTCCACCATTTTTACCCTAACCTCAACATTATTCGACAAAAATGCGAAAAACCAATTTTTCGGATTTTAATTTTTTCTTTGACATATAAAACTTTATGGAGCTCAAACTTTGGCAAAAGATACCTCTATTTATTGCAAAAAAGGCAGTAGTGTTTTCGGAGGGAAATATATGGAGGTTGTTGTTAAATTTGATTTAACGAAAAAAAAAAAAACAGCAAATTTTTAAGTGCGGTTCCTCTTGAAACTACGCATCCTACAGAGTTCTGTTTTGCCTCACTTACTCACTGTTACGTCTACTTTCGATAAGTGATGAAAAAAAAAAGGTATACTGCAATGGGAAAAATGGCGAGAAAATTGAAAAAACCGAAAAATCGGTTTTTCGTGGTAATTTGCATATTTATCGTTGAATAATTGTTATTAATTAATAAAATCATTTCAATTTTTTCCTGCTTATGAAAACTATGATATCATTTCTTCAATTATTGTATCTATCGAGTTTTGATAAGATGTCATGCATGTCTAAGACAGAAAATTATATCTACTATATTTGTATCTTCGTATTCGCAGGATACGAATATATTACTTCTACGATCATCGTACATGGGATTGTTACTATCAAACAAAACATAAGAAATGCACATTCCCAATATGCATTTGAGAACAATTTTAGTTTTTAACTCGAAATCAATTAGTTTACTAAACAAAATATAATCATACAATAGGTTATGTAGTAGATCTACAATGATATATACGGATTTTGTGGAGTGGTTTTCAATTATTTAGACAGTATTTGCATGTTGCACTGAACAAGTTTATATTCCAAGTATTTATATAAGAAACAAATTCTATAAAAATAAGTATATATAAATTCTCGGGAAATAGGTCACATTAATACTTATGCTTTTATATTTTCTCGTCTTTACGTACGTTTCGGTCTCACGACCATCATCAGAAGACTTATTATGTCTGAAATTGGGTTACTTGAAACTAATTGTATCAACACATTGTGTTACAATTTCGATTTCGTGTTTCTGTTCGTTTCGGCTACGTTGGCATTTTTTTAAATGAAATTGGTACTATAAGGACGTTTTGTGTTAATACAATCAGTTTTTATTTCCACATCCAACCCTGAATACAACTCCCTTATTCATTGTTATTTTAGACTGAAATGTTTGTAGTGGTTAGAATTTCTCCAAAATGAACTAGAATTTTGGGAAGAGGAAATTGATTAAAATTCTGAATATCTCGGTTCACACTATCCATTTCGCTCAACATACTTTTATAAAATATGAAATGAATTATTATCGAAACAATTGATTATTCATCGTTTTCCACGATCGTTAATGATTATTCAAATCAATCTACGAATGAAGATGCCACAGGCGTAGAATCAAAATCACTCTCTAAACTCGTGGAAAATTCACCAAATTTTTACTTGAGGATATCGATGAAATCATATTATTCCAGCAGCCTGAAAGTATGTTTGCATTCTATTCTGAAATAAATATTATTATTATCAATCTTTTGTTTGTTTTTCGATTTAGTTTTCACCTACAAATATACATTTAACCTCGCGCAGGTCGTTTTTATTATAGTTGGATGTGTGGTCAAAGGCCATCGACTCATCATGAAATGGTGGATATTGTTCGATTTCATGTATCGATGATTCGGCTGAGAATAATTCGATACGATTGATTTTTATTGTTATACGCGATTGTCAACCTATATCTGAATCAGTTCAAGATGCAGACTTTGCAATTTTGTCGATATTTCGAGAGCCTACTGATCTCAAAATTTACAATATTTCAAACTGTACATTTTGCTCAATTTGTAATTTCAAATATGAAATGGAGTATCGAAACGATTGATTTTTATCGTAATCCACGATTGTCAATCATTATTTAAATCAATCTATGAATAAAATCAAAGGAATTACTTGAGTCATGGTATTATGCTTATCAGAAATTATGAGTCAGCAATGGTGTGTTACTAAACAAAATATAATCATACAATAGGTTATGTAGTAGATCTACAATGATATATACGGGTTTTGTGGAGTGGTTTTCAATTATTTAGACAGTATTTGCATGTTGCACTGAACAAGTTTATATTCCAAGTATTTATATAAGAAACAAATTCTATAAAAATAAGTATATATAAATTCTCGGGAAATAGGTCACATTAATACTTATGCTTTTATATTTTCTCGTCTTTACGTACGTTTCGGTCTCACGACCATCATCAGAAGACTTATTATGTCTGAAATTGGGTTACTTGAAACTAATTGTATCAACACATTGTGTTACAATTTCGATTTCGTGTTTCTGTTCGTTTCGGCTACGTTGGCATTTTTTTAAATGAAATTGGTACTATAAGGACGTTTTGTGTTAATACAATCAGTTTTTATTTCCACATCCAACCCTGAATACAACTCCCTTATTCATTGTTATTTTAGACTGAAATGTTTGTAGTGGTTAGAATTTCTCCAAAATGAACTAGAATTTTGGGAAGAGGAAATTGATTAAAATTCTGAATATCTCGGTTCACACTATCCATTTCGCTCAACATACTTTTATAAAATATGAAATGAATTATTATCGAAACAATTGATTATTCATCGTTTTCCACGATCGTTAATGATTATTCAAATCAATCTACGAATGAAGATGCCACAGGCGTAGAATCAAAATCACTCTCTAAACTCGTGGAAAATTCACCAAATTTTTACTTGAGGATATCGATGAAATCATATTATTCCAGCAGCCTGAAAGTATGTTTGCATTCTATTCTGAAATAAATATTATTATTATCAATCTTTTGTTTGTTTTTCGATTTAGTTTTCACCTACAAATATACATTTAACCTCGCGCAGGTCGTTTTTATTATAGTTGGATGTGTGGTCAAAGGCCATCGACTCATCATGAAATGGTGGATATTGTTCGATTTCATGTATCGATGATTCGGCTGAGAATAATTCGATACGATTGATTTTTATTGTTATACGCGATTGTCAACCTATATCTGAATCAGTTCAAGATGCAGACTTTGCAATTTTGTCGATATTTCGAGAGCCTACTGATCTCAAAATTTACAATATTTCAAACTGTACATTTTGCTCAATTTGTAATTTCAAATATGAAATGGAGTATCGAAACGATTGATTTTTATCGTAATCCACGATTGTCAATCATTATTTAAATCAATCTATGAATAAAATCAAAGGAATTACTTGAGTCATGGTATTATGCTTATCAGAAATTATGAGTCAGCAATGGTGTGTAAATTATTTATATTTGTCTACCGCACATGATGGAACATTGATGTATCTGTGATAATTGTTGACCGACACATTCCTCACATCAGGTCGTTGTACATTTGTTAAACAGGGGTGTATCAGAATGTTTTAGAGAAAGAATTTCATTTGGTAATATAAATTATAGTTAACTATAAGATTCATTATATAATTATTGCAGGTAGGTGATAATGAAAAACGTTTCAAGTAAATAAAATATAAAATTTATTTTTAATTATTTTATATGTACACTAGATACGCTTACATGAATACGACTGCACAACAATGTTTCAAAAAACAAAAACTGTTGATCATATTTTATTGTTCTAAATCATACAAAACCTTATTTTTATAGTAAAATAACATTTCTTCAAGTGTATTGGTCAATAAACATTTTGGCGATGAAATATTAATAAAACAATATAAGAGTTCTAATGCTTTGGCATGATTCTTCATGCTTTTAATCACATCAATAACATTGTGATAGTATGAAGAAAAATCAAATTGTTCGAGAGAAGACACTCGATGTGATAACACTCCATCGTTGATATTGATAATTTGTCGAACATCTTCCTCACTCAGCCAAAAATGAATACCATGCTTCGTAACTTGAAGTAGTTTTTCATTATTGTCCCACACAAGTTGAACTATTTGGCAATATTCATCGGATGCTATGGGGGCAGGATCGAAATCTGTTTGTAAACTTGAGAAGAAATCTCTGATTTCATTTCGATGAAGTCATACCATTCCAGCAGTAAAAAGGTGAGTTTACAATTTTGCGAAGAATGGAAAAGTGATATTGTTGGTGCGAAGATTCGCGTCTTGATAGAATCTCACGCAACAATTCTTTCAACTGGTCGAGCAAGCTCACATTTGGACATTGTATTCCGAAAATGTTTGGATTGAATTTTTCCACTTTTACCAGGGTATGAAGAAACTCGTTGTATTGATAAACCATATCTTTCTGGAAAAAATATAGTATTCCGTCGATGTAGCGAAATGCGGCCGAGAAGGGTGTAGGGGCAGTATGAAAAAAAGTTTTGTTATCAGACCGTTGTGAAGTCACACTCGTTGATTTCGGCGAAATAATAATTGTTGTAAAAAATATATGTACGCCCTGTATATGAGCTCACCACACCCTGTATATGAACATTAGGTACCCTCAATGCATTTGAATAGGATTTTGGCCAGCCTTTAATCAACTGTAAGCTAGGAAATTCCATCATATATACCATTCTATCTATGAAGAATACAATCTCTCCTGAGGGTCTTTGATAAATTGCAGATATTTTCTTGGCCGGTAAAAACGGTAGCCAATCGGTAATTAACATTGGTTGCTCCATAATTTTCGTTTCTAATTCCATCACCCAAACCCACTTTCCATAGAAAATATACAAGCGCTGGTACACCACCACCAGGAAGGTGTGCAGTCTCTTCATATTACATATTTCTGGAGAAGTAGCAGGTTTGGTGATGGTGGGGGTAGTGGTGATTTTTGAGAAAACAGGCCTATTGGTTGTTGTTGGTTTTCCATATAGACTCTGTACACCATAAATATCGTCGTTACTCAAAGTAATATTGGAAAAGTCTCTAGGTTCTTCGTAAAATGCAAACATTACAGACTCGTTATCACTCGAATGAGCTAGGCCTATTGCAAGCTGCTTACAACTAGATGTTAAATGTGATTATATTCAATGGTGTCTCACAAACAAGTAACTCACCTATGTGAGAGAGAGAGAGAGAGTATACTGGAAAATTGTATATTTTCTATGTGTATTTTCTAACTGATGGCTGGTTCAGACTATCCCATTAGATTCTAATAATGTGAAATCATACTTACAATAATTATTATTTCAATAACTAAATGTTAAATATGCTTCAGCAGTAGCTATGTATTTTATAATCTAGCTTAGTTATAAGTATAAAATTTTGTAAATCATGGTAGTTGCAATAAGGTGATCTATCTATTCAGGTTATATCCCATGATATAATATTATGTGAGTTCTAACTATATGTTACAAACACTAACTCATGGAATTTCGTTGGGCTGCCACGCCTTGTACGACCCACACGCTTTCGAGTCGTTTTGGTCACGCTTTCGAGTCGTTTTAATCGTTTTTCATGTCGTTTTAATCGTTTTTCATGTCGTTTTAATCGTTTTTCATCTCGTTTTAATCGTTTTTCATGTCGTTTTAATCGTTTTTCATGTCGTATTAATCGTTTTTCATGTCGTTTTAATCGTTTTTCATGTCGTTTTAATCGTTTTTCATGTCGTTTTAATCGTTTTTCATGTCGTTTTAATCGTTTTTCGAGTCGTTTTAATCGTTTTTCATATCGTTTTTCGAGTCGTTTTCGTCACGCTTTCGTCACGCTTGCTGATTGCTAACCTCGATCACATGAGTGTATAGGTTGCTTTGTGCTCTAGATATTCGTTCGCCTGGTTTCCGAGGAAGCATAGAATGATTAATAACTTGTTGTTCTATCGACATAATGCCTAGCATATATATCTACAATCGTGGAATTTTTGAAGTGTGGAGAAACAGATGTCTGGGGGCCGGTCCGAGCCTGGTCAATATTAACATTATCATATAAATATTCTAGCACGCGTCGGAGCGATGTAATCTTGTTAGCGATGTGTTTCAAACAGTGATATGTTCATCCGTTTAATCGCAATAGCGCTAAGTTGGATTATTTTAAAAGAATGTAGAAACCTCTTTGCTCTCGTGTATGTTTATATACCACTAGTCTTACAGGTGCTCTACCCCTTAGACTATACCCTTAGACTAATTACCCCTCGCTCACCCTACCACACTGGGGCCATAGGTTAGATACCTTAACCGTCTACCCAACAGGGATGCCCACCACGCATGCGCGAATACTCTGTAGCCGCCTGCTCACCGGAAGTGGTCGGAGGCTAAGCCTCAGCAGAGTCTCGCCCAAGTGTCCGAATGCCTACTGTAATCTGTGTTAGATTTGATGAATTGTTTGCTAAACTTCTTACCTTATTCTCTGAAATGTTATTTTCAGTATGTTTCCCCATTTAACAAGTGTCAGATATTAAGAGGTTTGACATTTTCGGTTGAAAAGTTTCTTTGATTTGGAGAAAGGTATTATCTAAGTACTCACTATTGAATACAATGTGAATATCTTTGATTTTCATAAGTTTTGGTATCATACTTGAACTTTTTAGTCGTAATATGTACACCTTCCTATTTTTATATATATATATATATGTATATTCGCTGACAGCTCTTCATTATCATCATCATCATCATTTGAGGGTGTAACGCTTTCCACGTCCACGTAACTGGTATAAAGAACGCTGTAATGATTAGAATAAGGATTTCTGTTCGGTTCGTAGAATAACTTATCTCGTATAGAGTAACAGAGTCATCTACCCGTTCAATAGGAAATCGATAATTGAAATTCGTATTCCTCGTGGGGTCTCGTCGCACGACACGCGATTCGCGAGTAAAGGGTGGTAGCGAAAAGGGAAATTCAAGGAAGCCATATCACGTTGTGAATGTTCGAAGAGGTAAGTTGAGATTCAACATTTTCTTCTCTCTTATAGTCATTATTAATCTGTCATTGAAATATTATTGATATCAGGAACTATTTAATTTGAATTGATATTTTAAATAGAATTTAGGATATGTACAGTCCCTGAACGTCGATATTTTTCAGTGGAAATAATTCTCAACAAAACTCTCAACATTTATGGCGAATCACTTTGTTATCTAGCATAATTCTAAGATAATCTTTTGCGTCATCGGGTATTTTTCTTAATCTTTATGCAAAAATAATTTAACGAGTGGTAGGCAGACTGGTAATATAGTGTGTTTACTCTTCGTGTTTAACCTGGCAATATAGCACGTCTTGCGTGGTGCGTGAATTTGAGATTCACCATTTTTTTTTACCTGGTACATCAAGTACACAGGGTTATGTCTTTTTAGACTAATATGTTTGGTTGAATACTGATCAGGGTGGACAGAGAAGCTGGGATCTCATTTACTGCTTTTTGAGGACTTAAGTAACTGTCACGCTTGTTCAAGTTATCGTATACATTGCAAACTCCAATTCCTTTGTAAGAATCAAATCAAGTAAATCAGTATGTTTATGCTCAGTGACAATTTCCAACTTAATAATTATAATTCTTCTTAATAACTACCTTTATTTTTACAAATTTCAAATATCAAATGTAGTAACATAATAAGTAACTTAATTCTTTCCAGATTTCCTTCAGATTGATTGATTGTAATAATATTCTCTTCAAGATATCAATATTGTCTATATAGTGTTTATACAGTTGGGTACATAACATAATCAGTTGTGGAATCGTATGGTTGTTCAGGCTGATTAAGTTACCAGTTTCTCGAACGTTTGCCAAGATACTGTTCGTTTTTGTATTTACAGGGTCTGGACGATTGAGGTGCTCCTGTCTTTTTTGCCCGTGGCGGTTTAATGAATTCTTCGGCAGAGCCTACTTCCAGCTCCTTCAAGTTCCAGGGACGGTAACATTTTTTGGTTTGAATGACTATATTTTCATTTCACTGATTTTTGTTATCCAACTGAATTTGTGTTTCACTAACTTTTTTTGTTGTTATCGAACTCAAAAGTTCAGATCTAATTTTGTATCTGGTTAACTTATGTATTTGATGTAATCGAACTCAAAGTTCATAGCTAAATTTATATTTTTTTCAATCCTTTCTTGTTTAGATTGAAACCAAAGGTTTCTGATTTTTATATTTTTATATAATTGAATTACTTCATAATATTGATTTACATTATACCTAATATTCATTTTGTTCGATACAAGAATTTGTAGTGTCCGTCTGTGACCAAAGAGTTCTATAACTCTTTGTCTGTGAACGTACGTTAGGGTCTGTGGGTGAGGACAGAGGAAGAAGAGACAGTTAGTTCGTTAGTGTGTCATGGTGAATAATGTACGTTCACAGACAAAGAGTTATAGAACTCTTTGGTCACAGACGGACACTACAAATTGTACCTCATTTTAATTGTATTCAAATTCCTACTAGGAATAAAACCAAATTGTTAAGTTAGACTTTGTCTTATTTTTCTGAACATCCATCAAATTTTATCCACCTCGTAGTCCCTGGATCCTTGACTGTGGATTCTTTATAGTTTTGTACATTCTAAAGCAGTTGGCGCTCAGGCAATTTATAAAGTCTAGAATCACAGGACACGTTCCACTACGAGCCCTGAGAATAAATAATCTTATTGAGCTAGTTGGGGCAGCCCATCACTAATGATCCTCCGGAACAGTGTGATCCGTTTCAATAACGCACATCGTCCGTTTCACTGGCGCCCATTTTTTGACGTGGTCCAGAACATTGTTAATGGTTATTAAGAGAATTATATATCGATAAAGTGAAAAATTGGTCATTTTATAATTTTTTCATCTTTCTTTGATTGATTTACTTGAGTTTGCACTGAAGTTATTTGACGGTTATCTTCTGGTTTATTATCAATTTTGTAAAATTTTCTAATAATTATGGAACCTAATTTTTCGAAAACAAAAGAGTTATCTTATGAATTAGCTATTCCAACTTACGTGTTGGAACTTCTGGTTCGCCAAACGCTTCGAAAGTGATTCATTAAAATCACTCCAAATATGGTTGACCAGTGACTTCACGTCTGTCTCGTCTCACTGATGAGCCTAATGAGAAGGGCGGAACAGCTGTCTGAGACTATAGGACGTGTTGTCACTGTTCAACCTGGTGAACCAAAAACTTTGTCTGTTGACTTGTAACACACGAATTGTGTTAGTAATTTAACTATGCATTGTTGAGGGACCGTCACCTGGCGGCAGTATTTCCAACCATTTCCCCGTCGAATCCTTGAATCGCGAGAATTCTTCTTCATCAATGCGTAGCTTTGTGAATTGCTTTCTCAGTGGGACATCTGCTTTCCGGCAGATGGTGTTGGAACTTCTGACTCGCCAACACTTTGAAAGTGATTTATTAAAATCACTGCGAAGTTGGTTGACCAGTGACTTCACGTCTGCCTCGTCTCACTGATGAGCCTAATGAGAAGGGCGTAACAGCTGTTTGAGACTATAGGACGTGTTGCCACTGTTCAACCTGGTGAACCAAAAACATTGTCTGTTGACTTGTAACACATGAATTGTGTTATTTGACTATGCATTATTAGATCTCAAGTTTCATCTTGGATAGAAATAATTGAAGTTTTAAAAGCTGAATTCTTGCCTAAATATCTTGACTTCGGTATCTGGAATCAGATTCGAAACCGCAAACAACTTCCAGGAGAAAAATGCAGTTTGTACATAGCTTCGGTGGAAAAATTATTCTCCACGCTCAAAATTTGTCCTGATGAGGAAACGAGATTAGAACAAGTTATGTCTAACCTACAGCCTCACATTTTGAATCAATTCACCTTACATAACATAACATCTATAAATGATTTAATAGTAAAATGTAGGCAAATTGAAGATTTCTAATTTCGTTTTGAAAGTCAAAGCATTGTACAGGAAAATGTACCTGAAATTAAATTTAGACCTACAGCTTTACAAACTTTTTCTCCAGTTGTTTGTCGGAATTGTCGTTGTCAAGGGCACAAGTTTACATCTTGCTCTGATCCTGGAAGAACTTTTTGTTTTGGATGTGGAATACCTAACATAGTTAGGACATCTTGTGGAAGATGCGAGTTAAAAAACGTGTCGGCGAAGCCTACAGGCCTGGCTATGGCTTCGACTTCAGAACAAAACCCAGGTACTTCCACAAATCAAAACAGACGGAAGTAAAAGGAACCTTCAACAGGGTTGAATGGGAAAAGAGGTTAGTTACAATCAAAAAGAATTGGAAAAATCGATGTTGGAGGCCGTTACTTTATGGTAATTCATCATTTTGATTATATAAAAGAAAAACTGCTATGTTTTTATACCACTTTTATTAATAATAACGTGAAAACGTAACTATTGTTTCAACACCGAAGTGCCATTATCAAATAAGTAGAAAATTATGTATATAATTTTCTATTAAATGAAATGAAAATTATATATATAATTTTCTATTTGTTTGATAATGGCACTTCGGTGTTGAAACTATAGTTACGTTTTCACGTTATTATTAATAAAAGTGGTATAAAAACATAGTAGATTCCCTTTCATATAATTAAAGAGAATTGTTCACCTAAGACAATTCTTCTAATTTACCTAATGACAATATACCTCATTTGAACATTAAAGTTTTTGAGGATTCTTTTTCTGCATTGTTGAACAAAGGCTCTAATATGAATTTTATCGGTTCACAGGGTGATTCCATTATTGAAAAATATAAATCGTCAATAGGTAGGTGTAACAACGTCAATGTAGTAACAACCGCTGTTGGCTTGCATCAACCTGTCTTGAGAATAGTTGACGTTCCTATTTCGTTTAATAACATTCAGACTTCCGTTAAATTTAACGTTATTCCATCTATACAACAATCAGTAATATTGACTATGAAATTTTGCAAACATCACAACATCAAGGCCGACTTTGGTAATTCTATCTGGAACATTGAACCTACTGTAAGTTCAAATATTATTACTGAAATTCAAAGCTATGATTTTTTAAGTGCGTTACAAAAAGCGGAGCTTCAATCAAAAATTGAACTTTTTGAACAACTTTCTTTGTCGGAAATAGGACGTACTTCCTTAATTGAACATACCATTGCTGTGTCAGAAGCAAAACCATTTAAGAAAAGACAATATCCTTTTCTCCTGCTTCACAGAACCATTTAAATTCGGAAATTGATGAGATTTTAAGGCTTGGTGTAATCCAACCTTTTTCTTCACTTCATAGGAGTTCTATGTTTTTGGTAAAGGAGAAAGATAACTCTTATCGAGGTTGTTTAGATAGTAGACACTTGAACAAGTTAACCACAATTGATGCATACCCCCCTACCTTTAATAGACACCATTTTAAGGAAATTGCCAAGTGCTAATTGTCTTACAACACTGGATTTGAAAAAAGATTTTTGGAACATTCCTTTGGAGGAAAATTTGCGTCAATTCACTGCCTTCGTTATTCCAGGCTAAGGTCTTTATGAATTCTGCGTAATGCCGTTTGGATTGACTAATGCTCCGGCAACAATGCATCGCCTTATGGATTTTTAATTGATGAGAGTATTAGTCATCTAGTTTTTCCTTATTCAGACGATATAATCATCGCTACTACTACTTTCGAGGAACATATTCAGGGGTTACATGAAGTTTATGAAAAATCAAACATGCTAACCTTGCAGTTAATGCTGAAAAATGTGAATTTTGCAGACCTTCTCTCAAATTTCTGGGTTTCATCGTTCATAGGGAAGGATTGCGCCCTTGTGGTGAATTTGTTGAAGCCATTACTCTTCTTTCTTCCCCAAAAACATCCAATCAAGTTCGGAAGCTGTTGGGATTAATATCAATTTATTGTAGATTTATTAAAGATTGTTCTACTCTGACAGCTCCTATCACTGAACTTAAAGTAAGAAAAAGCATCAACCAATTAATTGGACTCCTGAAGCTGAGTCTTCTTTCCAAGAGTTGAAGCGACGCCTAACGTCGGCTCCAGTGCTCAGGAGTTCAGATATTTCTCAATCCTTTTCTATTCAAAGCGACGCTAGCGACGTCGAGTTAGGTTGTGTGCTTTTCAAGAACATAATGGATTACAACATTCAGTAGCGCTAGTCGAACTTTAAGTAAAGCAGAAAGAGAATATACGGTTTCTGGAAGAGAATTTCCAGCTGTTCTGTTTGCACTATCTAAATTTCGTTGTTTTATAGAGGGTACAGAAGACGTTTGTTACACTGATCACGCCAGTTCAGTTTGGTTACATAATTTGAAAGATCCGATAGGTCGTTTAGGTAGATGGGCTTTAAAATTATCTCAGTTTGATTTAGATATTCGCCATAGGCCGGGATCACAAATGGTGGTGCCAGACTACTTGTCTAGAGACGTTCTTAATATTAATGTAATTAGTGATCATGAACTCATTCCGGACAAATGGTACAAAGACATGTTAAATAAAGTACCCAATAAATCCGATCAGTATCCAGATTTTAAAGTAGTCGGAAATGTCTTGTATAAACACGTCAAACTTCCTACGTGTGTATCTTCTAATTTAACGGAATGTTAATTAGTAGTTCCAACAGAATTAAGATATTTGAACAGTTCCATTGTGTTCCTACAGCCGCCCATTTTGGGATTTCGGAAACGCTGTACAGGATATGTGAACAGTATTATTGGCCTCGAATGAGTAAAGAATTGTCAAATTTGCGCTGCTCATAAGAGTCCCAATGTACGAAGACACGACTTAATGGGGCAAATGGAAAATCTTGAATTTCCAATGTAGTTATTAAATATAGATTATCTAGGTCCTTCACCTCGTTCTAAACGTGGTAATCAATATATTTTGGTTGCGGTAGACTGGTTCACTAAATATGTGTTTATCTATCCTTGTGCAAAAGCTTCTGCCATTAAATTTGTGGGAAATCAAGTTTTCCTTACTTTTGGGGTATGTCAGATTTTATTATCAGATAATGCAAGCCAATTCAAATCTCGGCAATTTTTCTAATTCCTTGCTAATCACAAAGTTCAGAAACATTGGTTGAATGCCCGTTATCATCCACAAGTTAATAATAGCCAAAGAGCTAATAGAGTTTTAATTACCGATATTTTTTGGTTTATTCAAAATAATCATTGGGATTGGGATGCAAACATTCCGCAGGTTCAGCCCTGCATTCTTGAATATTGCACGTCAAATTCCTATTCCTGGCGATTTCTACGGCAAAGTTGGAGAGAACGAAATTCTTAATGTTTCTAACAAGATTCATAGGCAATCAGATATTGAATCATTTCCTAATGTTTTCAATGAGGTAAGACAAAACATTGTGACGGCATATAAGGGATACAAAATACATAATTTAAGAAAACGCCCAGTATCATTCAAGGTGGGTGATAAAGTTTGGAAAAGAAATTTTGTTCAATCCAACAGGGCGAATTTCTTTTCAGCAAAACTGGCTCCTAAATATATACCATGTATCTTAACCATAATGATTTCTAATCAAGTTTACGAGTTACAGAATGAAGATAAACAGAATTCGGGATACTGGCATGTGAAGGATATAAAAGAAGACCTTTGCAATGATGATTCTGAACAGGGGGATGAGAGTTCCAGGGATGAGAGATAGGGTTCCTAGCAGGTTGCTAATTCTGCGTTGGACATTATGGTTCGCATTTATGACTGTCAGTTTTGGGAAGGATATCACCCTTAATTGCCACAGTAGATGAATACTGTTATGGAAGCTGCAAACTATTGGTGATCAGCGGGGGTTCCCTGTTCCTCCGATCTGCATCGCTCTTTCTTCTGCACGGATGACGCAGTATCATTGTTTTACTTTGATTGACGGATTCCTAAAATTTTGTTTTCTTTCATTATCGTATAGTCCAATCTATCTACATCAATTTACCTTAACTTTATCGTATACAATATTTTTATCTTATCTTGTGATACTGAATCCATCATTTTTAGGACTTGATCACCCCCAAAAAATGGGTGGATTCGGAAGTTAATGACTTCTATGAGTTCATTTATCAATAATTGCATAAATTAATTTGGGATCTGCTGGTCCATGTTATGTCATGTTTGGAACTTAACTCTAGTATCTTATCTTTATGGGGTCTGTTCTCTTAGTGTTTACAACACATAATATTAGACTAATTTTGTAAGAGTTATTGTCTGGAAATGGTATAATTTCAGAAAAAAGCTCTTATGAATCCACGGATTATTTTTTTGAAATATTCAAACTTCAAGGGAGTCTGTTGACTCACAAATCGAACTTATTTAAAATAAATTTAATGATTTTTTTCGGAAATTAGAATTTTACCTCAATTTCATAGAGTTTTGATATAGTATTCTATTGGTTCGATATTAATAGTTATACACACATTACCATTCCATGTTTTTAATTCAATGTGATATTGTATTACATGTTCAGCATTTTAGTCTGGAGTGTAAGTGACTTTAAATTGGACTTACACTTATGCTTGGGAAGAATAAGTGAAAACTTTCATTTCCTATATTGGTCCGGAGCTTAGGGGACTTTAAATTGGACCTACACTTATGCGTGAGAAAATTGAGTGAAAACATCTATTCACTATCGTGGACTAGGTTCACTTATATGCCAGCTACTATTTTTTTTCCTCAACGATAATTATACTGACTTCCTGTTTGTTTACACGAAACTCTTCTCTCTCGTCACTAAATCGTCATATCGGTTGCCGGTTACTGATTTTCTCCCACTGTTACACCTTCTAAGTACTTTATTCGAATATTGATTGAAAAAAAAAAAGATTTCTTAGACCATTTCATCATTGTTATCACTAATATTACCAATTTAATTAATATTTAGTAGTCAAAAATAATCTGGATTTATAGGGAAGAGATCACATTAAGTCAGCTCCCGTTGGTACTTTCTTCTTTCAAGAATAAATCTCATTGAGTCAATGCATTGACATGTTTAACATGAGGATAGGGACTGGTTCCAATTAGTTTTCCGAAGGGAAGGGTTAGTGTTATTCAGCAAGTGATTTCAAAGATAATTCCATGTTTTTCGCATGAACAATTTACAACTTATAGTTGATAGTAGCCGCTAAAATAACTAAATAGAAAATTTAGTTATTGTCATTGAAATGATAATGCTTTTCGCATCCCAAATGCTGTGGAACTACAGTAAAACTGTATATCTGCGTAATTTTCGTGAAAGTTACCGATAAAATTACCAAATTATGTCGAATCACCTTGATACAGAGGGTTATGTACGCTGGTACATTTTCGTTGTTGTTGTATGTTAAATTTTCCTTTGGACATCCACAATTACCCGCTTAAGGTCAGGTTAGAAGGGATCAGAATACATAGTTTTTTTTTGAACCAGAAGGGGTGCTGCAGCGGGAGGACCATGCGACAGCAAAGGCGGGTGGCAACCGGTAGTTTCAACTAAATTTTTATTTCACAAACTTTTTTTGTTGTAATCGAACTCAAAGGTTCACATCTACTTTTGTATTTGATTAACTTATGTATTTGTTGTAATCGAACTCAAAGTTCATAACTATATTTATATTTTTTTCATTCCTTTGTTGTTGAGATTGAAACCGAAGGTTTATGATTTTTATATTTTTATGTAATTGAATTACTTCATAATATTTATTTACATTATACCTTATAATCATTTTGTTCGATACAAGAATTGTACCTGATTTCAATTGTATTCAAATTCCTACTAGAAATAAAACCAAATTGTTACGTTAGACTTTGTCTTATTTTTCTGAATATTCATCAACTTTTATCCACCTCGTAGTACCGGAATTCTTGACTGTGGATTCTTTATAGTTCTGTTTATTCTGAAGCAGTTGGCGCTCGAGCAATCCATGAAGTCTAGAATCATAGGATACGTTTCACTTCGAGCCCCGAGAATGAAAAATCTGATTGAGCTGGTTGAGGCAACTTATCCCTACTGATCCTCAGGAACATTGTGATCCGTTGCATTGACGCACAACGTTCGTTTCAAAGGGAGGTAGCTGAGTCCCAAATGAACTTAAGCGACTCAGTTGGACTCATTGTGCGCACCATGGTTAGAGCCTATACTATTCTAGCAGGTTTGTGGCCCGCCAGAAACCCAGAATATTGCTAATGCAGGCTTCCTTAAGTTCTTCTGGGAGCGGTTTTTCTTTTCCGGAGTCGGTGCCTGAGGGATGCTTATGCTGAGCATTCCAACAGGAAGTGAGAGGAAGTTCCTTCCACCTCTCTGCATTTCCTTCATATTGGGTAGCGTGGAGATGTTTGTTTAGACGACAGTGACCGGTTAGGATTCCAGTCATCCCTCTGATGTCCCTTCTGTTCTTTGAGAGCCCAGGCATAGGCTCTTTGATGGAGAGTTCGCCCTGCCTCATGTGTGGTGATTCTCCCCACATCTCAGACCACTCTTGCCTCAGAAGAGCGAGACCCCTCATGCAGTTTGATAAAGCGACCATTGGCTTTGACCCCACAGGCGCCTGGCCAGAGAGTCGGCCATTTCGTTTCCTACAACTCCGCTTTGTCCAGGAATCCGGATGAGTTGAACTTCATTCCTCCTGGGTAGTTCAGTCAGGGTTTCCCCGCATTCTTTGATAAGCCTTGATGTGACTCTGGGTGATTTGAGAGCTCCCGGATCCGACCGGCTGTCTGTGCAAATATGTATGCGCCTATTTACATAGTTTCTTCGCAGGTTTCACATGGCACAAGTCAATATTGCGTAGACCTCCGGATCTCTGGAAGCTTACTAATTTGCATAAGAAACTAAAAATTCAAGTACGAGAAGAATAAGGGGGAATAGAAAAAAGCAGATATCTCGAAAACCGAAAGAGACGAGCAAAATTAGAGAAATATAATCGTCCAAACTTATCGAGGAACATGCGTACATGGAATATTTCCTAACTTACGCACCTCTGGTTCCGATCTAATATCTAGCGGTCCAATTAGGATAATGAAAAATATGAAGGAATTTAATCGTATACGCTCGTCAAGATATATGCATTCGTGAAGAAGGAAATTCGATTTCGAATATTCCTGTGACATTTATCAAGAAATATGATTGAAACGAGGATGGTTATAATCTGCGCCCACCAAGTTAAGGTATGTGGAAGAAGAAACGTGATACTTAACCCTATATGCATGATTTTGCTAATGCGTTTGAAAAAAAAAATATAATGTTATCTTCTTCTTCTGGGTGAAGTAAAGACTCAATTGCGTTTCTGTAAAACAATAAGATTTTATTTGAAACATTTTACACACATACATGTTGAATATATGATGAAAGTATACTCTAAATAATTCAACACTACTCACCCGTAAAACAATAAGAAACAACATTCGAAGTCTCTAATTAGGATTCACTATTATTGTAATTTTTTACAGCCGTGTGTCATCATGACGCAACCCCATAGATGAAAATATGTTTGTCCTTGGCATCCACAGATGTAACAAAACACATTCTTGAGAAAAGCGACATCCCCCCCCCCCCCGAAAGTAACAGTTACAAGGCACGAAGCATGTGATTGTTCACTCACCGTCGATCATTGGAGATAGTTTTGTGATTTGGTAGCAATTTGATTCTAATTTCCTATGTCCAGTATCAACTTAATAGATTGCATTGGAAATCTTCTTCAAAACTCTATATGGTCCAATTCCCAATTCATCCAATTTCTTCCTATTTAGCCGGTTTCCGTTTTCCACATAAACTTTATCTCTCACTTCCAATTTATATTCTTCTCTATGCAGGTCGAATTTTAAAAAATTATATTCCATTGTATTCTCAAAAGCTAGTTTTCCATCTCTTTTCAGATCTTCCATTGTGCATCTTGCTTTCAATTCAGGTGGTAGAATATTCCCATTTTCACCCTCCAGGAGGTGTTTTGGAGCAAACCTCGTGACTGTGTGTTCTGTTTCATTATATTTTTCTACACATTTCTGTGCAATAGTAGTCCACTCTATTTTTTATCTTTTCCATCTATTTTACATCTTATCTTGTTTACTAAAGTTTGAATTAACCTTTTGTAACAATTCGAAATTTTCACCATGATTAGGCCCTATCCAAAATTATTAAATACGGAATTGTTTCAATTCGCATAAAAAAAATTGATCTATCATAACACAGCAGAATAGTATGTGGCGACGAAGATATTTCGTAACGTGATACGCCTCATCCGGAGCATAGACCTCGCACCCGCCGCCAAGCTAGCATAAGTTGCTGCAGGTGAAACACCTGCTGGGATCGACAGAAAAGCTGTCGTGGACTTGACATGCCTGTCAACGTCGCTATCACACCGGTTCTTCATTTTGATAGGCTGTAAAATTGAATATAGGCGGAGTTAGTTCCCTAGTGTGAAAATTGAACTGACGTTTCAAAAAACTCAGAGCGTGGGTCAGCCCAGGTCAAATGATTTCGAAAAGATAGATTGATTATCGAAAGGGAAGTCAGTTCTCGATAGGGAGTCGTCCGGTAAACTTAACTTAATTAAGCTCTGTCTTGGCCTGGAAATAATTTCAATTTGTCATTAAATCAGTAAATATATCTTTTGTATAAAACCAAATTTAAATTAAATCAAGAGTCAATATATGGTTATTTTTTTCTTTTTATTGTAAGCTGAGTCGTAAATTGTTGTTTTATTTCATCAATAACTTTTGATAGCTCCAAAAAGGCAAGACAGAGCTTACATTAAGCACGCGTCGCAATTTGACGGGAAGTGTTAAAATCATATTTATTTTATTCAAGAACATCTAATAGATTCTAAATTTTGATAAACGAGAACTGGAGTGTATAAATTTCCGTGTGACAAAATCCTAGAGGGGTCTCCAAGCAAGTATCGAAGCTAGAGCGAGGGTTGGACTGTGATGGTGAGTGTTGAACGAATTGCCTGAGGTTTTGATAGGGAAATTGACCATTCAGTTGTGTTCACCCCCTTCAGATCACGTCCGTTTACGTATTTGTTGTAATTGTAAAAATCCTAGATTTTCTCAGGTTCCCATTTGGGGCAAACCTGAAACTGTTTTTTTTGGTTTTATTTATTCATTGTTTGTTTTCAATCATCATGTTAAATTTCATATTTTGGTTCATTCTTTTAATTTTTTAGTTTTCTTATTTTATTTATATCAAATATTGTTAAACTATTATTCAATACATTATTATTATGAATATGGCTCGATGTGTTTAACTGGTACGCCCTGAACACCTTACAACAAATACGTTTTCCAGAAAGGGGATTCAAAGAGATTACTTGGAAAATTGCAATTATATTCTTCTGACAGGAAATTGAGTCGGCCCGCGTAAGGGCGGGGGAGGGTTACCGTTATTTTCCAAACAGCTTCCTAGATGAGCTAAATTAATACATCTAGTGGTGGCAGCTACAAGAAACCTTAAAGAAAGTTTGGCTAAGATCGACTACCTGAAGTTTTAACCCTTCAATATTTTTACAAATTCTTGTACGTGGCGACAAGTTATTATCTCTACCTGTATCCTCTTTAGATACAAATAACAACTCGCACGTTACACTTTCATTTAGTCCATTCGAAAATGGTGTATCAACAGCAGTGAAAACCATTCTGATGTCTTCCTTTTTTAGAAATTCCTCAAAATCTTTAGAATTCATACCAGGGTATTGATCTGTCAATACCATATCAATATTGTATCTTTGTGTCACATTTTGCATCAATTTAATAAAATCACTGGAGCTTTAATTCTTTGTTGTGAAAATGAAGGCATATCTTGTGAAATGATCAACAAGCAGATGTAGATACCTTTTTCTTGAACGTGATTCTCCAAAACCTCCAATGGACCCAAATGTGACATTAGGCCATATTTGGATTTCCGCCTTGATTTGTTTTTTAAACATATTTCACATCTATCACATATTTGCGATATTATTTTTTGCTGTGTAGAATGGTGTTATTTCATTTGTTAACTGTGTTCTCTCAATGTGGCAATAAGTGTCATGGACATCTTTCATTAGAGTTTTGCTAAGTTCTTCTGATAACATAATTTTTTTTCTTCTTTTATTCTGTTTGTAGTTAATTTCATTTCTCAATATAAGTTTTCTATTTTGTAGATCTAAATTTGAATGTTGGTCATTTTTTATATTCTCTAAGTTTATTATATTTACTACATTTAAAAAATCTTCAGCATTTTCATAAGATTCTAGAACTGAGTTTCTGCATGAACAATCTGCTTCTTGGTTTGATTTTCCTGTAATATATTTTATAAGTATAAGTTGTATTGGGATAAATAGTAGGTCGAATCGCCTAGTTCTTCATCAGTTCCAGACTTGATGTTCATATTCTCTAATGGCTTATGATCCGAGAATACTCTACCCATAAGCCAGTGTCAGTATTTCCCAGCTTCTTTCATTGCCAGACATTCTAGATATATTGCCTTCTTTTTTCGTTGAGCTTCGATTAATTTTTTTTGAAAAGTAAGCAACTGGCTCACTTTCTCCATTTTTATTTTCTTGTTTTAACACCGCTCCCACTCCTTTAATGCTAGCATTCGTGTAAATGATTTTCGGTAGTTCTGGGTCAAAGATATTAAGAATTGGCTCCGAACATAATAATAATTTTATTTTATCAAATGATTGTTGACAATTTGCCGACCATACGAATTTCACATCTTTTCGTGATAAATTGTGTAGAGGGTCCAGAATAATTGCACTGTATGGTATAAACTCATGATGAAAATTCATTTTTCCTAAGAATTGACGTATATTTTTTCTTGTTTCTGGAACAGGTAAGTTTTTGATAGCGGTTAAATAATCCTTCAGAGGTCTGACCGTATTGTCTTCTATTATGTGACCTAGATATTCAGCATAATTATTTGCAAAAGAACATTTCGAAAATTTTGGTCTGAAGGCTTCTGTTTGTATTGCCTCCAGCAAACTTGATAAAATGTAATATATGTTCTGTGAATGTTTTTGAAAAATTGTTATATCATCTATGAAATTTATTGGAAAGTTGGAAAGATTGTATTTCCTTATAATGTTGCTCAATATTCTTTGAAAAATAGCTGGAGCCGTTTTAAATCCAAATTGTAGACATGTCCATTGAAAATGGCCTTCTTGTATAACAAACGCAGTCTTGTATCTGTCCTCGATTTTCAGAGGAATTGACCAAAATGCTGAATTTATATCAAAAGTAGAAGAATACTTACAGCTTACAGTGTTTTCCATTAAATCCTCAATCAACGGAAATGGTTGTGACTGAGGGATCACCATTTTGTTCAGTTCTTGGAAATCTATACATAGTCTTGCTTTTTATCCTCTTCTTTTTTATATGCCAGAGTTACCGGAGCAGCAAAAGGGCTATAAGATTCTTCAATTAAACTCTTCTTTGATAGTTTTGATTCTTGGTTTTCTATTTCTTGTCTATCCACCATCGTGCATCTGTACGGACGTTTGTAACAGTATTTCTTCAGCATCAAGTCAATGTGCGGTTCATAGTCTCGTACAGTGCCAACATCATATTTATTTTTCGCAAGAACTGATTTGTATTACTCCAGCAATTTGTCAATTTGTGATTGTTGATGTAAGTCTAGATGGTTTATAAATATCTCAAATCCCTCCGAATCTATATGTTCATTGAAATTCATTCCATATTTATTTATGTGTGTAGTTTCTTGCTTTAATACCGCAGATTGTTTTGGATAATCCTCTACATTTTCATCACCTAGTACAGCGGGAATTTTTACATTGGTAGAATTTGAAGAGTCGTTTTTGTTTTTCCTACCTTCTTCAATAGCGGTTTCCATCTTTCCATTTGTGGTGTTACATAATATGATCTTCAAGTCTTCATTTCGAATTAATTTAAAAGTCTTAATACAATCCAAACCAATAAGGAAATCATAATTAAAATTTTTATTGTCTACTACAAAAACATTCATATTCTTCTTAATATTGAAAATTTTCATTTTTAATGTTACCATACCTTCTGTTTTCTTTTCACCATTAATAGTTTTCAAGTTTACTATATGTATATCCTTGTTATTTTCTTTTGACTGTATCTTCAATAATTTTGCATTAATTAATGATACATAAGAACCTGAATCATAAATTCCTGGAACGTTTAAAGTATCATTCAATAGTAAGTTTACTTCTAAAAATAGTGGCACCTCTAGTTTTTCGGATGCTTTTCATTCAGCTCGATTTCCAATTCTGAGTTATTTACAGTTTTGAGAACTGATTTTTGATTTTTTTCTTTAAACAAGCAGTTTTCCTCAGAATGGTAACGTTTTCCTTTTTTCTTCATTTACACAAATTTGGCATGGTTTTTTCTCTCCATACTTTTTTGTTTTAGTGTCAGAATGTATAAAAGGTTTTTTATTCTCACCAATAAGATATTCTAGTTCACCTATTTCATTGTAGAGGTCTTCTATTTCTTGTAAAGTTTCTTTGTGAATTTTATCAGCTACATAGTTAGGCAGACCAAATGCTATCAGGTCTATAAGAGACCCAGTGTCAGTTGATTCTCTTACCTCCAGTAGCAATTTTACTTTTCTCAAAGCATACTCAAGTAATGAACCTGCTTGATATTTAAAGATAAGAACATACCTAATGGATGACCATCTTTTGTTTGCGAACGCCTCACAAAAGTGTTCCTCCCATTTGTCCCATTCTGAAGTCCTTTGCAACTTTTCCTAAATTCTGGGTTTCAGATTTTTTGTTTGTCTTCAAGCAATTTCTCTATACATTTTTCCAATGTCTGACTTGAACTACTGGCTATAGATTCAGTTTTATTTGGTTGTGCCAAAATTTCTTCCAAGTTCAAATCATTAAACTGTATGTTTTGTTCTTCATCCAAATATATCTTTGATATTTTATCTCTCAAGGTTATCCATATTTTCCTCGTTTGATGTCTTTTATGTAATATTTTTTTAACCTTTGCAAAGTTTGTGGTAGTTATAATTCCTTGATGCTGATTTGCGGATTGATACTCGACTGGTATTACAAAAGCACGTCCAAGTTGAGGTTATGCATATGATGATGCATCTTCTGATAGTTTTACAGCAAAATCAAACCTCAACTTTTCCATTATTCGTGAAATATTCACAGTAAATATATGTTTTATTATATTATCTTCTTCTTCTTCTGGGTAAAGTAAAGACTTAATTGAGTTTCTGTGAAACACTAAGATTTGATTTGGAATATTTCACAACATACATGTTGGATACTAGATAAAAGTATACTTTTTTACACCACTCACCTGTAAAACAATAAGAAACAACATTCAAAGTCTCTAATTAGGATTCACTATTATTGTTATTTTTCACAGCCGTGTGTCAGAAATGACACAACCCCATAGATAAAAATATGTTTGTCCTTGGCATCCACAGATGTAATAAAACACATTCTCAAGAAAAGCAATCGTATAGCTAAGTATGGAGTGGTTTCCTTTACATATATTTCTCTCTTTATACGTTTTACTTAACACTAAAATATATATAAACATCAATCTACATAATTCGAGATTGTCTAGTACAAGTTGGTAATGAAGAACGTTCAATTGGCATCAAAATGCATTGCCAGCTAGAACTTACCGGTTTGGTTATTAACCAGAATGGAGAGTAAGTTCTCCATTCTGGTCAATAATCAAACTGGCAAGTTATGTATTTGATGTTATGCATTTTGATGCCAATAGAACACAACTAATTTAGGAAGTATTTTTTTGTAATGTTCTATTTATTACCTAGCTTGCAACATATACAATCGCTATGATAAACACTGAATGTGTGGTTCAAGTTTTTGTCACTGGATGTAGTAAGGCTTTTGAAAGTATTTCGTGTAATTTAATGAAATAATGATATATTTATAATTTTGATTATCATAATTATGATGAAAATTTGCATTGGATGGGATGGATGCCAATATTTTCATTGTAATTTAAATATTTCACCAGATTTTCTGAATGACAAAGATAGCCGATAAAGCAATCGCTATTTATTTATTTATTTATTTATTTAATCACACTAGCTCAACGGGAGAAATCCCTTCTGGAGCTTAGGAGTACATATAATATAATAACATAGTATGAATTAAAATTAACTATCATACACAGCTCTACAAATATCATTAGGGTTAAAACAAAATATATCAACAGTCAAACCGATCATTTCGTAGAATCTACACAATTGGAAAATTGTGGAAAAAAGTCAGCTCACTCCGGGAATGCAGGCAGAAGTGAAAACTTGAACTTATGGCGCGTTGGGCACTTTTTTGGGTGAGCATTTTTAGGTGCGCTCGCGACATGAGAAATTGTTCATAAAAAATCAAGTATATCAAAGCAATGTGGGCACTTTTTGAATAGACATGAAGTATAATAATATAGAAACTATATTCGAAGGAAGTGGTTTTATTTAAATGAGTAAATATTAGTAAATAGTAAATACAAAATTTATCAATTCTCATCCATAATTTCAACAACTCTTACATCATCATTATCAGCATTTTCATCATTATTATCAGGATTTTCATCAAATTCTAAAACTGAAACAATAGGTCTATGGTAACTAAAGTATGAAATGAACAATTTTGATTTAAATCTATTTATATATCTTGTGAATACTGCATCAATAGTAGTTTTGTATTTTGTTGTGTTAAGATTGCGATCATTGGACATCGTTAAATCAAATTCTTCATATAAAAATTCAATTAATGATTGATTTTTGACATCTGCAAAGTTTTTGTTGAAATCTCCACTCAAAATCATAGGATAATGATCAAATCTTCTATTAATTTTCATCATAAATAGTGCGGAAGCAGCTTTAGAATAAATGAATAAATTTGAATACAAGAACTCTCGTATTGCTTGTAAAGACTGTTTTGGTGAAATATAAACGGCAGCCAATTCTCAAATCTCGTCTGTCGCGAGGGCACGAACGAATGCCCATGCAAAGACTGCGTATAGCATGCAGCGCTCTCGCATACCTATACACTCTGAGTATACATAGGTATGTAATCTCGTCTGTCGCGAGAGCATGAACGAATGCCCATGCAAAGAGCGCGTATAGTATACATATATTATAAGAATACACGCGGAGTATATCTGTGTAAAATCTCATCTGTCGCGAGAACGGCTGAAAATGCTCTCCCACAAAAGTGCCCAACGCGCCATAAGAAGTTTTCACTTCAAAAATTATGTATTTGTTCTGCAGATTGGTAGATAAAATGTTTGTGTGGAACAGGTGCGAGCAGATGTAACATGTAAATTCAGTCTTGATAAAATTACAGGACAGTCAACCAGGTTATGAATGACCTTATAAATTATAAAGAAATAAAATACTATGAATTTTCCTACGTTTATCTAACTCTATACAAGAGAATCTATCTAATAGAGCCTGGTGGTAGAATCCAATAGATGGATAATTACCATCAGCTTTGAAGGATAAATATTTTAGGGAACGCCGATTTACTCGCTCTATTTTGTTTATATAAATTTTATGATGAGGGTTACACACAATTGAAGCATGTTCGAGCTTGGAACGAACAAATGAATTATATAATATTGTTATTGAATCACTATTGTTAAATAGGCGGCAATTCCGGATGATAAAGCCCAGCATTCTGTAGGCGCCAGAAACAATTGATTCAATGTGAGACGCAAATGACAATTTCACGTCAAACAAAACTCCCAAGTCTCTTAAACTATAGGAACGAGCAAAAGTTGTGTCAACAAGTTTTTAATTGTAAATAATAGGCGTAATTTTCTTGGTGAAAGTCATTACAGTGCACTTACTAATACTAAGCTCCAGATGATTTATTACACACCAAGCAGTGAGTGCATCCAAATCATGCTGCAGTGACATACAACATAAAGAATGCTTCACTGCCGAGTAAAGTTTTAAATCGTCTGCGTAAAGAAGAAAATAACAGACAAATAAGGAAGAAATGTCATTGATAAATAAATTAAATAGGAGTGGTCCAAGTACTGACCCTTGAGGTACACCTAAGGTGGCTTGAAATGAATACGTTTTAAAACCTCTATACTCTACATATTGATATCTATCACTTAGGTATGAATTCCAAAATTCAATCAAATGATTTGTAAATCCAAAGCTAGACATTTTATTCAATAAAATACTGTGATCCATTTTATCAAATGCCTTAGCAAAATTGAGGTAGATACAATCAACCTGGCCACCCTCATTAATAACATCGGCCAAGTATTGACTGTAGCAACCTAAGTTAGTAACAATTGATCTGCCAGGCTTGAACCCATGCTGCTCAGGGGATATCTGCAGTTATACATGATTGAAAGTAGCATCATATAAGATATATTCAAATATTTTGCAGAAATTATTGATATTGGCAATTGGGCGATAATTAGTAACCTCATGTCTATTACCTTTTTTAAAAACCGCAACTAATTTTGAAACTTTCCACAGATCCGGAAAAGTACGCGATTTTAAGACTAATGAATATATAAATGCCAGTGGAGCTGCGAATATATTAATGCAATCTTTCACAAAAAAAGCAGGAATTTGATCTGGACCCTTCGTGTGACTTGCTTTAAGTCTTTTAGTAACTTGAATCACTTCAGAGGGACTGACAGTTGAAAGAGATAGAATATTATCATTGAAGTTATTAAAGTTATCCGAAGGTTTATTATTAGTTGAATTAGAGTTAATATAGACACTTTGGAAGTACTTTGCGAAGACATTAACAATATCACGAGGACTAGAGTAGTTAAGATTATCACATTGAATGTGTTCAGAAATAGAACTGCTTTTATTTTTGGTATGAAAGAATGACCAGAAAGATTTGGAATTACATTTTATGTTATTTTCTATTTTTTATATATAGAGTCTAAATGAACAGGCAATATCGGTTTTAATTGCCGATCTTAAAGTTTTAAATGCCTCATAGTCATCCAGTTTAGCATATTTTTTGTATTTATGCCAATAATTTTTCTTAAGTCTGATATTCCTTATTATGTTAGACGTGAACCAAAGTGGAAAGTTGTTTTTTTCCTTGGGGGAGGTGTATGGAACGCAAGTTGTTTGCAAATTGGTAAGATGTTCATAGAACAATAAAATTGTGCTGCCACATTAACATTGCGTGTATGATATAATACAGACCAATAAAAATCCATTAACAGGCTATACAGTAATGGATAATTTGCCTTATTGAAATTAAAAATGTGTACATCATTATGATGGCAGAATGATGTGGAAGGTACACGGCCGAAGTACTGAAATTCAATAAATAATGGAGGATGGTGTAAATCTTCACGCAATAAGCAAACATCAGACTTTGCGGAAGACTTAGTACAAATTTGATATATAACGATCTTTTAATACTCAAAAAATACGCGAATATGATGAGAGACATAATTGATTAGAGAATAGTTGTAATCTTTGCCCATTGAGAACGTATACGCGTGTGAAAAAAGAAACGTGAAATTTGAGCCCCACTGACAATATTATCGAAAGCGGTGGAAACAAAAAGGATAAATATCACCCATCATTATTGAACTATCAATGTTTGTTATCTTAACGCATTTGCTAAATGACACCTCACAGATAATTGATAACAAGGATCTCTATCCGCGGGAAATTCAATATGATACATATTGGCCATTAGTTAACACGATCAATTTATTTCAAATAATTTCACACACAAAATTTCGATTCAATATTGATTGAAAGGCTCCACTTTACGATAAGTAATACGTTTGTATATGAATCAATTGCTGACAGAGATCCTTACCAGATCATTATACTATGAGAATAGTATACAGGGACGTATGGAAATAAAATTTGTTTTGTTGGAAGAATTACTTTTTAGGATATGTAATTATTTGGAAATTTAGTGCATATCGTACACAAAACGTGATAGAGAATGAATTCGTAGTGATAATTACAAAGCGTTCTGTTCTGAGAATTATAAATCGAATCCTGGAATCAATAGAAGGAATCATGCTGGAAACGCTTAGTTAAAAAAATTATTTATCTGAAGTTCGAATAAATAAACTGATGGAACATTTCATCACTTGTTAATACATGCTAACGTGAAATGACGAGTAACAAAACACATTATGGTGGGAAACGTGAGGAATATGGAAGTGTGAGGAACGTAAAAAACATGAAAAACGTCCGAGAGTGGAAATTCTGTAACGAATCTCATGATAAGAGCATAACTAATGATAAGTTCGAATCAAAAAGTTCAAACAACAGAAATATCAAATTTCCACAACAAGGAATATTCAACTGAATCAAAACTTCCATCAATATATTTCAAACAATTTAGAAACTAATGCATGTATTCCTCCATCAGAATAAATACACATGAAATCAAATTCTAATGCTATCCACAGTCTATACTTCACAATACTTTTCTGGATGAATTACAAACAAAAAATTTCATTATTTCCCATCCAAATCTGCCAAATCCTTAGAAATTCTCTGAGCCAAAATCAATGTATACATCTACCAGTATTTGTTTATTGTTTATTGTTTGTTGTTTATTGTTTATTGTTTATTGTTTATTGTTTACATTACGTTACATTGTTCATACATTTCTCTTGAATACATTAATGATTAAATAATAATATTTGTATTTATATATTAGTTATACATTACTATTAATATTAGATAGAATTTGAATTACAGAGAAAAGAGAAAAACATAAAAGAATGCTAGATTCATAGATACTTGATAAATATTCAATGGCTTTAATTTGGCACCTAGGTTAGGGAAACCTGTATGTGCCATTTGAATAGGTCTTAGAGGTCTAAAAGGAGATAGAGTTATAAGCAATAAGTCTTAAAAGAGATAGAATTATAAGTAATACATAGGAAAAACGTTAAACGTGGGAAATAATGTGAGAAAAATATACGATTATCATAATATAACATATCATTCCAGAAAATGTCTATAGAAATCTCTAGAATTTTGATAAATGTATATTGAGGCAGCTTTATTGAATTTGTGAGGTTTATGCAGCATTTTGACCTCAATCGGTAAGTTATTGTAACATTTTGTGCCCAGGTAGTTAGAGCAATTTTTGAAAAATTCACTATTTGGTTTTGGAACTTTAATACATTTGTTAGATACATTTCTAGTGATATGACAATCATTAATATAATTTTTTGAATGTTCGTGTTTGTGTATATAACAACATATGGTATGAATGTATATGCATCTAATATTTTGAATTTTTTCATTATATAATAGCAGAGTAGAGTACCTTCGACTTTTCTTAAAAATAATTTTTAAAATTTTATTTTGAATAACATTCAATGGTCTTAGCGCTATTTCATATAAGCCTCCCCATACCAGGATTCCATAACGTAAAATAGATTCAACTAAGCTGAAGTACAGTGTTAGTAAGAGATCTAAGCTAAGAAATTGTTTCATAAGATAGAATTTGTAAACTAAGTATCTAAGTTTTTTTGTTACGTAGGTTATGTGGGAGTCCCATTTTAAATTTTGATCGATGATAATACCTAAATATTTGGAGGTTTTAGTTTCTTGTATTTCGGTGTCTAGGTTAGCACATATTAACTTCTTATATTGGGGACGATCAGCAGATGTTTTGGAAAATGCAATATAATTTGTTTTTTTAACATTTAGTGATAGTTTAAAGGCATCTAACCAGTTTTTGAGGTGTTTAATCCCTGCTACGGCTCGTATCTTCACGGCTCCCCAATCTTTATCACTAAAGACAAGTACGGTGTCATCTGCATATGATATTACTTTACCTTGAATATCTATTTCAGTTAAGCTTTCAATGTATAGATTAAATAGTATTGGACCCAGAACCGTTCCTTGCGGTATACCAATCTGTACATTTTCAGGAGTACTAACAGTTTCTCTAATTTTGAATTTTTGTTTTCTGTTCGTTAGATAGTTCTCAAAGACCTTCAGCACAAAACCCCTCACTCCATTTTGTTCTAAGACATCAAGGAGTTTTCGATGGGGTACCGTGTCGAAGGCCTTTGCTAGGTCCAGGAATTCTGCTATACACTTATTATTTTCATTCATTTCATTAGCAACGAGTGCTGTTAATTCATGCATGGCATCACTTGAGTTTAGGCCCTCGGTAAATCCATATTGATGTTTAGGGAGTAGGTTATTGGTTATTAAGTAGTCTATTAATCTTTCTTTTAAACATTTTTCGAATATTTTTGCTAAATTGCTAATTAAACTGATTGGTCTGTAATTAGTTATTAGATTAGGATTTCCAGCCTTATAGATGGGTGTTATTACAGAGGTTTTAAATTCATTTGGTACAATTCCAGAATTAAATATTAGAGTTATAATGTGTTTTAAGGGTTTCAATAAATAGGGATGTAATAGTTTCAGATGTTTAGCAGTTATACCGTCGAATCCAGGAGCGCCATTAGACTATTTATATATTTGATGATGGCATTTTCCGAAACTGGTTTTAGAAACATTGATTTATTTATTAGGTTTACGGGAAACACTGTGTTACAATGGGGAATATTTTCATGCATTTCGATACCAATGGAAGAAAAATAGGCATTACAGTTGGTTGCCATTTCATTGTCATTTTGAAATTCTTCAAGTTGACTGTTAACAATTTGGAGATTATTTTTTTTTTTGATCTTTCATTGGTCGCTTCTGAAATTATTTTATATGTTTTTTTTAGTTTATTTTTATTTTTGTTTATTTCGTTTCTATAGTAGTTGTTTCTGGTTTTGGATATTATTTTTTTTAAGTTGTTCCTAAACGTTTTATAGTAATTTGCTTTATCCGTTGTGTAATTTTTTTGCAGTTGTTTTTTTAGTTTGTCTCTAGTTTTTATAGAATTAATTAAGCCATTTGTTATCCATGGTTTAATTTTTTTGTGAACTTTGATCTTAAAGTTTTCAGTAGTTTGACTAGTTTTGATGTAGGATTGGAATTTCTCATAAAAAATTTGTGTTGCTATCTCTGGATCATTTTCATTACATACGCTTTCCCAAGTTTCTACTTCAAATTGCCTTATTAATGCATCAGTGTCAGTTTTAGTTATTGTGTTATATGTATCACAGGATGATGTATTTTTTTTATGGATGTGAGATGTTTATAATAATAGGGTTATGATCTGTTATGTCATAATTGATTACATATGTGCTTGTAAGTATTTTTTTAGTTTTTATATTATTTCTTAAGAAAATATGATCTAGACATGACTGACTTTGTGGTCTTGTAACAGTATTGATATGAGACAAAAATCCATTTGAGTGTAGGGTTGCCAGATAATCATTTGTAATGTTATTGGCTACATCTAGAAGGTCAACATTCATGTCTCCTATTAGTATTTCAATATTTTTATCTAGATAGTTAGTTATAAAACTCTCAAGGTCGAGGATAAATGTGTGGACAGAGGTTTGAGGAGACCTATATATAGCGCTAATTCCAATGGATAAGTTAATAACTTTTAAATTTACCTTAGTGATACATATATTTGATAATTCCAATTTAGTTGTATTGACTTCTGCATTGAGATTTGACTTGATAAGTATTATTACACCATCGTTTCTGTTTATGTCACTATTGTTATAGAATGTGGTATAGTTCGGAAGATTGAAGTTAGCAGTTGATTGTAATCTAAAACATTCAGATAGTATTATTATGTCACAGAATTTAATTTGAAAGCTTTCTAAAAATATTAATAACTCATCAAATTTTTTTTATGCTTCTAATGTTGATATGTAGGACATTTAGAATTTTTCCATTTATGTTAATTTTATTTGATACTTCAGTAGCATCAATGAATTCATTAATCGTATCATTTTCAATAGAATTTATTAAATCATTTTCTTGTGTAATATTCATTATTTAAAATTGGTTTGTTTCTAATCTGCATATGCAGTTTTATTTTGAAGTATCGTTTTATGGTACTGTAAAGAAGGATAACTCAAATCTAGTGCAGAGTGCTCACAGTTGCGGTTGGTATTGAATTTTTCATTTGATATTTTACAATTTTTACAAAAAGTTTTATCTTTGGGACATAGTCTCTCTTCATGTTCTTCACTGCAGTTACCACAGACAGTGGAATTCCTACAATTTTCTTTTTTGTGGTAGAAGCCTTGACACTTGAAGCAGCGAGGAATGTCCAAATCTTCATAGACTGGAAACCTCTCCCAACCAATGCATAGTTTTTGTTTTTTCATTATTTGATTGAATGCAGTCGCTGAACACTCACAGTATATAGTGTTAACACCTTTTTTTGTTTTTCTGATATAAGTGGTTTTGACTTCTCCTGATATTTCAGCTTGTTCTATGATGCTTCTGTCTATTTCTTCTGGTGTGATGTTTTCACTAAAGTTACAGATCTTTATTCTGGGCTTTCTCATTTTTGTTAATGATATATCATACGTATCTTTTAATTTATCTTGAGCAACCTTTTCTAGAGCTTCAGTATCTCTTTTTGTTTGACAGGAAAGAATAATGGTGCCATTTTTTCCCATCTTGACTTGATTTACTCCTATTTTCAGATTGATCAAGTTAATCTTTTTATTTAATTCTAATTTGGTTTTTGCTCCATCTTGTGATATTTTTGGTTTAATGATTACTTTGAGGGGATTTGTTTTCCTTTCATTATCAACTTTGTTTTGTTTTACTGTATCAGCGTAGGTTTGTGTGGTATTTTCTATTTTTTCTTCATATTGTTTGATTTTTTCTTGAAGTAGTTCTATTATATCATTTTTACTATTTATTATTTCGTTTTTATCTTCAACTGTTTTCTTGAGATAATCAATCAATTCATAGTTTCTACATTTTTAACAGATAAACTTCAAAAGTCGTGTACGTAAGAGCATACATCGAATTTCGGAGGGTGACAATTCTGAACATTCATTGCAATACATTTTTCTGCATTCATCACATGTAGAACATGGATATTTCTGTTCCTTAGTTGGTTGTAAAATATTATTGTATTCTGAGCATTGCATTGGCATGTTTATTTGTTAGTTTTATCCATTTCATTGGGTATATAGCAGAAATAAGTGCGCCACTGGCGTTTGTGTTTTATTCTACATAAGGAATGTACGCACTTACAGATTTTTTTCAGCTTTGCCACTTTTTGTTGTTTTTGTGGTTCTGTTCAATTCTTATCAGTTTATACTGCTTTCTGTTTTAGTTTTGAAGATAGTCCGTTTTTTGTTACTCCAATTAGTTTTATTCACTTACATATATGCACTAAATACTCGAAAACTATGAGGTATGCTCCAATGAGAGTTTCACTATTGGGTTCACTGATTTTATTTGCATAAATGTGCAAAATTTCACTGCTTAATTTCACTTATTTCCCACAAAATTATTTGAAAAATTATATATAAATTCTCGGGAAGTAGGTAACACTAATATATATGCTCATTATTTCCGTCTTTACGTACTTTTCGGTCTCACGACCATCATCAGAAGACGAGATCTTTATCAAAATCTATCAACAGTATGATGAAAAAATTAAATCCATGTGAAAGACTAATGAATTTATAAAAAATCAATCCATACCAGCAGATCATCTAATAATTCTCTTGGATGTTGTTTCTTTATTTACAACTATACCAGTCGTTTCGGCATTGAGTAGCATCAAAAAAAGTTGGACAGAGATTAAAAGCTACACACCTCTAGATCAATATGTATGTATAAGAGAGAGCAATATTTTGGGTAAATATTCGGCACAGCGATGGGATCTCATATTTCAGATATAGATACTATCACTATCCAAGTTATGGAATGCCTAGAAAAATCTGTAATGAATTCATTGGATTTTCAGCTCATATTCCTTAAACGATATGTAGATGATAACCTAATGTCTGTTTCCAATGATGAAATTCAGTACGTGATTAATAACAATTTCCACTGTAAACTTCAATTTACTTGTGATACATAAGTGAACAAAAACATAAATTTCCTAGATATGTGCATTAGGCATGATGAAGATGGAAAAATAAAAACTTCGTGGTTTACTAAAGAAGTTTGGTCTCAACGTTATCTTCACTTCAATTCCGTTGCAATAACAAGTTATGAAAAAAGTGTTATCAGAAACGTTACAGATCGCGCTGTTGAATAGTCCTACCTAGAGGACCGTCCCAAAAATTCAAAAATAGTTCATAATACACTGGAAATGAATGAATATCCAAAATATTCTCCATTCCCATCATTAAAGAAAGAATGACGAAATCTTTAATGAAACGTCATATATAAATAACATAAGCTGTAATACAGATAATTTCATAATATTATCATACTGTAACGAAGCTTAAATTTCGAAAGATTATATAATTTTAGATCAGGCAATAAATAGGGATGTTACATGTAATCTCAGTTTGAACAGTTCATTATTTCAATAGATATAAATGAATTCCGAATGTGTATTCTGTGATTGCCATTTTTTAAATCTCCGTGATTTCGAATAAGTGTAATTATTCAAATAGATGAATCAAATTCATGCCCGTTCAAAATTGCATTTTATTCCGATAAAATATGTTGCAAAAACAGGGGCCTGGCAAGTTAAGACACCAAACTTTGAACAGCATTATGTATAAAAAGGGCGAACAACCAAAAAACTCCGATAACACTTGCTCACTCCGCCGAGAGGAACTGGTGTGATATCATGTGCGCGAATTTTAGATCTAAAAAGTAGCGTCACTTTTATACATTGTTCGGGGCATAAGTAAAAAATCCTTGGCACAAAATGAGGGATTGGTGGAGCAGACCTGTCCAGAGCCTCGGAAAAACATATAAAAGCCGTGACAGCCAAAAGATCGCACTCTTGTGTTTTTGAATTTTGATCAGTGAAGTAGCTCTCTTTTGTTTTTTTAAATTTCGATAAGTTAAGTGCTCTTTTGTGATTATAAATCAGTACCGTTGAAGTGAATTGAGACAAAAATCGAAGTAAATTAATTATCTGAGTTTGAGTAAGATTCAAAACTGTGAATTAACAATAGTTCTCCGTTTGAGTGAAATTGATACACAAGGTAAATGAACAAATGGTTTATATTTTTGGGCATTACGATATATGGATTTCCGTAATTTATGATTATTATTGTAATTGGTGAACGTGTGTACGATACCTCAGTTCCGTAGCATTCAGTAATTTGAAATGTTAAATTAGAGTTTATTTCGTCATAGGTCGAATCGCGCACGATTTGAATTCGCACGTGAATTGAAATATTCAAGTAATTGTGTGGTGCGTACAGAGTGTGTACGTTTGAACGACAGGGGCGTCTTTGGTATATTTGTGCACGCTGTGTCACCCCGGAAGTATAAGTATATCCTAAGACGACCAAACCACCAACGGCTTGTGCACACTGTGTCACTCCAGGAGTATAAGCTGATGTTGTGTGATTGAGAATCGTAATAATTCCCTTAATACTATGAGAAGTCCTCGGCCGTGGATATAGGGGTTATTGCAGATGTGATAGTTAGGGCTTGTACACACTGTGTCACCCCGGAAGTATAAACCCTAATTGTCTAGATTCTGAATCTATAAAGTGTATAAAGTGTATAAAATCTAACACTGTCACACAATCACCGAGTCTCCATGAAAGTTAGTACAAGGGTGGGTGAGGTGACAGATTAAACTTAATTAGAGTAATTAACCGAAAAATAGTAAAATCTGATATCGTACAATCGGAAAACTAGTGCAAACAATATTTTCCGAACCAACCGAATTAATAACCGAATATATCGTAGTGTGATTTGGACATTTCATTCATTAGTGCTGCTATCTAAAATTTACCGAATACCGCTCATTACGCTGGGACCTGTTTGATTCGTATTTTTCATTCTGAATCATTTATCAACCGATCCCGTACCGCTGAATTGAATTTAGTTACCGAACTTATCGTAGAGTAGATATGTTGAAAGAGTTCTCATTTACCGTTTGAGCTTCATTACATTTTTCCGTCTGAGTGTAATTTTGTGTAATAATACCGTTCAATTGCATTTATATTGATTATTCCGGAAGTGTACTTGTTATATTCCCCGTTTTATTGAATTATTTCTGCTCCATCTTCAAACGAGCTAAGTTATAACCAGGTATCAATTGTAATTAAAGCCTACAATTTCGATACTGTTTTCTGCCCATTCGACTCTGGTTATACTTCACTGTAGCTACCCTAGGGACAAGGCTATCTATAGATAGCATAGTGACAAACCTTGTGGTGCAGACCCTAGCAGAAGTCTTCAAAAAGGAGTTAACCTTTAGAAAAATCTGGCGCCCGAGGATTTGAAATAAGCACTTTACCGAAAAGTCGCAAGGTACACGTTATAAAATGACGCTCACGAGCAGGGACTTTTGAAAATAGACCGAGGGGGAATTTTTTGTTGTTGTTGATTCCGAAAAATGGAATGTTGAATAATTTTTTTCAATTGAACCGGTAGTCCGTTTTGGATGAAATTTCAGATATAGTGTGACAGAAAAACAAGCTTCAAGATCCCGACGTTTCGAATACGTTTTCGAAACATCCCCAGGTGTTTGTTTTCGAATTTTGGAAATTTGGAAAAGTTTCAACGGAAACTTGTTCCACATGTTCACCCAGGTAGTTTGGTGAATTTGGTTTTTCGATTTTTTTTTTCGATTCCCCCCGTTTCAGGGGAAATATCAAGTTTTTAACAGAGGATCTGACTGAAAAATCGATTGTTCCGTGAGATGTAGAATTGTTAACTACACTTCAGTGTTTTGCCCAAATTTCGATTTTTGCCCTCATTTTGCCCTTCGATTTTCTCAGTCAATCGTAACCCGGATTGGGCAAGTCATAGCTCCTTTCCAAGTAAATCGATACCGAGGAAGCCGTTGGTAACATTTTTAGGCGGGTTGGCTCAACCGTTTTGGAGTTACCTCCCGAAATCAAAGTTACGTTGCCCAAATTGGGGCAAGTGATTTGATTGCTTCTGCCTTATTGGAAGGGAGGTGTGGACTAGTTTTGGTTACCGCACCCTCTTCCGTTACCTACCCCTGAACAAAATAATTTGTTTTTGGGGTTGAAAATTTTGATTTTGAATTGGATTGGATAATATGGAGTTCTCCGGGTATAAAGGTGCTATACCCTAGGCGCCGCAGCCTGCACCTATCAGTATGAAGGAAATGGCAGCACATTTTGACGAAATGGCGCAATTCTGCTCTAATAGCGAGGATAGCCAGACTGAGACTACTGAAGTTGATTCGAAAGTCAACTGAATTTATTTACTGAAGAAAGCACAACTTAAGGAAGTCCTGGCCAATCATGATATTGACCATAATGGATCCGCCGAACATTTACGCCGTAGGTGCGTAAAGAGGGTCCGTAAAGGAATGATACGCCCTCCGCGTGAAATGTTGGAAAAGATTGCCAGTATCATGGCAACGCTAACCAAGGCTTTGACAACCGAAGTGGTACTAAACACAAAACCAACGTTTAGTCCTTCGGGGGTTCAGTCAATACCAGCAATAAGGAGCACACCGAGGATACAGCCGTCGTATTGGTCAACTACGTTCACTACGGATACAGTGACATATACGAACACTGTGGTAATAACGACATCACCGATTCAAACGCCGATCTATTCTTCCCCGTCGAATTCTATGAACCCTCCGATTTATAGGACCACGCCGTCAGATGTGGCACCGGCATGGATGCAAGGACCGACCATTCCGCAAATACGGACCGTTCCGCGAGCACCCATCATTCCTCAAATACCAACAGTTCCGCAAGCCCCTGAGGTTCCGTATGTACCAACTGTTCCACAAGTACCCGCACACTATGTTCCGGTTACTGTTATTCCGCAAGGGTATAATATTCCGTTCAGTCATATTCAGCAAGTACCGGGATTTAATTTTCAAAATCCGAACAGTGCTCCGAGATTATATCAATACCGAATAAAATTTGACGGAACGTCAGACCCCGCTACGTTCCTGGAAAGACTGGATGAGATAGCCATGCAGCTGAACACACCGAAGGACGCATTGTTGCTGTCTTTACCGGAAGTGTTGGAGGGAACAGCGTTATTGTGGCATCGCATTAACCGACATCGTTGGACAACATTTGCAGATTTCCAGAGGGATTTCGTAATATTTTTCATGTATGCCAATTACCACATTGATCTGGAAGTACAGATCAGCCGCAGGCATCAACGCATGAATGGGAGCGCCGCTGCATATGTTGTGGATATGCAAACACTTATCAGGAGACATGGTGCAATGACCGCAGAACGGAAATTGTTGGCTATTTATCCGGCAAGGGACTTTTAACGACGTGCCGTCGTTAATGCTACAACCAAAAGAATATGAGAATCTGCAGGCTGAGCAGAAACTCATGCAGAAGAGGATTTATCCAGTGTCAGTGAAGGCACAAATTCCCAGTCCAACAGTAAGGACCATGGAGCCGCAGGGTAGGCAACCTGCACCTGAACCGTCATCGCCAGTCAAGTCCGGGATACCGAAGATCCCTGAGCAGACTTGTTGGGATTGTGATCTCCGCGGCCACTTCAGGACGCAGTGCATTACCAGGCTGAAGCCGAGTACCGCAACACAGCCCATCTCATGTTGGAGATGTGGGGAAACTGGGCATAGCAAGAATAATTGTCGGAATCCACCGAAATTATTTTGCTCGAGATACCGCCGCCCTGGGATCATGTCGCGTGATTGTCCGTGTCTGGGACAGGGAAACGTCCGCGGGACTGCGAGGTAGCGAGGCCGAAGCAGATCCCGGTTGAACAGGCCTCAACGGAGGAAGTGAAAACCGCTCACTGCACCACTGATATGAACCGTACCGCGAATAAGGACTCAGCCGTGAATAATACAAAGTGTAAACTCACCGTCACTGAAAATACCGTAAATTGTAATACCGATAATACCGATAATAAACCGAAATTACCGAATGACTGTGAGAATAAAGTAAAATAGAGACCGCTATAGAGACGAAAAACAATAAAGTGAAAAATGAGAGTGTTCTAGCCCCATGTGATGAAAGGATTATTTTTAAAAATACCGCTGCTCAAACTTTAGGTGAAAACCGACCGGTTATAAAAGTCCGGGTATTAGGTGGAACTTTTTCGGCTCTTGTGGACAACGGAGCCACCCGTTCTTTCACAATGACGCAGTTGTTAGGTTATGTCAGGATTCCGGGTTACAATCAGTACCCATTAAGGCCGTAGGCACTAGGATGGCCAATGCTAGTTTGAATCCTAGTACTACCGCGTACCGAATCTCATTGCATTTTGGATGTGGTGAGATTGAAGCAGAATTTGTGTATTCACCGTCGTTATTATCGAAATGATAATAGGAATGGACATTTTGAGCTCCGGTTTGTTTACAATACATCTACCATCCGCTGGGGTGTATTATAAGGACAATTTGATTGGGACAAATTGTGAAAAAGTTTCCAATGAAGCTAGTTGCGGACCTAAGGCAGTCAAACGTGTGCGCTTCTGTGATGAAGCGGAGACACAACCAGCAACATTGTCGGAAACTGAACAGGATAGACTGAACGGATTTCTGGTAACAGAAATGAGATATTTTGGAGGAATTCAAGGAACCACGCTGCTGGTTCAACACGAAATTAAATTAACAAAGACCGATCCGATAAAGCAGCGTCACCGACCGCAGAATCCGAGGATGCAAGCAATCATCAACGAGGAAGTTGATCGAATGCTGGCAGAGGAAGTCATCGAGCCGTCAAGTAGTCCGTGGAGTTCACCCGTTGTGTGGTGAAGAAGAAAGATGGAAAACCGAGAGTTTGCATTGATTTCCGGATGATAAACAAAGTGAAAGATGCATATCCACTGCCTTACATAAGTTCCATCTTGGACAAACTTCGGCGAGCTAGATATATTACTAGCATTGACCTGAAGCAAGGGTATTGGCAAATACCGCTGGCACCGGAAAGTAAACCTATCACAGCATTTACTGTACCAGGCCGTGGCTTATTCCA
This sequence comes from Endomychus coccineus, assembly GCA_958510875.1. NCBI lineage: Eukaryota > Metazoa > Arthropoda > Insecta > Coleoptera > Endomychidae > Endomychus > Endomychus coccineus. The sequence continues at coordinate 95,549,434 of OY294069.1, read as the reverse complement.
GTTTCAGGTAATGGCCTTTGGTTTACATTCCTCACCGGCAACGTTTCAGAGGCTGATGGATACCATTATAGGACCAGATATGGATCCACACGACTTTCCTTACTTGGACGACATTATTGTTCTGGAAGAGACGTTCGAGGAACATCTCACGGAAAATACCAGTTCTGCCGCACGTCGATAAAGTATTTAGGCCATGTAGTCACCGCCGAGGGTATTCATACCGACCCTCAGAAAATCGAAGCTATCCAGCAGATTCCGAGCCCGTCTACAGTGGAGGCACTCCGTCGTTTCTTAGGAATAGCTCCGAGGTACCGCCGTTTCATACCGTCCTTTTCAAAAATTATCAGTCCGTTAACTGTCTTATTGAAGAAGCATCAACGTTGGAGTTGGGGAGAGAAGCAACAAGTCGCGTTCAACAAATTGAAAGATATGCTGACCAGTGCTGGCTTGTCCAGATTTCAACCGGCCGTTTATTTTACAAACCGATGCTTCGGATGTGGGAATTGCTGCGGCATTGATACAGAATATAGAGCGAGCCGACCGAATCATTGCCCAAGCTAGCCGAACATTAACAGCCGCCGAGAAGAATTACACTGTTACCGAGAAGGAATGTTTGGCTATTGTGTGGGGCATTGATAATATGAGACCATACTTAGAGGGATACAGATTTACCGTATTGAGCGACCACCAGTCATTGAAATGGCTGCACTCAATGAAGAGTCCGAGTGGGAGATTGGCTCGGTAGAGCATTTTCCTACAGCAGTACGATTTTGAGATAAAATATCGTAAAAGAGTGTTAAATCGTGTGGCTGATGCCCTGCCACGCGATCCGTTACCGAACAAGGAGGAAACAAATGACAATCAAGAGTTATTCGTACTGAATGACCTCGTGAATTGTAATTGGTACAATTCAAAGAAAGCCGAAGTTGAGAAGAGTCCAGAAGCGTATCCGGATTATTGTGTGAAGGGTAATCGGTTGTACCGCCACTTCTGGGACTCGAATGACTTGTACGAACCGGAAATGAGAGATCCGTGGAAGCTATGTGTTCCGAAACCGCTCCGGTTGAACGTTCTGAAAGAAAATCATGACAGTCCGACTGCAGGACATTTAGGTATTGCCAAGACGATAGCGCGAATATCCCACAAGTATTATTGGCCGGGATGTTCCGCGATATAGCGAAGTACGTGCGTGGATGTACGCAGTGCCAAGCTTTCAAAGTGTCTCTACAGCAGAAGCCTGGATTTATGCAGCCGACAGTAAATCAGTTTCCTTGGAAATGTGTGAGCACCGACTTGGTAGGACCGTTACCAAGATCCGCCAAGGGAAACAATTTTATCCTTGTCATGCAGGACCGTTTCACGAAGTGGGTACAGTGTAAGCCGTTGAGAAAAGCTACCGCGCAGGCTGTAACTCAAGCCTTCTACGAAGAGATCATAACTCGTTTTGGTTGTCCGGAAACCGTTATCAGCGACAATGGGACGCAGTACGAAAGTAAAATTTTCAAGACCCTCCTGAAGGAGTTTGGAATTGAGCACCGCCTCACTCCTACATATACTCCACAATGCAATCCCGTGGAGAGAACAAACCGGACCTTAAAAACCATGATTGCACAATTTTGCAATGGAGACCACAGGAAATGGGATAAACTTCTACCCGATTTTCTATTTGCCTTAAATTCCGCCCCACATGAATCCACCTGATTTTCACCTGCCTTTTTAAATTTTGGCCGAGAACTTGAAGTACCGAATTCAATAGTCCGTTCCTTTAATGCTCCGGTGGAGACCGAGGAAAATATTCCGACCGATCCGAATCGTGAACAGATTTCAGAACACCGAACTAGATTAGAGAAATTACGCGAAACTTTCCAACTGGTGCGTATCCAGTTATCTCGTGCTTTTACCCACCAAAGCCGTTATTACAATCTCCGTCGTCGATATTGGCGTTGTCACGTGGGTGATAAGGTAATGAAGGTAGAGTATCATCTGTCTTCTAGTGTTCGACATTTTGCCCCTAAATTGGCTCCAAAATATACCGGTCCGTTTACCGTTATCAAAATAATTTCTCCAGTCATTTACGACCTGAAAGGCGAAGATGGCAAGCAAGTGAAGCGAATCTATATCAAAGATCTGAAGCCGTATAATGTTCCTGGCATTCCGGAAAGTTGAGATAAATCGAGGTACCGGAAAATATAGATACCGATGGACAAAGTATCAAGTAGTACAATTACTCATTATTATGATCCAATGTTCACAGGGTGAAAATATGTCATATGAACCGTCCGACTTCATTGAGATAGTGCTAGATGAAGCACTGCAAAATATGGTGGATCTGTTGAAGCCGGAAGAGTCCGAGCAGGTCCAAGCTAAGGAAACCCCAGCTACTCCGACAACCCCGACGCACCTGATCTACGTACCCGTCCAGTTATGGGGATCATGTGAGCTATGTGGAGATCCAGGACATCGTAGAGAAAGGTGCAGCCGGACAGAGCGTCTAGCCTTTGCAGCATCACTGAAGATTTCAAGTGTTTCGTTCCGAAGAAGCAGTCAAGTGTCCATTCCGAAGAGGAAGTCAAGTTTTCCAGTCCGAAGCAGTTTTAAGTTTTCCGTGCTGATGAAGCAGAAGTTTCACGTTCCGTTCCGAAGAGGTTTCAAGAAATTCCGTGCTGATGAAGCAGAAGTTTCAAGTTTCATTCGGAAAAGGAAGAAGTTTTAAGTTTTTCCGTTTTAAAGAAAGTTTTGTTTTCCGAAGCAGATAGAAGTTTCATGTTTGTCCGTTCCGAAGAAGAAGTTACGTTTCGAAGAAGATGTCAAGTTTTCCATTCCCAACTTTGTATTTCCATTCCGAAGATGTTTTAAGTTTTCCGTTCCCACGAAGAAAATGTTTTGAGTTTTTCCATTCTGAAGAAGATGTTTTGTGTTTCCGTTCCGAAGAAGATGTTTCGAGTTTTTCCATTCCGAAGAGGAACAAGTTTCAAGGTTTCCGTTGTGCAGAAGAAGTTTAGAATTTTCCCATTCCGAAGAAGAAGTGCAGTCCTCCGTTCCGCAGCAGAATTTTCGTTTTATGTTCCAAGTAAGATATTGCTATTCCGCGATGTTCCCGGCGAAGGAAATCAAAGTTTTAACGTCAGGTTAGGGTATCTCAACTTTGTATTAGATTTTTTTTTCCTCGTATGAATTCTCAGATGAGAATTGAAAAATAAAAGAATCATATTCTTTCATTTTTAACCGAACTAAGGGGGGGATGTAACGAAGCTTAAATTTCGAAAGATTATTTAATTTTAGATCAGGCAATAAATACGGATGTTACATGTAATCTCAGTTTCAACAGTTCATTATTTCAATAGATATAAATGGATTCCGAATGTGTATTCCGTGATTGCCATTTTTCTAAATCTCCGTAATTTCGAATAAGTGTAATTATTCAAATAGATGAATCAAATTCATGCCCGTTCAAAATTGCATTTCATTCCGATAAAATATGTTGCAAAAACAGGGGCCTGGCAAGTTGAGACACCAAACTTTGAACAGCATTATGTATAAAAAGGAGAACAACCAAAAAACTCCGATAACACTTGCTTACTCCGCCGAGAGGAACTGGTGTGATATCATGGGCGCGAATTTTAGATCTAAAAAGTAGCGTCACTTTTATACATTGTTCGGGGTATAAGTAAAAAACCCTTGGCCCGAAATAAGGAATTGGCGGAGCAGACCTGTCCAGAACCTCGGAAAAACATATAAAAGCCGTGACAGCCAAAAGATCGCACTCTTGTGTTTTTGAATTTTGATCAGTGAAGTAGCTCTCTTGTGTTTTTTGAATTTCGATGAGTTAAGTGCTCTTTTGTGATTATAAATTAGTACCGTTGAAGTGAATTGAGACAAAAATCGAAGTAAATTAATTATCTGAGTTTGAGTAAGACTCAAAACTGTGAATGAACAATAGTTCTCCGTTTGAGTGAAATTGATACATAAGGTAAATGAACAAATAGTTTATATTTTTGGGCATTACGATATGTGGATTTCCGTAATTCATGATTATTATTGTAATTGGTGAACGTTTGTACGATACCTGAGTTCCGTAGCATTCAGTAATTTGAATTGTTAAATTTGAGTTTATCCCTTCATAGGTCGAATCGTGCACGATTTGAATTCGCGCGTGAATTGAAATATTCAAGTAATTGTGTGATGCGTACAGAGTGTGTATGTTTGAACGACAGGGGCGTCTTTGGTATATTTGTGCACGCTGTGTCACCCCGGAAGTATAAGTATATCCTAAGGCGACCAAACCACCAACGGCTTGTGCACACTGTGTCACTCCAGAAGTATAAGCTGAGGGTGGTCGTGTGATTGAGAATCGTAATAATTCCCTTAATACTATGAGAAGTCCTCGGCCGTGGATATAAGAGTTATTGCAGATGTGATAGTTAGGGCTTGTATACACTGTGTCACCCCGGAAGTATAAGCCCTAATTGTCTAGATTCTGAATCTATAAAGTGTATAAAATCTAACACTGTCACACAATCACCGGGTCTCCGTGAAAGTAAGTACAAGGGTGGGTGAGGTGACAGAATAAACTCAATTAGAGTAATTAACCGAAAAATAGTAAAATCTGACGTCGTACAATCGGAAAACTAGTGCAAACAATATTTTCCGAACCAACCGAATTAATAACCGAATATATCGTAGTGTGATTTGGACATTTCATTCATTAGTGCTGCTATCTGAAATTTACCGAAAACCGCTCATTACGCTGGGACCTGTTTGATCATTCTGAATCATTTATCAACCGATCCGGTACCGCTGAATTGAATTTAGTTACCGAACTTATTGTAGAGTAGATATGTTGAAAGAGTTTCCATTTACCGTTTGAGCTTCATTAAATTTTTCCGTCAGGGTGTAATTTTGTGAAATTATACCGTCCAATTGCATTTATATTGATTATTCCGAACACCTGCTACAAGTTATTTACACGTATGCTAGGTTGTTGAAATCGATCGGTCCGGTAGTTAATAACATCAGCGAGCAGCGTGGGGCAAAGAAAGGCATGGAGGGTTGCCGGGAGAACCTGGTGATAGATAGATCTATCACTCAGGACTCCATACTCTACAAGCCCAACCTTTCCATGGCCTGGATTGACTGCTGCAAGGCATTTGATTCAACATCACATGAGCTATTATTATACTTGCTCCAATGCCTTGCGGTACCAACCCCACTAGTGAGATGCATAGAACATCTGTTGCCACTCTGGAAGACCCGTTTTGCCATCACATCAGGCACACGACGAGTCTTGAAAGAGTTGGTAACATTCAAGAGGGGAGTTTTCCAAGGAGACTCTTTGAGTCCCCTCTTGTTCAATATCTCACTGCTGCCGGTCTCCATTGCTTTAAGACGGACTCGTGGATATTACTCTGGACCACCGAACGACCGGAGGCATCTGATCACCCATTTATTTTACGTGGATGATTTGAAACTGTATGCCTCTGGGGAGAAGAACCTCCTTCAATCTCTCAATGTCGTTCAGGAATATACACGAGCCGTAGGCATGGAGTTGGGATTGGACAAATGCTCAGTGTTTCATTTGAGGAGAGGACGATCTCCGGAAGTGTACGAGAATTTGCAGCTTGCCGACGCAAGCATCTTTGAACACCTTGATGCTGGAGAGACCTATCGATACCTGGGAATTGAACAGCGTCCTAATTATGAAGCTTCCCAGGTGAAGGTGGCTCTCCGCGGCAAATACAGGAACCTTGTTCGGAAGATTTGGTCTTCCGAACTTTCGAGTGGGAACAAGGTGTCTGCAACAAATATGCTTGCCGTTCCAGTCCTGCTCCAATCTTTTGGAGTGGTAAAATGGACGGTCGATGAGCTGCATAGACTCGATAAAGACACCCGGAAAATGATGCATATCCATCACAGTTTGCATCCTAGATCGTCCGTTTCCCGCATTTATCTCCCACGTCATCGGGGAGGTAGGGAACTCCTCAGTCTGGAGGGTCTGCATCGAAGTGTGGTTCTGAGTATAGCTTGTTAAGTTCTTAGGAGCTCGGAACCCCTCCTGTGCCTTGTTAAAAGTCACGAATTGGCCGGAGTGGGGGCATTCATCGTTAAGGCAGCACAAAAAGCTGCGGAAGAACTTGGTCTCGAATTTCAGATCAGTCGAGGAGGCCGACTAGAGGGCAACCTCGAGCTCCTACCTTCTCGCCTGAAAGCCCAGATACATGCCGCGGAGCAAGATCCTACGCTCAGGCGGCATGTTGACAAGCCGATACACGGTGTTTTCTTTCGAAACATGGAAACGCTCGGCTTGTCAATTAGGTTGACCTTCGGCTACCTAAGGTCAGCCGGGCTTACATCCGAGACTGAGGGATTTACCGCAGCTTGCCAAGATGGCGTAATTAACACCTTGGTCTATCGCCGCAATGTGATGGGTGTGCAGGTCCCTGATGTCAGCTGCAGGGCCTGTCGAAAGGCGCCTGAGACGCTTTTCCACCTTCTGTCGGCATGTCCGGCAATAGCGGCCTTGACGTACACCCATCGCCATAATGCGGCCCTACGGGTGCTGTATTACCATCTAAGGCACTCGTACGGAATAGACCAAGAGCCGGTGCTGCCTTACATGCCAGGAGATATTGAGTCCGTTGTCGGAAACGCAAAATGCCAGATCTTCTGGAATTATCAGTTTCCGACCGTCAGGTCCATACAAACAAATAGGCCTGACGTTGTCCTCCTCGATAAACTAATCAAGACTATGTATGTCATCGAATTCTCCGCTCCGGCAGAGAAGAACATAGTCTTGAAAGAGGAGGAAAAATGGACAAAATATCAAGATCTCCTGTTCGAGCTCCGCACGCTATACCCAGGCCACAATGTGGTATTAGTGGTTCTGATCATCGGTGTTTTATTCGGAATTCGGTCTTCGCTGCGTTCAAACTTGAAGATCATTCCGGCCTGTAGGAACTCGGCGCAGATCTTGATAGACCGGATGCAGGAGGCAGTCATTCTGGGTTCAATTACAATACTTAGGGCACACAATTTAGGAACCTGAAGCTACTTACCGACCGGTGGGGAGGAGTAGCTTCGGTTAACCGCCTTTTAGGTTTTTTCTGGCGCGACTGCTGCGATGTCGTCGGAGCTCGCAGCAGCCCCGACCAGGTTTGAATGTAAAGTATATATATATATATATATATATATATATATATATATATATATATATATATATATATATATTCATATATATATATATATTTTAGAAGGTTTGTTAACGGGAATTTCGGTCTGTAGTTGGGCAATCAAAAGAAAACTATTTTTTCTATACCAATATTTCGCAATAATTTATTGCTTCTTCAGGGTACTACAATTTTTACAAATTAGATGACAATTATGTATTTAGGCTAATACTTACAGAAGTTTAGGTTAATATTAAACTAGACATTTCTACAAAAAACATTTAGATTTTTCTTCTCTTTATTATAGTCATTGGACTGAAGATTCTATTTTTCAATTATGTCACCAAGTTAAATTTAAAATATAATTCGTCTTTATTTTAAATTTAACTTGGTGACATAATTGAAAAATAGAATCTTCAGTCCAATGACTATAATAAAGAGAAGAAAAATCTAAATGTTTTTTGTATATAAATATATATATATATATATATATATATATATATATATATATATATATATATATATATATATATATATATATATATATATATATATATAAACAAGTTTAAAGTTTCTTTGCCTAATTGACCACTATCGTGTATGTAACTTAAGAGATATAGAATTAAATTTTCTGAATTATGAAGATAACTTAGATAATTTAACATAGGATTATATATATATATATATATATATATATATATATATATATATATATATATATATATATATATATATATTATATATATATTTACATCCCACTATACATAGGTCATCCTTCATATGGTGCAGCAATAAGTCATCTCCCGGAAGGAGTGGAAATATATAAGTTTTCTTAGTGTATATTGGTCTACATTCCAATGTAAATGTCGAATCTGGTCAAAACTAATAAGCTTTTAATTTAGATTTTCAGATAAGTTCATATCTTTAGGTACTCCAACTAAATCACGATCCTTGAATCATCCGAACGAATTTTTTCTTCATGCAAATCGCAGCTTCAGGTCCTCTTGTATATACGAATTATACGTATTACAGTTTATCGTTAGCCCAACAGTGTTGTTACATTTAACGTATTTACGGGTTCATTCAAAGATCATTTATGTTTCACATGGTCGTGGTCGGTGATTCACAAGGTATCTTGTGAAGATAAGATATGTATTGAAATTACCTATACAATTCAACAAACTCATAAGTCTATGTGTAGACTTCTTTTATGTATTGAATGTGATTATATTTTACTATAGTTTATAAATAAATAATCTTCATTTGAGGTTATATTTTCATACGTTCAAGTACAGAGTTCAGGAATTGAATAAACATTCTACCGCCAAAAAATGAAACACAAATGAACACAAATTTTACAAATTTTGTTTAATTTTAAATGTCTGATATATTTTTTCAATATCCGTTAACACTACACTATATATTACTGTTGAAACAATACAGTTGTTTTCGTTTGGGCACAAGGAAAGTGTTAGCTCTACTGCTGTAAAATGTGTAATTTACGAATATTTCAAATCGAATCGAATCAATTTCTAGTGATTGTAGTCGAAAACATGTAGGTGTGTAGTAAACAGTAGCTTAAAATTGGGTAAGAAAATAATATTTTTCACGGAATGACTATATTTTCCAAGTAGTTTTGGAATTATCATCAATCTACAAATTATTTATATCCTATGTTCATAACGCAACACCTACTTGGGTTGCTGTAACTGTGATGAAGGTATTTTTTTATAAATCTCAATCTGAAACTACCGAAAGTGACATTAATTTCCTCTTGAATAGTAGACTTCCGCAGATAGTTAATCTTGACAAATCTTGTCTTCTGTATGGATTCCGCGTCACAATAGCATGACTTGGTGCCAACGTTTCGTCAACCATTACAGGTGGCATCTTCACGGCAGACTTGAGATTCGAACTGAAACCGATTCTACTGGTTTCTGTAGCCGTATTTATTGTATGGAAAATTCTCCACGCTGCACAGTTCACTGCGTTCATTCCGATGATAAACTCCGTTCTGGTACCTAACTCTGCCGTTGTGTGATCATGTGTGGAGTGGAATTTTCGAGGATGGGTTTACAAATGGTGGGATGGTAATATCCTAGTCACGATTCAGAATATTTGGATGTTTTAGGATTATTATAGCTTCAAGGATTTTTCGCTGATAGAAGTATGAGGCTCGGGTAGGATTTTAGTATTTCCGAAAAGGATTTGATGATAAGTGTTCCGCAAGTGCAGATCTACTGGTGTCACGAAGCCTTGTACAGCGCTCATATTCTTTCACACTGTACGATATGTTTCATCAATATAGACTTTACCGCAAGAACAAGGAATGCTATAAGCCCCTTCTTAGTGTAGAGAAGGGAGGGGATCTTTGATAGGCTTGTTGAACTGAGATTTTTTGAAATGTGGAAAACCGAGTACAAATATTATGTTTTTTCAAGGATTTTGGAAATTCGATCTGTTATATTCCCAATAGATATACTGTGGATTAAACAGGCAGGGAGGGGGTTGTGGACCAGGTTGGATTGGAATTTTAGGCGAAGTGTATATCTTTACGGGTTTTTGAATGTAGTAATGAGAGAAATTATTTCATAATAAGACAAATGAAAGATGTTTTACTTCTGATTTTAAGGATTGGGGTTGGGATAAGTTGACAGCTCTGTGGATCAGGGAGTTTATGACAGCTTGATTTTGGGCAGGGTGGTAGTGGGAAAGGTCATTGAGGTATCTATCGGTGTGAGTGAGTTTTCGATAGACAGAATGTTCTAGTCTGTCGACTAACTTATTCATCTTGGAACGGGAGTGAACCTTTTGGTTCAACTCCCATGGTGAAAAGGATATTGGGATGTAATGAATTTGAATGATTGAGGAGGCAAACATGATTTCCGCAACCATGTTGCCAAATAATAAAAGTGTCGTTGACATATCTGAACCAACATTACGACTTGAGAACAAGTGAGTCAATAGCATCTTGTTCAAAAGTTTTTCTTCAACACAAATGATAAATTATTTCGTTTTCGGTACAGTCAGTCGGAAGGAATGTGATGTATTTTTCCTCAACACAAATAATAACTTATTTGGTTTCCGGTAAGTGGAGTTAGTACCGGAGTTAGTTGTACTATATTTACCTTCGAACTTTGTCAAAGTATGAGTTAAGAATGGAAAATAAAAATAAATTCTCGGAAATTAACGGAGTTGAATTGATTTAACGGTTGGTATTAATGCATCTGAATCGTAGCGGCTTAGCGGTCAGAATCTTCAATCCCCTTCGTATGAAATCCGTTCTCCCTGTATACTGGTTTTTGGGCCAAAGGAAATAAAATGTCAGAGGTGGTCTGAGATTCTGTCAGTCAGCGGTAAATTGAATAAGAACTTCCTCATCTCCCAGTAGTTTCAACTTTTCCTACATAGGATGTACAAAACTTTGACGCGTTAGAACCTCAGCCTCGTCGGTGTTATTTTTTTTCAACCAGAGAAGTACAGTAATTTATAAGTAACGAGGTGAAAAATCTTTGAAGCTATTGAAATCCTAGAACATCCAAATAATCTGAACCATAACTTAGGATATTACCTTCTCAAAATTTGGAAACCCATCCTCTGAAATTCCATTTCACATATGATCACACATCGGCAATGTCAGGTGCCAGAACTGAGTTAAACACCGGAATAGAGGCTGAATTCTCATATAATAAATACGCCTACAGAAACCAGTAGAACCAGTTTTAGTCCAAGCCTCACGTCTGCCCTGAAGATGCCACCTGTAATGGTTGGCGGAACGTCGGCATCAAGTCGTGCTATTGTGACGTGGAATGCATCCAGAAGTCAAGGTTTTGTCTTCTTTTATACAGTGTTCTTTCATTAGATCAATGGCCAAACGTATATTACCATTATTTTGAGTTGAATTGAAAACATAATCAACAAAGGTCTTGAATTGAATTGCTACATTCAACATGATGAAATGTGATTCCCACTAGAAGTAATAATTGTTGTCGTCCATAGGTATCGAAGCTAAGCAGAAAATATTAGTAGTTTTGTAAAGATAACTTTATTGTCTAATTTTGACCGATAATATGAACCTAGACACTAATACAGGATAATTCATAGGGAAGTGTAGAAGGGTTAACTGATGTGGATAAAAGTGGTTATAAGTCAATCATAAGTAATGAGTATATCGCCTCTCGTTATTATGATACATATTGATCATAACTTCCAAACGACACGGTATAACTAACACGACTGGTCGAGATCTTTACTCATCTTACTTAACAATCCGTATAGATCAAAATTAAAATTCAGTTCCGGAATGAGGAAAGACAATATTTTAAATGTATTAACAACATGCGTAGCATAATTATTGAAATCTGAGTAGTTTGGGCAGAATCGAATGATTATTCGAATGCACAGGATCGAATATTTCGAATTAGAATACTGTCGAGAATCGAATGATTATTCGAATACAGGAACATTCGACTATTCCAATAAGAATCGGATGCATCCGAATACACACAATAATCCAATACTTTCATAATTTGTATTCGAATAGTTCTATCACTACTACCAAGTATAGGTGACAGAACGGATTTAACCACCTTTAAAAGGCAGTGAACTTTGTAGCGTGAAGGATTTTTTTCCTACAATAAATATCGCTTCAGAAACCAGCAGAATCAGTTTCAGTTCAAGCGTCTAGTCTGTCCTGAAGATGCCACCAGTAATGGTTGGTGAAACGTCGACATCAAGTCGTGATATTGTGACGCAGAATCCATCTGGAAGGCAAGATTTTTCAAAATTCGCTGTCGGAATGTACTTTATGTTTATATAAATTATACGTACTTTGTGATAATGATAACCAATGATAAACAAAACCTCGGAAATATGACGTGCATGTTTCACTTATTTTTAATGTTTTCTTCTGGTGTCATTTTTTTTCAAACCCTTTCTAATCTATAAATACTGAACTTGCTTCTGTATATAGAAAACACCAACATACTTCATTAATTTTTATTGATCAAATTATATACATATATGTAATAATATTATTAACAGGGAATTGTGGATTAAGTCGTTTGGAACAATGTACAATCACAATCGAAATATCAAATACTAATCAGTAAGTTGAACCACCTAGTATTTGAATTTTGCAATCAAATAGGTTGGAATAGAGAATGGTCAATTTATTTGAACACGAGACTTTTCGTTTACTAGACTGTGATTCTAGAAACTGAGCTACAGGGTTGACCCGAACTATCTTCTATATGAGCTATCGTTTTTGCCTAAGATTCCACATCTTCACTGTGTTAGGGTTTTTTCAATTATAAATTGAAATGAAAACTCTTTCATATGAGTATTTCAAAAATCGCAGGAATGTTGGTCAATCATTGAAGGAATTAATTTTTGGAGCAGAATGAACCCCTACTCATGCAATAATGAAACGCATATCTATTATTTGAAGAAATCAAGCTGTTAAGATTAGAAATGTTAATATTGAACGCCATCTATTTTGTTATATGGATAGCTAAATGGATGCCAATACAACATTTTCAATGATTTGTGCAATTTTTTGATAATATTAAAAAAAAAAAACAGTTACGGAAGTTTTTATAATAGCTTTTCATCGGAAAAAGTTTTTACTATGAATTAAAAATTTGTACACCTAAATTCTTCTTTTTTGCTACATTTTTCGGTGTTGAGTATTTCATAATTGTCATAATTATGGCAATCTATAATATTGATTGGGCTGCTGGAATCTGTGAGCTTTTTTGCATTCCTATTGGGGTGTTGCATATGAACATTTTTAAGGAAAAATACTTTAAAAAATCGTATTAAGCCGTTTTCTTCATTGTTTCTCGTCCGAAGTTAACAAGAAACCAGCACTCTGTATATCACTTTTATCAAATGTTGACAACATATTTCCACTTGACACCATAAAAACCCGTATGTATATCAACTTTCATAAATTTTGTGTACTTTTTGTCGAAAATATTCAATGGAATTGAATTTCAAGGTTCATCTTAACACCTTATATCTTAGGTAATAATTGAATTCATGCCCACACAAAGTCTTTCTTGGGGAATCTGCACCTAAGGAACGGGATGCTTTCAGGAACATCAACCATTTACATAAAAAACATCAATTTTTGTATTATTTAAGTATGCATATGAAAATATTTCATGAATGGATACAAAGATTATGTAATTATTGTAACAGGAATCATATAATTTTGGGAACAATGGTACACAGTCTATAAGAAGTCTTTGATAACATAAAACGTAACATACAAATTGAAAATGACCATTGTTTGCTCCATTATCGACGGTACTCTAGATTGTAAGTGTTCGTTTTCTGGCCAATAATATAATAAAATAGACAGTATCTTGTAATAACTCACTGAATACAGTGTTGTCAATATCGTGGATGCCTTATCCACTGGAAATTCACTATCAAATATATGATGGATTACTGATCCACTGCTGAATGAGACCAGAGTATACGTCATAAAGTATACGCAACACGGAGTCTCCACCAGAGGATACGTAAACGTTCAGAACTAAAATATACAAAATATCCAAACAGTCGACATAAGTCATCCCTGTGGAATTCTGCCAGATGATAGAAGTCGTTAAGGTACATCGTTTAACACGTGATGTGATAGCTCCTCCGTATACGGAGGACTTATGACACCGGATGACCTACACAATGCAAATTTTCAATGAGAGGAGGACCTACTTACCGTAGGATGTATATATATATATATATATATTGGCCGGAGTGGGGGCATTTATCGTTAAGGCAGCACAAAAAGCTGCGGAAGAACTTGGTCTCGAATTTCAGATCAGTCGAGAAGGCCGACTAGAGGGCAACCTCGAGCTCCTACCTTCTCGCCTGAAAGCCCAGATAAATGCCGCGGAGCAAGATCTTACGCTCAGGCGGCATGTTGACAAGCCGATACACGGTGTTTTCTATCGAAACATCGAAACGCTCGGCTTGTCAACTAGGCTGACCTTCGGCTACCTAAGGTCAGCCGGGCTTACATCCGAGACTGAGGGATTTACCGCAGCTTGCCAAGATGGCGTAATTAACACCTTGGTCTATCGCCGCAATGTGATGGGTGTGCAGGTCCCTGATGTCAGCTGCAGGGCCTGTCGAAAGGCGCCTGAGACGCTTTTCCACCTTCTGTCGGCATGTCCGGCAAAAGCGGCCTCGGCGTACACCCATCGCCATAATGCGGCCCTACGGGTGCTGTATTACCATCTAAGGCACTCGTACGGAATAGACCAAGAGCCGGTGCTGCCTTACATGCCAGGAGATATTGAGTCCGTTGTCGGAAACGAAAAATGCCAGATCTTCTGGAATTATCCGTTTCCGACAGTCAGGTCCATACAAGCAAATAGGCCTGACGTTGTCCTCCTCGATAAACTAATGAAGACTATGTATGTCATCGAATTCTCCTCTCCGGCAGAGAAGAACATAGTCTTGAAAGAGGAGGAAAAATGGACAAAATATCAAGATCTCCTGTTCGAGCTCCGCACGCTATACCCAGGCCACAAGGTCGTATTAGTGGTTCTGATCATCGGTGTTTTGGGCGGAATTCGGTCTTCGCTGCGTTCAAACTTGAAGATCATTCCGGCCTGTAGGAACTCGGCGCAGATCTTGATAGACCGGATGCAAAAGGCAGTCATTCTGGGTTCAATTAGAATACTTAGGGCACACGATTTAGGAACCTGAAGCTACTCACCGACCGGTGGGGAGGAGTAGCTTCGGTTAACCGCCTTTTAGGTTTTTCTGGCGCGACTGCTGCGATGTCGTCGGAGCTCGCAGCAGCCCCGACCAGGTTTGAATGTAAAAAAAAAAAAGTATATATATATATATGTGTATATATAAATATATATATGTATATATTATATATATATATATATATATATATATATATATATATATATATGTATATATATATATATTTATATATATTCTTTTGTTGATATTCTTGAACCATTTGTAATATTTGTATGTTTTCTTGGTATATTGGTTCGTATATATACTGATAATGAAATAAAAATTCTGCTTTGACGTTTCGACAATGTTTATTGCCTTTATCAAAATTGTTAATTGAATTAGTGTTTCCATGTAATTTAGAAAAGAATAGATGATTTCGATTAATGAAATGCGTCTGCAGCCGACTTGTGTTTTAAGATCCAATTAAAACTGCAGAAAACATTGGATCGGTTGTGTGTGAAAGAGTAATGTATGGCTAACTACAATTTGAAATAGATTGAATTTGATTAAATACAAGACATTCCAATATTGTACAATTATAAATATCTATGAATTATTGTATGAATTAGTTATTCTATGATAAGCATTTCAGATCTATCATAACTATTCAAGTTTAAGATAATTCTATGGAATTTAACTATGACACTATAGAGTAACAATTTTGAGGTTAAATTCCATAGAATTATCTTAAACTTGAATAGTTATGATAGATCTGAAATGCTTATCATAGAATAACTAATTCATACAATAATTCATAGATATTTATAATTGTACAATATTGGAATGTCTTGTATTTAATCAAATTCAATCTATTTCAAATTGTAGTTAGCCATACATTACTCTTTCACACACAACCGATCCAATGTTTTCTGCAGTTTTAATTGGATCTTAAACACAAGTCGGCTGCAGACGCATTTCATTAATCGAAATCATCTATTCTTTTCTAAATTACATGGAAACACTAATTCAATTAACAATTTTGATAAAGGCAATAAACATTGTCGAAACGTCAAAGCAGAATTTTTATTTCATTATCAGTATATATACGAACCAATATACCAAGAAAACATACAAATATTTATATATATATATATATATATATATATATATATATATATATATATTCTTTTATTGATATTCTTGAACCATTTGTAATATTTGTATGCTTTCTTGGTATATTGGTTCGTATATATACTGAAGATAATTTTTACTTCATTTTATTTTCAGTATATATACGAACCAATATACCAAGAAAGCATACAAACATATATATATCTATGTATATATATATATATATATATATATATTTCTTCTTAGGTTCTCGCGGACGTAATGTGTAGAACTGGATTCTCGGGTATTGATCCGCGTTGTGTTGTTTCGGTCCTCAAAAGGACCAATTTCACGACGTTTCGGCAAAGTCGCATTTGCCATCTTCAGGTGATTCGACCGTAGAGTCTGGAAAATCTAGGCGAACTTCGGCAAATGCGACTTTGCCGAAACGTCGTGAAATTGGTCCTTTTGAGGACCGAAACCACACAACGCGGAGCAATACCCGAGAATCCAGTTCTACATATATATATATATATATATATATATATATATATATATATATATATATATATATATATATATATATATATATATATATATATTATATATACATATATATACATCCTACGGTAAGTAGGTCCTCCTCTATATATATATATATATATATATATATATATAATCTTGTATCATTGCTACGTCCATCAACATCCCCATCACATACACTATTGCTTCCTTAGAATTATTGCGTCCGAATATAGGACGCAGTAATGTCAAACCATGTTTTTGCAGGCTCCCTCTATTTGTTCAAGAACATTATATCGTAAACAGCTCGCAGAACTTCCTGGATTTCCATTCCTCAATGGAACTTGGCTACAGATAGTAGAATTCTAACGATGTTTCAAGATATTCTATTTGGTAGTGGACGCAATAATGTTGGACACAGCAAAATTTCAGAATATTCCCATTTTCATTTATTGTCAGAACAATATTGCGGCCTTATAAAAAGCAACCTCAGCTCTATATATCTGTTACAACACGCACTGTTGCTTCCATGTCAAACGCAATAATAACTATAAGTACTTAAAATAAATTGAATATCGAGACATCCTTGAAGTTTTTTTAAACTTTCTTAAATGACAGCCACTCAACTGCTTTTTTGGTCAGTTTATGCTTCAAAGTTGTCAATTCACACTGAACATTCTAATTTGAAAACTCCAAGTTTATGTACCTTATTTGTATCATTTTTAGGAATGAACAGAATATGAAATAATTTATTTTGAAGTTTCAATGTAAGATCTAAAATATGTTTCAAAAATGTATCCAATTTTTTTCACTTATAGAACCAAACTATGTTAGGGATACTTCATTATAATGATAAATTAGAATCTTTTATAAAGGGGTACATACTTGAGTAAATTAAATTCCGCTTTTTTCTATTGATTATTTGCTTATAATTTCATTATTGTTGATTTCTAATTATATTCAATGCTTTGTTTTTCTTTTTTGGGGTTGAGGAAGCTAAAATGCTCTATGTAAGCTAGGAAGAAAAGTTATTGTTTTTATCGCAAGTTACATGTTTTGGTTCTACAAGGCGTCGAAAATAGCAAAAAAGTTTTTTTCTATTTTAGTAAATTTAAAACTCATACCTTTGTCGAAAGAAAGTTACTTAAGTTTTCTTCCTAGCTTGTAGAGTAGGTACTTTAATCCTGCCTTCCATAACGTTCTTCAATAAATAATTAGAGTTGTTCAACTCTATCAGTAGGTAACTACTTCTGGTTCAAAAAACTGTAATCAGACATTTTAAGGATGGGATTGTCAATCCTATTCCTCAATTGATTTTTTCTATTGTATTTCAATGTGCATTTGGTTTTCCTCAAAAAATTCAAAATTTTCGAAATAATTGCAAAAAAATAGATTTCATTCCCTAAATTAAAACCATAGCTCAAATTACTTTCAGGTTTATGTAGAGGTCACGAAAATAAGGTATTAACAGAAATCCAGGTCAGAGAATTCACTAATTTATTAACAATGCATTTTGAGAAAGAGAGAAAGTCGAATCTGTAAGAATATCTAATCAATTTAATTTTGTAATAGTAAATGAAACTGTATATTGTCATTATTTATTATACCTATTTCAAACAATTATTTCCTCAACAAACAGAAAATTGTGCATGAACGTGTTTATTCCCATCAAATAAGTTCATGCT
Source organism: Endomychus coccineus (assembly GCA_958510875.1). NCBI lineage: Eukaryota > Metazoa > Arthropoda > Insecta > Coleoptera > Endomychidae > Endomychus > Endomychus coccineus. The sequence continues at coordinate 95,531,244 of OY294069.1, read as the reverse complement.
ACATTGTGATGTGAATGTAATCTGCAGGAGGTAAGTGTCCGTCTAAATTCATATACAAATAATAATCTTTTGAAGATTTGTGTTATAACTTATAAAGGATTTATATTACAGTGTACAAACTACATGTGACAAAATCATTTTTAAACAACTTTGCAGTATTTTAGCAAATCGCCGTTAAAGAAACTTTATATACAGGTAACAAACTTGATGAATTGGCTAGATTCAACTTGAGGAGAAAATTTTACAGCAGATCGAATCAAATGTTATGAGTTATAACGTTATATGTTATATATACCAAAAACCAACACAGGATTGATTAGGCAATCACTACATACTAACCAATAAGCAAGACATGGTAATACGTTAGCTCAGAATAAACTGAACAGTAACATCATTAGATTAAGTATTACTTTAGATTGTTGTAGATTTTAATTAAAATTTTCACAAAACTCAATTTAACGTTAAAACTGACAAATTGTTTCACCACTTTATGACATTCTCAAAGTTAGGAGTTGTCATTTAACTAATCAAATGTTGAAGTTGCGTTTCGGTGCGATTATTTCAATATTTACTATACATCAAACTAGAAGTTATGAATGAGTCGTAGTATAGTTTCTGTTATAGCACAAACTCAATATTTTATCACTGCGACTCGTCATATTCACTGGACGCAACAATAGCCTTTGCCTTTCGTTGAATGATGAAACAAATGAAACTGAACTGTAACACAAATATAGAAACCTAGTCCAATAAACGACTGTGATGTTGCCACGTTTCGGAAGCAATAACATGCTACGGTTGTAAAATGTATACTTTGATCTGTATATTTTTTTAGTACCTCTGGCGAAGGATCGATGAACTAACATTATACATTTTGGCATATATGACTAACATTATTGCGTCCACTACCAAATAGAATATCTTGAAACATCGTTAGAATTCTACTATCTGTAGCCAAGTTCCATTGAGGAATGGAAATCTAGGAAGTTCTGCGAGCTGTTTACGATATAATTTTCTTGAACAAATAGAGGGAGCCTGCAAAAACATGGTTTGACATTACTGCGTCCTATATTCGGACGCAATAATTCTAAGGAAGCAATAGTGTATGTGATGGGCTAGAAGTGGGTTTTTGATGAGGGAACGGGAGTTCGAAGTCTAGCCTGAAGAAAACGCTTTTTTAACTTAGAAATGAAGAAACAGTCAAAACTCAATGAAGGTATGCACTTTTCTATGCAGAAAAGGCTGGAATCGCCTAGCACGGTTGTGTGGCTTAGTTTCTCAGTATATCTGACAATATAGAACATGTAAAAGTAATGTTGATTCAATCCTGATGGTGTAGCTGATGATTTTTTTTGTTATTCATATAGTTTTGATTCATTTCTCGTTTTTAGGCCAAAAAAAGAGCGGTTTTTTGAGTCTAGAAGTGGGTTTTTGATGAGGAATAAAGGACTCGAAGGTATCCGTCATATTTATATATATATATAGGTCCATACAAGCGAATAGGCCTGACGTTGTCCCCTTGATAAACTAAGCAAGACTATGTAAGTCATCCAATTCTCCGCTCCGGCAGAGAAGAAAGAGGAGGAAAAATGGACAAAATATCAAGATCTCCTGTTTGAGCTCCGCGCGCTATACCCAGGCCAGGAAATCGTATTAGTGGTTAGGATCATCGGGATTTTGGGCGGAATTCGGTCTTCGCTGCGTTCGAACTTGAAGATCATTCCGGCCTGTAGGAACTCGGCGCAGATCTTGATAGACCGGATGCAAAAGGCAGTAATTCTGGATTCAATTAGAATACTTAGGGCACACAATTTAGGAACCTGAAGCTACTTACCGGCCGGCGGGGAGGAGTAGCTTTGGTTAACCGCGTTTTAGGTTCTTCTGGCGCGACTGCTGCGATGTCGTCGTCGTTCCCCGACCAGGTTTGATTGTAAAAAAGAAAGTATATATATACATGTATATATATACATGTATATATAATACATTCAGAAAGGTTGGTTAATGGGAATTTTGGTCTGTAGTTGGGCAATCAAAAGAAAACGATTTTTTCTATACCAATATTTCGCAATAATTTATTGCTTCTTCAGGGTACTACGTTAACGTAATTCCCGTTAACAAACCTTCCTAAATTTCAACTAGTGACGGTCGTTACTACCTTTCGAATATACATTACAGGATGGGATTCTTCCAACGAATCAAAATCACTACTTATGGGACTGCAGCAAGTGATGGACTTAAACAATGGGCCAAACTTAACACCAAACTAGCATCTTACAGGAACAGGAGGATTTTCTCACTCCAATGCAGAATACTAGCACTCACTCCGGATCACATTTCACACAATACGAAAAGCCTATTCAACCCAGTCGATGTCGAGGATAGAAGAATAGGACAGGAAATAGAAAACTTGAATTTAAGGTTGAAATTCAAGATTCTCTTATTAGAAATAAAAGTTACGAACAGGAATATCACAAAATTGGAATCAAAATTAGAATCAGAAATTAATAACTGTAGAATCATATTGCCAGAAAATATGATCAACAATTTCAGTCATAAACAAACCATCAGTTATAATAAAAATTTTAATGAAATCATAATAAGTAATATTAGAAAAATGAACAAACTTAAAACCCTCATTAAAAATAAATTAATTACAAAAGACAATTAGTTCAAAAATTTAAGTCAAATTCCTGCGGATGTACAAGAATTTTTGGCACTTGGTCATAAATTCAGCATTTCTTCAACAATGAAAGACACAAAAGTAAAAAATTTATTAGCAGATGTGGAAACAATCATTCAAACTACAGACAAACAGAAACAACAGAAAGATCTCAATAACAATACTAAAATTCAGTTAAGAAAATGTAAAAAATTTCTAAAAGACAATCCAGAACTCATTATCACAAAAGCAGATAAGGGTAATGTAACAGTTGCATTATCAAAAACTCAATACAGCAGTTTAGCTGAGGATAGTATACATATTGATGATAAATTAGCAAAAAGGCTGTACATGTACAAAGCAGTTCCTCCTGAGTACTAAGGATTACCAAAAATACATAAACCACAATTAACACTAAGACCAATAGACTCATCAATGAATACTCCAACATCTAACTTATCGAAATATTTTGTAGAGGTACTAACCATGTCAGTGAACAATGACAATAGATACTTTGTAAAGGATTCATTCGAAGCAGTAACTTTGTTTAATAATTTTCAAGTACCACCTAGCTTCGTATTAGTTAGCCTTGATGTAGTTTCATTATATAGCAATATTCCATTGTATTTAATAATTACAGTAATTCAAAACAATTGGGACAATATAAAGTCATATTGCAGTACACCTCTAGAGGAACTCCTTGATGGTAAAAAATCAATTTTAAACAATAGTTATTTCAGTTTCAATATTGTTTTTCACAGTCAGATTTTTGGTTGTCCTATGGGACCAAATTTCAGTCCCATTATAGCAATGATGGTGATGGATTTTTTACTAGATAGTTGTCTTACAGAAATACAATTTGAAATACCATTCATTAAAAAATATGTGGATGGTATAGTATGTGCTGTCCCGGAAGAAGAGATTGATACTACTTTGATGATCTCAAATAATTTTAACCAATACATTCAACTCAATGTAGAGCAGGAAACGAATCGGAGCGTTCCCTCCTCAGACACTAAATTGATCAGAACTGACAATAATCTGATAACAGTAGACTGGTATCAAAAACCAACAAATTCGAATATATCATTTATTCTCCAACTTCTGAAGTATCATTCCCCTCTTCGAATATATCATTCCCCATTCAAATTCATTCAAGTCCGTCAAATTTGAAACAAATCGGTTAATATTTAGAGGTGCATCAAGCCCAAAACGTGTTTTTTGAAGTTTTTCCTCAATTTTTGAGAGGTTTCTTGATACTGTTCTACAATAACGGGATGTTTGATACTTGAGAGACATCATTACATTCAAACACAAGGAATGTAATGCATTTCAGTCGCCACATCTACTTTCCGACAGATATATTGGCGGAAAGAACCATTTTTTAAGGCCTAAAAACTGTAATTTCAATTTTCAACTTCATTACCTTCATATTTTTAGATTCGTGATGCATCATATGTTCTTTTAACGTAATCTGGTATCACATAGCATCTGTTAGATTTCACTGTATTCATCTTGTATATGGAATCTACTCATTGCATTTTCCTGATTCAGTTTTTGTTCTATATGAGTTGGAGGATAAGTTTTTGTTTTTGGTTGAATATTATATTATGACATAAGTTAAGTGACAATTTTGATATTACGACATATATTGTGAAGTTTTGCTGTTATACAACTTTGTATTGGACCTATTTGCCATATTCTTTCTCCCCGAGTAATCCCAGTTCCTTTTTGAACGTTTCCATTCACCGGGTAGGTGATTGAAACGCAACATTTATTGGCGACCGTGACAGGACACCGGGAAATGGAGAAAGTGAAGAGAGCACTTGATATCCAACGATCAGCATTCTCCAGGATATATAATGATATCATCGGTACGATTTCGCTACCAGATGTCGATTTGATCAAAATCCAAGGAAATCTTCGTTTGTTAAATCAAAAGCAGGAGGCGCTCAACGATTCAGATCGAGTCCTGACCGATTTACTCCTCAGTTCAGAAGAAGATAGTGCCGTTATCTCCGAAGAAGTACAAAGAGCTGATGAGTATTCTTCTAAATATCATGAAGTCAAATTGCGAGTGGAGAAGTTATGTTTTGATACTAACATTGCCACTGTAAATTCCGATAGTTATATCAGAAAAATTAAGCTTCCCACTATAGAACTGAGGAAATTTGGAGGTGATCTCAAGGATTGGTTGCCATTTTGGAGCCAGTTTAGAAGAATTCACGAAGATCCAGCAATGAGAAACGAAGACAAGTTCCAGTATCTCATACAAAGTACCATACCTAATTCATGAGCTAGACAACTTGTTGAAAGCTACCCTCCGAATGATGAGAATTACTCGAAAGCCCTAGAAAGTTTGAAAACTCGTTTTGGACGGGACGATCTACTAGTAGAAGTGTATGTTCGTGAATTGTTGAAGCTAGTTTTATCCAATATTAATAAAACTAATCGATTGAGATTCTTCTATGACAAAATCGAAACCCAGCTACGATCCCTTGAAACTCTGGGTGTTACCTCCGACACATGTGCTGCAATGCTGTATCCCTTGGTGGAGTCCTGCCTCGATGAAGATACCATTAGAGTATGGCAAAGGAGTTCGTTGTACGATGAAGGCGTCACAATGAAAGAACGTTTGAGTAACCTCATGAAGTTTATCAAAAAGGAGGTTGAAAATGAAGAGCGGATATCTCTGGCCGTGTCTGGTTTCGATACAGGTAATAAATCGAAAAATACTACCGATGTATCACAGAAACGTTCTGTTTTGGCTACTACGTCTGATTTGATCAACAGAACACTCGAAAAATGTGTTTTTTGTGGTGATCAACATTCCAGTGAAGAGTGCTCAAGAGCTTCAACGATGCAGTTATCTCAGAAGAGGAAAATTTTGATAGAAAAAGGTTGTTGTCATTCCTGTTTGAGATTTGGACACATTTCCAGGAGATGCCGAATGAAAGTGAAATGCTTTTATTGTCAGGGTCATCATGTTAGTGTTATGTGTTCCAAGAAAGAAGATTCTCATAATAGTCCTTCTAAACAAGCAAATATTGAGAAATCCTTATCAAATATGATCCATAACGAAGTATTTTTACAAACAATATCTGTTCAGCTAAAAGGTGAAAACAATAAAAGAGAAGTGAGAGCTCTTATCGATACAGGTTCCCAAAAATCATATATCACAAAAAGTGCAGCGGAAGAGATGAAATATGCTCCAATTCGACAAGAACAAGTAATTCATGCATTGTTTGGTGTATCTACAACCGAAACAATCACTCACTCATGTTATCGAATCCGTTTAAGTGATTTACAGAATGATTTTGCCTGTAACTTTGAAGTTTTGGACCAACTAATAATTTGTCATAACATTACTTCAGTCAAAGATGGGGTTTGGACACGAGAACTTTGCAATTTTGGTATCAAACTCACAGACACGAAAAATGGTCCCATTGACATCCTCATTGGGGCAGATATTGCTGGAAAATTGTTCACTGGGTAAAAACATGAACTGAGTTGTGGTTTGGTAGCTATGCAAACTCTACTAGGATGGACCCTGATGGGAAAGATTTCGTCATCTACCCCTGTTGTTAATGATTATTCATCCACTATAGTCAGCTCAACGTTATGCAGAGATATTTCGATATCAAACCTATGGAAATTAGATATTCTGGGTATTTCAGATCCATCCGATATGAAAACTTCTGAAGAAAATGAAGGACATCCTCCTCTTCCATCCAATTTTGATATGGTCTACAGAAGACACAATGCTGTCGTCAGAAAACTACATAGAGATGGGTTCTTCGACGACTATCAGAATGTTTTTGATGAATGGTTACAAGAAGGGATAATTGAAGAGGTTCCATTCTCAAAAATCGATTACTGTAAAACTATAGGTCACTATTTACCTCACCATCCAGTTATAAAACTCTCCAGTGCTACTACGAAAGTACGTCCAGTATTTGATGCCTCTGCAAAAGAAAAGAATTCTCCATCTCTAAATCAATGTTTGGAAAAAGGAATAAACTTAATTGAACTGATCCCCTCTCTTCTTATTGGGTTCCGATTATCCAAAATAGGAGTCATATCAGACATGCATTTTTACAAATTGGACTCCATTCAGGAGATCGAGATTCACTCAGGTTTCTATGGCATAACAAGAACGGAGAAATGATTGTATACAGACAAAATAGAGTCGTTTTTGGAGTGAATTGTAGCCCATTTCTTCTGGCAGCAGTCATAGATCTACATCTCCAAAATGCCCTTGAAGGTGAAACGTCCTATTCGAAATCAGTCATTACCAGATTACGAAAGAGTTTTTATGTCGACAACTATGTAACTAGCGTGGACAGTTCAGAAGATCTACACAGGTTTATTGATGAGTCCAACAGGGTGATGAAAGAAGCACAATTCGACTTGCGTGGATGGGAATTTTCACTTTTGGATGATTCGTCACAAGTTACTTCATTCTCATCGGTTCTTGGTTTGATGTGGAATAAAAATTTCGACACTGATTGCTTGGATAAAGCGGTTCATTCAGAATTGCAAAACGAAAGATGATAGAATTAGAGATGTCCTGACAGTACAAGAAATTGTTGATTCTGAAAATTTCATCATCAAAATGATACAAGAAGTAACCTTTCAAGGTATTGATGACTCCAGATTATCTTCCTTGTGTCCGTTCATTGATGAAGCTGGCCTCATCAGAATCCGTACCAAAATTTCTGATAGGAATGACTGCCTTGAGTTCCGTTATCCTTATGTCTTGCCATCCAAACATGAAGTTGTGTCAAGATTGATTTTTAAAGAGCATTTGAAAAATTTTCATGCAGGAGTTCAATGTCTATTGGGTATATTGAGGGAACGCTTTTGGATCATCAAGGGAAGACGAACAATAAAATCGGTAATTTCAAGATGTTTTATCTGTCGCAAACTGCAGGCAAGAAACTTGGGAGTGCCGCCTATAGCTCTTCCGGAGACGAGGGTACGAGATGCAGCAGTATTCGAAATTGTAGGGGTGGATTTGGCAGGTCCTTTGCATATCAGGACAGGAGGAAAAGTTTGGATAACCTTGTATACATGCGCAGTTTACAGAGCTGTTCATTTGGATTTGGTGACGTCGCTATCCACAGATGCATTTATTCAATCTTTCAGAAGATTTGTTGCTCGGAGAGGAAGGCCTCACATCATATATAGCGATAATGCCAAAAATTTTGTTGGTGCAGATAATTCACTTTCTGATATCAACTGGGATCAAATTTCTAAGTACGGAACTATACATAAAATCATCTTCAGATTCATTCCACCAACTGCACCGTGGTGGGGTGGATGGTGAGAAAGGCTGATTCGTACAGTGAAAGATATTCTCCGGAAAGTACTTAAAAAGACTTCACTCACTTCAGAAGAGTTATCAACTGTTATATGCGACTGTGAAGCAGTGGTAAATTCTAGACTCATAACCTATATGTCTGAAGATCCTAAAGATTTAGTCCCTCTAACACCTTCTATGTTCCTTCAAGAAATAAAGGAAATTGGTGTACCCGACTTTGATGCTGTGGGATCTACTGATTTGAAAAGGCATTATAGATATAGAATGAAGCTGAAAGAAGATATACGAAAGAGATTTCGAAGGGAATATTTGGGTCAGCTATCGATGTTTTCCAGAAAGAAGCTGAAAAATGATGTTTTGAAAGTCGGCGACGTAGTTTTGATTGGCAATGACAACCAAAAAAGAAGCGATTGGCCACTGGGTCGTGTAAATGAAATGATTCTAGGCACAGATGGAAACTGTAGATTGGCGAAATTGAAGACTGCCCAAGGACAGATATTGAGGCCTTTACAAAGGCTCTACCTGCTTGAAATGGATAATGGAGAACTAGATCCAGGGGATATACGAAGAGCAGGGACTTCGTCAAAGAAACCAAGAGTGGAACAAGAAACCCCAATCTCAAGATTTGGCAGAAAAATAAAAAACCACTTGAAAATGCACCAAAAATGGCAAAAATTCAGAGTGCCTAAACTCGGTTGCGTTCAGTCGAAAATAGATGAATCTTTGGGTTCTGAAAAGGATAGAATCTTCCCTTCAATGTGATGCTAGTTTATGGGAAATACCAAATCCATTCCACCCCCTTCCAACCCGCTAAGAAAAATATGTTCCTGGTATCAAAAAATGTCCCACTTTGACAGCTCGTAGGCCAAGCCGAATCGGACAACAGGTCAATAGATTTCAATCATTTTTCTTCAAGTTTCCGAAAAATTCGGAATTCTACGATGTTTTGGCGGGAAGTTATGAATTTTTCAAGAAAAGTACCATTTTGCGTTTTTTTTTGGCCACAACATTGCCAATTTTGTACCTCAATCAATGAATCTTTATAAAATTAATCGACGAGTCATGAAGTTGATAGAATGTGTTGAGTACAGAGTATATTCTAGTATTCAGAATCAAATATTTTCAACAATCATTCAATAATTCATAATCATTCATTCAATAATTTGTAATCATATATCACATTAACGCTTTTTTCGCAACGCTTGGAATTCGCCGCCTGTGCTCCTTGACAATTTTCAACAGGTACTGCTTTTGCTTTTCGTTCTACCTCAATTCGATATTATATTTGGTAATTAACGCTGTACCTCTTTCCGCGATGTCACTCGTAACGCGCAAAAATGAAAATTTTCCTTTCACTTCTATATAAGACTCGTTGCTTTTCCAAGCAGATGGATCTTCAGTTAAAAAGTCGCAGTCCACGTCAAATCTTTTCAACAAGTTACGTGTATGTTGAGAGAATAGTTCATAGATACAACGCGTTCTCCACATCGAAAATTCGGTGGATTTGGATTTAATAAAAACCTTCTAATCGGCTACGAGCTGTCAAAGTGGGAAATTTTTTGACACCTGGAACATATTCTTCTTAGCGGGAGGGAGGGGGTAGAGTGGATTTGGTATCACATTTAGTCGCATCACATTGAAGGAAAGATTCTATCCTTTTCAGAACTCAAAGATTCATCTATTTTAGACTGAATGCAACCGAGTTATGGCACTCTGAATTTTTACAAGTTTTGGTGCATTTTCAAGTGGTGCGTTTTTTCACTCGAGCGTAGATTATCATAACTGATGGGTGATTTTCTCAGGAATTAACAAATAAGTTAATGCTATGTGGTACTAGACTACGTTAAAAGAGCATATGACGCATCACGAATCTTAAAATATGAAGTTATTTAAGTTGAAAGTTGAAACTACAGATCTTAGGCCTTAAAAAGATGGTTCTTTTCGCCAATATATCTGAGGGAAAGTGGATGTGACGACTCAAATGCATTTGATACTTTGTGTTCGAATGTAATAATGTCACCCAAGTGTCAAACATCCCGTTATTGCAGAACAGTAATATGAAACCTCTAAAAAATTGAGGGAAAACTTCAAAAAACACGTTTTGGGCTTGATGCACCTCTAAATATTAACCGATTTGTTTCAAATTTGACGGACTTGAATGAATTTGAATGGGGAATGATATATTCGAAGAGGGGAATGATATATTCGAAGAAGAGCGAAATAAAAAAATAACGATTTTTTTTGACACAGCCTACCACCCATGTTATTGAAAAAACTAAATTTCAGCACAAGACGAAATATTTTGAAAAATAATGGTAATAACAATGACAATAATGCTCAGATCAATAAATATGGGCTTCTCCCAAAAATAGATAGCTTAACAGACAATCTGATCAAGATATTCATGCCAGAAGAGATTAAAATTGCAAGGAAAAATCTTCTTACAATCAATTCAATTTTCACTGAACTTAAAGACAGAACACCAAAGCTGTGAGAGTCGAATATAATTTACAAGGTACCATGTCAAGATTGTGAAAAGGTTTATGTAGGACAAACATCTCAATCACTGGAATTAAGAATGACACAACATAGGAGTGATTGCAAAATTAAGACTAAAACATGCGCCTTAGCTAAACACTGTAGAGAGGAAAATCATAAATTTGATGAAACAGAAAGTACGATTCTGGATAAAGAAAGGAATTACAAAAAAAGATTGTTTTTAGAAATGTACCACATTAACAAGGAACCTTCAGTTTTAAATAAGAAAACAGACACAGACAATTTGAATATAATATATTCCTTTTTATTGACAGTTGATTAAAATCACAAAAATATAGTTGAATGTTCAGTGATTCTTATTCCTAATGAGTGATATCCAATTCAACCTAGTCACATTCTATGGTGGTGACGTTTTCAAATCCAGAGTTTGAGCATTAGAGACTCCAAAATCAGCTGTTAGTCCGATATGCACGTGTATTTTTACCGTTAGGACCTCACAAGTTAAATGTCAAATTCTTAGAATGTATCCATTTCCATCTCATTGTAATTCGTCTTCATTTTAAATTCAACTTATTGACATAATTGTAAAATAGAATCTTCAGTCCAAAGAATATAATAAAGAGAGGAAAATCTAGATGGTTCTTGTAAAAATGACTGGTTTAATATTAACCTAAGCTTCTGTAAGTATTAACCAAAAAACATAATTGTCATCTAATTTGTAAAATTGTAGTACCCTGAAGAAGCAAGAAATGATTGCGAAATATTGGTATAGAAAAAATAGTTTTCTTTTGATTGCCCAACTACATACCGAAATTCCCGTTTTACAAAAATATGAAAATCTAACAGGACCAAAGTGGTGTAATAAGTAAACACCCTGGACTGGAAATTCAGAAATGTGGGGTCGAATCCCGCCTATGGTTCAATCAATCTTCTACGTTTATTCATCTTTATAATCCTATATTAAATTATCTAAGCTATCTTCATTATTCAGAAAATTTAATTCTATATCCCTTGAGTTACATACACGATAGTGGCCAATTAGGCAAAGAAACTTTAAACTTTTTAATATATATATATATATATATATATATATATATATATATATATATATATATATATATATATATATATATATATACATATATTTGTATGTTTTCTTGGTATGTTGGTTCGTATATATACTGAAAATGAAATAAAAATTCTGTTTGACGTTTCGACAATGTTTACTGTCTTTATCAAAATTTGATAAATATATATATATATATATATATATATATATATATATATATGCATCGAAGTGTGGTTCTGAGTATAGCTTGTAAAGTTCTTAGGAGCTCGGACCCCCTCCTGTGCCTTGTTAAAAGTCACGAATTGGCCGGAGTGGGGGCATTTATCGTTAAGGCAGCACAAAAAGCTGCGGAAGAACTTGGTCTCGAATTTCAGATCAGTCGAGAAGGCCGACTAGAGGGCAACCTCGAGCTCCTACCTTCTCGCCTGAAAGCCCAGATAAATGCCGCGGAGCAAGATCTTACGCTCAGGCGGCATGTTGACAAGCCGATACACGGTGTTTTCTATCGAAACATCGAAACGCTCGGCTTGTCAACTAGGCTGACCTTCGGCTACCTAAGGTCAGCCGGGCTTACATCCGAGACTGAGGGATTTACCGCAGCTTGCCAAGATGGCATAATTAACACCTTGGTCTATCGCCGCAATGTGATGGGTGTGCAGGTCCCTGATGTCAGCTGCAGGGCCTGTCGAAAGGCGCCTGAGACGCTTTTCCACCTTCTGTCGGCATGTCCGGCAAAAGCGGCCTCGGCGTACACCCATCGCCATAATGCGGCCCTACGGGTGCTGTATTACCATCTAAGGCACTCGTACGGAATAGACCAAGAGCCGGTGCTGCCTTACATGCCAGGAGATATTGAGTCCGTTGTCGGAAACGAAAAATGCCAGATCTTCTGGAATTATCCGTTTCCGACCGTCAGGTCCATACAAGCAAATAGGCCTGACGTTGTCCTCCTCGATAAACTAATCAAGACTATGTATGTCATCGAATTCTCCTCTCCGGCAGAGAAGAACATAGTCTTGAAAGAGGAGGAAAAATGGACAAAATATCAAGATCTCCTGTTCGAGCTCCGCACGCTATACCCAGGCCACAAGGTCGTATTAGTGGTTCTGATCATCGGTGTTTTGGGCGGAATTCGGTCTTCGCTGCGTTCAAACTTGAAGATCATTCCGGCCTGTAGGAACTCGGCGCAGATCTTGATAGACCGGATGCAAAAGGCAGTCATTCTGGGTTCAATTAGAATACTTAGGGCACACGATTTAGGAACCTGAAGCTACTTACCGACCGGTGGGGAGGAGTAGCTTCGGTTAACCGCCTTTTAGGTTTTTCTGGCGCGACTGCTGCGATGTCGTCGGAGCTCGCAGCAGCCCCGACCAGGTTTGAATGTAAAAAAAAAAAAAAGTATATATATATATATATATATATTCTTTTGTTGATATTCTTGAACCATTTGTAATATTTGTATGTTTTCTTGGTATATTGGTTCGTATATATACTGATAATGAAATAAAAATTCTGCAGAATTTTTATTTCATTATCAGTATATATACGAACCAATATACCAAGAAAACATACAAATATACATATATATATATATATATATATATTATACATTGGGAGCCCCTTTAATATGCATACTTCTGGAGACCACCAAAAAGAGACGAAATATATTAGTTTGAATTAAAGTATATACGAAGAAACCTGTTATGTAGTGGTGTAGTCACTGTGAATTAGTTTCCAAAACTTTTTCAGAGATTCCACTATGACATACATGATAGTCCCTTTCAAATCGCAATACTTAGTGAACCGTTCATGTATATTTTCTGTACATTTTATCGACTATGTGAGCCCCAAAATGTATATTAGTTTCATGTAGTTGGGTACTAGACTTTGCAATGTTGCCACCTAGCTTATGAGTGTTTAATGAAAGAGTTTGTATCATTCACATGATTAAACGACTCAATACAACGAAATAATGCAGATTACGCAAATCTATAATTTCTAGGATCAAAGAAATGGTAATTACAAAACAAAAATTTTGACAATATAGCTTTACTTCTATGAAACAAACAAAATGAAAACATGAAATTCGAACAAATTTTTTGGATGTAAAATCTTTTTAAAAGAATGTTTTTAGAAAAATTTCTGAACCAATAAGGAATTTTTTAACTGAACTTAAAAACTCATTTTTCTCAACATTGTTCATATACTTATTTCAGTAAAAAACAGAAACGTCTAATATTTCTGTAACTTTTTTGAATAATTATTTTGTATAAAAACTTTTATTTTCAACCAGTCTTTGTTGTAATAGGGGGTCGACTATGGCTCATTTGATGGACATTTTTATTCTCTATTTAACGGCTTAGAAATTTGATTATATGAAAGAATAACTACTTTGTTTTTATACCACTTTTATTAATAATAACGCGAAAACGTAACTATAAACACCGAAGTGCCATTATCAAACAATTAGAAAATTATGAAGAAATCAATGAAACAGTTCAAGTATAAATAGAGTAGAATAAAGTAGGGTTGAGATTAAGGGATCAACGGAAATTCCAAAACAGGTAGATCCTAGGAAAGTACAGTATTACATAGTAAACATAGCAACAATTTGTGAATTAGTGTGCTTATAATTTAATATTCTAAGAATTATTTCAAGAGCGGTTTGAAAGACACATGAAAAGATCACTTTGATATAGGTCTAAATGATCATTGAGGATATTTTTAATAGAATTTTTGACACCTTTATAAATCTCTATTGATTCTAATGTATTCAATTTGAAACCTCTGGTTTGGTTATGTAAAATGCTTAGGCTATCTAAATTAGGGAAATTATGACCAGTTGTAAAAAATGATTAGCAAAGGTTGAATCAGTTTTGTTGAGTCTAAACGAGCGAAAATGCTACATGCATCACCAGATGATGTACTTGCCTTCTTCAAAGGCACATCCAGACAATTAAATTCCTTTCTATCATTTATTAACCAACTTCACCAAAAAATTAAATTCACGTTAGAAACAGGAAAAGATAGAACAATAAACTTTTTGGATTTAACACTAATACGTGACCATAATAAAATAAACTTCAATATCTACAGGAAACCCACTTGTACAGACATCACTATTCCGAACTCACCGTTCAGCCCTCGTAGCCATAAATTAGCAGCATATCACTCAATGATTCATAGAGCATTTTCGATACCATTGTCAATAGAACACCTCACTATTGAGTTGAACACGATCAAACGAATAGCTATCTATAATGGTTTTCCGGTAGATCAAATAATTAAACTGATAAATCGCAAACAACAACAATTAACTTTCTATAAAATTTATCCGCGTATAAAACACATAGATGTTATCACTAAATTGATCTCTTTGACATATTTCGGTACAGTAAGCGAACATATTGCTAACATTTTATCACGTCATAATTTTAAAATCAGTTTCAAACCTCAAAATAAACTTTGCCATCTTATATGCAACGCCGAGGACATAACCAATAAATATACCTGGTGTTATGATTCCACTCTATTCAAATACAAATATATTCCCGCACATACTGAACTATGTCGTACCACCAATAGCGAAAGAGAATGCGCATGAAAACCGGAAGCGATATATCGTCCAATAAAAAACCATTGCTATGATGCTATGTAACCATTGTTGTTGAACAGATTGTAGCGTCGTATAACATATAACTGATTTAATAAAGAATGTATTTCATTAACATTGTTCTCAATCCCTAACTGGTTTCAACAAATAAATATACAGTCCACTATATTGAACAAAAAGAGAAACATGGACTGAGAAATATGTGTTAAATATTTGCTTGAAGCTTAAAACTACGTGCTGGAGGATACATTTAATGTGCTGAAAATCTGTCTGGCCGTTGGAATTTGATGAAATTGTAAGCTGAAGGTGTTCTACTTGATGAAAATAAAGTCAACAGTGAGTACTGAGCTCCTTTCCTTTCCTGTTAACCTAATGCACTAGAACAAAAGCTTGTAATTGATTATGTTTTGGACCTTTATTAAGTAATTGCTCAGCTGTAAACGTTAGAACATTTGCCAATTTATCTTCATTGTTTTATTCATTAGTAGAAGTGTTGTAACGAAGCTCAAAAATATTGTAGATTATCAAATAAGGAACAGGAGAAATTGTTCGTAAAGTCAGAATGAATATTTCATAATATCATTTCAAAACTTGCAAAATGATTCCGAATAATCATATTATTGTAAAGTACTTATGTTATTTAGCACCGAAATTATCTAGTTCATATTTCGAATAATCCAGGATTGATTCATTTAACGCTCGAATTAATCGATTCGTTAGATTAGTTAGTTAATTAGGGTCAAAATCCTGTACCCTCTTCTAGCATGATTCGGAAGATGCGCCGAATATGTAAATTATAGTGATGTATGTGAGTCGCGGTAGAGGGAATATCCCTCCACATAATCCCTTTCCATGATACCCGGAGGAAATAAGGTATTTAAACCAGATCGCAGCCTAAGAATTAAGAATGACACTTCTACCTTCGACTTCGACTTCTACCTTCGACTTCGATTTCTACCTTCGACTTCGACTTCTACCTTCGACTCCGACTTCTAACTGGTAATTTGAACTTCAAGAAGTAAGTAACCGAGATACTACCGAAAGTGATTATTATTCCAGATTCAATTAAGGTGAGATTTAGAGCCGCATAATACCTGTATATCACCGCTTGCTTATTTTAGCGGAAACTGTTCTGGATTCATTACTTGTGACTGCGCCGTGGCATTGTCTGTAGAAATAATCAGATAAATTGTTTAAATTATCCGAAGTAGATTTATTCTGGCTCTATCTATACCTCGTTTACCGGTAATAATTATATTGATTGAACTGTAAGTAATTGTATGGTGTCAGAGTGTGAAAAAGGTGAAACAGGATCACACCCTTCAGTTGTACACTGTGATCTCCGGAAGTAAGAGCTATAGACATCCTTTGTATGAATGAAGTTGAAAGAGCTGACACTACTTTGCAATTACCGTGTAAAGGGATTCCGTGTACTAAGCAGGATCAATTGAAGTGCATAATCATATTTTGTAATTATTTGAACCATAAATAACTACAGATGATCTGCGGATGCGGGGGCGAGTATTGATAGCCGGACGGAAACCGTTTGCACCCGTTTCACCTGCACTGCTTTTTAACCGCTTTGATTACTACCTAATAGAAGATACCGCACGAATTTATATTAGTTGCTTGCTTGCTTGCTTGATAAAATATCTGTAAATAACTTATTAGTTTGCTATAACCGCTTGCCGTAAAGAACGTACAAAGTTTCCTTGCATTCCCTCCGAAAGATTAATGATTACATAATATGTTGTTGAATATTCATTCACCGCTGTTATCATTGTGTTTTTTTTCTTAATAAACTCAATAGTTGAAAAAGTTGTCTTTTTGCAAGGAACTGAATGAAACCTCTGCTAACATCAACTTATAAAAGACAGTATAACCGTTCTCGCATTTAGTTACAATTAAAGCCTTTAATTCAATGCAAATCATGTAGCCCTGTCAAATACGGCCCCTGGTTATATTTCTTCACTGACGCTATCCTGGGACAAGATAGTCTTTAGACAGCACTGTGACGGCTTTGTTAAGAGGGCCCTAGTAGAAGTCCTCAATGAGGAGTTAACCTTTAACAAAAATCTGGCACCCGAGAGATAAAGATCATTCCGAAGTAAGTATTTAACGCCAAAGTGACAAAGCACGTCACAGTGTCATATGAAATGAATTCTTTGATAAGACAAAGAGGTGCTGTGAAGCATAAATTAACTAACTTTATTACCTTTTTATCTCCAATACAAACTGATTTCAGTGCTAAATTAGAGATAGATGAACAACAATTAACTGAACTTCAAGTTAGATTGGATAAATTACATTTAGTTTCAAGTGAATACGAAGGTATTCAAACTAAAATTGAACTAGCATGTAACGAAGATGAACTTCTAGATCAGTATGCTGAAAGAGATGAGTTTGTAAACAAATATAACAAAAATTATGCAATAGCCTAAAGGTTGTTGAAAGCTTGTACTGTTTGTGACATTGCAGATGGAAATTCTTCAAACACGTCGGGGTCAAATCGGAACATCAATAATGTAAAGCTGCCTATCATTACCCTGCCCAAATTCAAGGGACATTATGATGAATGGCTATATTTCAGAAATACTTATTCAAGCTTAATTCATTCCAATGATTCCATTGATAATACACAGAAGTTTCATTACTTAAAATCGACGCTAGAAGGTGAACCTTTGCAAATTATCAAATCCTTACAATTCACATCAGTTAATTATAATATAGCATGGGATCTTATATGCAATCAAATATCATAACACCAGAATTTTAGTGCACAATCGTATTAAAGCCTTATCCAACTTATCGATGATTAAAAATAGCAGTGCACATGCTTTACGATGCTTAATTGATAATCATTTTGAACATTTATGTGCCTTAAATACATTGGGACAACCTACTGATCAGTGGGATGCCCTCTTAATATTTTTGATTTCCTCTAAACTAGACCCAGAGACAGCAAGTGAATGCGAAAAACTCAAAGGATTAACTGATGAACCTCCATCATTAACTGTAATGCAAGAATTCTTAAAAAAGCATACAGATTTATTAGAATCTATGGAAATAAATTTCAAAGTTGAAACTTATCAAAAAGATGTTGCTCGTTCATCAAGAAGTTATGTTGTGAAAAATAATGATGCTGAAAATGTACGATGTAATTATTGCAAAAGGGATAATCACAAGATCTATAAATGTTTTGAGTTTTTAAAATTAAATCTTGATGAAAAATTAATGAAGGTAGATGAATTAAAATGTCTATGTCTAGGTCATAAAACTAAAGATTGCAAAGCTAGTGTATGTAATATGTGTAAACAGCCACATAATAGATTGTTGCATCCACCCAAAAATGATACCGTTTTAACTAGTCAGTTATTCGATGCATATGTACTTTTATCAACTGTTCAAATTTATATTGTTGATACTGATGGAAAATCTCATTTATGTCATGCAATCATAGATAGTGCTTCACAATCTAATTTTATTTCCAAATATTTAGCAAATAAATTAAATTAGCTCAATATCCCTTCAAAACCAATATCACGGGAATAAATCAAGTAGTTTCAGAACTACACAAAAAATGTGATGTTGTAATAAAATCGAGATACTCCTGTTATAAATTAGACATTTGCTTGTTTAATTTTGAATAAAATTACGAACACGTTACCTAACTTTACAATTAATGTATCAAACTGGAAAATTCCGTCCAATGTGAAATTAGCGGACCCAAATTTCAATAAGCCAAAACAGATTGATCTGCTGATCGGTGGTAGCCATTTTGGCACTTAATTAAACCAGGTGTAATATCATTAGGTAAACGCATGCCAGTGCTTCAAAATACTGCATTTGGGTATATAGTAGCTGGTAATATTGGGGAACATATTAAGAATTCAAGGTGTTTTCTTTCTTTGAATGAAAATGAAACAATTCATGAATCTATAAGTAAATTTTGGGCTGTAGAAGAATGTTCTCCTATGAAATTTATTTCAAAAGATGAAAAAATCGCTGAAAATCTATTTATTAATAACGTTTCAAGATCTAAAGAAGGTCGTTTTGTTGTTCGAATCCCGTTTAAAAATAACTTAAATTTACTGGGTGACTCAAAAACATTAGCTGTGAAAAGGTTAATGCAATTAGAAACAAGGTTTAGAAAAAATCCTGCTTTAAGGGTTGACTATAATAAATTTATGAATGAGTACGTAGAGTTAGGACATATGGAACTCTCTAACCTGGAAGAAAACGATATTTCTTACTTTTTACCTCATCATGCTGTGTTTAGGGAGGATAGCTTAACTTCAAAAATTAGAGTAGTGTTTAATGGTTCTGCTATAACATCTACAGGCTGTTCATTGAATGATCTCCAATTTAAAGGAGCACCCATACAAAATGATTTGTTTACCATTCTGATTAAATTTCGACAGTACGCATTTGTTGTAACATCCGACATTGAAAAAATGTATAGGCAGATACTTGTACATCCCCATGATAGGAAGTTGCAGCAAATAGTTTGGAGGTTTGATTCTTCAGAAGCGATAAAATGTTATACGTTAAAGACTGTGACATATGGAACAACCAGTGCCCCATACTTAGCTATAAGATGTATTTGGCAATTAGGATTGGACTTTCAGGATCAGTATCCTGAAGCTTGTGACAGAATTTTAAATTCATTTTATGTCGATGATTTAATAACAGGATTCCATGATATAAGTCAAGCAATATATATTGGCAAACAAATAACAAGTATATTAAAGTCTGGCTGTTTTCCTCTAAGAAAATGGCGGTCAAATAATTGTCCCATTCTAGATGCTTTAAAAGATAATGACAATTATATTGACACACTAGCCTTTGGTGACAAACATATTAAAACATTAGGCATTGAATGGTCATGCCAAAGTGATGAATTATCATTTAAAATTTCTGAATATCTACCATCCAAAATTTGAAGTAAATGTAATATACTGTCTGAAATAGCAAAGATTTATGACCCTCTAGGATTAATTAGTCTGTTGTATATACATTCGCAGCTGTAGTTCTTCTGGTGATGTGCAAGTTAGGCTTCTATGATCAAAGACAAAGGTTGCGCCTATAAAGCCGCACACAATCCCACGATTGGAATTAATGGCTGCATTAACGCTTTCTAAATTGCTATCAATTATTACAAGGTCTTTAGAGTTTCTTTTCACTTGTTTTCTTTGGTCCGATTCCTTAGTAACATTACATTGGATTCATACCGAACCTTGTAAATTACAGTCATTCGTTGCAAACCGTGTATTACAAATACAAGAAATAACAAAGGATTTCAAATGGAATTATGTTGAAACCAAAAGAAATCCTGCTGATCTCTGCTCAAGGGGAATGAACCCTGAAGACTTGATAAATAGCGAATTATGGTGGAATAGGCCAAGTTGGCTGTTTTCATTCAATCAAAACCATTTTGATTATAAATTCACACCAACATTAATAGATATTCCTGAGTGTAAGAAGAATGACATTTCAACTACCCGGCAAGTTGTACAGGAGAATGAAATTGACATTTTCCATAGATATTCAAGTTTTTCAAAACTACAACGCATTATTGCCTATTGTCTAAAATTTAAGGAAATTTGTTTAAATGCTCGGCATAAATAACATAGCTTATCTTTAACTGTCGATGATTTACGTAAATCCTTGATTTGCTTAATAAAACTTTCTCAGAACGACTCTTTTAAAAATGAATACAAATTTATTTTAGAAAATCATTTACATAAATTAAAAATTAAGTTACACAGTCTTACACCGTTCATAGATGAAGTGGGTATTATCAGGCTAAAGGGTAGGCTAAAACATTCCAATTTAGATTTTAATTCTAAATATCCTTTACTACTCGACTCACGTCACTCTTTTACCAAATTGCTATTTCTGAACGAACATATTCGACTCCTACATCCTGGACCACAGTTGCTCCTAAATTGTATTCGACAAAAATATTGGCCATTAAACGGGATGAATTTAGCTAAAAGGATAAATAGAACTTGTGTTACTTGTTCCAAATTTAAACCAGTTCCTATAACAAATGTGATGGGTCAGCTCCCCAAAACTCGAGTAAGTGCCTTGCACCCTTTTACAGTTGCTGGAGTTGACTATGTTGGTCCTTATCTCATAAAAGATCGGAAAGGCCGTGGTTATAAAACTACCAAGGCTTATATCTGCCTTTTCGTGTGTTTTTCTGTTAAAGCCGTTCACATCGAATTGGTTTCAGATTTGACTTACGACTGCTTTATTGCTGCTTTGCGAAGATTCTCCTCTCGTAGAGGCTTTCCATGTGAAATTTGTTCCGATAATGGAACAAATTTTGTTGGAGCTTCGCACGAATTGAATAATTTATATACCTTTTTTAAGAACTCAAAACAAGCTCTACTTAATTTTTGTTCTCAAAATAACGTAAAGTGGAATTTTATTCCTCCATCCTCTCCTCATTTTGGGGGATTATGGGAAGCTAATATAAAAAGTGTTAAAACACATTTAACGAAGGCCATTGGTCAAAGTGTTCTAACGTATGAAGAATTAACCTCTGTTTTAGTGCAAATAGAATCAATATTGAACTCTAGACCAATGCACCCTATGTCCTCAGATCCTTCCGACTTAACTCCCATTACTCCGTCTCACTCTCTCATTGGTAGATTACTTATAATGCCTCCAGATCCAAGTCTACTTCACCTACCAATAAATAAATTAACCAGATATGAATTGATTCAACAAACCTGTCAAAGCTTTTGGAAACGATGGAGCAGAGATTACTTGTGTAATCTTCGAAGAAAAGGGAAATGGTTTAACCAAAAAACTTCGCTTTCCGTAGGAGCAATGGTGCTAATACATCAGCAGAATCTTGCATCATCCCAATGGGTACTAGGAAGAATCGTGGAAATTCATCCGCATGACTCAACAAAACAGACTCAACCTTTGCTAATCATTTTTGTACAAACTGGTCATAATTTCCCTAATTTATATAGCTTAATCATTTTACATAACCAGGTTTTAAATAGAATACATTAGAATCAATAGAGATTTATAAAGGTGTCAAAAATTCTAATAAAAATATCCTCAATGATCAGTTAGACCTATATCAAAGTGATCTTTTCCTGTGTCTTTCAAACCGCTCTTAAAATAATTCTTAGAATATTAAATTATAATCACACTAATTCACAAATTGTTGCTATGTTTACTATGTAATACTGTACTTTCCTAGGATCTACCTGTTTTTGGAATTTCCGTTGATCCCTCAATCTCAACCCTACTTGAGTCTACTCTAATTATACTCTTAACGGTTTTATTGATTTCTTCATAATTTTCTAATTGTTTGATAATGGCACTTCCGTGTTGAAACTATAGTTACGTTTTCACGTTATTATTAATAAAAGTGGTATAAAAACAAAGTAGTTAGTCTTTCATATAATCAAAATGATAAATTACCATAAAGTAACGGCTTCCACTTTAAATTTCTTAGAAATTTAAATTTGCTCAATAGCTTTTGAGAAATGTAAGTCTAAAATCTGTTCAATTTTAAGTGTAACCTCGTACTTACTCTTTCGTGGTAGAATATATGAAGTAATTCTCAGCCATGCCAATTTTATTTTTGATGAAGCACAATTTTAGAGTAAAAATTTCACCCTGGATACCAATCTCTGAGCGGAGTAGCTGCCCCCCTTGGAAATATTTGGAGCAAATTCAAAATTCTATGAATCATGGAATAGAGAAAAGAAATCCCTATCAAATGAGCTATCAGTCGACTCATTTCAAGAGGGTAGCTACCCCGCACAGGGGTTAGAATCTGGGATAATATTTTTTTAACAGGAATATCCCTCATCAAAAATAAAAATCGAGGAATCTCTCAAATATTCTACAATACAGGTTTTAGTAGGGGAGGCACTTCAAATCGCACAGATTTTAGACCTACTTTACTCAAAAACTGATTGATTTCACCAAACTGCTCTATAGAAAATGAAATTTTCAATAAAATAAGCTATCACTTGAGCCTTGTTGCATTTCGAAGGGGATAGCTACCCCGCGCGGTGGTGATTTTGGAATACAATATTTGAATCAAAAACATGCATTTAAAAAATTTAAATCGACCTATTCCACGATATTTTCAAACATTCGATCTCAAAGAAGTTGGTATGGAAGAAACATCTTAAACTCGCATTGTATAAATCAAATGAAACAAACTTATCACTTACAGAAATTGATACATCAGACATACTTGGACTGTCAGGTATATATTCCGAACTACTATCACTAAGCAAAATAATCTATAAAGTTTGATTTTAAGTTCAAATTGAACATACGTACTTTATCAGGAATCGGATTATTTTCTGACATACTCGTTTCAGCACTATTTGTCACTGAGTTATCTGAAGGCGAAATGTCGTTTAGTATTGACTGATCTTGTTCCCTATTAATTATATATTCATTAACAACCTCAACCCTTTCTTCTGGGCGAAATCAATTACAAAACCACTGTTGTTAACTCGTTGTAATTCGCAAGCCACTTTTATACTGAAAGAAGTGTAGGTTAGAGCTTTACTACATTGTTCTTGTGTGTATTTACTTACAAATTGATTTGAGAATTGGAGATTTGTTACCTCACTCATTCTACACCATTAATGGTGAATAACTATTTAACTATCAAATAAGAAAATATTTATGACAATTTTTATTACACTATCGGTACGCTTTTAATAATAGAGTAAATGACAATTCACGCCCGCATGTGCTTTCTGTTCAAAACATTTCTGAAGAGGCGAAAACCATTACAGTGTTGAACGATTTATGGGCCTCTTATCATCGTTGGAATAAATATAAAATATACGGTAATGTACGCTCTCAGATGCAGCGTACCAGTTGTTACGGCGCACGGCTGAATTAAAGAATACAAAATCACACAAATTAAGAATATGTGGGGCCCACATGAAATTTTGTCTAGTACATTGTTGTGACGAAACACATGATTTAGAACGGCAGGGCGATATGGAGCCCATATACGAACCTCATATAGCAGCCGGGTCCCATATCATCTGCAAATAGTCAATGTATGGGTTTCGTATGTATAGCAGGATATATATATATATATACATATATATATATATATATATATATATATATATATATATATATATATATATATATATATATATATATATATATATATCAATCCTACAGTTTGGGGACTTGTATTATATATACACTTTATACAACTTATACAGCTTATACGGTAAAAGATGTCCCCAAAGTGACATTTTATACGGTTATACGTCTTATTTATAGTGTGGTGGGAACCTATGCAAATCGAAAACTTCATTTTGTTCAACAATTATAAAAAAAGCTTCAGGCAATGTCACATCAGGAACTTTCACAGAGAATAATTTTTATTTGAGAGGTCTAAATTCATTCTTCATGTGGGTGTGAATAAAATCTTCGAGAACGAAGTGAGCTGTAGTTTCGAGTACTTTCCATGATTATCATAAAATCTGATTTGGTCAGAATCAGCCGTTCCAGAAATATTTTTATCTCTCGTCTAAACCCAAATCAGATAAGTAGGTACTGAACTTGATCAAATTTTGCTCACTTTACCTTTAAAACAAGAGGAAAGACATTGTCTTATGAAATAACGGAAAAACTACGACGAAACGAATTGAAATGAAGCGCAGCAAAATCAGAGAAATATGAGAAATATTTTGCACACTTGACCTTCAACACACGACGAGTCACAGTCTGCATGAGATTTCGAAAACAATTACCCAATATCCTTTGCCACCTCTCAAAGCAGACAAGTACCGTATCGTTATAAAATTTTGAAAACTTGACCTCAACAAAAGGAAAGTCACTGAGTACATGAGATTCCGAGAAAAACTAGCGCATTCCCATTTCCCCCTTCTTAAAGCAGATAAGTACCAATCCTGATGAAATTTTGCTTACTTGTCCTTCGAAACACTTTCTAGATGAGATTTAGAAAAAACAGCCCCTTCTCTACCCCTCAGAGCAAACCATTTCCGACCTTGATGAAATTTTGAATAATTGACCTTCAAATCAGAAAGAAACTAACTTTCTGCATAAGATCACGAAAAAACTTCCCCATCACCCTCTCTCATCAGTTGAAATAGATGAGTATCGATCGTGATGAAATTTTGCGGACTTGACCCCCAAGACAAAAGGAAAGTCGCTGTCCAAATTATATTTCGAAAAAACTATCTCATCTCCATTACTCACCCCTTGAAGTCACTACCAATCTTGATGAAATTTTGCACAATTAAGCTTCAAATCTAAAGAAAGTTACAGTCTACGTGAGATTTCAAAAACATTTCTCTCTATTTTCCTCACATGTTGGAATAAATAGGTACCGAAGTGAAGCACAAGCAATTACTTACAAATTCCCGAAGTTTACAAAGGGACGAACGAAAGCATATAAAGTGCATATAATTAGGTATACGAGAATCTATGAAGATCGAAAACTTAGTTCTGGAACGAAATTGAGGATAAGACAGGGTTATATACCCAGCTGTTACGGAACGTCTCAGCTACTTTCGCCATTAGGGAATTCCAAATATCCATAACATTCATGTAATAACAGTGATATCCGGATTAACTCACAGTTCCGCAAATTACGCAGGTTTCTTTGAAGATAATTTGTGCTTGATTTTTGTCCAAAATCACAATTGAAAAATTTTGCGTTTGGCGTTTGTTTTCTATCATGAATTTGGTAAAATCAAAAACTAGCAATAAGATGGAACTGAATCTTTTGAATTGAATTTATTTAAATTTTGAATTCTTCTATTATGATTATTAGGTTTCATTTTGGAATTCTAATTTGATGCACAAGATTTTGGATGTATCATAATTTACAAATAATAGATAACAAAAATATAAATTCATTTGTTTCTCCAACTAAGGGAACACATATTGGATGTTGATTCTCCGTTAAATAAATTAAATGATCCAATATAAGAATTATATTTATTTGAATTAGGATGAAGTATAAAATTATATAGTTGATTTAAAGATGGATATTATCAATTGTTATTGAAAACAAATCTTTTGTAATTCTAAAACAATTTCACAAGGCTAACTATTGTGTTTATAGAACAATCACAGATAATATCAAAAAAATAAATAAAATAATTCAATAAATGACCATAGATAAAAGCAATCTCTGTGAATTCACATGAATAAAACATAAAACTTCACACACAACCCCTTTAACACCTCACATAATCATATCAATTGTAGCTGTAATGAATACATCAAACAAGAATTTTCAATTGGATATCATGTTAGGAACAATTCAGAATTGTATTTCAACCTCAACGTGCGATTAACAATGGAATAAAGGATTCAAATACAAGAGCGAAAAAAAATTGAATGCAGTCTCAATAGGTATAATTTGAAAAAAGTTTAAAGGTGACAACGGGTTCAATTCCTTTAAAACGATGACAAATTGTTTGAATAATTATTACTTATAAATTTGAAGAATGAAGTAGAGATTGAAAACTTTCAAACATAATGTCACTGGACTTGCCATAGATATAATATTCATTCATAAATTTCACAAAAGGTTTATTACACGATAGTGCCTACATATCTAGTTAGCTGGAATTTCCAGCATGAATATATGAATGACTCTTCACTTCTCAACATAATAATTGGTAACAAGCAAAAAGTAGGTAGAATCACAGCATCTTACTCTGGTTGAAACTATTTTGGAATGAAAATGAGAACATTCATGTGTAGTTCTCATTTGGAAACAATCCATTGTGTTACCTGAGAGTAATTCTAAGAAAAAGTTGTTTCCAACAATGCCAGATTGAACACTGTTCAGGTACAAACTTCGTCAATCAGCATTTATACATTCCGTATTTATGTAGGTATGTACATGTAGCTGAATGTCGATGTTTCAATAGGGATTCTCGATAAGTATACGAGGTAGAAAGAAATGAATCCATCATCCTCTATCTGTCCCTTTGAAAAATTGGCAATGGTGAAATCGAAAAATGACTCTCGTCTTTTGTTTTCGAGTTATTTGAGAAAACTTGATTTTTCGAGTTTTTGTCTTTCAGTTATTTATGAATTTGGATTGAAATAGTTTCTACATTATCGAGTCTTTTTCACAAGTGGAATGCAGTGGCGTAGTCACTTTTTCCAAAAAAAAATCATAATAATTTTTTCCCATTTCAAATATATGTATACTGTTGAGTCGATTTCATCATTTTTACTAGATCTGGTATTTATATAATAATTCTTAAAAAATTCTTCTCACTCCAAATAGTAGGCTTAGGTCATTCAGAAAATGTTTTATTGAAGAAATACTCCTCCCCAATTCCATAAGTAACTGAGATATATCAGAAGAACAAGAACTCGAAAAATTTAGATTTCTCAAATGAAACAAAAGACGATAGCCAAGTTATATTTTACCATGGACATTTTCAAAAGAGGAGATCGAGTATAGGAGGTTAATTTTTTATATCTCTTTCTTATACTTATGGAGATTTCCTATCAAAACATCGAAATTTAGCCAGCCTGTTCATATGTGACAACTAGCGTAATTTCATTGTCAGATAGAATATATTCTCTTAGTTTACAGATATCAAAAAATCCGACGATGAAACTGGATACACTAGCGGAAGTTCAACAGAATATTTCTGACGGTAGTTTCAAATATTTTCAGTTTATATGAACATTACTCCATAATACATTATGATAATTATGTATCATTTTATATTTTCATAGCATCGTCGGTATTCTAAACATTATAAGGTGATACAAAGAAAATATGTTATATGAATTTATTATTGGTTTCTGATTTTTTATTATATTTTTTTATAAAAATGAAAAAGTCTGATATGGAAATTACGATAAAATATATGAGTATCGGAGTAAAATGCAGTCAATTGATGGCTCAAGATGCAATACGTTTGTCAATCCATTCCAGGAATCTAAAGTTACATTAGAACTATTATCCTGATTAGATAATATTGAAATCATTTGGATCAATTTTGATTACATTCGAACACAATTAGAAATGCATGATGAATATTGCTCCTTTCCGGTAACAACAAAGACGATCAAGGTATTAATAATTCAAGCCAAAACATCTGTTTCATAGTTCCCGGCAATAAACAACTTGAAATCAACATACAAGGTCAGGTACCTACCCTTGAATGTAGCCGAGTTTTATGGAACACTTCCATCGGCCTGATTCATAATAATACTTCCAAATAACATTTAAAAAGTCTCCAGTATTAATGAAAATGATTTGAACATTGATACAGTTGATCTAGGAACGTATATTATATGATCAACAACAACATATTTTACAAATATCAAATTATCAATTTTCCACTTGAATATATGCAGCCTTCCACGTCATTTTGATGAATTAAACATTCTTTTGAACTCTCTTCAGAATCATAATTTTGAAATTATGGTACTAACTGGAACATGGCAAATAATTCCTGGAAGTTTTAATATTCAAGACTATAATTCTTTCCATAGTAATAGTTTAGAGATACGTCAATGAAATTTTGTGCAAAAGCATTAGGGAACATTGTCATATCTTTAGTAAATCCTAATTGTTTTTTTTTCGCGTATTGAAAACTCGCAACAGTGCTTTAATTCATCATCGTCAGAAATAGATTTTTTTCGAATTCCAAAATAGATCAAAAGAGATGGCTAAAAAGTTTTCCTCTTGGGGTAGATACATTTTTCATTTTGCAGACTATGGAACAACGGATGAAGTATTTGATTACATTTGATAACTGTTAATGGAAATTTGTGAATTTTAAGTTTGCTTAATTTTTTTATGGAATTAAGATATATTCAAATGAAACAGAAATAACTACTATACTAACAACAATTGTTGGAAACTGTGACTGTGCTCAGGTATGTCGAGTATTCAATAAAATACATCTGAAAGAAAACATCACTAGGCAATTGTTTCAAAAACGGTGAAAATATTCAGAGAGACAGGCAGTGTTAAGAATCGTTCAAAATTAAAAAGACAAAAACCAATGAAGAAAATTTGTTGAATGTTTCAATTCATGTAGTAGACAATGGTCCATGCAACAATTAGCTCTAAGTCATAACATGTGTCGACGACACTCAGTCTGAAAAATAATCAAAAAGACTTATCTTCACAAAATATAATTACTGCAAGAATTGAGGGATCGCAGAATAGAAATTTACGAAGTTATGATGAAAAAAATATTAATCCATATTCTGTTCCAAAAAAGTTTTACACGGATGAAGCAATATTTTGTTTAAGCGGTTATGTTAAAAGATACAATTGTAGATATTGTGCTGATAATAGTCTGAACTAAATGGATCAGGTTCGTATACAGTATTCCCAAAGAATGAATATTTGGCTGCGATTTAGCGCCAACAATATTGTGGGACCTTTTTTCATTGACAGAGATTTCGATCTATTGAGGGAAAATATCATCTCTCAACATAGGCGTCTGTTTCCAAATTCATTAAATCAAAACCAGGAAATATAGTTACATGAAAATGATGCACCAACACATTATGTCTTCAACTTTAGAAATTTTTTCTAACACTAGGTAGTCTCTCAAACCAATGAATCAGTTTCTGAGGAAGTATAGGATAGCCGGCGAGGTAACCAAACTTGGCACCACTCGTTTTGGAGGTATCAAAAAGTCCGGTGTACGTTAATAGATCACACAAGATCTCAATCACAGATTCGACAAAAAGTTGCCGATATACCTCTTATTTGGTAGAAAAACTCAATTCGAGGCAGCACTCATGCGTAGCATTACTGTCAGGAAGGTAATGCTGGATACCAAAGTTCTCAATTTGAATTAACTAGTTTTAGTTTTTTTCATAAATGGCAACTAGACAGATGACATTCCTCAACTTAGCCTTCTGTTCCCAAATTTATAAAATCAAAACCAGCAGGAAATTGGTCCTTTTGAGGACCGAAACCACACAACGCGGATCAATACCCGAGAATCCAGTTCTACACATTACGTCCGCGAGAACCTAAGAAGAAACATTCTGTTTGACGTTTCGACAATGTTTATTGTCTTTATCAAAATGTGAATAAGTGTTTCCATGTAATTTAGGAAAGAATTGATGATTTCGATTAATGAAATGCGTCTGCAGCCGACTTTTGTTTTAATATCCAATTAAAACTGCAGAAAACATTGGATCGGTTGTGTGTGAAAGAGTAATGTATGGCTAATTACAATTTGAAATGGATTGAATTTGATTAAATACAAGATATTTTAAGATTGTACAATTATAAATATCTATGATTATTGTATGAATTAGTTATTCTATGATAAACACTTACTTCCGATCTATCATAATCAACTATTCAAGTTTAAGATAATTCTATGGAATTTAACCTCAAAATTGTTACTCATAGTGTCATAATTAAATAATACTTTATCTTTTTTAGGTTGAATTTTAAATAGACAATTGGAAAGTGGCACTTCAAACTAATAAAATTTTGTTGAGTTTGAATTAGATTATTATAAAGTTTCGAAAGATTGGAATCTATTTTGTCATTTACACAATTGTTCTTTTTAATTATATATATATATATATATATATATATATATATATATATATATATATATATATATATATATATATATATTTACATCCTTTTGATAACGAAGCGTCCGTACATTGCCCGATTACTATCTTCCGAGCGTCCGTCTCCAACAAAGCGTCCGTATATGGACGCTCGGATGTATCCCCATAGAAATTTTTTGTGGGTGCTCCGAAACGTGATTAGAACTCATTGTCGAAAATTGACCAGGACGCTAGGATTATACCCCAACGTACGGAATTCGTATATCGCCGTATATTTTCAGTTCAACACGTTGACCACCAGAGGAATTAAATGCGTTCTCAATATACGTTTGCTGCGTATACCTCCTTTTATTGACTCGCTTACGAAGCGTCCAAGATTTGGCAACTATGCGCCGCTTCTTCTTAGCTGTCTGTTACGGCTTTGTCCTTTGTGATGTGATTGACCGCCGTTACGACTATGACTGAGTGTTATACGTATACCGCGCGCATCATGTGCTTAGTTAGCTCAGTGATCTGGATCTGAGTTCAGTTACTTCTGGTGCAGCAACACGAGTCACGACAAAATGAGTATATTTCCAGAGGAATATGTAAGCAAACGATAGTTTTTTAGAACTAGTAACTATTTGATATTAAAACTAGTAACTATTTGATCAATGTGTATTTTAGTATGAATGCACGAAAATCAATGGGACACAACTTCGACGTAGTCGTTGGTTTTGTAACCGACCGTTATCCCCCAATATAAATTCAATTCAACATAGCTTAATAAGCTCCTCAGATGATTTCATACATGACGATAATAGAGCAATTGTAGATTATGGAAATGATACAATTGAAGAAACTGAAGTAAGTAGATATTTTTTCAAATATAATAAAATAGAATGCTGAAGTGTTCCTTGCAAAATCATCGTTATTCACCAAAATATTTCTCCATATAACCTACCTGCATATTTTCACAATTTCTGGCTCGATAAATTATTAGTATTACCCTAAAAAACTTTGAAGTTGTATAATAAGCAAGATAATTTGTGAAGAGAGGGATCTATCCCAGGTAAATCATTGTAGATTATTGCGTCGCGAAATGATTACTTAACCCATAAATAGGCACATGAACTAAATCAAAACTTTTAGGTCAAATTAGCATAGACGTTCATTATTTATTTTCATAATTTCTTACCAGTTGCCATGGAGACCGACGTCACGTCCGTGTTCACTACTTAGATAAAACAACAAAAGTTTGATTTTCTATAATTCAATAATTGAAGAAGCTACGATGTTACCGAAACTAGTTACAATCATTTATGAATTAATTATATGTAAATTCTCTGGAAATAGGTCACAATTACATGTGTTTATTTCGTTCTTGTCTTTACGTACGTTTTGGTCTCACGACCATCATCAGATGTTTGATTAATTCAACTCAAATAAAGCGCGGGATTTCTTAAACTAATTTCACTAAGCACTGAGCGACCTCATCGAATCAATTTTAATCAGAAAAGCTCAAGTTGCACAACAAACGAAAACAAGAAAAATTGAAAATTGAAAATTGGAACTTGGTAAGTACCCATTGTAATAATTTATTATTATAGAGTAACAAGATAGGATGTCAATCACTTTTACATTCAGAACAGCTACTGAAGACATGAAATAGGTTATGTCTCTGTTGCATAAGATATACGAAACTAGTATGATAATATTTGTCTTTGATACCGTTGTGAATTAGTGTTATGGAGTTAATTATTCGCCGACGTAACTGTATTAGGTATTTTATTATATATTGGTGTTGAGCGTATTCATGTATTGTACCTTATAATATAAAATCTGATGTGTTGGACTTGAAATTTTAGATTGTCGAATCCAAATTTCTAGCTTCTGGGAATACCGGAGGCTGCTATCAACATTCCGATTAGCGTGATTTATGTTTTTTAGTATTTTTTGATTCTGATTATTATTAGCTATACCACTCGCATAGCCTTGCAGAAAGGGTTATCAATTTTCTCACTTTGTTTGTAAGTTCTACATTTCAGGAAAATAATAATACAGTTAATCTCGAAAAGTGTACTTATATTGATTTCTATTAAATAATGAAATTCTGTCTTTTGTAAGCACGATAATTCAAAAAGTAATGGAGATATCGACTTGAACTGTCTCTGTTGCAAACGGCAACGTTATAAACTTGTGAGCCGGAGCGGAGCAGAGCCGAACAATCACAGCTTTTTTGTTTCATGGATTATTATCCCTATATGTAGAAATATTTGATATTTTCGTAATATGTTGGAAATACATCATGATTCTTAAAGTTATTTACCTACAGATCTTTGAATAATTCCGTCATATTCTCCAAGACTATAATGTGTTCAAAATATCGTTTGAATATTCTTGATTTTCCATTTCGATAACCTCAGAATAGAATAACCCGAAAATAGTAGATAATGACTTGGTATTGAAACGTCACAATTTCGGAATCAAAAACCCTTAATAACTCGAAAATTATTGCAGATATGTATAGGGATTGAAAATACAGGTACAGGTTATACTATGTACAGGCATCTTCAAAATAAATCTCTTTTCTCGTTCACTTTTATACTACTAAAACCCGTTTCTTATTAACGCTATCCCAAAATCTGACGAAATTTTTTTTGTGCACAGCCAGTACATAGTGCACCGCCTCAAAATATGATGAATAAACGTCAGAGCATCTCATGTTCATTGCGAAACATTGATCATTATTGCTCCTAAAATGGAGGCAGTGGACAACTTCAAGTATCACGATGTGGATTCAAATTTTTACTCAATAGTTAAAAGTTTCCAAAATTCTTAGGTACACGGAATTCTAGTAGGAATCTATTTTTCGGTATTTAAAAAATATTTTCGTTAAGTAAATCTGACTTACTCCTGTTATTATTATTAGGACGTCCAAATTTTGAACGGTGTCAATTAATCACTCTGTATATACGTTAATTATATCAAATTTCAAAAGATATGATATGATCATTGAACGGAAATCAAAGTCTATGTCCATAACTTCTACCAGGGCACCCTTGTGCTCAGTTCAGAGGTCCCGGAGAGAAAGTCTCCAAGCATACTTGATCACTGTTTTGTAATCGGTAGATGAATGATAATTTATTAGCAATTTGAAGCATAGTGTATAGTAGAGTTCTTGTTTTTTCAGACAAATGTTTTGGAATGTCTGGATAATTTCGATCCCGATTACATTGAAGATGAGGAGGTAAATGTAGAATATAGAATAAGTATAGTAAATTTTAAATGTAACATTTCAGTTATATTATTCCAATAATGACAATAGTGTGGCCGACCCGGATTATGTGCCCGATGTCTCAAGAAGTGATGAGGTATGTAACTATTAAGAATTATCTAACAACAATAATCGGGCTAGTGAATAAATGAGAAATGAAGTAAATTATTGTTGGATAGTAGACTTCCGCGGACAGCTAATCTTGAAAAATCTTGTCTTCCGGATGGATTCCGCGTCACAATAGCTCGACTTGATGCCGACGTTCCGCCAACCATTACAGGTGGCATCTTCAGGGCAGGATTGAGGCTTGAACTGAA
This sequence comes from Endomychus coccineus, assembly GCA_958510875.1. Lineage (NCBI taxonomy): Eukaryota > Metazoa > Arthropoda > Insecta > Coleoptera > Endomychidae > Endomychus > Endomychus coccineus. The sequence continues at coordinate 95,496,923 of OY294069.1, read as the reverse complement.
ACCGCCTGCCCTGAAGATGCCACCTGTAATGGTTGGCGAAACGTCGGCATCAAGTCGAGCTATCGTGACGCGGAATCCATTCGGAAGACAAGATTTTTCAGTAAATTATTGATTTGATAGAGAATATCATGGTTAATAGCATTTTTTTCAAGATTTAACTTTCAAAATTAACTAAGAGTCCGATCGACTAGTTAAAATTTCAAAAATGTGTCATTACTATGCTCACACTTTCAGATTAGTGCATATTTAGAGTAACGCACTGGTAATTATCTTCAGTAGCAAATATGTGTGCTTCACAATTTATCATCTTGTTGGATACTAAATTAAGAAGTAATCACCCTTATTATCCAAATACAAATACTGTTTAAGTACTGAGGACTTTTCTATTTGGAGATAATAATAATTAAACAGGCACATTTTGATTTCTGATTTAGTTTACTCTGATGATGGCTACTTGGTAGCCGGAAGGTCCTCAGTATATTACCAGTATTGTTAGTGGATAATGGTGATCATTTCTCAATTTAGTATTATAGTGTATTCACAGTGTGACCTCTGATAGTCTATCTTGTTGAATGTAACAAACCGCTTAACTCATCAATATGAAAAAAGATGATGGAAACGAGAAGTACTTTTTTCTATGTCGTTAAAACATTACATTTGTTGATTGAAATATACTGTGTTTATAACAAAAGTATTTATAGTAACGTATCTACTGCTTTTTTTTTTACTTTGTTTCAGACAAATTATTTGAAATTTTTGAGACGCTTCAATATGGCTTGAAAGTCGTTTAACGTTTTCTTTTAAGCTGATTTTTCAATAATACATTAGTTTTCTAAGACTGACATGAATTATATCAAGTAATTCTTTTGACAATAGTTCTTTGAGAACTAAATTCTTGCTATTCAAGTTATATTACTGCTGTTTCATGTATTAAAATCTGTTGAAGGAAGTCGTAACGTTATAAAACGTACTTAAAGATGGACAAACTTATTAGTTTTTACATGACCTAAATCCAGAACTATTTTTTAAATTTCCAAGTGGGTCAAGAAGCTAAACATTACTTATTAGTTCATTTTTTTACAGGATATTCTAAATGAATCTCCTAGTAATGTTCAAGATGCAATTCCACCGGGGCCTCTTGATAATTCAGATCAAAATGAAATTGAAGAAGTTGTGACTTCGGAAGGCCCATTGAAGACAACAGAACTTTCATTAAAAGATTTAGGAGAATATAAAATCAATGGCGAGATACGTAAAGGAAAAAAAAAAAAGACTTTTGTTTTTACTGCGAAACACTTGTGCTGAATTTTTCAAGACACCTACAAAGAAATCACACTTTAGAAGTGGATGTAGAAAAGATTTTTTCGTACCCTCAAAAAAGTAGAGAACGTAATCAACTTCTTGAATTAATAAGAAAAAAAGGCAATTTTTTAAATAGTAATAACGTATGTAAAGCAGTGCAGAAACCACGAATAATTGATAAATTATTAGCATGTAACAACTGTCTCGGATTTTTTTCCTCTCAGTCACTTTGGCGTCATAGGAACAAATGCATGGGCAAGAAAGATAAAGCACATCAAGCAAATGCTCAAAATTTATTAGTTACAGGGTTGAAGATAGATCGGCAATTGAGGGAAATAGTTTTTCCCAAAATGAGACCTGATGAAATTTCAATGGTTGCAAAAAAGGATACCTTAATTTGTGCTTACGGTGCTAGATACCTGAAAATTCACAGAGAAAAACATTTTATAAATGTGACCTCTAGGAAAATGAGGGAGCTTGCGAGATTACTCATTGAAATGAAGAAAAGGGAATCCTCAATATCATCCCTGTTTGATGCTTTAAAACCAACCATGTTCGATTCACTTGTTGAATCTACGAAAGCTGTGGCGAGATATGACGCAGAAAAAGATTTGTTTCAATCGCCCTCCTACGCCATCAATATGGGGACTAATTTGAAACAATGTGCTGAATTAGCCATTGTTCTTGCACTTAAGAGGAAGAATATAGCAGAAACAGTGACAACGGCCGAAGCTGAAGCAGAATTGAAGACTCTGATCCAATTAATTGAATCACAATGGCAGTTTGAAGTTTCCAGTCAGGCAGCAGATGATTTAAATATTAAGAAATGGAACAAAGTTTCCTTTGTACCACTAGCTAGTGACTTGAAACTACTGAGAAACTATTTAGTAATGAAAGCAAATGAAGCTGCAAAAACTTTAACAGTTAATAATTTCGATAAACACAACTACATTATTTTGTTAGAAACAATATTCTGCAGAGTCATCCTACTTAACAGAAGGCGCCCAGGAGAACTGCAGAGACTATCACTTGATATCTATAACAAATGTATTAATAGAGACAGATCAGATTACGAAGAATTTGCAGAAATAATAACTCCGCCAGAGAAGATTTTACTGAGAGCGTTCAAACGAGTAGTAATCAGGGGCAAGCGAGGACGAGGTGTTCCTGTACTTTTCAGTACGGACGTTCAAGAACACATAAAAGTGCTGTTGAAATGCAGAGACAATTTTTTTGATAAACAAAATATGTACCTCTTTGGGAATCCTGGTACACTACAACCAATTTGCGGCTATAAAATAATACATAAATATGCTTCCTCATGCGGAGCTAAGAATCCAAAGGCAATTACAACAACGAAACTTCGCAAACATTTAGCTACTCTCACACAAGTTTTCAGCATGTCAGATAACGATCTGGAACAACTCGCTCAATTCATGGGACATACAATGGGTGTCCATAAAGGAAGTTATAGATTACCTGATGATGTTTACCAGACAGCTAAGATATCAAAGTTATTGCTTTTGATGGAAAAAGGTGAGGCAGGTCTATTCAGGGGCAAAAATCTTGATCAGATTGAAATAAACTTGGAAGGTGGTCTTTTGGAGGAATTTCACACAGACTCAGATGATGAGTTACCAGAAGCTATCGATACAGAAATTCCATCAGTCGAAAGTGACCATGGAAATACAAGTAGCAGCTACAGCAAGGTTCCCAAGAAAGTAAAAAAAAGAGTCTTGACTGCTTGGACAAATGAACAGGAAAAAGTAGTTGTAAATTTCTTTTCAGACCACATAAAACATAAGAAACCACCAAGAAGGGCCGAATGTATTATTATCAAGGATAAGTATCCAGAATTATTACAAAACAAGGATTGGCTCAAGATTAAAGTCTATATTCAGAATGTATATACGAAAAAAACAAAATAATAACTACCTAGATTGTTTAGCAGCTGAATAAATAAACAAACAGCGCCGTTTTACAAGATTTATTATTCCCTTTTTACCTTTTTCCTTTTTTATTACCTACTTTTTCGTAAATTCAAGTGTGCAGTTTGTTGTTGTGATCAAAAAAAAATAAGAACCAATAAACATACTTACATATTTTATCCTGATTGAGCCTAAAGGGAAGTACTGGTGAGGATAGAACATGCATATTTCAATTATTGATAGGGTGTCTTACACATAATTGAATTTCATTGTTATACTTTTGCAATTTTATTAACATTCTATGAGATTTTGATAGGTTATATTCAAAATTTTTCACGAACAATATAACTAGTAGTAAGTGATTTGTCTATAAAATTCTATAACAGCGAAGTTAATTATGTTTATTGTTGATCCGTTTGCTCCAAAACTTGACTGATTCCATGGAAAATTTTTATTTTCGAAATTATCCTGAATAAAAGGTATATTTATTTATAATTTTTAAAGTAATTTGATAATTTCCTAGGGTCAGCACTGTGATACAAAATGAGTTGGATCTATAATGTGCCTGATTTTCAATACGTATTTATTAATTTTCCATGCTATCAAGCTGGAAGGTTCTACATGAAAACAACTATGTTCAATTTGGAAGAAAATATAATATTTTGAATAATGTTTAAAAGTTATTTTTGTTAGTTCATGTATAACTTGATTCTTTGGAGATACTCTAGATTGATAGATATGAATATTGGATAGAAAATCTATGAACATGTAAAATTCTCAAGTAAAAGACATTTTCTATTAGAATTTTTTTTTCAAACATGTTACTATTAGGAAAAATTTTCAGGTAATCTCAAGAAATTCAGTATCCCATATGTCAATTTTTGTATTCAAATTTGATTTACACTCAGGTTTATTCAGCTGATAATGAAAAAATTAAATTTCCTCAACTGACTAGTATCCGAGATTCAGTATTAAAAAAACAAAATGTCATAAAAAAAGATTTGTTCCGTATGCTCAATTTTGCGACACATCATTATAGAATCACCTTAAAATTGGACACCACGCTTCAACATTGAATAAGTTAATTCGATTGAATATTTGATCAGTACTAGACATTATTTACTTAACTTTCCTTTTCAATAACATTTCGCAATAAAAACCATTGCATATTGTCCCTAAGCGGACAAGGAGGTAAAATGGCGGTTGCATATGAAAAATTTCCAGTGCTCTATCTGTAGCTAATATATTGCTCACAGATTACAGTATATAGAACACCAATATTGAAACAAGTATATACCGACAGACAAATAAACGAAATGTTTTATTATTATTTATCAAAGTCACTTCTTAAGAGTATTCGCATTATTGATGTTTTGGAATGTGGAGTTGACATACAAGGTGCTACTTCTAAGCTGCATGCAGAGAACATAGTAAGATAACCATAAATATTAAATTTGAAAAATAATGAAAACGTTCTTCAAAATGCTAGATGATAAAATAATGTTGCATTGTGAAAAGGTAAGCAAATTAAAAAACATGTTATCAGTCGATCACTGAACTTCACTTATTTTTTTAATCAAAATACTTTTCGGACACTCCTGCGGATCAAATTTATATGTTTGTAGGAACGGAGAAAACATCGGAAAAAAATAAAAGTAGAAAATTTTGTTGAAGACAAGTTTCTATTTCAAAGTGTACATAAAATAAATAAAAAATCATGATCTATCACTCCACAAAACCCCATATACCAAATTTGAATAAAATCAGATCATAATTACAAAACTTGTACGCCATCTTAGCCACCATATTGCATTTTCGAATTTTGACTTAAACATCTTGATCTCCGACCCTTAAAACTTCCACATACAAAATTTGAAGAGAGTCGAACCATAATCACAAGACTCGTCCGCCATCTTGAATTTTTTTATTTTGACTAAAAAATTATGAACTCCAGCCCCAAAAACTCATATACCAATTTTGAAAGAAATCGGAAAATTATCTCAAAACTCGTCCGCCATTATAGCAGTCATCTTGAATTTCCCAATTTTAAATGAAAAATCATGATCTCCGACCCCAAAGACCCCATTTGTAGCTAATTTGAATAGAAACTGATTATAATTACGCCATGTTAGCCACCATATTGAATTTTTGAATTTTGACTAAAAAAACATGATATCCGACCTCTAAAACTCTCACATACCAAATTTGAAAAGAATCGGAACATAATCACGCAGCTCGTCAATTATCCTGTTTTTAACTTATATATGACACCCGAATGATGAACACCTGCCAAATTTCGAGTTAATCGAACGACTAGAAGTGTGTCAAAATTCACTTGCAAAATTTCACCAGAACAAATTTCAGGCTGATTTTGGAATAAATGTACTTTCTATCGATATTTACTCACGAATGCAGCTGAATGCATAGCAAGAAACTGTCATAGCAGACACTGCATGTATGATGCTAAAATTCGCTCGAGCGTGAATATATTCACATGAAATCACGGCGATGAAAGCGAATGCGGAATAGGAAACAAATAATAGAATTTCTGTCTCGCTTTATCTATCACTCGAGTTACAAACTTGGCTACAGCGCAGGACGCTCTGAAATCGTGTGCATGAACTGGATATACATATTTCGGACGCTTTGTGACTGGTTTGTGAAAGGACGCTACGAGGCTGCTTGGTAAACTGGATATAATTTATTTCCCATGAAAATTGGAGGAACAATATCTAACGGTAAATAATGACGTATATTCAAGATTTGACGCAGATATATTCCACAAAATTTGGCTGGACGCTCTCTGTCGGTTCTATGAAGGGACGCTTGGAAGATAGTGGGATGTAAATATATATGTATATATATATATATATATATATATATATATATATATATATATATATATATATATATATATATATATATATATATATATATATATATATATATATATATATATATATGTACACTTTTTTTTTTACATTCAAACCTGGTCGGGGCTGCTGCGAGCTCCGACGACATCGCAGCAGTCGCGCCAGAAAAAACCCAAAAGGCGTTTAACCGAAGCTACTCCTCCCCACCGGTCGGTAAGTAGCTTCAGGTTCCTAAATCGTGTGCCCTGAGTATTCTTATTGAACCCAGAATGACTGCCTTTTGCATCCGGTCTATCAAGATCTGCGCCGAGTTCCTACAGGCCGGAATGATCTTCAAGTTTGAACGCAGCGAAGACCGAATTCCGCCCAAAACACCGACGATCAGAACCACTAATACGACCTTGTGGCCTGGGTATAGCGTGCGGAGCTCGAACAGGACATCTTGATATTTTGTCCGTTTTTCCTCCTCTTTCAAGACTATGTTCTTCTCTGCCGGAGCGGAGAATTCGATGACATACATAGTCTTGCCTATTTGCTTGTATGGACCTGAAGGTTGGAAACGGCTCTTGGTCTATTCCGTACGAGTGCCTTAGATGGTAATACAGCACCCGTAGGGTCGCATTATGGCGATGGGTGTACGCCGAGGCAGCTTTTGCCAGACATGCCGACAGAAGGTGAAAAAGCGACTCAGGCGCCTTTCGACAGGCCCTGCAGCTGACATCAGGGACCTGCACACCCATCACATTGTGGCGATAGACCAAGGTGTTAATTACGCCATCTTGGCAAGCTGCGGTAAATCCCTCAGTCTCGGATGTAAGCCCGGCTGACCTTAGGTAGTCGAAGGTCAGCCTATATATATATATATATATATATATATATATATATATATATAATATATATATATATATATATATATATATATATATATATATATATATATATATATATATATATATATATATATATACATATATATATATATATACATATATATATATATATATATATATATATATATGTAGAACTGGATTCTCGGGTATTGATCCGCGTTGTGTGGTTTCGGTCCTCAAAAGGACCAATTTCACGACGTTTCGGCAAAGTCGCATTTGCCATCTTCAGGTGATTCGACCGTAGAGTCTGGAAAATCTAGGCGAACTGACGCTTCCTTGGAGGGACAGGTATTTATATCCCCCGTTATGCTTGACCTTTGGACTTTCGAACTATTTCACGCTTGGTTCGCCTAGATTTTCCAGACTCTACGGTCGAATCACCTGAAGATGGCAAATGCGACTTTGCCGAAACGTCGTGAAATTGGTCCTTTTGAGGACGGAAACCACACAACGCGGATCAATACCCGAGAATCCAGTTCTACATATATATATATATATATATATATATATATATATATATATATATATGTTGTGGGTTTTCTTAGGTTTTTCAGCAATTTTAATGACATATTTTAATGAAACAATATTTTCATTCGACGCGTTTCGGCTTCCGCCTTCTTCAGGAATTTATTTGTTTACATTTGAAACTGAAACTTAACAAAATATTTTTATATAAATTAGCTGTATGCACAATGTGTATTTATGACAAAGTTTTTTTCCGTTTGTTATGAACATTGACTGAAAATTATGTGTATTATAACTTAATAACTAACTTAGTTCGGTGATTATGTATAAAATGAATTAATTTCCCAAGACATATTTGAATTTTGAATATACCTATTACGTAATAGAATATCAACAGATTTCGTTTGCGTATGTTGGGGTTCAAGACTTTTTTGATATTGGTGATTAGGTGACTACTGAAAGTTCCGGTCACGACCCATATGCTGAAGAAAACCTCCCTAGCAGGTTTCATCCCATTCCAAAAGATAATTTCACGAATTCCCTGGAGACGACAATAGTATCAGGATATCCTGATCCCCAGGTGCGCCGTTGTTCAAACCGGCACCGGAATCGTGATCAGCGACCTCAAAAACCACCGAGAGACGAATTTGGTTGCATTTCAGAGCATATTGAAAATCAATCCATCGAGATGACCTAGATAATCAGAGTACCCTGAGCACCAGGTGACTATTTAAAGTCTTGGTCACAACCGGCAACTTAACCTCCCCACTAGTTTCACTCCATTGCAAGAGAGATTTCTCAGAATTCCCTGGAGATGACGATATTACCCGTATGTACTGAGCCCCAGGTGCGTTGTAGTTCAAATTTGGAACCGGAGTCGTGATCAGAGACCCCGAAAACCCCCAAGTGACAAGTTTTGGCTATGTTTGGACACGTTTTCAACAATTTTAATACTACCTCCTGGAAGTGCATTCAAAGAGATGCATTTTCCTCTGTAGAAATGCTAAAATGCACATTAGAGAAAAAATGGTAACATTTTTTCTAAATGACTTCCTAAATCGATTTAAAAAAAATTATCAAAATCGGTTCATCCGATTTTTTTTTCGACCTTTTCTGCTTTATTTTCTCGCCTATATGTGAATAGTCGATCTATGATGAGAAATCAAATCACACGAATTAATCAGTGGCCTACTATCCAAGACACCTAATCTCAGATTGGCTCAATCAGATCGCACATTATCTCGCAAAATATTTGCCAACATTATGTCTCGTATTATGATATGGTTTTATAATCTTCGATATCGTTTTCCAGATCTATAATCTACTGAGTCCGTCTGTCCAAAAATTTGTCTATTGCAACCCATCACTTAGAACTTGGGTTACGTCATCTGAGATAATCATAAAATTTAATTTACATGCACATATATAGAGAACAAATGGTGCATAGCCAGAAAAACGGGTGGAATATAACAGGACAACAGTTTGGAACATCGGTTCATCGGCATACCGCAAGGGAAGAATCATATGTATGCAAAGAAATTTCACCGTATCAAATTAGGAACACTCTGATATGGATGCTATCCCTATGTTGACAACATACAACACCAAGAATGGTGAGGTTTTACTTCTGACTGGATACGTAGCTCACTGAGTACGCAAATCGACGATCTGCCCACTCAGACACACCCTACTCTTCAGATGTATCTAAATTGAATATTCACAGATACATGCTGCTTCAATCAAATTTCATCAAAACTATCAGCCTTTCCATTTTAATTCATTGAAGTAACAGTTTATAGAGAGAAAATTGAAAAGTTGAGCATATTTGATCTACATACTAGTAAACTCTTGTTCAGCATAATCTGAAAAATCTGGTAATGAAATAATCTCGGTAAGGGTATCTTGAGTACGTCTTCTTTTTCCGACCGTTAATGTAACTGAATTATTCGGTGCTCTCAATGTACACACTAAATGTTCTTTTCTTTTGAGGTTCTGGTAAAAACAAGTCCTAATGGATCCAGGGAGCTCTGTTTGTCACTATATGATTATCTTTATAGAAATCGCTCTGTGCATATTGAAAACCCACTGCTCAAATCTAAAGATTCCATCGTTTGCATTAGCATTGCTGCATGAAAAATCAGAGGCCTTTAGTTTTTGGGAAACATCTCACTAGCATCTGAGGGCACGAAGAACGGAAATATTCCTGAATCGAAGAATGCAACTTTTGGGGGGAAATCTATTCCAAAGAAGAAATGGAAACAACATGGACTGAATTAAATCCATCCTCGTACATGAGTTTTTGATATTTTAGAACTATTGTAAGCAGGTAAAATATCTTACCTTAGAGACTGAAGGGCGTTATCTGAAACTTCTAGGAAATATACCCTGAAATACGATAGCAAATATTAGTATAAACAGAATGGTGAAGTATTCGATTCATACACTCATAACAAAAATGATTGAAATTAGTCGAAATCAGTCCACAGTAATTACTCTGAACGTCGAATATGGATAAATGTCATATTTTTTTGAGCCAGTAAGTTTTTGATATGCATAAAACGGTTCCATAGCAAAGAGATTACTTCAGAATCGAATAATGGAACAATAGTTCGATTCATTTTGCTTCGTTTACACAAAATAATGTGAAGAAAAAGTGCCGGCGCTTTTGTTCAATAAAAGTGATAAATCCGAATTTTCAGTGCAGTGGTGACCTATTCACCAGATATTTTCACAAACTAAGTGGAATAATGCACACCTTCGAGCTTTTCCAAATTAAAGGAACGAAAAGTTATTTGGTGGTATAGAATCATTACCGGTTATAGTTTATTTGGATATCATTCAGTTTATTCATTCATAGGATTCCATTAGTTTCATGAAGTTTTTGATAAACAGTCCATGTGAAACAGCAATTACATCGAAGGAAATGTAATGTAACTTTTTTGTTCACTTAGATTGTTCCGGAATTGACGTTTCTGATGTTAGAGATGATGGATATTCATGTTGTGTGATACAAATCCTCCAGAAAAGTTTGAATTCGGAATCGTGTATGTAAGCGTGAATAGTTTTGATTTGCATAGTTAACCTAAAATAGTTAGCGGGATTTGACAAATAGAAGTCAGGCAGGGTTTCGTTACATCAGCATGCGGAAGTTGAACTAGTAAAACCCTCAAGTATGTTGGCCTGCCGGCTGATATTTACCAAGATGTTTACCTGCCGTGCCCATATTCAATATGGATATTTCACCGAAATAACTTCCGGCTTTTAGTGTTGCCAACACAGTTCTTCCGTTGTCGGCAACTACTTGAAGGCGTCCTCGATTTACAATATACATTTCTTTCCCAACTTCACCTGAAACAGAAATAATGAAGTATGTAATTTTTTTATTCTCTCTAATTATGATTGATGTTAACGTCGATGATATAAGCCGTTACCCTATGGTAATTTATCATAATGATTAGATGAAAGAATAATTATTTTGCTTTCAAACCACTTTTAATAATAGTATGAATACGTAACTATATTTACAGTCACATTATCAAACAGATACAAAATTCTGAAGTGAACAATAAACATTTCAAGTATAAATATGAACTAAAGTACAACAGGTTCAATGGGATTACAATTGAGAGTAAGAAATTATCGGAAAATCCAGAACAGGTAGATTCCGGGAAACTACAATGTGAATTGAGAAACAACTTGTGGATTAGGATAATTATTATCCAATAATCTAAGAATTATTCTAAGAGTGCTTTCGAAGAAATTGCTTTGGTATAGATTTAACTTATCATATAGGATATTTTTATAGCAGCTTTTGACACCTTTATAAATCCCTTTTGATTCTGATGTATTGAATTTGAAACCTTTGGTTCGATTATGTAAAATATTTAGGCTATCTAAATTAGTCAAGGTCCTGTTTGTGAAAAATGTTTAGAAAAGGAAAGGTCTGTTTTGTTGAATCTGAAAGAGTGAAAATGTTCGTGGTATCTGAGTTTAAAATTACGACAAGCTCTATCTATATAAAAGTTATCACAGTCTGAGCAAATTAGTTCATAAACTCCAGGTTCGCGCTATGTTTATTGAGTTTTTCTTCAGTATTATATAAGATGGCAGAGTTTATTTTGTAGTTTGAAACTAAATTTGAAATTATTATGGGGTGATAAAATGTGAGCGAAACCAAAATAAGTAAGAGAAATGAATTTTGTTGATACAACCATGTCTTTTATATACGGGTGAACATTGCATCAAGTTAATTGTTGTTGTAGGCTAATCGATTTTATTATTTAATCTACACTTCTATTGATAGCTATCCGTTTTATCTTTGATATTAATTTATTTATAAATGGTGAACTTTTCTAGATAAATTACACTGATAGTGGAATAATTCAGTTTGAATTGTTCATGATCTATATGTTTATTCCTCCTCATATGTGGTATGTGATGCACATGTTCAAACAAATAGAAGGTTGTTGGTAGATGAAGAGTTCAGTCTCATACTTCCATCGAAAGGGATACTGTAGAATGCACTAATTCAACACAATCAACAGTTATTGGTATTTATTTTCATTATCCATACCCGTGAGATGAGAACTTATACCACTCATTTTATAGTACAGTCATTTTCAGTTTTTTCTGAGACGTTGAAATTTATTCTTGAGAAATGAGATAAGAAAGGTGAAAGTTGGGAAATTTTCCGTAAATTGCGGGAGAAATAGTTGAAAACTCCTCCATTCCCGGAAAATATTTATATATATATATATATATAAATATATATATATATATATATATATATATATATATATATATATATATATATATATATATATATATATATATATATATATATATATATATATATATATATATATATATATATATATATATATATATTCATAAAGGGTACGTTGTAGCCTCCAAAGTAGATACTGGAGATACGTTGACACCTCATATATGACGTTGTCACCTCCGAAATCGGAGGCGACAACGTTCTCGCATGTTTTCATTGCCTCTGGCCTCAGTAGGCTTTCCAGAGCCCTAAACCGAAATTTTTGTCGGAGGCCACAAAGTAGTCTCTATACTCACAAAAGAAATTTTTAGTTCCGGTATATACCGCTGGCGCTGGTGTTGAACAAAACTTATGGGGAGGGCACGTTGTCGCCTCCGATTATATAAATCTTATTTTTGCATCACATACGTTACGCTGCCGCCTCCGCTAAATGGCAACGTCGGGAAAGAGGTAATGTTCGTATTATTTCTATGAGTATGTGAAGCTCGCGGAAATATAAAATGAGTGCAGTCACATATAACGATGTCATCAAAAACTAAGATGTTTTGAAAATATGCAGTCAGTACCAACAATCATTTAACATTTACAAGCCAACAAATGTAATTACTGTATATGGTATCACACTATTCGATGAATATTTATGGTAACATAACCTCTGAATGTTCTTCGTAATTTTCATTCGTTTATAAATTAGAATGCACCTAAATATCCAACACATATCTAGTATTTTGAAATAATTCAATTCTTAATTTGGTATATCCTTGATATTTTAATTTGTAGTGCTTTCCATTGAAGGCTGATATTATTCAAAGATAGCATTATGTGAAGTTATCTCATCCGAGCTAGTCTTTACATTTCGCCGACATCTTCGTTGGCGTAGTGAGAACTGTATGTATCGTCACTGTGGACATTCGGCTTATGCTAGTTGCGCTTTGATTGTAACAATCGAACATAACAGTGAATATGTTCGTGCATAGTCGAATCATAATGATAAAAATGGGAAGACGTGATGCGGCTCTTTGCAAAAATAGAGTAAAATTCACAGGAATAGGTCTCCCGGATACAAAATTATGGTTTGGGTGTGCTTGGAGTAGTAGGGGAAGAATAAAATTTAGAGTTTTTTCGTTTCTAAAGGACCACAGCGAAATTCATGATGTAAAGAATGCTCTTTCCATAATACAGCTCTCAAAAAATCAATGGTGGAAGCCGTTACTTTATGGTAATTTATCATTTTGATTATATGAAATAATAACTACTTCGTTTTTATACCACTTTTATTAATGATAACGTGGAAACGTAACTATAGTTTCAACACCGAAGTGCCATCATCAAACAATTAGGAAATTATGAAGAAATAAATGAAACAGTTCAAGTATGAATAGACTAGAGTTGAGTAGGGTTGAGATTAAGGGATCAACGGAAATTCCAAAAATAGGTACATCCTAGGAAAGCACAGTATTATATAGTAAACATAGCAACAATTTGTGAATCAGTGTGACTATAATTTAATATTCTAAGAATTATTTGAAGAGCGGTTTGAAAGACAGTACAGTATTACGTAGTAAACAAGGTAACAATTTGTGAAATAGTGTGATTATAATTTAATATTCTAAGAATTATTTTAAGAGTGGTTTGGAAGACACATGAAAAGATCACTTTGATATAGGTCTATCTGTACATTGAGGATATTTTTATTACAGTTTTTGACACCTATATAAATTTCTATCGATTCTAATGTATTCAATTTAAAACCTCTGGTTTGGTTATGTGAAATGCTTAGGCTATCTAAGTTAGGGAAACTATGACCAGTTTGTAAAAAATGATTAGCAAAGGTTGAGTCAGGTTTGTTGAGTCTAAACGAGCGAAAATGTTTTTCGAATCTTAATTTGAAATTACAAGTTCTACCTATATAAAAGTCATCACAGTCAGGGCAAATCATCTAAACTCCAGGTTTTCTATATTTATTGGTTTTGTCTTTGGCGTTGTATAGAAGATGGGAAAGTTTATTTTGGGGTTTGAAACTGATTTCAAAATTATGGCTTGATGAAATGGTAACAATATAGTCGTTCACTGTACCAAAATATGTCAAAGAAATGAATTTAGTGGTTACATCTATGTGTTTTATACGCGGATAAATTTAATAGAAAGTTAATTGTTGTTGTTTGCGATAAATTAGTTTAATTATTTGATCTACCGGGAAACCATCATTGATGGCTATTTGTTTTATCGTGTTCAACTCAATAGTGAGGTGTTCTATTGACAATGGTATCGAAAATGCTCTATGGATTATTGAGTGATATGCTGCTAATTTATGGGTACGAGGGCTAAACGATGAGTTCGGAATAGTAATGTCTGTACAAGTGGGTTTCCTGTAGATATTGAAGTTTATTTTATTATGGTCACGTATTAGTGTTAAATCAGAAAAGTTTAATGTTCTATCTTTTTCTGTTTCCAACGTGAATTAAATTTTTGGGTGAAGTTGGTTAATAAATGAAAGAAAGGAATTTAATTGTCTGGATGTTCCTTTGAAGAAAGCAAGTACATCATCTACGTATCTATACCAAAATTGAATATGTTTTTTTGCTGATTTGCAGTTCATAATTTTGTCCTCCAGATCAGACATAGAAATGTCTGCTAATAGTGAACTCAATGGGTTACCCATAGCGAGACCTGAACTCTGTACATACAATTTATTATTAAATTGACAATAGTTTTGACTCAAGCATAGGTCAAACGCGAGTTCTATTTTATTTTGAATTAAAGGGCTAATATGTGATCTATCTAAAATGCTCCTGATTAGAGACTTACATTCTGAAGTTGGAATATTTGGAAACATGTTTGAAACAACAAAGGAAACTAAAAAACCATTGGTTGGTATATAGTGTGTTTTGACTAATTCGGACAATTCGAGAGAATTTTTAACAGTAAATTTAGGTTCAAAATTAGTGAATTTCTTGAATTTCTGATTTAATTTGATTGCAAGGTCCCTTGTTGGACTATTGATGTGAGACACTACGGGTCGTATGGGGGCATTTTCTTTATGATTTTTAATAAGTCCGTGTAGTTTAGGAGAGCAAGGACTGCTATTAATGAGTTTATATTTTTCGAAACCACTGGAAATAAAATTTCACCATTTTGTAGGAATTGTTTTGTTTTTAATTGAAAAAGGTTAGTTGGGTCTTTACGTATTTCGTTTAATGAATACTGACATTTTATCCTCATAATCTTGTTTAGGGATTTAACGCTATGTTATAAATTGAAAAATCTGATTTGATTCGAAGGTATTTAAAAAGCGGGTCTTCTAAGATCAATTACAACCTTTTATCTTCAACCATTAATTTGTCATTAACGAATTAATGTTTTGATTAACAATATCTTTTTCAGAAAGTTATAACTATTTTCACATAATAGCTGAAAAATATTGAGTTTTCATCACAGAAGTTGTATTTCTATTATTCTTCGGATATATTGCATATTAAGCTAGTAACTAACAATTCAAAGAAACCAGTCTTTGGAAAGGTTTTTTCACTCAAAACCCCCTGCAATGGCTAAATATGGATAATACCTATCAATCATATATCGTCCTACACAGAAATTATCAATTCAAAGCATTTGTTCAATTGTTTAAAAAAGGCTACATGAACAAAAAGAATATCTCTGTAGTAAAATGTTGTATTAACAAGTGGTCTTCGAATCAATATATTGGCGCAAAATGAAAACTTCACGCCTAAGAAGACTCAAATGCTATAGTCGGAAGCTGAAATATCTATTTTTCCTGTGTTGCTCCGGTTTTCTCACAATTGTTTATTTAAATTTTGTGGAGCAAAACTTCAGTCGAATTGAAGGTAATACGTTGTTAACCTTACTACGATAAAAGTTTTACAAAATCCCTTAGATATTTTATATGTTTGCGTCACTTTCAAAAAGGTCAGTTTATCATCGGCTGACGGACAGTAGCGTATGGAAGCGCATGAGCGGTGTGAGCGACATATTCAAAATTCTAGCGGCAGAAGTGGAGGTTTATTTTACTAAACGCCATTTATTAAGAACGGTATGGGCAGGTACATTTCTCTTGAGTTTATAGTAGGAAAGGAGGGGAATAATAATATGAACAGATTTTGACAAGTCCCTATTCACCACGTGCATTTCATGAGCTTACAGTGGTACGTTTTTCACAGAAATTATATGTTCACTCTGCGTCCATATGCAATCCCCCCTCTAGCACTGCCGTTCGAATTTTGGATCTATCGCTCGCACCGCGTTATGCGTTCCCGTATATACGAGTGTAGGATATTTTTCTTCTGGCGGCGATAATCTGGTCTTTTTCAAGTGATGCAAACATAAAATATTCAACGTATTTTATAGGACTTTTTTTGTAGTTAGATTAACGTATTGCCTTTGATTTAAGTCAACGATTGCTCCTAAAGCAATTAAGTAAATACATAATTTTTGTGCAGGACCATATAGAACTGATAGTTATTATCCTTATCTAGGTACTGCAGGAGGTTTTGATTCAAAAAACCTCTTCAAAGGCTAGTGATTTGCTACTAATGTTTTTTTCAATTGTTAATTAATATCTTAATGTGCAGAATAGCCAAACAATAAAAAGTACAATTAATTTGATATATCCCAACATGTTTCAGCTACTATTGTCTGAAATTAACTGTTTGCTTCTTAGAAAAAAAATTGTTAGTTAAAACATTAATTTGTTAATAAGAAATTAAAGGTAGTAAGTGATCTTGAAAGAAGTGTATTATAAATACCTCTAATTCTATTCGAGATTCCTTATTTAAGACTCACCGTTCCTAGATTATAACAAGAATAGGAAACATTGCGCAAATAAAACACCATCTAAACACTGAAGTTCGCATATTTGCAAAAAATATTGAGTTTTATAATCAGCGTATTTCTCCCTATTATAATCCACCATAATCTTGCTGCGGTCCTGCAAAAACTATTTTAAAAGTTACCCCGAATGACACCTATACTCCTTTGTAGGAGGAACATTGAACACGATCTCAGAAGGCGAATTGTTAAGAATTACCTCGAACAACAACTAAGAGCTGGTGCCCGATTGGAATCAGACAATTAGAAAAAAAAATTCCAGGGCTGGTTGTCGAAATTCGAAGAATGTGAGGGTGTAGGTAATGTACCAGGAGATATAGTATTCTCCTTCTGTAACATTAAAAGACAATGGAAAAAAATTTTGATCATATAAATAACTTTGATTCTATTTTATAATGCTCGATCAAACTTTATTAACGTATAATACCAGTATTAACGTTGTTCAGGAATGCAATTGTACAATAACGCATAATTTGCAATTATTGAGAACAGCCAAATTGTGAAACTCTTTGCCTAGTGAGGTCTTTGCAGATGACTTAACTCAGAACTATCCACTCTACGTTCATATGCAATCCCCTCGACCGAAATTTCGTCACTTAAAAATATTGCTCGACACATGCAGTGATCCCCTACTCAATGTTGTTGACAGGAGGGTTGAAGTTGTAGTCAGTACATTTCGGGACATGCGATTTTTTTTTAATATTTCTCAGAAATCAATAGAAAAAGCGTGAATCCCGTTTTCCCAAAATTTACGGTTCTGATAACAAATTTAACCCTTCTTTCAAGATTTTTGAGCAAGGGTTACTACATCTCTCGTGTATCTGACTAAACTTGGTCGGCCGGGGAGATGCATATGAATGCAAAGTGCACATACAATTTAAAAAGGTACCACTGTGGGCTAGTTATTGAAGACCTGTTACAAATGAAGTGTTTAGAGATTATAAGGTCCAAGTAATGAATAGCGACTTATTAACATCTGTTTATATTATCACCTCTCTCACTACGACAGACTCAAAAGAAATGTAGCTGCACTTACCGATTTTGATTTTGATTAATGGAGCTTAGGAAAAAGTCTAGCACTGCCGTTCCAATTTTGGTTCTATTATTCGCACCGCGTATGCGTTCTCGTATATACGAGTATACGCTATTTTTCTTCTGGCAGTGATAATGTGGTCTTTTTTCAAGTGACGCGAACATATAAGATATTCAACGGATCTTATGAGACTTTTTTTATAGTTAGAATAACTTATCACCTTTAATTTAAGTCTACAATTGCTCTAACAAAGTTTTAAATCAACAATTGAGACACAAAACCGGAACAATAAAATAAAATTAAGATATTTCAGCTTCCGGTTATCTGATTTAGGTCTACTAATTTTTGTTTAGCGTGTTAATATATCAAATGCTGAAGACCGCATGTTGATGTGACATTCCACTATGAAGATATTTTAATTGTTTTCAAGCCCTTTTTTTGAACAGTTAAAATAATCACTTTAAATAAATAATTTTAAAACAGTCGCATATAGGAATGTTAGGTAGTATCCGTATCCAGGCACTGCATGAGGTTTTGAGTCAAAAAACCTCTTCAAAGGCTAGTTATTTGGTAGTTCTTCTCCAATTGTTGATTCATAGCTTAATATGTACTATATCCCAATAATGGAAAGACTACTAATGCTTTGATATATCCAACATGTGTCAGCCAATATCAGGTACGATTTACAATAAATTCGCGGGTACAGGTCACACTGACACATATACTCATTATTCTAGTCTTCACGTAGGTTTGGGTCTCACGATCATCATCAGAAGATGATTGTAATTTTTTGTACAATCTCAACATAAAAAAAACAAATTCTCCAATTTTACGGTAATTCGAATAACAGTTATCGGAGAAGTCTAGAGATATTTGGAGAATAGCATACAAATAAGATGTCTTCTGATGATGGTCATGAGGCCGAAACTTACGTAAGGACGAAAATAATAGGTATGTGTTAATGTGACATATCTCATGAGAATTTATATACAGGATCTCCCAGGTTTTAGTAGCAGAACTTCAACAGTCGATAGAAAATTCGATTTTGAGAAAAAAGTTCCTATAAACATATATGCACAGATGCTTAATTTTTGAGATACAGGGTGTTGAACTTTATAGAAAATTTCCTACTTTTGCTAGTATCTCCGAAGATAATTAAGATGTCTGAATGAAATTTGGTGTCGTGGATGCATAGAAAAGTCACCATATTTGCACATAATTCAAGACCGGTATTGCTCCCAGTGGCCTAGATATAGGTATTCAATAACAATAAATAGACCCCAAAAGTGTTATCACCTTGTAAAGACAAATAAGGTCTTCTGACATTCCTTTGTACCTGGCACCATTTCACGGCTAATTTAATTTTTGTGATTAGCTACCACGATCATGAAAATCGGTGAAATAGAGGAACCTTAAATTAAAGAGCGTCGTTGAGTGACAATAATAAAATAAGCTGTCATTTCTAATCTGTACAGCGATATATTACAAAGAAAGGCCGAATAACAAATTTTTATTTCCAAAAATGTTCAAGCCAGATAACTACAATGTACTTTAATTAATAGTAAGTTCACCTACAAGAGTTAACACGACACCATTTTCTAAATTTTGTGTGTTAATTTTGAAGAAATTGATCGAAATGATTCTCATTTTCTCGTATACATGGTTCATTCGCAACGTCGTATAATAGATATTCTAACTTCAACGAAAACCTTTATCCAATTTTCATCAGATTTTCATGGAGGTGGTATTAATCACAAAAATCAAATTTGTCGTGAAACGGTGCCAGGTACAAAGAAATAGCAAGAGACCTTATTTGTTTAGAGTTGAATACTGCAATTTGTTACTGAAAAGTAACCTATACAGGATGATAACACTTTTCGGGTCAATTTATTGTTATCAAATACCTATATCTACGCCACTGGGAATATTAATGGTCTGAAATTATGTGCAAAAGTGGTAACCTTTCTACACATCCATGGTACTGAATTTCATTGAGATAAAGATATCTCAATGAAATGATAATCAAGAGATTATCTTCGGAGATACAAACAAAATTAAGACATATTTTATAAAATTCAACACCCTGTATCTCAAAAATTGAGCTCCTGTGCATATAAGTTGATAGGAACTATTTTTCTCAAAATCAAATTTTCTATCAACTGTTGAAGTTCTGCTTCTAAGACCTGGTACACCCTGTATAACTATCAGTTTCTTAGAAAATTAATGAATAAAAACCATAATTTGTTAATAACAAATGAAAGGTCGTAAGTGATCTTAAAAAATGTGTATTATAAATATGTTTGATTTGGATCTAGATTTCTTATTTACGACTCACCGTTCCTTGATAATAGCAAGTATTGGAAACATTTTGCAATAAGTTACTGTTTAAAAATTGAAGCTCGCAGATTTGGAAAAAATTATTTAGTTTTTAAATCAGCGCATTTATCTACATTATAATCCATCATGAACTCGTTGCTGTCCTGCAAAAACTATTACCCTGAATGACCTATACTCATTTGTAGGAAGGAATTACCTTCTATAACGGCTACAAGCTGGTGCGGTGTCTAATTAAATTCAAAGTCATCAAGACAAACAGAAAAAAAAACATTAAATTCCAGGGTTGGTAGTCGAAATTTGAAGAATGTGAGGGTGCAGTTTATGAACCAGGAGACAGAGTTTTCTCCTTTTATAACATAAAAAGAGAATGCAAAGAAAGTTGATCATCCAAATAACTTTGATCCTATTTTATGAAGCTCGATCAAACTTTATCGACTTGTGGTACTCGTATTGATGTTGTTCAGTTCAATTTTACAATAATGCATAACTTGCAATCATTGAGATCGGCCAAATTTTGAAACTCTTAACCTGGTGAGGTTTTTTCAGAAGACTAAACCCAGATCTTTGAGACTGTTGATCCTGAATCTAATTATGTAAAAAAAGAATTCGATATCAACGATATTACATTCATTAAGCTGACTGATACCGGAAATACATGTTCCTTTAAAATGGGTGAAAGTGAAGATATTCTTCAATCTCTACTGGTACCAGAGGGCTGTTCTCGAGGAGTAGTTGTACGTGAGTTTATAAGCTTCAGGAAACGACGTCCACGATTGAGACTAATTTTCAACTTTCCAAATAACAAAAATGCAACCTTGCGTTGTGAGTTTATCAAATAATCAACTTTTTTTCTATCAAATTGTCCTAGGCTTACCCAACTAACTTCTATGGTTAGGTAATTAGTTTCACTTATCCAATAATAATACTATGTGAAACGAGTTTGACAAATAATTTTCTACCCTTGAACTTTTTGATGATATGTACAACTGTATACCGTAAAGATCATAACAGTATCACATTGTCACTAGAACTAGTGAACTAAACAACGTGGAGGTGATGTGTCTGTCGCAGTTATAAAAATCATCAATATCTAAAGAACTAACTGTCTTAGGAAACAACAAAGTGTTAAAATCCAACTTCAGAAGTCTCACTTAATATTATCCGTAACTCACTTTCCGCTAAATTCTGAAATCGAATCCTATTTAGAACATTTATGCCTACCCGAATTATCAGTATAGCAGTATTATTATTAAGTAGATAGGTGTATTTCAAAATAAATGAATGTAGATGACACAGTTTCATGATATTATCAATGGAATCATTGACATTTGGTCCCTGAAATGCTCATTGTGCAAACGAATTACTAAAAGTATACAAAAACTAATTTTCGAGAGGAATTGCTAATAAGCAATTCAAAAGAATATATATATATATATAGAAGACTATAATTTGTCCTTTGAGCTAAGGGAAACGGTGTAGACCTATTTGATGAACGATAAAAAAATATGTATCCACGAATCTGAAAATAATTTCATAAATGAATCAAAAGAATTTTGCAATTAAGTAAAAACTAACAAAGCTTATATGAGTTGTATGTATTTCGATAATATATTATAAAACTCTTCTTCCTTTCAGAATATATACTGTGAAAAGAAATTGAACAATCTCCCTATAAAAGCTACCCGCTTTGATTCCTCTCAATAATTTATCCTCAGTTCACATTTCTTATACTGATATAATTAATACCATTTCTCATCCCAAGCTTAATTCCTGATGGAATACCAGACTATTTTGAAAGACACTATAATCACAATTTAGCTCATCCTTTCTTCTTAATTTATAATAAGTATCTAAGTGAGGGTGAATTCCTCATGAGCTTTCAGAGTAATTCCTGTTCATAAGTCGGAAAGAAAATCACATGTTCATAGATACCGACCAATATGAATTAATTAATTTTGCTGAAATCAAAAGCGCATCAGTCGTTGAGGAGAATATGAGGTGAACTGTGTATACATATATTAAAGACCCAGCACGCAGGTATGGAGGTGTCTATATGACCTCCGGTGATGTGGCAACACCTTCGGAGGCAGCAACGACCACAAGGTGTACGCATATATACAATTTTCGGAGGCCACATGATACACTCTGTGCTGCTCATATATGACCTTTTAAAAATTTGAAAATCATTTCCCCTCTCAAGAAATCCGAATTGGTTATCATTTCAACACCCCATATATAAATTTTATATCAATGTAACTCAATCAGAAGACCCGGAGGCGAGGTCGCCTCTTCCATGTACCGGAGGCGACAACATACCGTGCATCAATATATATATATATATATATATATATATATATATATATATATATATATATATATATATATATATATATATATATATATATATTTTGGTGGTTTTTGATTATATGAGGTTGGGATATCTGCGTGGACACCGTAGAATAAAAGATGACGTTGTGGTAAGGTGGTACATTCACTGATACACAATAAGAAACATCACTAAGTCAATAGTACCCGTGACAGGATTGTACCATGTCGTTCTCGGTAGAATATCGAGACATCTATCTCTATCAATTTAAGTGTTACCTGAAAGGTAACGTTCGCCCCTCTTGTCACGGGTGACGTACTGCTTAGTGTATCAATAATAATTGTTCTAAATAATATATACATATTCAGCATGAATATAATAACTTAAATATTACGCTATATTTTCCCTACACCTTCCCTGCAGAGAAAAGAATTTATTTGCTATGTCTAAAGTGAATAAATTCGTCAAAACAACAATAACACTCCTATCATAAATTTGGATTCTAAAATCTTTCTTTTCTCTCCAGCATCGGTGTTAATATGAGTAAGTGTAATACGATACATAATACAAATAAATATAATAATTTACAAATTCTTATAATAAAATGAAATATTTGATGTCGATTGTTTTTTTTTTCAAGGTAAGCTCTATAATATAGTAAACATAAAATAAGTGTCAAGTTCACAGCTACTTATAAAAACATCAATGCTCTACTAAAATTATGTAATTCAAGGTTGTTGCGATGCATTCTCGAACACATCCCGTTGTGTGCATAGTTCAGCATTTTTGAATTAAATCGTCGCGCACTTAAATCCGATAGGTCTTTGTTCTATTTTTGTGCACTTCAATAGTTTTTCCTCCTTTTAGAAACAGAACATTCGGTTCGCGTTCCGCGATCACAACATGAGGACCTTCGTACACTTCGGTAAGTTTATTTCCCGTTTCACTCTTAACTAATATCAAATCATCTTTGTTGTAAGACCTAGGATAACAATTCTTATCGTAGTGTTCCTTACGTTTTACCTTGCTCGACTCCAAATTCTGATGAGCATCCAACCATGCTCGTTGCAACCTATATTTCAATTCGCTTAGATAATTATCATGATTATAAATGGGATCAGTTTTTTCAATGTTTATCAAATTAGATGGCAATGTCGCCAGAAAACCAAAAACTAGCTCAAACGGGGTGTAACCAGTCTCAGTATGAACTGTAGTATTAAACACAAAAAACCAATATCGAAGCCACGAGCTCTAATTTTCAGGTTGATTCTCCGTCATTATACGTAAGACAGCTTTCAAATGTTTATGGGTGTTTTCCAGCGCCCCAATTGTTTCATGGTGATATGCTGTACTATTTAATTTGTTGATATTCAGGAGCCTCGCTGCATCACACATAACTGTTGACATGAACTCTGTCCCACGATCAGTACAAATTTCCGTAGGCGTCCCATATCTTAGGATGAAATCCTCCACAAATGTTCTAGCTACAACATTGGCCTCCTTTGATTTAAGTGGATAAACCTCTATGAATTTAGTTAAATCACACTGTAACGTCAGTATGTATGTAAAATCATCATTGTCTTTGTCTAGTGGTCCAACAATGTCTAGAAATACTTTTCTAAATGCTCGATCCGCAGTTGTTGTGACTACTAGAGGTTGTCTTGTATGTCTATCGTGTTTATTCCGCTGACATTGGTCACACCTCGCTACATATTTGTAAATGTCGTTAGTCATACCTGGCCAAAAATAATATTTCTGTATTTTTTTTGTCATTCTCCTAATACCTGCATGTCCACTCGACGGCAATAGATGGAAATCATTTAGAATAACTGTACGCATTTCTTTATCCTCAATACATTTTCTTTTATTAACGATGCATATCCTAGGTATATCATAATTTTTATATTCATTTTTATTAAGTTCGTTGGCCAACGATTTCAAAAATGCAATATTGCTATCTTCTTTCATTATTACTACCTCTTCTATGTCGATTTCATCACACAATGTTTCCAAATGTCCCAACAAACGGCGTAGCGGTTTTGCTGCCAGATCATCTGGATCGATAAAGATCGTTTTCATAGAGGGCATGTATATTAATTTTTCATCTTCAGTAGCTACTCTATCATCGTTTTTCATTAGTTTATTCTTCAATTTCTTATTCATTATTGTTAGTTGCGTACATTGTTTGGGTTTTTTAAGGATCTCAACAATTTTCGGTTGCGATCCCGAATTTCGTTCGATAACCTGATTATTATCCCTCACTTTAGTTTCTATTTCCCCTTTCTCTTTAGTTCTTGTTTGTGCCCTTGTGATAACTGCTATGCTGTGTTGATTTATGCTCTTAAGCTCTTCAATCGAAATTCGTGACAAGGCATCAGCTATTACGTTGTCAGAACCTTTAATGTATTCAATGTCGAAATCGTATTCCTCTAAACATAACCTAAACTTTGTCAGACGGCTAGAGGGATTGTTGTGTGTGAAAAGAAAAATCTTGAATCGCTTACCAAATAAATACGACCGAAAATGTCGTGTTGCCCATACTATCGCTAGTAACTCTTTTTCTATTGTGGCAACGTTACTTTCTGCCTTGTTAAGTGTTCTACTGGCGCAGGCAATCGGTTTTCATTTCCATTAGATAGTACTGCACCCAAAGCTTTTCCTGACGCATCAGTGTGTACTATGAACTGGTTCTCAGCAGAAAAATCTGGAAAATCTAGTACTGGTGGGGACATCAAAGCCTTTTTTATTGTTTCAAATGACATTTGGCAATCCTTCGTCCAAATAAATGCTGCGTTTTTCCGGGTCAGTTGCGTTAAACACCAAGTTCGCTTCGCGATATTTGGGATAAATTTTCTATAATAGTTAGCGAACGCAACAAACCTCTTAACCTCATCCGCCGACTTTGGCTCCGGATAATTATGCAAGGCTGCTATTTTGCTCGAATCAGGTAGGATGCCCTCTGATGTTATAACATGCCCCAAATATAAGATATCCTTTTTTAAAAATTCGCACTTTGAAGGATTCAGTTTCAAGTTGACTTTCCTTAACCTCTCAAACACTTTGATCAGATTAGCATTGTGATCTCTCAGGTTTCTTCCAAACACAATCAGATCGTCTAAATATACAAAACATCTTTCATAATTGAGACCTGCCATGGCTATTGTCATTATTCGAGAAAAACTTGGAAGGCTAATCTTTAGGCCCATTGGTAGCCTCTTCGTTTGAAACATTCCGCGACCTGATGTAAAAGCGGTACACGGCCTACTTCCTGGTTCTAGTTCGACCTGATAGTACCCTTGAGCAAGGTCCAAATGTGTGAAATACATTGAGCCTGACACTGATTCTAGAATTTCAGTTATATTTGGTAATGGGAATTTATCATCGACAATATTAAGGTTCAGGTGACGATGATCAATTACGACACGCCATCGTTTCTTTCCGTCTTGACCTATTTTCTTGGGAACAATCAACAACGGTGATGACCAAGCACTTTCGGCTTCCTCAATGATGTCATTTTCCAGCATTTCTCCTATTTGTTTCTCTATCTCTGCTTTTTGAGCGTGCGGTATACGATATGGTTTTTTATAAACTGGCTTGGCTTCAGGTTTAATTTTAATCTCTTGTTGACCTAGATTTGTAGTTGTCAGCTTATCTCCTGGTATGTGAAAGATATCTGCGTATTTGGCGCAGATGATCTCAATAGGGATCTTCTCTTCTGATGTCATATCCTTCCAATCAATTTCCGCAAACATTCTTTTCACTCGTTCTACATTTTTGTCCACTTTCTCAAATTCGAAACAATCATATTCATTTGTACTGTGTATTTCTGGAATACAACTTTCTAAACTTACTGGAATCATTCCGTTTTTTGGCGTCACAATCAATCCTGCCATAAAAACTCCCTCACATAACTCTCTCGCTATTATTACACAGTCATTCCTTAACTTTGTCTCTACATATTGAATTCTTTCACACCTAGGCGGAATAATCATCAACTGGCTGTTACCAGATGTATATAAACTTAATTTTGTTGATCCAACTTCATTTTTCAAACTGAGTGTACTAAGTTCAAAATTTATTAATCCACAATACTTAATTAAAAAATTCTGACCGATTATTCCGTCAGCATCGCATGCTAAATTTTTAAACACATAAAATCGTTCATTAAACATTTGTGCATTCGCTTCCAAATTTAAATCAACACATCCTTCTGCTTCTAACATACCTCCTATTCCTTTAATTTTCAATTTATTCTCTGTCAGACACACGTCTCTTGGTAATCTTTCATACTTTAAAGCACACAAGGATGCACCTGTATCCACTAAAATGTTACTCTCTTTCCATTTACATTGAAATACACTCGATTCATACCAATACATTCATATATACAATCACGCTCAGTTCTCTCGAAAAAACTGCTGCAGTGAACTTTCATCCTCAACAGTCTTACTTTCATCTCCTTGCGCACAATACACATTGCCTTGATACCGTCTATTTTGCGTATTCCGAGCTAAATTCTTAAACTGTCCTCGACCGTGGTTATTGTAACCCCTATACTGTCCACGTTTATAATTACTACAGTTCTTACTCCCTTGGTTGTAATTATTAGTTTGTTTTGTATAATTATTCCCGTAGTTGTGGTTGTAGTTATTTCGGTAATTTTGATTTTGATATATTCCTCTGTTAGAACGGCCTCTATAATTATTTCTGAATTCTCTCCTATTCGAAATTTCGCCTCTATATTTATGATATCCTTCATCATTGTCGTTACGGCTTTTTCCCATGGCATTTATTCCAGGCGTTTTCGTTAGACTTTCATTATCTTGCGCTACTTTTATCGCTTCTTTTAGGGATGTTGGATTTTTTGCAGCTAGAATTATACTTAAGGACTGGTTATTCAAGCCCGAAGTAAATTTCCTTATTGCAGTTTCCTCATTGAGTGGCTGCAAGATCGCATATGCATTGCGTCGTCATTGGCCTGGGAGATTGTCAAGTTGCGGAAGAGTTCCTGTACGTCTTTTCCAAATTCTTCAACTGTCCTGTATCCTTGTTTTGTTCTTGACAACTTCTCTTCCAAAGCCAAGTGTGATTTTTTAGGTATTAAATGCATACGCATATCACGCACCAAAACCGCCACAACATTATATTGTCTGTTAATCTGTGCCAACGCGCTGGTGGTCAATCTTGTTTTTAAGACAAAATCGATCAGCCGTTGTTTGTCCACAGCTTCAGTCAAATCTTGTTCGTAAAACTCAATTGCGTTGATGAGTTGCTCTGTCGTCTCATCTTTACCATCAAATTTTGGTAATAACTCTACAGCTGTTCTATAATCGAACCGCGACATCTTAATTAAAAACTGATCTGTAATTTCGGTATCAGTTTCCACTTTCCCTTTCTTCGTTAAATTAACAATTTCCAAATATAATTTATCAATTGCCTCCAAAGACTCTTGGAAAATCGGAATATCTTCCTTTTTAACAATAATCTCACCTTTTCGTACCTTATCCTCAAATTCCTTTATAGTTTGATAACATAATTTAGCTTCAACTGCCTTATTATGATCTACTCGCTTTTCTTTGTTACATTTAACAATTACGGCTCAATTTGATAAACATATGTGAATAAATAAACCAAATACCAAACCCAAAAAATTAATACATAAACCGATAGCTAATGAAATATAGGTCCCAATGAAATAAAATATTAGGTAATTACATGAATAATTTTTCCTAGTGCCTATGAGCAAAGGTTAGATAATAAATATATATAAATTATTATATAAAGTGACCTATTAAATACAACATTTTGTTAATTCATTGAACTTAAATTGTTTTTCATAGCACAAATTTGCGAAACATTGCAACAATTACTATTCTAATTACGAATATCAATGTCATCAAAATTATGAAACAATTAAACATTATTCATTAAATGGTGAACATACCGGTTGATAATTTCTGCTGATTCGGGACTTTCGTGGCGTTGAACCATCGCGCTCAATTTCGGGTCGGGTTGGCGAACTGCTGACGTCCTAGACCTCGTCCGAGAATGCTCCTTTCGTCCTTCCCAATCTCAGCTGGACCGTCACTGATTCTTGAACACGTTCCGATGTGCCTGTTGCATCAAGAAGTGCCATACTTCTATGAATCTTTCTTGAGTGTTTAGCCTGTATCCTTTTCTTGCACCTTTCATATCCCAATATTGCAAGTATGAGAATTACTCCAACAAAGGCTATAATTCCGGGATAGTCCGCTGAATTGATGACAACTTCCGTCGTTTTGGATTGAGAACCACCCATTTGTTAAGTATATTAGTACATTTCCTTACTCGAAGATTCTCCTAGCTTCACAGAACTTGCCTCCAGTTTCCGGCCTAATTCCGCATCACGAAGCAGTTTGCAGGATCGCCATTTGGTGGTTTTTGATTATATGAGGTTGGGATATCTGCGTGGACACCGCAGAATAAAAGATGACGTTGTGATAAGGTGATTTATTCACTGATACACAATAAGAAACATCACTAAGTCAATAGTACCCGTGACAGGATTGTACCATGTCGTTCTCGGTAGAATATCCAGACATCTATCTCTATCAATTTAAGTGTTACCTGAAAGGTAACGTTCGCCCCTCTTGTCACGGGTGACGTACTGCTTAGTGTATCAATAATAATTGTTCCAAATAATATATACATATTCAGCATGAATATAATAACTTAAATATTACGGTATATTTTCCCTACAATATATAAACGTCGTCATATCAACGGTTTCTATCGAAACCAATCTACGACAACGCGGAGTATATCCCGGCAACCCAATACAGCATATAACGCCCGCGGAAACCTGAAGCAGAACATATATATATATGTATATATATATATATATATATATATTTGTATGTTTTCTTGGTATATTGGTTCGTATATATACTGATAATGAAATAAAAATTCTGTTTTGACGTTTCGACAATGTTTATTGCCTTTATCGAAATTGTTAATTGAATTAGTGTTTCCATGTAATTTAGAAAAGAATAGATGATTTCGATTAATGAAACATATATATATATATATATATATATATATAAGCAAGTTTAAAGTTTCTTTGCCTAATTGGCCACTATCGTGTATGTAACTTAAGAGATATAGAATTAAATTTTCTGAATTATGAAGATAACTTAGATAATTTAACATAGGATTATAAAGATGAATAAACGTAAAAGATTGAACCATAGGCGGGATTCGAACCCACATTTCTGGATTTCTAGTCCAGGGTGTTTACCAATTACACCACTTCGGTCCTATTAGATTTTTATATTTTTGTAAATATAAACCTCTGAAAGGATAGTAGATCATTGATGAACACAATGCGATTCGATGCCCTACCATAGATCAACTATTCACGCACATTCATCTATAGTTCAGTCGTTTTTTGAAGTAAGGATTGTAGGTTAGTACTGCTATGGTTGGCAGTTACTTGACAGTTCTTATTCAAATGACAGCATCCTGGTTCTTATATATTTCAATAGAACTGACTGAGAATTGTTCTGGTTAATTATAAGCAAGTTTAAAGTTTCTTTGCCTAATTGGCCACTATCGTGTATGTAACTTAAGAGATATAGAATTAAATTTTCTGAATTATGAAGATAACTTAGATAATTTAACATAGGATTATAAAGATGAATAAACGTAAAAGATTGAACCATAGGCGGGATTCGAACCCACATTTCTGCATTTCTAGTCCAGGGTGTTTACCAATTACACCACTTCGGTCCTATTAGATTTTTATATTTTTGTAAATATAAACCTCTGAAAGGATAGTAGATCATTGATGAACACAATGCGATTCGATGCCCTACCATAGATCAACTATTCACGCACATTCATCTATAGTTCAGTCGTTTTTTGAAGTAAGGATTGTAGGTTAGTACTGCTATGGTTGGCAGTTACTTGACAGTTCTTATTCAAATGACAGCATCCTGGTTCTTATATATTTCAATAGAACTGACTGAGAATTGTTCTGGTTAATTATAAGCAAGTTTAAAGTTTCTTTGCCTAATTGGCCACTATCGTGTATGTAACTTAAGAGATATAGAATTAAATTTTCTGAATTATGAAGATAACTTAGATAATTTAACATAGGATTATAAAGATGAATAAACGTAAAAGATTGAACCATAGGCGGGATTCGAACCCACATTTCTGGATTTCTAGTCCAGGGTGTTTACCAATTACACCACTTCGGTCCTATTAGATTTTTATATTTTTGTAAATATAAACCTCTGAAAGGATAGTAGATGCATCGAATCGCATTGTGTTCATCAATGATCTACTATCCTTTCAGAGGTTTATATTTACAAAAATATAAAAATCTAATAGGACCGAAGTGGTGTAATTGGTAAACACCCTGGACTAGAAATCCAGAAATGTGGGTTCGAATCCCGCCTATGGTTCAATCTTTTACGTTTATTCATCTTTATAATCCTATGTTAAATTATCTAAGTTATCTTCATAATTCAGAAAATTTAATTCTATATCTCTTAAGTTACATACACGATAGTGGCCAATTAGGCAAAGAAACTTTAAACTTGCTTATAATTAACCAGAACAATTCTCAGTCAGTTCTATTGAAATATATAAGAACCAGGATGCTGTCATTTGAATAAGAACTGTCAAGTAACTGCCAACCATAGCAGTACTAACCTACAATCCTTACTTCAAAAAACGACTGAACTATAGATGAATGTGCGTGAATAGTTGATCTATGGTAGGGCATCGAATCGCATTGTGTTCATCAATGATCTACTATCCTTTCAGAGGTTTATATTTACAAAAATATAAAAATCTAATAGGACCGAAGTGGTGTAATTGGTAAACACCCTGGACTAGAAATCCAGAAATGTGGGTTCGAATCCCGCCTATGGTTCAATCTTTTACGTTTATTCATCTTTATAATCCTATGTTAAATTATCTAAGTTATCTTCATAATTCAGAAAATTTAATTCTATATCTCTTAAGTTACATACACGATAGTGGCCAATTAGGCAAAGAAACTTTAAACTTGCTTATAATTAACCAGAACAATTCTCAGTCAGTTCTATTGAAATATATAAGAACCAGGATGCTGTCATTTGAATAAGAACTGTCAAGTAACTGCCAACCATAGCAGTACTAACCTACAATCCTTACTTCAAAAAACGACTGAACTATAGATGAATGTGCGTGAATAGTTGATCTATGGTAGGGCATCGAATCGCATTGTGTTCATCAATGATCTACTATCCTTTCAGAGGTTTATATTTACAAAAATATAAAAATCTAATAGGACCGAAGTGGTGTAATTGGTAAACACCCTGGACTAGAAATCCAGAAATGTGGGTTCGAATCCCGCCTATGGTTCAATCTTTTACGTTTATTCATCTTTATAATCCTATGTTAAATTATCTAAGTTATCTTCATAATTCAGAAAATTTAATTCTATATCTCTTAAGTTATATATATATATATATATATATATATATATATATATATATATATATATATATATATATATATATATATATATATATATATATATATATATTTGTATGTTTTCTTGGTATATTGGTTCGTATGTATACTGAAAATGAAATAAAAATTCTGTTTTGACGTTTCGACAATGTTTATTGTCTTTATCAAAATTGTTAATTGAATTAGTGTTTCCATGTAATTTAGAAAAGAATAGATGATTTCGATTAATGAAATGCATCTGCAGCATACAATACTTCATATATATTTATGTACATATATATATATATATATGTACAAGGGGACAACCTCGATAAAAAGTCGGGGTTAAATCGGCTCGGTAACCTCACTCAATACCGATGCCGTCCCGATGCTGGGCTAACAACCCAGCAGAGGGTACATCTTTTGTTACGGGCAGCAGAAGATTGGCCTCCCACATCAGCTCCTCGTCGGATGAGGAGCAGGGACAGGTGGGTGGGGCCCAAGAGGACGGTCCCGACGTTGAAGACCACCGCAATGTACATGGACGCTCTGAGTGGACTAATGAACTTCGGGATGACTTGCTGGACTGCTTCGAGCGCAGCGAGCCGGCCCGTAGGGGATACATGTAACGGCTGCATGCACTTTGGTGCATCATGCATCCTCTATGCCGTGACTTTTCCGCACAAACCTTGCGGAATCAAGTATTCTACCTGCGGAGAACCGGCTATATAAGAACGAATCTCCGGCAGGCTGCAGCACCAGAACCGGATCTAGCCGCACCAGCACCACCTGTGGTGCGCCGCAACAGATCTGGTAGAGCAAGCCTGCTCCAGAACACCGAAGTTGATCTTAGAACTAGGAGAACCCGAATCAACATCAGGGTCTCCGTACGACCACACGAGATGGTAGAATTGGACACGTTGATTAACGACGAGCTTCCGGAATTCGCCGACCTCTGGGAAATCAACGAGGCCGTGTATGGTGCCGCAAAGCGACTCGTTCCGGAAGTGCGGAGTGAGAGACCGCACGACCAGATCGAGAAAACCGAACGGCGCCTACACAAAGTCGAGGCCAAAATTCAGTCGGCGAGGCAGCAAGCGTCTCGGATCCAGTGTGTGATGGATTTTATTTCTAGCGGCAGGGCTTTCACGCCAAAAATTAGGCGTATAGCCGCTCAACTGCGCCGCCACCATCACACACTAAAACGTACAGTGTTGCAGACCATCAAGCAACATTGTGCGGATAGGATTCGAGTCCTGGGCGTGGTAAGGAGAAATCTGGCCAGACGGGTTAGACGCATCAGGGAGAATTCCTTATTTCGCGATAGCCCGTCTCGGCTTTTTGAATCTCCACCGCCCACAATTGTTGCTCCACCGACTGTGGAGGAGGTTGAGCAGTTCTGGAAAGGAGTGTATGAGTCACCGCGTCC
Source organism: Endomychus coccineus (assembly GCA_958510875.1). Taxonomy (NCBI): domain Eukaryota; kingdom Metazoa; phylum Arthropoda; class Insecta; order Coleoptera; family Endomychidae; genus Endomychus; species Endomychus coccineus. The sequence goes on along the minus strand of OY294069.1, from coordinate 95,463,229 downwards.
AATTCACCTAGACACTCCAGCCCTAGCACACTTCCAAATGTTTTGCGCTGAACGTCAACTTCCGCAAACAGAAGTGTGCGAGGCAGTCAGCGAGGATGAGGTCCGACAAGCTCTTGTCGGTACCAAAAACTATGCTGTTCCCGGCCCTGACGGCATTAACATATGGTGGTGGAAGAAATTTCCTTCCACTCACCGCCGTCTGGCCAGAGTCTATGACTCATGGGTCAAAGAGGAGCGGCATATTCCAAGCTGGGCTGTCGAGGGGTACACTGTGCTACTTCCAAAGAGTGGAGACTTGTCCGATCCCAAGAACTACCGACCGATCACTTGTCTCAACACCTGCTACAAGTTATTTACACGTATCTTGTATGCTAGGTTGTTGAAATCGATCGGTCCGGTAGTTAATAACATCAGCGAGCAGCGTGGGGCAAAGAAAGGGATGGAGGGTTGCCGGGAGAACCTGGTGATAGATAGATCTATCACTCAGGACTCTATACTTTACAAGCGCAACCTTTCCATGGCCTGGATTGACTACCGCAAGGCATTTGATTCAACATCACATGAGCTATTATTATACTTGCTCCAATGCCTTGCGGTACCTACCCCACTAGTGAGATGCATAGAACATCTGTTGCCACTCTGGAAGACCCGTTTTGCCATCACATCAGGCACACGACGAGTCTTGACAGAGTTGGTAACATTCAAGAGGGGAGTTTTCCAAGGAGACTCCTTGAGTCCCCTCTTGTTCAATATCTCACTGCTGCCACTCTCCATTGCTTTAAGACGGACTCATGGATATTACTCTGGACCACCGAACGACCGGAGGCATCAGATCACCCATTTATTTTACGTGGATGATTTGAAACTTTATGCCTCTGGGGAGAAGAACCTCCATCAATCTCTCAATGTGGTTCAGGAATATACACGAGCCGTAGGCATGGAGTTGGGATTGGACAAATGCGCAGTGTTTCATTTGAGGAGAGGACGATCTCCGGAAGTGTACGAGAATATGCAGCTTGCCGACGGAAGCATCTTCAAACACCTCGATGCTGGAGAGACCTATCGATACCTGGGAATTGAACAGCGTCCTAATTATGACGCTTCCCAGGTAAAGGTGGCTCTCCGTGGCAAATACAGAAACCTTGTTCGAAAGATTTGGTCTTCCGAACTTTCGAGTGGGAACAAGGTGTCTGCAACAAATATGCTTGCCGTTCCAGTCCTGCTCCACTCTTTTGGAGTGGTGAAATGGACGGTCGATGAGCTGCATAGACTCGATAAAGACACCCGGAAAATTATGCATATCCATCACAGTTTGCATCCTAGATCGTCCGTTTCCCGCATTTATCTCCCACGTCATCGGGGAGGTAGGGGACTCCTCAGTCTGGAGGGTCTGCATCGAAGTGTGGTTCTGAGTATAGCTTGTAAAGTTCTTAGGAGCTCGGACCCCCTCCTGTGCCTTGTTAAAAGTCACGAATTGGCCGGAGTGGGGGCATTTATCGTTAAGGCAGCACAAAAAGCTGCGGAAGAACTTGGTCTCGAATTTCAGATCAGTCGAGAAGGCCGACTAGAGGGCAACCTCGAGCTCCTACCTTCTCGCCTGAGAGCCCAGATAAATGCCGCGGAGCAAGATCTTACGCTCAGGCGGCATGTTGACAAGCCGATACACGGTGTTTTCTATCGAAACATCGAAACGCTCGGCTTGTCAACTAGGCTGACCTTCGGCTACCTAAGGTCAGCCGGGCTTACATCCGAGACTGAGGGATTTACCGCAGCTTGCCAAGATGGCGTAATTAACACCTTGGTCTATCGCCGCAACGTGATGGGTGTGCAGGTCCCTGATGTCAGCTGCAGGGCCTGTCGAAAGGCGCCTGAGACGCTTTTCCACCTTCTGTCGGCATGTCCGGCAAAAGCGGCCTCGGCGTACACCCATCGCCATAATGCGGCCCTACGGGTGCTGTATCACCATCTAAGGCACTCGTACGGAATAGACCAAGAGCCGGTGCTGCCTTACATGCCAGGAGATATTGAGTCCGTTGTCGGAAACGAAGAATGCCAGATCTTCTGGAATTATCCGTTTCCGACCGTCAGGTCCATACAAGCAAATAGGCCTGACGTTGTCCTCCTCGATAAACTAATCAAGACTATGTATGTCATCGAATTCTCCTCTCCGGCAGAGAAGAACATAGTCTTGAAAGAGGAGGAAAAATGGACAAAATATCAAGATCTCCTGTTCGAGCTCCGCACGCTATACCCAGGCCACAAGGTTGTATTAGTGGTTCTGATCATCGGTGTTTTGGGCGGAATTCGGTCTTCGCTGCGTTCAAACTTGAAGATCATTCCGGCCTGTAGGAACTCGGCGCAGATCTTGATAGACCGGATGCAAAAGGCAGTCATTCTGGGTTCAATTAGAATACTTAGGGCACACGATTTAGGAACCTGAAGCTACTTACCGACCGGTGGGGAGGAGTAGCTTCGGTTAACCGCCTTTTAGGTTTTTCTGGCGCGACTGCTGCGATGTCGTCGGAGCTCGCAGCAGCCCCGACCAGGTTTGAATGTATATATATATATATATATATATATATATATATATTTGTATGTTTTCTTGGTATATTGGTTCGTATGTATACTGAAAATGAAATAAAAATTCTGTTTGACGTTTCGACAATGTTTATTGTCTTTATCTAAATGTGAATTGGTGTTTCCATGTATATGTATATATATATATATACATATATAAATATATATATATATATATATATATATATATATATATATATATATATATATATATATATATATTTGTATGTTTTCTTGGTATATTGGTTCGTATGTATACTGAAAATGAAATAAAAATTCTGTTTGACGTTTCGACAATGTTTATTGTCTTTATCTAAATGTGAATTGGTGTTTCCATTTAATTTAGAAAAGAATAGATGATTTCAATTAATGAAATGCGTCTGCAGCCGACTTGTGTTTTAAGATCCAATTAAAACTGCAGAAAACATTGGATCGGTTGTGTGTGAAAGAGTAATGTATGGCTAATTACAATTTGAAATGGATTGAATTTGATTAAATACAAGATATTTTAGGATTGTACAATCATAAATATCTATGATTATTGTATGAATTAGTTATTCTATGATAAACATTTCCGATCTATCCATAATCATTCATTCAAGTTTAAGATAATTCAACCTTAAAAAGATAAAGTATTATTTAATTATGACATTATGAGTAACAATTTTGAGGTTAAATTCCATAGAATTGTCTTAAACTTGAATAGTTGATTATGGATAGATCGGAAGTGTTTATCATAGAATAACTAATTCATACAATATTCATAGATATTTATAATTGTACAATCTTAAAATATCTTGTATTTAATCAAAATGAGGCAAGTGATTTGAGTGCTTCTGTCTTATTGAAAGGAAGGTGTGTACTGGTTTTGATTACCGCACCCTCTTCCGTTACCTACTCCTGGACAAAATAATCTATTTTTGGGGTTGAAAATTTCGATTTTGAATTGGATTGAATAAAATGGAGTTCCCTGGGTATACTGGTACTATACCCGCAGCCTGCGCCTACCAACATTGAAGCAGTGCTAGCTCAATTTGACGGAATGGCCAAATTCTGCTCTAATAACGAGGACAGCCAGACTGAAGCTACCGAAGTTGATTTGAAAGTCAACTGGATTTATTTATTGGAGAAGGCGCAACTTCAGGGAATCCTGGCCAATCATGATATTGACCATAATGTATCTGCCGGAGACTTACGCCGGAGGTGCGTAAAGGGTGTCCGTGAAGGAATAATACGCCCTCCGCGTGGAATGATAGAAAAGATTGCCAGTACCATGGCATTATTGACTAGGGAATTGACAACCGGAGTGGCACTAAACACAGCCCCGACGTTTAGCCTTCGGGTGTTCAGTCAAGACCGGCAATGAGGAGCACACCGAGGGTACAGCCGTCATATTGGTCAACTACGTCCACTACGAATACAGTGACGTACACGAACACGGTGGCAATGATGACACCACCGATGCGAACGCCGATCTATTCTTCCCCGCCGAATCCTATGAACGATCCGAGTTATAGGACCACGTCGTCAGATGTGACACCGGCGTGGATGCAAGGACCAACCGTTCCGAAAATACCGACCATTCCGCGAATACCGACAGTTCCGCAAGCACCGACCATTCCGCAAATACCGATTGTTTCGCAAGCCCCTAAGTTTCCGCAAGTACCAAATATTCCGCAAGTACCCACTCGCAATGTTCCGGTTACGTTTGATCAGCAAGGGTACTATATTCCGTTCAGTCATGTTCAGCATGTGCCTGGATATAGTTATTTAGCTCCAGGTAGTGCTCCGCGTTTGAATACCGGATTCAACTCAATGGAACGTCAGATCCTGCTACGTTCCTGGAACGGCTAGACGAGATAGCTATGCAGCTAAATACACCGGAAGACTCCTTATTGTTATCATTACCGGAAGTTTTGGATGGAATCGCCCTATTATTGTATCGGAATAATCGTAGTCGCTGGGCTACATTTGCCGATTTCCAAAGAGATTTCACCTTATTTTTCATGGATGCTGATTGACACATTGATCTGGAGGTACAGATCAGCCGCGAGCATCAACGCATGAATGAGACCGCAGCTGCATATGTTGTGGATATGCAAACACTGATCAGGAGACATGGTGCAATGACCGCAGAACGGGAATTGTTCTGGTTGCACCGCTACTTATTGCCGGAGTATAGGCAATTTATCCGACAAGGGACTTTTAACGACGTGCTGTCGTTAATGTTACAGGCAAAAGAATTTGAGATTCTGAAGGCTGAGCAGAGACTCATGCAGAAGAGGATATATCCAGTGTCAGTGAGGGCACAAATTGCAAGTCCAACAGTAAGGACGATGGAGCCGATGGCGCCGGGTAGGTAGCCTGCATCTGAACCGTCATCGCCAGTCAAGTCCGGGATGCCGAATGTCCCTGAGCAGACTTGTTGGAATTATGATCTCCGCGGCCGCTACAGAACGCAGTTCCCTACCAGGCTGAAACCGAATACCGCAACACAGCCCCTCTTATGTTGGAGATGTGGGGAAAGTGGGCATAGCAAAAATAATTGTCGGAATCCGCCGAAATTATTTTGCTCGAGATGCCGCTGCCCTGGGATAATGTCGCGTGATTTTCTGTGTCCGGGACAGGGAAACGTCCGCGGGACTGCGAGGTAGCAAGGCCGAAGCAGATCCCGGTTGAACAGGCCTCGACGAAGGAGGTGAAAACCGCTCACCTCACCATTGTTGTGAACCGCACCGCAAATAAGGAGTTCGCCGAAAATAATACAAAATGTAAACTCACCGCCGATGGAAATACCGTAAATTGCAATACCGATAATACCGATAGTACCGATAATAAACCGAAATTTCCGAATAACTGTAAAAATGAAATCAAAGTAGGGACCGCTATAGAGACGAAGAACAATAAAGTGAAAAATGAGAGTGTTCTAGCCCCGTGTGATGATAAAATTATTTTTAAAGATACCGACCGTTTATAAGAGTCCGGGTATTAGGTAAAACTTTTTCGGCTCTCGTGGACACCGGAGCCACCCGTTCTTTCGTCAATGACGCAGTTGTTAGGTTATGTCAGGATTCCGGGCTACAGCCAGTCTCCCTCAAGGCCGTAGGCACTAGGATGACCAATGGTTGTTTGGTTCCTAGTACTACCGCGTACCGAATCTCATTGCATTTTGGATGTGGTGAGATTGAAACAGAGTTCGTGCATTCACCCTCGTTATTATCGGAAATTATAATAGGAATGGAGATTTTGAGCTCCGGTTTGTTACAATACATCTACCATCCGCTGGAGTGTATTATAAGGACAATTTGATTGTGACAAATTGTGAAAAAGTTTCCAGTGAAGCTAGTTCCGGACCGAAGGCAGTCTAACGTGTGCGCTTCTGTGTTGAAGCGGAGACACAATTAGCAACATTGTCGGTAATGGAACAGGATAGACTGAACCGATTTCTCGAAACAGAAATGAAATATTCTAAAGGAATATGAACTCGTGTTGATTCCGGGTTAAGAATAGTCCAACGGTTATTTCCGCCTGAAGTAAAAGTCTTCTAAAGAAATATGAACTCGTGTTGGTTCCGGGTTACGAATAGGCCAACGGTGAAGCCCGCCTGGGGTAGAAGTCCCCTAAGAGGAGTGGTTGGTGTGTGAATGGAGTTAGTTATCAGTCGGTTTGGGAATTACCTTGGTCCGTTTTGCTCGGCTTGGATAGCCAAGGGAATTGTATGCATTTGATAATTGACGGGAGTGGATGGATGACAGTCAAGAGTTATTCTTGTTGAATGACCCCGTAAATTGTAACTGGTTTAATTCAAAGAAAGCCGAAGTTGAAAAGAGTCCAGAAGTGTATCCGGATTATTGTATTGAAGATAATCGGTTGTACCGCCACTTCTGGGACTCTAATGACTTGTCCGAACCGGAAATGAGAGATCCGTGGGAGATTTGTTTTGCGAAACCGCTCCGGTTGAACGTTCTGAAGGAACACCATGACAGTCCGACTGCAGGACATTTAGGTATTGCCAAGACGATTGAGCGAATATCCCACTAGTATTATTGGCTGGTGATGTTCCGCGATATAGCTAAGTACGTGCGTGGATGGACGCAGTGCCAAGCATTCGAAGTGCCTCAACAGCCGAAGCCTGGATTCATGCAGCCGACCGTGAATCAGTTTCCTTGGAAATGTGTGAGCACCGATTTGGTAGGACCGTTACCGAGATCCGCCAAGGGGAACAATTTTATTCTTGTCATGCAGGACCGTTTTACGAAGTGGGTACAGTGTAAATTGTTGAGAAAAGCTACAGCACAGGCTGCAATGCAAGCTTTCTACGAAGAGATCATAACTCGTTTTGGTTGTCTGGAAACCTTTATCAGCGACAATGGGCATAGTATGAAATTAAAATTTTCGAGACTCTCCTTGAAGAGTTTGGAATTGAGCACCGCCTCACTCCTACATATACTCCACAATGCAATCCCGTGGAGAAAACCAACCGGACTTTAAGAACTATGATTGCACAATTTTGCAATGGAGATCACCGTAAATGGGATAAATTTCTACCCGATTTCCTATTTGCGAATTACCGAATTCGATAGCCCGTTCCTCCACCGCTCCGGTGGAGATCGAGGATAATATTCCGACCGATCCGAATCGTGAACAGATTTCAGAACACCGAACTAGATTAGACAAATCACGCGAAACTTTCCAACTGGTCCGTATCCAGTCATCCCGTGCTTTTACCCATCAAAGCCGTTATTACAAGTCGAGATTGGCGTTGTCATGTGGGTGATAAAGTAATGAAGGTAGAGCAGCATCTGTCATGTAGTGTTCGACATTTTGCCGCTAAATTGGCTCCGAAATATACCGGTCCATTTACCATAATCAAAGTAATTCCTCCGGTCATCTACGACCTGAAAGGCGAAGATGACAAGCAAGTGAAACAAGTTCATGTCGAAGATCTAAAGCCATTTATTGTTCCTAGCATTCCGGAAAGTTGAAATGAATCAAGGTACCGAAAAATATAGATACCGATGGACAAAATATCAATAGTATCATTACTTATTAAGATCCAATGTTCACAGGGTAACAATATGTCATATGAACCGTCCGATTTTATTGAAATAGTGTCATTCATACGAAGCACTGAAAAATATGGTGGATCCGTCGTTTGAGTGTCTCCGGAGTATGTCAGTCCTTTCCATAGATTCCGTACCAAGTCTCGATCCTTTAGAAATCCAATTCTCACCGACCACACCGGAACATCTGGATACAGAATCGAAAACAACCATGTTGGATGCCTCATCATCTCCGCCGAAACCGGAAGAGGTACAGTCCGAACCAGTCCGAACTATGAAAATTCCAGCTACTCCGACGACCCAGACGCACATGAAACCGATCTACCTACCCGTCCAGTTATGGAAATTATGTTGGCGATGTGGATACCCACCGGAGAGAAAGCTGCAGCCGGACAGCGCGTCTATTTTGCTCACGTTGTGGGAAGGTAGGCGTAACAATGTGATTGTCCGAAAACTACATTCTCGAAGAAGATCCGAAACGAAAACCAGAACAGGCCTGAACCGCAGTTACCGGCTCCCTCTGATGTGGCAACAGGAAAATGCATAACCGGCTATAAACCAGCCATTGTAGTACCACCGAAATCACAGTGCATACGCTGCTGAACGTGCCCATGTCAGCGAAATCTCTGGTAAGAAGTTCCGTTCTGAAGAAGAAGTTGTCTGTTTTCCGATCTGCAGATGATTTCAAGTTTGTCCATTCCGAAGAAGAAATGTTCCATTCCGAAGAAGTTTTAAGTTTTCCCTTCTCAAGAAGTTGAAGTCTTAAGTTTTATGTTCCGAAGAAGTCGTTCAGTTGTTTTCCGTACCGAAGAAGTTTTGAGTTCGTCCGTCCCGAAGAAGAGGTCAAGCTTTCCGTTCCGAAGAAGTTTCAGGTTTGTCCGTCCCGAAGAAGCAGTCAAGTGTCCCGTTTCGAAGAGGAAGTCATGTTTTCCATTCCGAAGAAGATTCAAGTTTTCCCGTTTGAAAGAAGAAGTTTCAATTTGCCATTCCAAAGAAATCTTCGAGTTACCATTCTGGAGAAGATTTCAAGTTTTCCGTTCCCAAGTTGAGTTTTCCAGTCCGAAGCAGTTTTGAGTTTTCCGTACTGGTGAAGAAGAAATTTCAGGTGCAGTTCCGAAGAAGAAGAAGTTGTCAGTTTCCTGATCCGCGGAAGAAGTTTCAAGTTTTCGTTTTTGAAGAAGAAGTTTTTGTGTGTTTCCGTTCCGAAGAAGATGTTTTCAGTTTTCCCATTCCAAAGAAGAAGTGCAGTTCTCCGTTCCGCAGAAGAATTTCATGTTCCAAGTAAGATATTGCTATTCCGCGATGTTCCCGACGAAGGAAATTTAAGTTTTAACGTCAGGTTAGGGTATCTTACCTTTGTATTAGATTTTTCTTCTCGTATGATTTCTCAGATGAGAATTGAAAAATGAAAGAATCATATTCTTTCATTTTTAACCGAGCTTAGGGGGGGGGATGTAACGAAGCTTAAAGTTTTGAAATATCATTTAATTTAGATCAGGCAGTAAATACAGATATAACATGTAATCTCAGTTTGAACAGTTCATTATTTCAATAGATATGCGTGAACTTCGAATATGTATTCCGTGATTGTAACTTTTCTAAATTTCCGTAATTTCGAATAAGTGTAATTATCCAAACAGATTAATTGAAATCATTCCCGTTTGGAAATTGCATCCATTCCGATAAAATATGTTGCAAAAACAGGGGTCTGGCAAGTTAATTTATCAAAGTTTTGAACAGACCCATGTATAAAAAGGGTGAACAACCAAAAAACTCCGATAACACTTGTTCATTGTGCCGGAAGGAACTAGTGGAGCATCACGTGCGCGAATTTTAGGTCTAAAAAGTAGCGTCACTTTTAAGCATTGTTCGGGGCATAAGTAAAAAACCCTCGGCACAAAATAAGGAATTGGTGGAGCAGACTTGACCAGAACATATAAAAGCCGTGACCGATAAAAGATCGCTCTCTTTTGTGCTCTTTTTTGTGATTTCGATCTTCAATCAGAACAGTTGCTCTTTTGTGATTTCGATTTTCAATCAGTACAGTTGCTCTTTTGTGATTTCGATTCTCAAATAGTACCGTTGAAGTGAGATTGAGATAAGAATCGAAGTGAATTAATTATACGAGTTTAAGTCAGATTTAAACTGTGAATTAACAATAGTGTTCCGTTTGAGTGAATTGTTGAATAAGGTAAATGATAGCAAATATTTTATATTTTTGGACATTACGATATATTGATTTCCGTGATTTATGATTGGTAACGTTCGTACGATATATGAGTTCCGTAGCATTCGGTAATTTGAATTGTTGTATTTGAGTTTATCCCGCCATAGGTCGGACTGCGCACGATTTGAATCTGCACGTGAATTGAAATATTCAAGTAATTGTATGGTGTGTACAGAGTGTGTACGTTTGAACGACAGAGGCGTCTGTGATATATTTGTGCACGCTGTGTCTATCCCGGAAGTATAAGTATATCCTAGAAGACCAAACCGCCAACGGCTTGTGCACGCTGTGTCTATCCCGAAAGTATAAGCTAGGGTGGTTGAGTGATTGAGAATCGTAATTACCCTCTTAATCGTATGAGAAGTCCTCGGCCGTGGATGTAGGGGTTATTGCAGATAAGATAATTAGAATTTGTGCACGCTGTGTCTATCCCGGAAATATAAGCCCTAATTTTCTAGATTCTGAATCTGTAAAGTATATGAAATCTACACTGTCATACAATTACCGGGAACCCCGTTGATAGCTAATACCAGGGTGGGCAATATGACAGAATGAACTCAATAAGAGAAATTAACCAAAAATATCGTGAAATCTGATATCGTACGTGCGGAAAACTAGTGCAAGACAATATTTTCCGAACCGACAGAATTTTATAACCGTTTAATATATCGTAGTGTGTTTTGAACATTTCACGTATTATTGCTATCTTAATGATTTACCGTATACAGCTTATTACGTTAGGACCTGTTTGATTTGTATTTTCCGCAAATGATAAATGTGAATCATTTATCAAGCGATTCCGTACCGTTGAATTGAATTTCAATACCGAACATATCGCAACAATGGATATGTTGTAACAGTTTTCATATACCGTTTGAGCTTCATTACATTTTCCGCCTGGGTGTAATTTTGTGAAATAGTACCGTTCAATTGTATCTATATTGATTATTCTGAGAGTGTTCTTGTTATATCTATTATATATTATTTTAATATTTGGAATTCTCCGTTTTGTTAAACAATTTCTGCTCCATCTTCAAATGAGCTAAGTTTTAACCAGGTATCAATTGTAATTAAAGCCCACAATTTTGATACTGTTTTCTGAACGATGGACTCTGGTTATACTTCACTGTAGCTATCCTAGGGACAAGGCTATCCACGAAAGCGACCATGTACACGTCATATATATATATATTCTTTTATTGATATTCTTGAACCATTTGTAATATTTGTATGTTTTCTTGGTATGTATATTGGTTCGTATATATACTGAAAATGAAATAAAAATTCTGTTTGACGTTTCGACAATGTTTATTGTCTTTATCAAAATGTGAAATAGTGTTTCCATATAATTAAGAAAAGAATAGATGATTTCGATTAATGAAATGCGTCTGCAGCCGACTTGTATTTTAAGATCCAATTAAAACTGCAGAAAACATTGGATCGGTTGTGTGTGAAAGTGTAATGTATGGCTAATTACAATTTGAAATGGATTGAATTTGATTAAATACAAGATATTTCAAGATTGTACAATTATAAATATCTATGATTATTGTATGAATTAGTTATTCTATGATAAACACTTCCGATCTATCATAATCAACTATTCAAGTTCAAGATAATTCTATGGAATTTAACCTCAAAATTGTTACTCATAATGTCATAATTAAATAATACTTTATCTTTTTTGGGTTGAATTTTAAATAGACAAGTGGAAAGTGGCACTTCAAACTAATAAAATTTTGTTAAGTTTGAATTAGATTATTATAAAGTTTCGAAAGATTAGAATCTATTTTGTCATTTACACAATTGTTCTTTTTAATTTGAATAGATTCCAATATCAAACGTTTGTTGTCGTTTGTTTCAATATTTAAAATTTTTGTATTGTTGTAGTCGAATGTATGGTCAGTGTCTTTTACATGTTTATTGAGCGCATTTGATGAATTTTTTGGTATATTTGTGACCATTCAACCTTTTTTTCGAGGTATTGTGAAGATTGGCCAATGTATACCTTTTCGCAATCTTTGCAAGGGATGAAATAAACAGTATGGGTTAATTTTTTGAAAGGTACGCTGCTTTTCAATTTTGTAAAGAGACTTTTCTGATTTAAATAACTCTTATGACATATATGTAGGTCATAAGGTTTCATTATATTACACATTTTTTCTGACAGACCATTAATATATGGTAGTGATATGTAATGCTTATTATTTGATTTCTCATTATTGGTATTGATTTCACCAGATGAGTTATAAAATTTATGAATTTTGTCTTTAGTTATGGAATTTACTAAATCAATGGGATAATCATTTCTTATTTCTCGGTGAGAAATTTAGTAATACTCTATATAACGAAAGACAAATACCTATCAATAACATAATTTCTTCACTTGAAACTGAAATTGCTAAAAAACCTACTCAAATAGCAAATGAAATAAGATCAAAGTGTATCAACACAATAACGAATTTCAAACAAACAGTTAAAAATAATAAATTTAATAATAAAAATAACAAATCAATCAAAAATTTCAAAGAAACCAAACAATTCATCAAATCTAACCCACAAATCAGTATCTTAAAGGCAGATGAAGGTAATAAAACTGTTATCATGGACACAAATGAATATGAGGATAAAATGTCTACAATGTTGAATGATCCTGAAGTATATAAAAAACTAAATAATAGTCCAACTAACATTTACCGAACTAAAAATAATAACTTAGTAAAAAAATGGTTTGAAAAGGAATATTTTTCAAAATACATTCATAGACAATTAACGATACATGATGCTCATCCTCCAAAAATATATGGTTTACCCAAAATCATAAACCTAATATACCAATTCGACCTGTAGTATGCAGCATTCAATCACCTTTTTATGAAATGGCTAAATACTTATCCAACATACTAAAAAACATAGCTCACAAAAATGAGTTTTACATCAAAGATTCTTGGGATTTCAAGGAATTCATTAACAAAATTACGATACCAAAAAACTATATCTTAGTATCACTAGATGTCACATCTTTATATACAAATATCCCTCTAGAATTAGCTAAGCAAATAATTCAAAATAAATGGGATGAAATAGAACTATATGCAAATTTACCTATGAATGAATTCTTAACAGCTATAGAATATGCATTCACCGCTAACTTTTTACAATATAAAGATGATTGTTATAAACAATTAGATGGTTGTGCAATGGGCTCTCCAATATCAAGTATCGTAGCCCAGATAGTAATGGAATTCCTTGAAAAAGAAGTAGTATCTCAACTAAGTTATAATATAGCCTTCTTCAAAAGATATGTTGATGATTGTATTGCTGCAATCCCTGAAAACAAATGTAATGAATTTTTGAATTCTTTCAATTCCTTTCACCATAAGTTACAATTCACGATCGAATTAGAAAATAATAATGAAATAAATTTTTTAGATTTAACTTTAGTGAGAAAATCAAATGATAACAAAATTCTAACAAAATGGTATACCAAACCTACTTGGTCAGGAAGGTATACTAATTTCAATTCTAATATACCTAAAAAAATATAAGAAAAATGTTATCATAAATTTGATAGATAGAGCTATTCGACTAAGTTCTCCTGAACTGAGAACTATATCTATTACAAAAACAAAAGAAACTTTAATAAGAAATGGTTATCCCATTGATTTAGTAAATTCGATAACTAAAGACAAAATTCATAAATTTTATAACTCATCTGGTGGAATCAATACCAATAATGAGAAATCAAATGATAAGCATTACATATCACTACCATATATTAATGGTCTGTCAGAAAAAATTTGTAATATAATGAAACCTTATGACCTACATATATGTCATAAGAATTATTTAAATCAGAAAAGTCTCTTTACAAAATTAAAAAGCAGCGTACCTTTCACAAAAATAACTCATACTGTTTATTCCATCCCTTGCAAAGATTGCGGAAGGGTATACATTGGCCAATCTTCACAATACCTCGAAAAAAGGTTGAATGGTCACAAATATACAAAAAATTCATCAACTGCGCTCAATAAACATGTAAAAGACACTAACCATACATTCGACTACAACAATACAAAAATTTTAAATATTGAAACAAACGACAACAAACGTTTGATATTGGAATCTATTCAAATTAAAAAGAACAATTGTGTAAATGACAAAATAGATTCAAATCTTTCGAAACTTTATAATAATCTAATTCAAACTTAACAAAATTTTATTAGTTTGAAGTGCCACTTTCCACTTGTCTATTTAAAATTCAACCTAAAAAAGATAAAGTATTATTCAATTATGACATTATGAGTTACAATTTTGAGGTTAAATTCCATAGAACTATCTTAAACTTGAATAGTTGATTATGATAGATCGAAAGTGTTTATCATAGAATAACTAATTCATACAATAATCATAGATATTTATAATTGTACAATCTTGAAATATCTTGTATTTAATCAAATTCAATCCATTTCAAATTGTAATTAGCCATATATTACTCTTTCACACACAACCGATCCAATGTTTTCTGCAGTTTTAATTGGATCTTAAAACACAAGTCGGCTGCAGACGCATTTCATTAATCGAAATCATGTATTCTTTTCTAAAACACTAATTCACATTTTGATAAATACAACAAACATTGTCGAAACGTCAAACAGAATTTTTATTTCAGTTTCAGTATATATACGACCCAATATACCAAGAGACATATATATATATATATATTCTTTTGTTGATATTCTTGAACCATTTGTAATATCTGTATGTTTTCTTGGTATATTGGTTCGTATATATACTGATAATGAAATAAAAATTCTGCAGAATTTTTATTTCATTATCAGTATATATACGAACCAATATACCAAGAAAACATACAAATATATATATATATATATATATATATATATATATATATATATATATATATATATATATATATATATATATATATATATATATATATATATATATATATATATATCTATATATATATATATCCTGCCATACATACGAAACCCATACATTGACTATTTGCAGATGATATGGGACCCGGCTGCTATATGAGGTCCGTATATGGGCTCCATATCGCCCCGCCATTCTAAATCATGTGTTTCGTGACAACACTGTACCAGACAAAATTTCATGAGGGCCCCACATATTCGTAATTTGTGTGATTTTGTATTCTTTAATTCAGCCGTGCGCCGTAACAACTGGTGCGCTGCATCTGAGAGCGTATATTATCGTATATTTTATATTTATCCCAACGATGATAAGAGGCCCATAAATCGTTCAACACTGTACTGGTTTCCGCCTCTTCAGAAATGTTTTGAACAGAAAGCACATACTGGCGTGAATTTTCATTTACTTTATTATTTAAAGCGTACCGATAGTGAACTAGAAATTGTCATAAATATTTTCTAATTTGATAGTTAAATAGTTATATACCATTAATGGTGTAGAACGAGTGAGGTAACAAATCTCCAATTCTCAAATCAATTTGTAAATGAATACACATAAGAACAATGTATTGAAACTCTAACCTACACTTCTTTCAGTATAAAAGTGGCTTGCGAATTACAACGAGTTAAATACAGTGATTTTGTAATAGATTCCACCCAGAAGAAAGGGTTGAGGTTGTTAATGAATATATAATTAATAGGGAACAAGATCAGTCAATACTAAGCGACATTTCGCCTTCAGATAACTATGTCAGAAAATAATCCAATTTCTAAAAAAGTACGTATGTACAATTTGAACTTAAAATCAAACTTTATAGATTATTTTGCTTAGTGACAGTAGTTCGGAATATATACCTGACAGTCCAAGCATGTCTGATGTATCAATTTCTGTAAGTGATAAGTTTGTTTCATTTGATTTATACTACAATGCAAGTTTGAGGTGTTTCTTCCATACTAACTTCTTTGAGATCAAATGTTTGAAACTATCGTGGAATAGGTCGATTTAAATGTTTTAAATGCATGCTTTTGATTCAAATATTTTATTCCAAAATCACCCCCGCGCGGGGTAGCTATCCCCTTCAAAATGCAACAAGGCTCAAGTGATAGCTTATTTTATACGAAATTTCATTTTCTATAGAGCAGTTTGGTGATATCAATCAGTTTTTGTGTAAAGTAAGTCTAAAATCTGTGCGATTTCAAGTGCCTGCCCTACTAAAACCTGTATTGTAGAATATTTGAGAGATTCCTCGATTTTTATTTTTGATGAGGGATACTCCTGTTGGAAAAAATGTTATCCCAGATTCTAACCCCTGTGCGGGGTAGCTACCCTCTTGACATGAGTCGACTGATAGCTCATTTGATAGGGATTTCTTTTGTCTATTCAATGATTCATAGAATTTTGAATTTGCTCCAAATGTTTTTAAGGGGTGTAGCTACTCCGCTCAGAGATTGGTATCTAGGGTGAGATTTTTACACTAAAATTGTGCTTCATCAAAAATAAAATTGGTGTGGCTGAGAATTACCTCATACCACGGAAGAGTTAGTATGGGGTTACACTTGAAATCGAACAGATTTTAGACATACATCTCTCAAAAGCTATTGAGCAAATTTAAATGTCTGAAAAATCGATGGTGGAAGCCTTTACTCTATGGTAATTTATCATTTTGATTATATGAAAGAATAACTATTTCGTTTTTATACCACTTTTATTAATAATAACGTGAAAACGTAACTATAGTTTCAACACCGAAGTGCCACTATCAAACAATTAGAAAATTATGAAGAAACCGATGAAACAGTTCAAGTATAAATAGGGTAGAGTAAACTAGGGTTGAGATTAAGGGATCAACGGAAATTCCAAAAACAGGTAGATCCTAGGAAAGTACAGTATTACATAGTAAACATAGCAACAATTTGTGAATCAGTGTGATTATAATTTAATATTCTGTAACGAAGCTTAAAATTTTGAAATATCATTTAATTTAGATCAGGCAGTAAATACGGATATTATATGTAATCTCAGTTTGGACAGTTCATTATTTCAATAGATATGCGTGAGCTCCGAATGTATTTTACGAGATTGTCACTTTTTTTCCGTTTTGGAAAAGAAGTTTTTGTGTTTCCGTTTCGAAGAAGATGTTTTGAGTTTTCCGTTTTGAGGAAGCAGTTTCAGTTTCCCGTTCCGAAGAAGAAGTGCAGTTTTCCATTCTGCAGAAGAATTTTCTTTTATGTTCCAAGTAAGATATTGCTATTCCGCGAAGTTCCCGACGAAGGAAATCGAAGTTTTAACGTCAGGTTAGGGCATCTTACCTTCGTATTAGACTTTTTTTTTCTCGTATGAATCCTCAGATGAGAATTGAAAAATGGAAGAATCATATTCTTTCATTTTCAACCGAACTTAGGAGGGGATGTAACGAAGCTTAAAATTTTGAAATATCATTTAATTTAGATCAGGCAGTAAATACGGATATTACATGTAATCTCAGTTTGAACAGTTCATTATTTCAAAAGATATGCGTGAACTCCGAATGTGTATTCCGTGATTGTCACTTTTCTAAATTTCCTCAATTTTGAATAAGTGTAATTATTCAAATAAATGAATCGAATTCATGTCCGTTTAAGAATTGCATTCATTCCGATAAAATATGTTGCAAAAACAGGGGTCTGGCAAGTTAACGCATCAAACTTTGAACAGCCTTATGTATAAAAAGGGCGAACAACCAAGAAACTCCGATAACACTTGTTCATTGTGCCGGGAGGAACTACTGGAGCATCATGTGCGCGAATATTAGATCTAAAAAGTAGCGTCACTTTTAAGCATTGTTCGGGACATAAGTAAAATCCCTCGGCACAAAATATGGAATTGGTGGAGCGGACTTGACCAGAACCTCGGAAAACATATAAAAGCAGTGACCGATGAAAGATCGATCTCTTTTGTGACTCTCTCTTTTGTGCCCTCTTTTGTGATTTTGATTTTCAATCAGTACAGTTGCTCTTTGGTGATTTTGATTTTCAAATAGTACCTACCGTTGAAGTGAGATTAACATAAGAATCAGAGTGAATTAATTATCCGAGTTCAAGTCAGATTCAAACTGTGAATCAACAATAGTGTTCCGTTTAAGTGAATTGTTATATAAGGTAAATGATAGCTAAATAATTTATGTTTTTGAGCATTACGATATATTGATTTCCGTAGTTTATGATTATTGCTGTGATTGGTAACCGTTTGTATGATATTTGAGATCCGTTGCTTTCGGTAATTTAAATTGTTATATTTGAGTTTATCCCGTCATAGGTCGGACCTGGCACGATTTGAATTCTCACTTGAATTGAAGTATCCAAGTAATTGTATGGTGTACAGAGTGTGTATGTTTGAACGACAGGGGCGTATTTGGGTATATTTGTGCACGCTGTGATCTACCAGGAGCAGAAGTTGGGGTGGTTGTGTGATTAATAATCGTAATAATCCCTTATTCGTATGAGAAGTATTCGGCCGTGGATGTAGGGGTTATTGCAGATACGATAGTTAGGGTTTGTGCACGCTGTGATCTACCGGAAGTATAAGCCCTAATTTTCCAGATTCTGAATCTGTAAAATGTACGAAATCTAACTACTTTGTTTTCATACCACTTTTATTGATAATAACGTGCAGACGTAACTATAGTTTCAACACCGAAGTGCCATTATCAAACAATTAGAAAATTATGAAGAAATCTATGAAACAGTTCAAGAATAAATAGAGTAGAATAAAGTATGGTTGAGATAAAGGGATCAACGGAAATTCCAAAAACAGGTAGATCCTAGGAAAGTGCAGTATTACATAGTAAACAAGGTAACAATTTGTGAATTAGTGTGATTATAATTCAATATTCTAAGAATTATTTCAAGAGCGGTTTGAAAGACACATGAAAAGATCACTTTGATATAGGTCTAACTGATCATTGGGGATATTTTTATTAGAATTTTTGATACCTTTATGAAACTCTATTGATTCTAATGTACTGAATTTAAAACCTCTGGTTTGGTTATGTAAAATGATTAGGCTATCTAAATTAGGAAACTTATGACCAGTTTGTAAGAAATGATTAGCAAAGGTTGAGTCTGTTTTGTTGAGTCTATACGAGCGAAAATGTTCTTCTTATCTTAATTTGAAATTACGACAAGTTCTACCTATATTAAAATCATCACAGTCATGGCAAATCATTTTATAAACTTCAGGTTTTCTACATTTATTGGTTATGTCTGCGGCGTTGTATATAAGACGGCAAAGTTTATTTTGAGGTTTGAAACTGATTTTAAAATTATGGCGTGATAAAATGTTAGCAATATGTTCACTTACTGTACCGAAATATGTCAAAGAGATGAATTTGGTGGTAACATCTATGTGTTTTATACGCGGATAAATTTTATAGGAAGTTAATTGTTGTTGTTTGCGATTTAGTAGTTTAATTATTTGATCTACCGGAAAATCATTATTGATAACTATTAGTTTGATCGTGTTCAACTCAATAGTGAGGTGTTCAATTGACAATGATATCGAAAATGCTCCATGGATCATTGAGTCATATGCTGCTAATTTATGGCTACGAGGACTAAACGATGAGTTCGGAATAGCGATGTCTGTACAAGTGGGTTTCCTGTAGATATTGAAGTTAATTTTATTATGGTCACCTATTAGTGTTAAATCCAAAAAGTTTATTGTTCAATATTTTTCTGTTTCTAACGTGAATTCGATTTTTGGGTGAAGTTGGTTAATAAATGATACAAAGGAATTTAATTGTCTGGATGTGCCTTTGAAGAAGGCAAGTACATTATCTGATCATGCATGTAGCATTTCCGCTCGTTTAGACTCAACAAAACTGACTCAACCTTTGTTAATCATTTTTTTACAAACTGGTCATAATTTCCCTAATTTAGATAGCCTAAGCATTTTACATAACCAAACCAGAGGTTTCAAATTGAATACATTAGAATCAATAGAGATTTATAGAGGTGTCAAAAATTCTATTAAAAATATCCTCAATGATCATTAAGATCTATGGCAAAGTGATCTTTTCATGTGTCTTTCAAACCGCTCTTAAAATAATTCTTAGAATATCAAATTATGATCACACTAATTCACAAATTGTTACCTTGCTTACTATGTAATACTGTACTGTCTTTCAAACCCCTCTTTAAATAATTCTTAGAATATTAAATTATAATCACACTAATTCACAAATTGTTGCTATGTTTACTATGTAATATTGTACTTTCCTATGATGTACCTGTTTTTGGAATTTCCGTTGATCCCTTAATCTCAACCCTACTTCATTCTACTCTATTTATACTTGAACTGTTTCATTGTGTTTCTTCATAATTTTCTAATTGTTTGATAATGGCACTTCGGTGTTGAAACTATAGTTACGTTTTCACATTATTATCAATAAAAGTGGTATAAAAACAAAGTAGTTATTCTTTCATATAATTAAATTTCTAAGCCGTTGAATAGAGAATAAAAATTTCCATCAAATGAGCCATACAACAAAGACTGGTTGAAAATAAAAGTTTTTATACAAAATGATAATTCAAAAAAGTTACAGAAATATTAGACGTTTCTGTTGTTTACTAAAATAAGTAAATGAATAATGTTGAGAAGAATGAGTTTTTTAGTACAGTTAAAAAATTCCTTATTAGTTCAGAAATTTTTCTAAAAACATTCTTTTAAAATGATTTTACATCCAAAAAATTTGTTCGAATTTCATGTTTTCATTTTGTTTGTTTCATAGAAATAAAGCTATATTGTCAAAATTTTTGTTCTGTAATTACCATTTCTTTGATCCTAGAAATTATAGATTTGCGTAATCTGCCTTATTTCCTTGTATTGAGTCGTTTAATCATGTGAATGATACAAACTCTTCCATTAAACACTCATAAGCTAGGTGGCAACATTGCAAAGTCTAGTATCCACCGCAACATGAAACTAATATATATTTTGGGGCTCACATAGTCGATAAAATGTACAGAAAATATACATGAACGGTTCACTAAGTATTGCGATTTGAAAGGGACTATTATATATGTCATAGTGAAATCTCTGAAAATGTTTTGTAACTAATCCACAGTGACTACATCACTACATAACAGGTTTCTTCAAATATACTTTAATCTAAACTAATATATTTCGTCTCTTTCTGGTGGGCTCCAGAAGTACGCATATCAGAGGGGCTCCCAATGTATAGGTGGATGTATTTATATATATATATATATATATATATATATATATATATATATATATATGTATATATATATATATTTCTAGGCTCACCTAGATTTTCCAGACTCTACGGTCGAATTACCTGAAGATGGCAAATGCGACTTCTTTGCCGAAACGTCGTGAAATTGGTCCTTTTGAGGACCGAAACCACACAACGCGGATCAATACCCGAGAATCCAGTTCTACATATATATATATATATATATATATATATATATATATATATATATATATATATATATATGTAAAGTGGTCAGTTTGGCGCCTCTTTTATACGATTTTATACATATAAAATTGTATAAAAAGGGGCCAAATGACCCGTTCACCCAGCTAACCCAACAACTTTCCTATCGGAAGTCCTTTCACCTCCATAGTATGTCAGATCGTTCTCGTAGGATAATAACGAACGATGCCATCGAAAGATATGAATTACCGAACGAGGGGGCGGGGGTTGTGTGCGACTTAAATATAGAATCTGTCACCTCCATGTTTTGTCAGAACATTCTAATAACAATCGATGTTATCGAGCGTCGGGGTGGGTTGACGGCGGCGACAACTATTTTTTAGCAACCTGCCACCTTCATCTTACACCAGTGTTTTTGAAGAAAAATAACAAACGAACCCATCGAGAAAATCAAATCAACGAGCGTCAAGGGCGGCGGGTTAACTAAGGAAACTTTCCTTCTAGAGACGCTGCCACCTTCATGTTTTGCCAGAACGTTCTTGAAGGTTGATAACAATACATGTCATCGGGCGTCGGGCGCGGGTGGATGGTGACAACTATTTTTTTAGCAACCTGCCACCTTCAAATTTTGCCTGTGTTCTTGAAGGAGGATAACTAACGAAGCCATCGACAAAAATCGAATCAACGAGCTTCAAGTGTTGACTAGAGGAAATTTCTTTCTAGAAACGCTGCCACCTCCATATTTTGTCACATCGTTATTGGAGGAGTATAACTAACGATGCTATCGAAAGATTTAAATCACAGAATGAAGGGCGGGGCATGTTTGCGAGAGCAACATCCATATCAGAAAACCTGCCACCTCCATATTTTGTCAGAACGTTTTCGAAGGTGAATAACAAACAATGTTATAGAGTGTCGGGAGCGGGTTGTCAGCGGCAACTATTTTTTTAGCAACCTGCCACCTTCGTATTTTGCAAGTGTTCTTGGACGAGAATAATTAACAAAGCCATCGAGAAAATCAAATCAACGAGTTTCAAGGACTGCGCGTTGATCAAGGGAACTTTCTTTCTAGAGATGCTGCCACCTCCATATTAATTGTTTTTGAAGGGGAATAACAAACGATGCCATAGAAAGATTTGAATCACAGAACGAAGGAGGGGGCGTGTTTGCGAGAGCTTCTTTCATATCAGAGAACCTGCCACCTCCATATTTTGTCAGAACGTTCTTGAAGGTTGATAACAATCGATGTCATTGAGAGTCGGGGCGGGTTTATGGCGGCAACTATTTTTTCAGCAACCTGCCACCTTCAAATTTTGCCAGTGTTCTTGAAGGAGAATAACTAACGAAGCCGTCAAGAAAATCGAGTCAAGGAGCTTCAAGGGCGGCGCGTTGACTGAGGTTACGTTCCGTCTAGAAACGCTGCACCTCCGTATTTTGTCCATTGTTTTTGAAGGAAGATAACAAACGATGCCATCGAAACATTTAAATTATCTTTCCTGCATGCGCAAAATATATCTCGACCCTAGATGATTAGGATGTTTTGAAGGCATCGTTTGTTATTCCCCTTCAAAAACGCTCTGACAAAATATAGAGGAGATAGAAACGTTTTCGCCGCAAACTCTTACCTAACGCTTTGATCTCCCGACGACATCGTCTGTTATCCTTCTTTGAGAACACTCTGCCGAAGTATGGAGCTTGCAGTGTCTCACCTGAGGAAGTTGCCGCTGTCAAGCCACTTCCCACGTTCTGCGATCTGAATCTCTAAATGGCATCGTTTGTGTGAAATGACCAACATTTTCACAAAAAACATAAGGAATATTATATTATTGCAAATAATTTCACCTGCTTGCAGGTTTATTTATATTTTAAACTATTTTTCGTGACGCAGATATGAATTATTTGGAGATTATGATTGAACTGATAAGTGACAAATACGCTTGTATTTATTCACGCTGGAAAGTTTTCAAACTGTACCTTCAAATATTGACCGCTCTTCAAAGGAGTGTGATGTTTTTATCTACGAATTTCATTCAACTTGTACTCATTAGTGGTTCTCTAATGTACATGCTCTTGCTAAAATGAGTGTCCCAGTTGCAATTATTTCACCCAAAATATAAATATAAGCATCCGAAGATGAATAACTGCGAACCAGAAGCTTATTCATTGAGTACTCGGAGATTTTCAAAAGCATGAAAAGATCTTCAAAAAGAATTTTGTTTCCGTCGCTGGCAGGATGTCTCCGTCGCTAGCAGGATATAATTGTTTCACATTCTATGAGACTCTTCCCATCTATGTTAAGATAATGAAACAATCGAATTATTCATTTCATTATCTTTACACAACTAAATAATATTCAAATCAATAAGGTTTTTGAGAAAATGTACAAAAACATCCCCTAGACCACATCACCTTTGGTTATATATTGTTAATGTACAATGCTATTTTCAAGTGTACTTTAATAATTGTTTCAATTATTGTTGTATTTGTTGAATAATTTTATTCAAAATTGAGTAAAAGCAGCTTCAAATCAACTACGATGTAAGAATTTTCGCTCTAGGGCTTTGCTTAACGATTTTAGAAATAGCTTAAGTAAATGCAATATTATCTTCTGGCTAAGTCGCGAAGAGTATAAAGACGGAGTTATGACCAGAATAAATACAGTCACATGCACTTTTCAAACATAAAACCAAAGTGAAGGTGATGATGTTTTTATCACCATTTCACATGAGCAAAATCCACCTGTAATTTCTCTCACTTCGGGTATTATCAATAAGCTGTTTTCGGTTTCTTTCAAAAGATTCACTATTTTAAATGATTACATGAGATCAAAAATGTAACTTGTAACTTGTATCTATGTATAGCAGTAGATACAGTTGGCTACCTTTGGGACAGGAAGTGTGACGTCACTTCCGGTCTGTGCTCCGATGTTTGCTATTATCAGGTCTCCACTTCCGGTCTGCGCTGGCGATGTGTGTTATCGGGTAGATAACGTTATCGGGTAGATAGCGTTATCAGTGATTGTGAGTCACCCATGCTGGCGATGGGCATCCAGTGTGTGTAATTAGTGTTATCGGGTAGATAACGTTATCGGGTAGATAGCGTTATCAGTGATTGTGAGTCACCCGGTCTGGCGATCAACATCCAATGTGTGTAATTAGTGTTATCGAGTAGATACCGTTATCAGTGATTGCGAGTTACTCAGTTTATGCTGACGATTGGCATTCGGTGTTTGTAATTATTGTTTGAATTTATATACAGGGGTTTGTAAAGAGTATGTTATGTTGTATATACAGGTTGTTTGTAAGAAAGGTCCTAGACACGTGGTTTCGAGCAAGGTGTCATGGCAGCTATCACGTGAGGTGGTCAACGAGGTATCATGGCGGTTGTGAATCGATCATAACGTCTACGACGTGTACATCAAATGAAAAAAAAAATGGTATTCTTTGGTGAGAAAGATTGAAAGGTATCCGAACCCACGTCATTTTTATCTGAAAATGTTCTATTATTTTACATGTATACTTACCAGTTCGATCGACCTCTTATCTCTCACCCGCAAGAATACCATTTAGTTTTGATTGTATATTTTAGGTTGAAAAAGTCAATAGTGCAGAGTATGAGGGTGTGTGTGACTGCTTCAACTAAATCGAACTCAGTTCGTGATAATGTCTCCTCGATTATACAACAGTTTTATTCATAGTATGCTTACCACCGTGTACGATGCGAAGAAATTCGTAATAAGCGCATGTCCGCCGAATATGATGGAAATCCTCGAAGAATTACAATTACCATCCAAAAATTGGATAATCGCTGGAGAATTCATAACTTTCCTTGTGGGGGCCTCGACCGATTGGGCGTATGCTGATATTTTCTATTTCGGAGGAGATTTCGATCCACCTCCAGAAGATTGGAAGATAATCGATATGAATATAGAAGGTCAGTTCAAATATAAACATAGAAGAATGGGAAAAATCATATTGCATCAAATTTCGGTTATCGTTCCGAAACCAGGATCGTATATACTTGATTGATTTAGAGTGCTCCATGATATCGATGTCGATTTTTATCGAATCGCACTACTACCATACCGATGTGAGATAATGGACATGCGCAGCATCCGAAGAGATACTTCAAATTCTTACACCTTTAAGATGTTTCAACTGTTTTCAGAGATAGGAGGGGAGGTCGACTATAGAATAAGTCCACCATCACTACAAATTTTGTGCTTCGACGTACTCTTTCGAAATTTCGTCAAAGAAATATGTTAATGATCTGCGCATGTGCAACTAGATATTTGGATAGTTTATCATTCCAGTTTGAAATGTCGTCTATCGTGGTTGATATTCAAAGTTTCCCGATTTCTGCAAACGTATATAAAATCAAGAAACTCTCTTTGTTGGACTGTGATAAAAGGTTGGAGAAATATTTTCTATTCAAACCACCAAAATCGATGGATCAACTATCCGAGAGGCAAATGAAGGAAATATTTCATTGTGAAAAATATCATGGGATTCCATGGACCTCTGGCTATCAGGATTATGATGAATTGTATGAAATTTTGAAAGAAAATATCGATCCGGATGCTACTGTTTATGTATCTGGGAAGATAAAAGCTAAGTTTCTACGGGGAGCGTTCCAAGAATTGGGGTTAGATCGAGTAGAAGTGGTTAATTTGAAAGGTAAATGTCCAAAATTAGAGCGAGGAAATTGTGAATTTATCTGTTTACATCACCCCAATAGTGTGAATCCTATGTGTTCTAGTGCGAATAGTTGGAAGTTATCCGAATTTCTTACGGAGGAAGATGTTATGTGGCTCTTAAAATAATAATATAGATATCTAGTAAATCTACAAATATATCATTATGCATATATCTTTTGAAGGATACACACGCAGACTAGTAAATCTACAAATATATCATTATGCATATATCTTTTGAAGAATACACACGCAGACTTTGCGAATTCGTGGGAAAAGTTCATAAACTAAGAAGAGACTTGAATTTTTACGCAGATAAAATTAAAGTTATAAGACTGCTGAACAAATTAAGTGTAAAAAGTGGGGATGATGGGAGTGCGGGTGTTAAAAACAAATTTTATGATTCTAACCACAATTCTGAATGGTATTTCATACGCGAACGTTCCCCAACACGTTGAACGCATCTATATTTGTCTGAAGGATGTCGGCGGTGGTGGTGGGGAGTGTAACCGTACCGAATGGATTCCGATGAATTTTCAAAAAATCAACGATAACCAATTGGAGGTATTCACATTCAACATCCCACAAGACAATCGTACAACCATACATTATAAACTTAAACTCCTATTCTTCGATCGAAGTGAGGGGGATATGGCTGAATGGCAAATGATCCGACAATCACCATGTTTACCACATCTCGTACAGAAGACATCTACGCTCACATCATCTTCAATAGAAGAAGAAATCCCCAAAATTTTCGCAATGTTGTATGTTATTTTATCTTCTTTATCAGTGTTATTATTGAAAATGTTTGTTAAAAATGTTAAGAAAGCTATTTTCTATTTGAATAAATAATAATTATTATATGAAGGAGGTGTTTTATTAAAACAAACAAAAGATTGATAATAATATTTATTTCAGAATAAAATACATATCATTTAGGTAGTATTACATTCAGAAACCACTGCTGTAATTTATTCACATGGTGAACTGCACACATGTATTTTCCACCATCATTACGATGATTCAGACAGGTCAAATTGTTTGTTCGCTCGAATTTCCCCGTTTCACATTGAGTACCATCGAAACTATGAACATCTACGATGTGTGGGTAAATATCCAATTCTATACACTTCCTTCTCAAAAATTCGGCTTTTTGCTGTCCTCGGACATAAATATAGTCGACTGCACACAAGAGAATCGATTTAAGAATATTATTTATTTCTTCATAATCCACATTCCCAGATACATAATCGAGTCCATGATAAGACTTTTGTAAATACCACACGGATTTTCGCTCCTTTGCATTTAGCGATGAATAAGATGTGTGCGGTTTGAATAAGGAATAATGACGTTTGAATCCAATTTGTATACACATTTCTTTTGGATGGAAGGCATCGTCAATGAAGAACCCCTGAATATCAACTAATGCGATTCTCATGATGATGCGATTCGCTTGAAGTTTCGATTTAGACTGACTGATGTTTAATTGAGACTCTTGACAATTTCGGTGAGGGGGTAGTATTTCATCAAGCAATCGTGAATGATGATACAATATGCCTTGGTATTGGCTGGAAATCCTTTATCCGCTTCAATCTCCAATCGTATGTCGACTGTTGATGATTTTACCGCCTCCTCTTGTCTAGAACAATCGATGATGTAAAGCGCGCGTTTTTTGAATTTATCATAAGCCAATATGGGATGTTTTGTTGTGGAATTCGTGTAGCTAGGATAGAAATCGGTATAGTTTTGGTGGGCTAGAACGAAATCTTCCTTGGCAAAGTCCAAGTTCATTCGTTCGTAAGCGGATACTTGATATATCCACATGATCGAATATTGTAGGATTAGCTTTCACATTGTTACGTTTATTGGTTTGGAAAAATACGATAACATACCGTGGTTTTTCGACGGACGCGCTAGTTTTCACAGCCCATATTTCTCTCTTCGCATCGACCGTTATGGCAGGCAACTCGAGCAGCTCCCACTTCCGGAAAGCGAATAGAACAGGAGAATCGCTTTTGATGGATCGCAATAGCTTCTCTCTGATTAGATCGTTGGGATAGATATATTTCACCTTCAATTCTATACTATCAATCAGAAATTTGACTGTGGTAGCTGCGTTCTCAATTATAACGCAATCGTTATCGTTTCGAGCACGTACCAATCGAATCGTTTGTCGTCCGAACGTGATTCGGGTGTAATCGTTGAAAATGTTGAAGATATGTTTGAGTGGGATGAGTAAACTGAACGACTTTGTTGCGTTCAATATAACACTTTCTTCCGGATAAGTCCAGCTGGCTATAGACATATGCGTTGAATCTGTGGGAGAATAACATGTGAATCCCCGCACCGCGCTAACTATTCCAGGGTCACGTACAGTTTCGATGTCTCTACCGCTCTCGCTGTAGGAACACGAGTCGGAAAGAAAAGGTCCATAATTAGGTACCAATATTACATTCCCCACTCCATTAACTTCGATTTTTCCTTTGATCGCCAACAGAGTATCTTTCATAGCAAAAAAAGCGTCTACTTGATTTATTCCAAACTCTATGATATCGCTGTTATTGAACGCCTTGACGAATGGTGTAATCGATCTGTACTCGGCTTTTCGAATCGATTCATCAAATTTCGGTTCCTGGTATATATCGAATATAGGTGAGATGATCGCTGTATGATGAACATATCTGGCGTCGCTAGTGTTACGTGCATACTTCATTTTGGATAATGACATTCTTGTTTAAGACGAAACCCTAATGATTTCAAAATTATGATGTTGGCTCTGGTGAGTAGGTCACGCACTTTAGGTGTTTTGTTGAAGACTGATGATGATGTGGTGAGGGAACTGTTTTTATTGTCGTTGTTGTCCACAAACAACCCCATATTTTCTATACTTCTTGTAAATGTAAATGTAGAATACTTTCTTCACCACGAAAGTTTATTGGTTTCAAATGCTGATCTAAAGCTAGTAGCGTTATGTTGGTAATCTCTCCGATATCGAATACTGGTAGATAGAGAGGATTCTTCGGACGCTCCACAATCCTATAGCCGGAGTCGATGGTGATAGGAAAATCGTAGATCGTATGCGCAGGTCTATTCCGATAGAAGGCTCAAACTGTAATGTTCGACTCGAAACGTATGTTGGTGACTTTTATTATGTTGACAGATAAATCAGACACGTGCACCACACCCTTCTTCAATACCCTCCGCGAAAATCCTAATATTTTAGCAAGACTATCGTTTTTTTCAAACGAAATATCGTGATTTTTATGGAATATTTCACACTTTAACGTATTGTTATTCGGTTTCAGCGAGAATATATCTTCTTTAACCTTCAATTCTTTCCTGATAAATTCTTCGATATCGCTTATCTCATAGTTTCCAGCTGGAATTGTTATCGCTTCAAGAGTCTTAGTCTTCGCTTTTGTTTTATCTCCTTCTACGTAATAGTAGAATTTCTCGTTCTCTATATTGGGTATAGAATTGTATGAATTGAATCCAACAATGCTAAATAATATTTTTTGTCTGGCCTCAGCATAATCGAATTCTGCGGTGTAAACGAGAATATATGGTTGGTGCTTGTTAACGTGAACAACTGAGACATGATACTAACAAAAATTTATTGAAACATCTCTATTTATATTTTAACATTAATAGATGGAATAAGTATGATCTCATAAAGTATGGATCGTCTTTGCAAACTTCTTCTATCAACACTTGCTTCTCGTGATGAGTTATTTCCTCGTTCTCCATGATGTGAGAAATCTGCTCAGATAAACATTGCGAACATAGTTTGCGTGGGGGTTGTGGACCATCGCAATCTTCATCGACATGTTCCTTACACTGCATATGACGGTAAAGGTAATCAAACATATGTTCCGGAACCTCATTCTGATTGAGGAACACCACATCCAAATGTTTCAGGATGTATTCCATCGGTAGAAACGTTAAATTCTTACGTGTAAGTTCGCTCGTAGGTTTATTGATAGCCTCGATCAAATTTCCATAAATGAAATCGATTATTCTCCTCAAACTACTCCCACTACTACTCTCATTTTCACATATGTATTGTATTACTGCAGAAGTGAAATCCATGGTGGTGTGTGGTTGTTACTCTTCGAATAGTCGAGTGTGACTGAGAAATTTCAAACACAGCTGTCCACATATCACTTGATTATAGTTCTGATAGGTGTCGTTATTGTAGAAAATCCTAACGTTCTCACCCAAATATCGAACGAGTTCCTTTGGTGGCTTCAAATTTCCAAAAGAATCAAAATATTCTACATCGTTATCGATTTTTCTAAACGCTACCCAATGCGTTCCATTGTTTTTAGTCAAGTCCAAATTTAGAATGATACATTCACGACGTCTAGGTTTGTGCGGTAGCGTATCTCGCATAAAGACACCTCGAAAATTTGGGATTTTCAGAATTCTAGCGAAACGTATCAAATCTCGATCGTACATTGGCTTATCATCGGGTAGCTTTATTGGAAGTTTTTTTGTTGGTTCTTCAAAAACAATCCATATCCTCCTTTAGCGTTGCGTTTCAAGTATAAACCTTTACCCAGCGATTCCATAGCTTTGTTGTGACGTTGATCTTCTTCAAACTTCTTTTTGGCATTTTTAGCGTTAACCACCGTATTTGCGATAGCACTTGCACCTCCTGCAACCGATCCTAAGGCTCCTAGAGCTCCTAAGATGGGTAGTAATAGTGAGAGGAATCCTCCAGATTTTGGTAGTGGTATTACTCTTGGTACTCTGATACGCTTTTTACCTCCAGCTCGTTTAATCGCGATCCGTGCGGCTTTCAACGCGTTCATAGCGGACTTTCTCAATGAAGAAGATGGCTCCATTGACTTCGCGATGTTTCCAACGATATCTTTCCGGAAACAACATCGTCGTTGTCGCCTCCGTTTCTTGATACCCATACCCAGTTTTCGTTCAACCTTCATCCCACCGGTAACCAATAAACTAGAGAGTCTTTCACCTGCGCTAGCGTCTCTTGATTTAACTCGTTTCCAAGCAGCGTCCTCTAATATTTTATCAGCTTTATGACGTTCCTCCAGAGATTTGTTTTGTGAATAAGCCATATCGTGTTCGCGACAAGCGGAATCCAAAGGATTGATACCTTTATCACCGCGTGCAAGACGCTTTTCCAATTTAGTTCCAGGACCACAGAATTGATATGAAGGAATGTGTAATTTAAACGGGAGCTTGTTTATGAGTGTATTCAATAAACCTTCACCTTGATGAATCAACATTGTTAATGAGCATACGCTCTGGTGATTTTTCCTTTTATACGTTAGCATTAAGTAGAAATGTTTCACACGATGAAGACCGTTCAACAAGAACAGACACTCCCAATCGAGAATTTAGATTTAAAAGTTGGAACTAATCGCGTTGGTAAACATGGTGAACTGTTACCAAACTCTTTTCGTGCTTTAATTTGTGGTCCGAGCGGATGCGGAAAAACAAACGTTATGTTATCGTTGTTATTCAATCCAAATGGTGTCAAGTTTGAAAACGTTTACGTATACTCGAAGTCATTATATCAAGATAAATACATACTGTTGCAGGATATTTTGGAACGAGTAAAAGGAGTTGGTAATTTCCCATATAAAGACAATGAAGAAATTATAAGTCCGAACGATGCAAAACCAAATTCTATCTTCATTTTTGATGACATATCATGTGAGACACAACAGAAAATTCGAGAATATTATTCGATGTGTAGACATAGAAACATTGACGCATCATATCTATGTCAGACATACTCCAAAATTCCTAAACAACTGATTCGCGATAATTCTAACCTGATCGTGTTATTTAAACAGGATGAAATAAATCTAAAACATGACGTTACTTTCGATCGATTCAAAAAGATGTGTTCTATGTGTTGGATGGAGAAATTTGGAACATTGATAATTGCTAAAGATTTCGATTTGAACAATGGAAGATACCGCAAAGGTTTCGATGTATATATTAAAGTGTGAACGTGAAATCATAGCAAATACACAATGGACGCTGAACGGTTAGCACGTAAGCGAAAAATCGCTCAATTGGCACGATCTATACGCAAGAAATATCTCACATTGAAACTGGGTAAAACGGAAGAGGACGAGTCGATCAATAAATTATTTAAACCCATATCGGAACCACTTCGGGAAATAATCAAATCCAATAATGCACCATTGATTAAACGTGAAATTAAGCAAGAAAAGGATGATGCGGATGAAGAGGAGGAGGAGGAGGAGGGAGAGGAGGAAGATGAAAGAGAAACGGTATTGGATGTAAGCGATGCAAGTATGAAAACTGTTATTGAAGAGTCTGACAGCGATGATGATGAGTATGACGTATTAGAATCTTACCCAGAGTTAATTCAAAAATATATCGGTGATTATTGGTCAGGGAGTAGAAAAATCGATAGAGTTTATGGCTCAGTTTACGATGCTAGTTCGTTGTCATGGTTGCTAGGAGGTAAATTAATCGATTTCAAAAATAGAGATACTATCGTGACACAAGGGAGAAAATTCAAAAGTACCGTCGGTCTGTGTGAACTTATATTCTATGACAAACCTAGAAATTTCACCAAGAAAGATAAGATGAATTACAGGATGATTCTGAACTTGACAAATCCCCACAGAAATAGTGCTGGAAACTTGAAAGGTACTCGAAGATACAAGTACATTAAAATAATTCGACCTCTAATTCATGAGGAAGCTCTCGGTAGCGGTATGCAATTGACATATAACAACGAACCAGTGGAGTACGTGAACTGGGACGATCCAAACGAACTTGTGGAACGATTGAGTCTTTTGATGGCATCTCAACAAGCTGGGAATACATCTCACGACAATGAGATAGTCGCTATAATAAATGAGCTACGAGAAGCCGATATCATATATTAGTGTGTGTTCATTACTGTTTCATATCATTTACACGATGAGTCTTGATAAGTTTGGACGAAGATCTGTGATTGGTGGTTCAACCAGCATCAACGCTCTTCGACAATCGATGTTTTCACACGTTCTAGCTCGTACAAAAGATGGTGATGTAGATATCGAGAACGTGAAAATTTGTAATGTGAAAACGCCCACATTCAAACACGATGTTGCAAGCAAGATTCATGTCGATGATGTGAGTGCGAAGATTGGGGAGAACTTGGAGCGCATCTTCAACGATGACTTTTCACATAAGATTCAGAAATTAATTGGAGAGATGAGTAGTTTCTCCATCAACATACAATCGCACAAAAATCAAAGTGATGCTAGCTTCACGAGTTTACATAAAGAATTGAATGAATACAAGAAGAAAAATGATAAGGATCTCAAAACCGTTGTAGCTAATACCGCTTATGTACTCGATATCTTCAAGAAATTCTCTGGTAATTTCGAAACATATCATAAGAGTCAACGCGTTATTTTGCGTGATCATAATGATAAATTGAACAAGATCACTATAGATTATAACATAATGGATGTACATCAGGAGGATATTGTGAGTAGGCTGCTGGCGTTGGAACAACGTATGACGACACCCTCGAAGAAAAGACCAAATGACGCTACCACCCCATCAACCAACCCGAAACGTATAACTCCAAATCTTTTAACTAGACAATAATTGAAAAACGATGCAACAAGTTGTCGATGAGATTCATAAGCCAGCCCGAAAAAATTTCAAATGTCGTCGTACAATTTTGAAGGGACTGGATGACTTGTGGCAGATTTATCTAGCCGAAATGGGTAATTATGCTCGTGAAAATCGAGGATTCAAGTATATTTTGGTGATGATCGATTGCTTCTCGAAATTCGTGTGGACTCGTCCATTGAAAACGAAATCAGCCGACGAGGTTTGGAAAGCAGTTAATTCTATATTGACTGAGGAAGGAGGAGGACGTAAACCTAGGAATCTGCAAAGCGACCAAGGTAAAGAATTCTTTAATAAGCATTTTGACGAGCTGATGAAAAAACACAAAATCAACCATTATAATACGTATAGTGTGAAGAAAGCCGCCATTGCTGAACGTGTTATTCGAACCTTGAAAGAAGCGCTCTACAAACAATTTAGTTTGAAAGGAAAATACAGATGGATTTATATACTTCAAGCAATCACTGAAAAATATAATAAACGTAAACATAGAACTATAAATATGGCTCCATTCAAGGTGACAAAACAAAATGAGAGCAAGATATTGAAGAGATCCTACTCACACCTCAAGTTGGCTTTACCACATAAATTCAACGTGGGCGATGTGGTACGTATAAGCAAAGCCAAACATATTTTCGAAAAATCATATACGCCTAATTGGTCGGCGGAGCTCTTTAGAATTATGAAAGTTAAAATCACTAACCCAGTCACGTATCTACTCGAGGATATGAAGAACTCCACAATCAGCGGTTGTTTCTACGAGGAAGAATTGCAGAAGACCAAACAATCTGATGTCTTTTTGATTGAGAAAGTGCTTCGGAAAAAAAGATGATAAAATGTACGTCAAATGGTTGGGAATAAAGGAGAAAAGTTGGATTGCTAGAAGTGATATTATATGATCTGCGCGTGCGTGTGTGATCTTCAGGCTGTATGTTAGAGAAAATCTAACAATCAGTTCAGTTGTAGTAAAATGTCGTACCAAGATAGTGGTGGTACATCCGAAGATAGTTCCGAGTTAGATCGAATGTTTGAAGAGTTTGAAATGTTAATTCAGGATGAAAAATTTCTATTGTTGAATAAAACATACCCATTGGAGGGGGGTTATGAAATAAAGTGTGGATTGAGTCCTATGCGAATCTTCGCACCAACAATATCACTTATCCATTCTTCGCAAAATTGTAAACTCACCTTTGGACTGCTGGAATGGTATGACTTCATCGAAGTTCTTCGAACTAAAATCAGAGGTTTCCTCTCAAGTTTACAAACAGATTTCGATCCTGCCACCATAGCATCCGATGAATATTGCCAAATAGTTCAACTTGTGTGGGACAATAATGAAAAAGTACTTCAAGTTACGAAGCATGGTATTCATTTTTGGTTGTGTGAGGAAGATGTTCGAGAAATTATTAATATCAACGATGGAGTGTTATCACATCGAGTGTCTTTTCTCGAACAATTTGATTTTTCTTCATACTATCACAATGTTATTGATGTGATAAAAAGAATGAGGAATCATGCCAGTGCATTAGAACTCTTATATTGTTTCATTAATATTTCATCGCCAAAATGTTTATTGACCAATACACTTAAAGAAATGTTATTTTACTATAAAAATAAGGTTTTGTATGATTCAGAACAATAAAATATGATCAACAGTTTATGTTTTTTATTAAAAAACACACATCATAGAAAGTTTTTATTAAAACAAGTATGTAACATATGAATACAATTACAATGAGCATATCAATACAAATATTAAAATCAACACACACATCATATAAAGATTTTTTATTAAGACATATGAATACAAATACAATACAAATATTAAAATTAACACATACATCAGAGAAAGATTTTTTATTAAAATATATGAATACAAATACAATACAAATATCAAAACTAACATATCGAAACAAATATTAAGATAATAGTGAATAGTGCCCATAAGGTAAGGTGTTTGTTCTATTCTTTATCAGGAATCTCTTGTTGTCAAAAGGGCTGAGGGCAATTTTATTTTGTTCTATAGTGTAGAGGTTAAAGTTAAAAGATCTGATAGATTTTTGGACTCTATATATCTCGATTTCTTCTTTAAGGCATTTAACATAATCCTCAAAAGTTATAGAGTACTTCAAAACCGAATCTCTAATACCTTTAGCTTTTTTAACGGGTTCTTTCCCTTCCACCTTATAACTGTACATTTTAGAGCGTAAACCGATGAACTTTGTCATTATGTGTCCTTTGTTCTCGTCCTTCATTAATCCGACCACTTTCTTGTTTATAGGTGGAATTTCAAAAATATTATCTAATGCATAATCGCTAGTGTGAAAATTTTTGAACGTTTTTTTTCATAATGGTCTCATAAATATCATCGTCTGTTATTATATGATAGATCAAACTATCAGTATCTGTATAACACAGCCTTATCGCTTCGGGATCTTTACATATTTTCAGCATAAAGTTATGATGAAAATCAAACACACAAGTTTTTGAAATATCTAAAGTAGCCATTCCTATATAAATTGGTTTATTAAATAATATTTCGAGTTTGTTTTGCTCGATTGCCATCAAATTTTCATCAAAAATCTTACTACTATTGAAATTTGGTTGAGAAATATAGTATCGCGCTCCAAATGGTCCATACCATTTATCAACTAATTTAACGCTCCGATGCTTACGTACGTTCTCCATCGATTTCCCAAATATTGCATTTATAATGAGTTTGAAAAGAGCCTCTTCGAATTTATTCTTTGCAGCTGCACGTAATCGTGTATTTAAATCGATATAAGCTTTCAACCAATTGGATTGGCTAAACTTAAGGATTCTATGTACCTTCTTCAACACCATCCTCAACGCTAAACATTGTTTCAAATTCCTATAATGAATTATATATTTAGATTTATTGTATAACGTCGATAGTAATTTTGCATGTTTAGCATTGGGAGGTGTAGAGTGCAATGGACATAGCGGTAAGTCTTTGTGGGTGTCATGTAATTTCTGAGGGTATTCTAGATCTACTTCTAGAATATACCCAACAGGACTTTCATCCGAAATGTCTCTTACATCGATGTTAAGATCATCATACCATTCAAAGTTATCATATGGTAAATATTGCGCCATAGCCCACCCATATAAATTACAAACATCAAAATACATGAGATAGCTACTTTCCTCTTGTGAATTATAATCTTTCATATACTTATTATTAGCAGCCGCGAATCTATTGCTACATTGACTAACACCTCCTCGTATCCCCCTTTCTATAAACATAATCATATCTATATCTTTTAGAAACTGAAGAGAAATATTTGTATATTTCAACATACACTCCCATGAGAAGCCAGGTAAAGTGAAATTATACGTAGGATCAAGTTTATATATCTCTAAACATTTGGCTCTGAAATTTTCAAAAACATCTGCCGAAAGCAAAACATCTGTTTTCAAGTATAAATCGGAATACTCACCTAAATTACTACAATTAAATTTTTGCCAAACGTTTTGAGCATGTTCATAGTCTCCTTCACTTATTGATTCATCTTTCAATTTATTATAAAAATTTTCGATTGGTGGCAAATTTGATTCGCTCAATTTATTCCAACTATCTAAATATTCATATGGGAAAACCCCCTTACGGGTTAATAATTTGAACTGATCGTTTGTCAAATGATTATATTCACGCTTCAAAATTTTCAATTGATCAACATCCAAAAAGGACACCAACTCATCTAGTGATGCATTTAAAAATCTACATGAATCGATAAAACGGAATTTAACTGGGGAAAAGAAGGAACCTCTAGTAAAACTTATATATTTTTCTTTATTGATTGGTAGTACTTGAATGTTCTGTTTGTTCGCTTTAGCTAAATCTCGTATCAATAGGAACATATCATACCCAGATAGATTATGAGCTAAAACAGGCACAACAAATTTATGTTTATATTGCAAATTACAATGTTGGTGTGCTAAGCCGCGAAAAACCTCAGTGAAATGACAGTGGTCTCTTACACGTATATCCCCATCGGTAAAACATTTTTCACAAATATGACATTTAGTTCCCCCCATTATGGATGATAAATCAATCGCACTCAAACTCATAGGTATGTTACACTTCAATTTTTTCTCTATGAATATACTAATTTTGTCTAATTGTTCGGTTAACCATTTGGCTGGTTCTAAACCTCGATAACTATCATATTTCGAAATGGAATCATCGAAATAACATTTCAGATAATAGCCTACACTGTAGCTTCATGTAATTGTTTTCGGTTGGTGTATGAAGCTGAATTTGATGGAGAACAGTTTTGGATTGGTAGCAATAGAGCCTCAAAATCGAAATAAATCACAAATGGCATTGGAATTTTATTTGAATAATTCTTGAAAACTAAATGATCTTC
Source organism: Endomychus coccineus (assembly GCA_958510875.1). Classification (NCBI taxonomy): domain Eukaryota; kingdom Metazoa; phylum Arthropoda; class Insecta; order Coleoptera; family Endomychidae; genus Endomychus; species Endomychus coccineus. The sequence continues at coordinate 95,425,236 of OY294069.1, read as the reverse complement.
TCTAGGGAATTTTATTTTACATGTATTCATCTTACCACAATCTTCGATATGATTATTATACTTGATCTCACTCCGAAAATTATTCAAACACCGTTCACATAAATAAGTTTTATGCTTAGTAGTAATTTGCGAATTAATAAGTCGGGCTAAATTTTTAATCAAGCAATAATGGAATTTAACTATTGGATTAACAAAATTCGATGTATCTGAAGATTCTACATCACGATAATATTTATCTTGAATCAACAACAAATTAAAGTGCGTTTCTAGTTTATTTTTTGATAGATATGCGGGGAGAACCTTCAATTTTCCCTTATCAGCAGCACCATCTGTTTTATCGCATAATTCTAACACAAAAACGTGTATGCTTATATTATTCAGCTTCTCGAATAAATGGATTTGTGAAATAGGCATCGGGAAAGTTAAATTTTGTAAATTTAAAACAGTACTAAAATGAGGATATGAAGATGTTCGACTTGAATTTGTGTTAATAGCAGGATGCAATCCAGCTGTTACTGCCCAAGCGAAACAATACTCATCATAATTTTTAACATTGATGACAGCATGTTTATTTGCAATTTCGTTAGGAAGAACTATATAGGAAGATCCCGAATTAATTACCTCATGTTTATTGATATTTATTTGCAGACTTACTATATTTCTGAGACTCCAATTTGAATCTTTCTCTTGGAATTCTTCTAATTTTGTAGAAAGTTTCTCAATAATATTATCTTTATACCATTCTAATAAATTCGTTGTATTATCTATTCCTATTGATCGTGTATGAAAATATTTAAAATCTGTCTGAATAAGTTCATCGTTAACGTTCCCTTTAATGTACTCGCCACAAAATGTTGAATTAACTTTAATAAAATTATATTCATGAAGGATTTTGGAGATTCTAGTATTGAAAAGATGAAAAGCATCATATAAAAAATTAATTGGGTCTAAATGCGAAATATTGATAATCAATCCGGTTCTTATTCTACATTTAAAAGCAGACTGTCCATCCTCCCATCTGATTCTATCACTGCGATTCTTATTTGATATAGATGGTTTATCTCTAATTTGAAACGCTTTATATGACCGATATTTGTCTGAAGTTGATTCTTATTAGCTAAATTCAAATCATCTTTCATCAGATGTCTCGAGAAAGTACGGATATATTTCGTACAAAAATCTATCCATTTCGTTGTTTCCTGAGGGGAAAATTTTGACTTATACAAATATTTTTGAGCCTGATCGATTATTTCAACAATTTCGGTGCTAATCTTTGAAATAGAGTTCATGATAATAATAGAACAAAAATCTTACCTTACACCCACCACTTTGTTTTTTTTTTAATGAATATTATAAAGTCTGCGAACGCTCCCTAAATCTCTCGGAACTCGATTTTTGCTGCTGGATTCGATTTCTCAAAATGTTCCTCTCCTCTATAAATCAGTCCTATGCATTGTTTTTCATTGATGCGATCCAACAGAGGTTTGAGTAGTGGTGTTAAACGTTTTGGGAGGAAAACACCAAAATCGTCAATCTCTGCTAGCACAGATTCTCCAAACCGGGTGTTTATAATTTTTGCATTAGTTATCTTATAAACTTTACCTTCTTCGAGCTGGTTAACTTTTTTCGTAGCAAATCTCTGTAATAGAGAACACGAGTTTAATGCTTCCATGCTCATTATGATATGAATATCTATAACAAGGATAAATATTACTCAAAAGAATTCGGTATATTTTCAAAACATCGATCGAGAAAACAATAGTGGTAATAATCGGTGTGAATCTGAGTGTACAATAGTAAGTAAATGTAATAATCGGTGTGAATTTAAGTGAAGAGCTAGCTTGTTGACATGAAGTTAATTTGAAATGAACCAATTTGAAATAAAAGTTCCCTAAATCGAGTTTATTATCATACGAATCATATTCATTTGAAGTTAATTTGAAATATATCAACTTGAAATGAGAATTTTCTCAATCAAATAATAATATAGACTCACCACAAATTGAACAAGGATAAATATTACTCAATAGAATTCGGTATATTTCCAAAACATCGATCGAGAAAACAATAGTGGTAATAATCGGTGTGAATTTGAGTGTACAATAGTAAGTGAATGTAATAATCGGTGTGAATTTAAGTGAAGAGCTAGCTTGTTGACATGAAGTTAAATTGAAATGTACCAATTTGAAATAGAAGTTCCCTAAATCGAGTTTATTATCATACGAATCATATTCATTTGAAGTTAATTTGAAATATATCAACTTGAAATGAGAGTTTTCTCAATCAAGTAATAATATAGACTTACCTCAAATTGCACCACACAAAAAACACGAGTTGCTCGTTAGAGAATCAAATGTGTAATGATTAAATTATATTCGAGACAATACCATTTCCACCTTCTTATCAACGCTGCGCGCGATTCCTACAGTTGCCTACGTGACACATTCCCACGATAATTTGCTAAGTAATCAATATCAGCACAAGAAACAGTTTACGTTTTCATTTTGTTGTTGATAAGATTAATATTTCAAACTAAGCATTTCTCGTAGATAAAATATCAACCAATCAGTTGGTTTCAAAACAAAGTGTTATCTGTTTCCGTTTAAAATTGAATACAATCGCTCTATTATATACCACATACAAGTTACGACTTGTTGTTGACAGGAAACCTCATTGATAAGATTAATATTTCAAACTAAGCATTTCTATTTATACATAGACCAAACTCGCAATCACGCTATCTAGCCGATAACGTTATCTACCCGATAACACTAATTACACACATCGCCAGCATGGGTGACTCACAATCACTGATAACGCTATCTACCCGATAACGTTATCTACTCGATAACACTAATTACACACACTGAATGCCGATCGCTAGACCGGGTGACTCACAATCACTGATAACGCTATCTACCCGATAACGTTATCTACCCGATAACACACATCGCCAGCGCAGACCGGAAGTGGAGACCTGATAATAGCAAACATCGGAGCACAGACCGGAAGTGACGTCACACTTCCTGTCCCAAAGGTAGCCAACTGTATCTACTTATAGCTACCGATGAGTACGAAAGAGTCCTTCTTATGCACGGAAAAACAGTTAGTGGATAAGGGTGATAATTTCGTACTCATTTGGGTTATAGTGTATCAACAGTTCTGTAATCTTTTAGTGTATAATCTTGAAAAAAGTAGGCAGTTAACTCCACATCCGCATGGTTGTTTATAGTAGTTTGTTGTCGGAAGTGAAATAATTCTATTCGTTACACAAAAACGTAAAGATCTCGTATTCTGTGCAGTTTGTATCATGGATATTAATATTTGAAAGTCACTTCTTCAGAATGTTAATCGACTTGGGAATTGGGGTTTTGCAAATAGTGGAACAACATCGAATGAAGCGAAAGTATCGCAGCTTCAAGTTTGAAATCCTAATTTTTCAATTAAGTCCTAAGAATTTTTCACCGACAAACTTGGTGCCGCTTGGAAGTCGCTAAATTCTTTAATTAATCATTTCGCTATTTTATACGTTAGACAATTAATGTTTAAAATTATTGGTCTCATGGAATTTTTCGGTTTATAAATCTTAGGTAAACAGTTTAGGAAGATTAGGATTCGAAAGTCTAATTGTTTCTGTTTATTTATAGTATTATAGATGTCCTAATTTATCAAATAAGTCCAAAGAATTTTTCACCGACAAACTTGGTGCCGCTTGGAAGTCGCTAAATTCTTAAAACTAACCATTTCGCTATTTTATACGTTAGACAATTAATGTTCAAAATTATTTGTCTCATGGAATTTTTCGGTTTATAAATCTTAGGTAGACAGTTTAGGAAGCTCAGGATTCGGAAGTCTGATTGTTTCTGTTCATTTATAGTATTATAGATATCCACTCTTCTATAGTATAATGTTATTCCTTGCTTAACATTAGATAGCAACATAAACATAGGAATAATTCACTACCTGAAGCTCAATAAAATCGGTCTTGGTTCCCTAGCAGCTACACCAGGTTTACAAGTTTACTAAGGTCGATTTTGAAGGGTCAGGTACTGGGTTATTTCTCCATGTTTCTATCTAATATTTAACTTAAAACATCACAGCGAAACAAAATTACAAGTGGTACAAATTCAAATGGTTAATGACGTCGCAGAATACCTTGCCACTTTTTAAAATTGACTGAAGCATGTACAAGATTCTGAACTATCAACCGTTCTTCGAATAATAACCAGGAAATGTCATTTCAAACAAGATTTCAAGATCTCAAATAATGAACTTGAGTTTTGGCTAGTGTATCATTATACTCTTCGCAGAAGAAGTCAGAAGAGTATATTGCATTTACTTAAGTTATTTCTAAAATAATTTAAAAATCCTTGAACAAAAATTTTCGAACTATAGTATTTTTCATCGAATTTTGTGCAACTTCAAGAAACTTCGTCTTTCTATCTGTCCGTCACAAAATTTGTTACCACGATAAGTCAAAAACGAAAGACCATATTCAAATTTTGAGAAAAAATTGGATACTTGGAGACTAACTCGATTGTTTTTCAGAGAGATCATGTAATAAACACACACTTTTCTGGAGGGTTGAAAATTTACGAAAATCTTAACTCTCAAAGTATACATAAACCGATTCAAAATTTTCACAGTAGATTTGACTTAATTTAAGACTACTTCCAACCAAATTTCAACAAAAACGAAAAGAAAATAATTACCGAAGTAAACTTCAACTTTGATTGTACTCCAAATGTTGCTATGTTATACAACTCTCGTGGTCTATGGAATAGGAGACTAACTGTTATGCGGCGGACACCCGGAGGTCGATTCCCAAAAGCGGAGAAATTCTGTTTTTGTACATTTTCTTCAAAACAAAATTATATTGAACAATATTTATTTGTGTAAGTACAATGGATGATTTACGAATAATTCAATGTTCAGCAATTGTCATTGTCATTACCTTTACACGAATGTGAAGAGAATATTATAGAATATGTAACAATTGTATAAAAATCATGACCAAATCAAATGATTTGTGAAGAGTAACTTTGTCACACTTCCTATTCATTCATTCTCCAAGCGGCAATACATTTCTAGTTCTAATGGATAATCAATTGAATCAAGCCAATCATAAAAGGAAATGCTTTTCCTTCATACACCGGTAAATGAAGATTAGTTTAGAGAGAGTATTATTCGAGATAATAACTGTCTTTTCTATATCTAAAATCTTGAATATGTTATATCATATTGCTATAAACGAAAGCAGGAACTGAAAATCGAAAAGTAGAAGTTTGGGTTCCGATCTCTGATAGCTGTACTGAACAAAGTGAGGATTGTTACTATGTCCGAGCTGTAACTCTGCCAACATTGCTCCTGCAGAGATGAGTGAAAAACTCATATCCTTCTTTGTTCATTCCTGGCCTTCAATTTTAGTCATGGCACTTTTTTCGATGAAATTCAAGGTTGCCATTCGAATACATGCTTTTTCCATCAAAAAATTTACAACTCCAAACGAAAATAATTTATTTATGATGAAGTTCACAAAAGTAGAATTACAAATTTCAAAATATCCAACCTGTGAAGGGAATAAATCCAGACGTCGAGGGCGGGTTGACGCCGGCCACTATTCCATGAGAGATCTTGTCACCCCCATGATTTGTCAGAAACTTTTTGGAGGAGAATAACGAACAATTTCATCGAAAGATTTAAATTACTGAGCGTCGGGAGTGTGTTGACGGCGGCAACTTTCTTATTAGCGAACATACCACGTCCATATTCAGAAGGATCGTTCTTGAATGGAGATAAGATAACGATGCCATCTAGAGTGTTGGGGCGGGTTGACGGTAGCAACTCCCATAGTCAAAGTATAAAGGTCTGCTGGAGCCTCCCTTCTACTCTTTCTAAAATTCGAGTGCAAGCTGATTGATCGTTTATTTAATGTTATTGACGACGACATAATATGATGTTGTTACGTGCAAGACACGTGATTGGAGGAGCAAGGTGACGTCACCTAGCGCGAGAAACGATGGTAGGGAGGCTCCAGCAGACCTTTATACTTTGACTATGGCAACTTCCTTATAAGCGACTTTGTAACCTTCATATTTTATCAGAGCATTTTTGCAGGAAAATAATGAACCATGCCATCAAGAGAACTGAATTATCTGGCGTCGGGAGAGGGTTGATGGAGGCAACTTTTTTATAAAAGAACCTGTCACATGCATATTCTGTCAAAGCGTTGATAATAAACGCTTGTTATAACAACGATGTTATCGAGATCTTCAAATTGGAGCGTCGAGGGCACCATTTTATTAGCGACCTTGACACCTCCATATTTTGTTAGAGCTTTCTTGAAACTTTCGATGGCATCGATAGTGATCCACCTTTGTGAACGCACCAAAAAATATGAAGGTGTCAGGTTTTCTCATAAGATAGTTGCCGCCCCCGAACTTCGGTAATTCAGATCTCTCTATTGCATCTTTTGCTATCTCCTTTCAAGACGTTCTGACAAGATATGAAGGTGTTAGGTTCGTTGATGAAAAAGGTGTCACCGTCAACCCGTCCTCAAACGCTCGCTAATTTGAATCTCTTAGTGACATAGTTTGTTGTTTTCCTTCAAGAAATGTCTGTCATAAGGACATGGTCACAGAGTCTCTCATGAAATAGTTGCTGCCATCAACCCGCCCCCGACGAAGGTTGTTTATAATTAACCAGAACAATTCCCAGTCAGTTCTATTAAAATATATAAGAACCGGGATGCTGTCATTTGAATAAGAACTGTCAAGTAACTGCCAATCATAGCAGTACTAACCTACAATTCTTACTTCAAAAAACGACTGAACTTTAGATGAATGAGCGTGAATAGTTGATCTATGGTAGGGAATCGAATCGCATTGTGTTCATCAATGATCTACTATCCTTTCAGAGGTTAATATTTACAAAAATATGAAAATCTAACAGGACCAAAGTGGTGTAATTGGTAAACACCCTGGACTAGAAATTCAGAAATGTGGGTTTGAATCCCGCCTATGGTTCAATCTTTTACGTTTATTCATCTTTATAATCCTATGTTAAATTATCTAAGTTATCTTCATAATTTAGAAAATTCAATTCCATATACAGGGTGTCCTCGAACTGCGTGACCAAAATAAAACCGAAGATTCTTTGATTCAAAAAAAAATTGATAAGCCTTTTTACTTTTGCCTCAAGTGTCTTAATTAGCCGGTAGAGGGCTTCAAAGTTGCAAAAATAATTTTGTTTTTTCGGTATAACTACAGAACGTGATGGAGAACTTTCACAATATTTGGCAGGTGAGTTACTGTCAATAATAGCCGTTTTTGAGAGCGAAGCACAGAGCCTTAGAGACCATAGAAATTGCTCAAACTTGAGGATGTAACGGGAAAAGTGTCCAGAACTTTTTTGTGGTCAATGTAATGTACTCGATATTTTTTAAGTAGATAGCTTATCTAATTTGAAAACTTTTTTACTCTTAGAAAATGTTGATAAAATCAAGGGATTAGCTTGAAAAAATTAATTTTCGAGTCTCTACAATGTTGGCTTACTAATTTTACTTGATTAAAATACCTTAGTTGCCTTTGCTTTTCTAATGTCATTTTGGCATTTGGAGAATTTATTCTCAAAACTGTCAGTTTTTACTTTGCGTTCCGTAAATATTTTATAAAATTATGGCTCAAAATTTCACCAACACTGAAATGGTTGATGTTATTGATTTATGGACTTTGTCGTTGCAATGGCCAGAGAAGTGTACAAGTTTATAGGGAAAGATATCCGCATCGCAGAATTCCAAATCGACAAACCTTTGCTAATATCGAGAGGCGACTTCGCGAAACTGGCAGATTTGAAGCAAATCGCAGAGAAACTGGACGCAGACGGACAAGAAGGACGTTAGAGCTCGAAGAAGAGATACTGGAAGCGGTTGAAACTGAACCTAGGATAAGCACACGACGTTTGGGAATTCGTATTGGAGCCTCAAAATCATTAGTTCATAATGTACTGAAAGAAGAACTGTTGTATCCCTATCATATTAAAACTGTTCATTACTTATTGCCCATGGATCCAGGTCATCGGCTAGATTTCTGTCGGCTTATTGTCCAAAGACAAAATGCAAACCCCAATTTTTGTAGAAGAATTCTGTTCACGGACGAAGATACTTTCACGAGATGTGGTCTTTTTAACCTCCATAATGAACATTTCTATGCTGATGAAAATCCTCATGACACGGAAGTTACACATTTTCAGAATCAAACTAAAATCAATGTTTGGGTTGGGATTGTGGATAACTTTATTATTGGTCCTACCGTTATACCCGATCGATTGAACGGGGAGAACTACTTGAAATTTTTGGAAGAAAGGCTACCTGAACTGTTGGGAGACTTGCCCTTACACATTCGTCGTGACCTTTGGTTTATGCATGATGGTGCACCTCTTCATTTCACATTAGCTGTGAGGCGACATTTGAATGCGGAATATCCAGATCGCTGGATAGTTAGAGGACACGATGCACCAGTGAACTGGCCGGCCCGGTCCCCTGATTTGACGCCCTGCGACTTCTTTCTGTGGGGCGCTTTGAAGTCGAAAGTTTATGCAGCTCCAGTAAACACACGGGAGGAATTGTTGCAACGAATTAATCATGAAGCGGATTTATTGAAGAATGATCCTGAAGTATTAGCCAGAGTTCAATTCAATTTCTTGAAACGAATTAATTTGTGTATTCAGGAAAATGGCCAACATTTCGAACAATTGATGCCTTAGCGATTTCCCAAAAAGTTTTGTTGTTTCTTTTAATTTAGCATTTGTTTTTCCTAAATAATCACATCGTTTCCCCATTTCTATTGTTTTTATTATTCGTGTTTTACCGAGATATTAAACATTTCAGTGTTAGTGAAATTTTGAGTCATAATTTTATAAAATTTTTAACGGGAAGCAAAGTATAAACTGACAGTTTTGAGAATAAATTCTCCAAATGCCAAAATGACATTAGAAAAGCAAAGGCAACTAAGGTATTTTAATCAAGTAAAATTAGTTAGCCAAAATTGCAGAGACTCGAAAATTAATTTTTTCAAGCTAATCCGTTGATTTTATCAAAATTTTCTAAGAGTAAGAAAAGTTTTCGAATTAGATAAGCTATCCATATAAGAAATATCGAGTGAATTACACTGACCACAAAAAAGTTCTGGACACTTTTCCCGTTACATCCTCAAGTTTAAGCCATTTCTATGGTCTCTAAGGCTCTGTGCTTCGCTCTCAAAAACGGCTATTATTGACAATAACTCATCTGCCAAATATTGTAAAAGTCCTTCATCACGTTCTCAAGTTATACCGAAAAAACAAAAGTATTTTTGCAACTTTGAAGCCCTCTACCGGCTAAACAAGACACTTGAGGGAAAAGTAAAAAGACTCATCAAATTATTTTCAAATCAAAGAATCTTCGGTTTTATTTTGGCCAGGCAGTTCGAGGACACCCTGTATATATAGAAAGGTAGTAACGACCGTCACTAGTTGAAATTTAGAAGGTTTGTTAACGGGAATTTCGGTCTGTAGTTGGGCAATCAAAAGAAAACTATTTTTTCTATACCAATATTTCGCAATAATTTATTGCTTCTTCAGGGTACTACAATTTTTACAAATTATATGACAATTATGTATTTAGGTTAATACTTACAGAAGTTTAGGTTAATATTAAACTAGACATTTCTACAAAAAACATTTAGATTTTTCTTCTCTTTATTATAGTCATTGGACTGAAGATTCTATTTTTCAATTATGTCACCAAGTTAAATTTAAAATAAAGACGAATTACAATGAGATGAAAATGGATACATTTTAAAATTTGACATTTAACTAGTCAGGTTATAACGGTAAAAATTCACGTGCATATCGGACTAACAGCTGATTGTGAAGTCTCTAATGCGCAAATTAGTTTCAGGCTGGGGAGGCATTATGTGTAAAGTTGTCGATAGAGCAACATGTTATTATTCATTTTATCCGTCCTCGGAGCCCAGGCGAACGAATATCTAGTAAAATATGGGTATATGACGGAAAATTCCAACGGGTTGAGTGAAACAGAGGATGCATTGAGAGTGTTTCAAGAATTCTATAGGCTACCAATAGATGGTATCCTAAATAATGAGACTTTGAAATTGATGAATACGAAAAGATGTGGAGTAGGCGATGATCCTTCTCAATACAGAACAACATCCAGATGGCTGGAGTCGAAATTGACATGGAGATTCAGATTTGCCTCAGCTCAACTGCTTAGAATGACCACCGAGGTATTTGAAGTATGGAGCAAATATTCTAAGCTGAGCTTTGAATATACAGGTGGTAACACAACCGATATACTCATTTCGTATCAGAGAGGAATGCATCGTAGAGTTACAAACAATGGGGTGTTCAGGGTTGTTTGATGGGCCTGGAACGGTTCTCGCACACTCGGATTTTCCAACAAGTGATGGGGCAACGGTCGAAATACATTTGGATCGAGATGAAAAATGGTGTCAAACAAAAACGAGGCCCGCTTATAACGAATCAAGTTTGTTTGCTGTACTATTACATGAAATCGGTCATGTAATAGGCCTAGCTCATTCGAGTGATAATGAGTCTGTAATGTTTGCATTCTACGAAGAACCTAAAGTCTTTTCTAATATTACTTTGAGTAACGACGATATTTATGGTGTACAGAGCCTGTATGGAAAACCAACAACAACGACCAATAGGCCTGTTTCCTCAAAAATCACCACTACCCCCACCACTACCGCGACTATTACTACTACTACAGCCAAACCTGCTATCCCTCCAGATATATGTAATATAAACAGACTGCACACCTTCCTGGTGGTGAATCAGCGTTTGTATATTTTCTATGGAAGGTGGGTTTGGGTGATGAAGTTAGAGACGAAAATTATGGAACAACCGATGTTCATCACCGATTGGCTACCGTTTTTACCACCCAACTCCAAGAAAATATCTGCAATTTATCAAAGACCCTCAGGCGAGGTTGTATTTTTCATAGATAGAATGGTGTATATGATGAAATTTCCAAGTTTACAGCTGATTAAAGGCTGGCCAAAATCTTATTCAAATACATTGAGGATACCTAATGTTCATATACAGGGCGTGGTGAGCTCATATACAGGGCGTACCTATGTTTTTTACAACAATCATTATTTCGCCGAAATCAACGAGTGTGACTTCACAACGAAATATCACGGGCTGATAACAAAGCTCTTTTATACAGTCCCTACTCCAAGCTCGGCCGCATTTCGCTACATCAATGGGATACTATATTTTTTCCAGAAAAATATTGTTTACCACTATAACGAGTTTCCTCATACCCTGGTGAAAGTGGAAAAATTCAATCCAAACATTTTCGGAATACAATGCCCCAATGTGAGCCTGCTCGACCAGTTGAAAGAATTGTTGCGCGAGATTCTATCAAGACACGATAATTCACCCGAAACCCTCCTCCTCTCAGAACAAGAGGATGACGAAGAAGAAACAAACATTGAACAACGGCAGATGAATCAGCAGGTGGTTTGAGCATATATATTGGAGCGATCAATAGAGGTGGTATCAGTTATTAATCAGGCGGCATAGCGAACAGACGCTAAACATGTACTCCTGCGAGTTATGTCAAAAAAGCTATACTAGAAAGTACGATGTGAAAAGACATAAACTAAGTAAACACCCCGATATGAAATTATCCTTCTTGATGCAGTTCACTCCGGAATTTGATCGAATGGTACTTCGGGCGTTCCAGCAACCCCCCTATGGAGCTGTCGGCCAGAAATTCCTGCTTCAACATAACATCCACCTTTTCGAGACTGTGGAAATTCAAGGGCTGGAATGGACTACACAAAATATAGTTGAGCCTATATGGAGGGCGATGGAACAGATAGAAAAGGACGGGAATGTCGTTGTAAACATGTGCTTCATCAAAGGATACTCAGATAAGCCACCATTTATTGAAAATAAATCTACATCATCATCTGTACAAATCAACAATAGACTGTATAGCATGGATGAAAATTGTAAATTAACGTTTGTAGATGAAGTAGAAGAAGATATCCCCGGTTTCAGAAATATGTAATTTCAATAAAGATTAATGTATCTCAGGATTCTGGAATATGTAATTTCAATAAAGATTAATGCATATAAAGAGTTTTATTCCTCATCCTGCCATATAATCCCCTCCTACTGATAAAATTCACTATTACTGTTTAAAAAACGACGAAAAAGTCGTGTAGTTCTATAATTTTCACAAGTTGCCCCTTTTTCGAGATATTTCTCAAGGAAATTCCACGAAACAAGAGCTATGTGTTGGGATTATCGAATATTCATTGATATCAGGGATGTGAGGTTAAATATCTGCTGTAGAAATCACCCCAACCTATTAATACCTTTTATTTGAGAATATCGATATTTCCCATGTATCGGCTTATTGGCTAAAGCTATTTTGTATGCAACATTGTTATCATTTGAGAGATAAGCGTGCCTACGAGAAATTATCTGTATGTCGGGCGGGGCTAAATGAATATGTTTGATTATTATCACCTATAGAGAGACTCATTTATTTGAGATTCTTCAAAGATTGCCTCTAAGTTTGAGATTGATAACCTACATGAAGAATCTTCAACGATTGGTAGGTTATTTATTATTTAAATAGTCGCTGTTCTGAATGTGACAACTTTATCGGCTGTATGCTTCAACATTCGAGATAAGAGAGAATAGTTACCGCAAACTGTCTGATAACCACTACTACATACTGTTATAATAATTGAATGAATAATTGAAAAGATAGCATAATAACCTGTAAAGCAAATGTATTGGCTGATGAATCACTTTTTCGAGGAATATGTATTAAAACTGGTAATAAAACAAAAGTATATTTATATTTATTTATTAAAGAAAAAGTAGCATAAATTTCTGTTTCTGGGGCTGAAAAGATATTTATAATTTAGATTACAATCCTGATGGGCTGATCCAGGGGACTGTCCTTTACCAAACGGCTCGTTCATTATTGTGATGTCTCGCGGGACAGTGAGAGAGACAAAATGCCAAAAATAATAATAATAACATTCATTTAGAAAAATACATTTTGATAGTACATCATTTAGAATCAAAATGATAACATTATGATTCATGACCTGGTTCTTCACACTAAACTCCGAACTGATCCTGTGATCGGGGATTACTGCATTATACTGTCGATAATTATGATGCAATAAGCCCGGGTGTTCTTAGGGAAATTCAGGATACTTTCCATCTTTAGTTTGACGTCAACTGTTGATGACTTTATAGCATCGTTTTGTTTTGAACAATCAATCACAAAAATAGCTTTATTCTTGAATGCTATATAATCTAACATGGGCTCGCTTATTATTTTATTTGAAAATGATCTCTGGAAATCATAGTACATCTGGTATGCTTCCACGTATTGCTGGTCGATGAAATTCAATTTCATTGCTTCATATGGATAACACTCTGAATTCAAGTATAATTTTACATTTAGCAAGTTTATATTATCGAAATATGTACTGTGCTTAACAGGATTATTTTTTCGATCAGTTTGAAAAGCTAGAATCACATATCTGGGTCATTTCAAATTCATTGATGTTTTAACAGCCCAAATGTCGCGAGTACACTCCTTCATCAACGGATTTTCATGCAGATCCCAACTGCGAAACGGAATCGAAATAGGCTTCTCAGCACTCAAATTCTCCAACATTTGAAATTTAACTTGATCATTTGGAAACACATGTCGTAGTTTTAATGCTATCGTCTTCACATCTATTTTAGCCGTTTTCGTGCCTGTGCTATTAGTATAGCAATCGTTATCGGTTCGAGACCTTATCAAGCGCAGCTCATGTTTACCACTCAAAACTTTGTTATAGTCAATGAATAGGCCTAGTAGAAAATTCAACGGTATCCATAAATTGATTTAATTATTGTAGACTGAACTCATTGCATCCTTATATGACCATCCAGGAATAGCTAGAGGTATAGATTCATGTTCGGCATATGTTAGATAAGCTGTGATGGTGCTGACAATACCAGGATCACGTACTTTGTCTATCTGTTTTCCATTCAACTCATGACTGATATATCCAAAGAGAAACGCTCCAAAATTATTGGTTAGGGTACAATCACCATCGCCTCCTGCTTCTGGCTGGAATTCTGCTTCGATGAATAAAGCAGACGAGGCCAAATCTACCAATACATCTTGTTGATTGATTAATATCTCAATTTCATCGCTGTTGCCAAAAGATGTTGTGTGTGGATAGTAGGTATGAGTTTCTTCTTGGATGATGTCTTCAATGAAGTTTGGCTCGTTGAATATTTGAAGTTTTTCTGACATTGTAACCAAGGAACTTCAAAAAATTTATATTCTCCAATGATAATACCGCAGCAGCAGCAACCTTCTCCTTCGAGCTCGTTGTAGATAATGACTGATGACCACTATGGGTATGTCTTATTGCTGAAATCCAAACCCATGTTCTCATGTGATGGCTACTGCAACAGCAACCTTCTCAGATGGATTCTTTTCATATAATGAGTGGTGGTGAGTATTGGACTATTATTTATTGTTGGAAGCCATAATCTCTTGTGGTGTTTTTCAACTTCAACGGTATAATAATTTCTTCTCCACGAAAATTTACCCGTTTCCAATTCTGATCTAAAATTTTCAGTGTGATGTTATCGAAGGACGTCTTGTTGATGACCGGTAGATAAATAAGATTCTTCGGCTCTATATCAATGGAAAACCCAGGTGGTACAAGAGGTGAGAACTCGTATATCGTATGATCTAACTTATTGTTATAACATGCTCCTGCTCACTCCAAAATCACTCTTCAGCTCTATGTGTAGAGTGTTGTTGTTAGATTTTATTGATAATTTCCGGTAACGCTCTTCTTGCTTCACTCCTATCCCACCAACTGCACTTTGTATGAAATCCTCGATGTCTGTCAGCTCGTAGGACCCCGTAGGTATAGTAACTACTTTTTCCTCACCCTTCACATCTTCATAATAAAATTTATTAAAACCTTCTTCAATTTTCGGGATGCTATGGTACGTATGCAAACCAACAAGTGCGATAGAATAATATGAATGAGGATCTAGTTCTATGGGTGGGTGAAAATCTACAGACAGGCGGGAGCTCTTACCTGTGATAGTGAACGTCTGAGACATGATTGATGAAAACTTTATCAACAATCTATTTATATACTAATAAAATGCTATGTTAGTTGATCACAACTGAAGAGTTAGAGAGGAGTTCCAAACATAACTGGCTACAATTACAGGTGTTATATTACATGAAATATCGTGTTGACGGCAAGCTTTATCGAATGAATTGATACCTTGGATCTCCTCTTCCCAACCGTTCTTCCAATTTTGCACCTGGTATTGATAACCAGGAATATGAAGTTCAAACGGGAGCTTGTTTATAAGCGTATTGAGAACAACTTCTCCCACGCACGCTTCCATACAGACTGATGAGAATTCAAGATTGCACCGTTATTTAACGAGGGGAGGGAGAAAGACCAAAGATCTCAAAATAATATTGTTTATTAATTCAAAATTTTCTCAATACAAAAAATGCTAGCATAACCTTAAAAATATTTTTAAAATATCACAATCTTGGCTCTTGATTCATCGTCTTAGTCGTATTGCATATTCCTAGGTTTACCTCCTTCCACCTAAATTGAAGTCATTTTATGTATGTTCGACGCTGGTAAAAGTTCTTTCTTCTCTGCTTATGAAGCTCATGCAAAACTTGTTCTCTACTCATCTTATCAATGTGGAAATCTAGTGTAGAATCAATTTTTTGGGTATATTCACAGGATTTGGAGTTATACGTTTCACAGAGGCCTGCTTTGTTGTTGTTGTGGATGATGAGGGTCTCTTCTTAGAAGGATCCATAGATGTTATCCGTCGTTCTAACGCCTCCACTTTACTAGTGATGTTATTTAGACGCATGTTCACACTGTTAAATGTGTTATTGATCTCTTTCAATTCATTCCTGTTTTCCCTCACACTATCACTGATTGTTTTATACTCTGATTTTATATAGATTCCCATTTCATTATATTTATTCTGAATGTCCATCAGATGTTTATCAATGTTGAGAATAATCTTCTCATTCATTAATTCATGTTTATCCAGATCCTTGTTTATATCTTTGATCAAATTATCAACCCTAACATTGAAGGTATCTTTAAGACTGGTTTCCGTTTTCAGATTCAGTTTGTGTGTTAATTTATCAACATATACTTTATTTGCAACATCTCCATCATTCGGTGATTTTATGTTGCACAATCTACGATTTTCCATATCATAACTTTCATCGCTGGTTAGGAATAATCCTTGTCCGTGAACTTGTTTGAAATTATTATTTAATACATTTGTATCATATATCCACATGGAAGAGGAGGTTCTGCCAAACTTATCCATTGAAACCATCTTTATAACTGTGATGAATTTGTCTTATACTCAGTTTTTGTTCAATTACTCCAACCTCCATCAATTCTTCTGTTATAGAGACTATCTCGTTGTGATGGTTATTGTTACCAGCGTGCGAGGATGCAACAAGAAGTCTCAGTCTATCCACAATTTCGTTAACGTCATCCCAATAAACATATTCGATAGGTTTCTCGTTATATTCAAGCATATCATTTTTGATATATTCACTTCCAGTGTATGTTTTGGCTCTGGGTCTTTTCATGGAATTAATCAAAGGTTTCAGTACATTTTTGTATTTTACAATGTTTCTTATTCGATCAGCTGGATCGTTATTACGTCTATGGGCACTAGTCATTTCGATCATTTGACTGTACTTTTTCCCATCTTACACAGTGTAAGTATCAGGTAGAACATCTCTGTAAAATATCATACAGTCCTGTGGTACCCTTGACGGAGTACCCTTGATAATTATATTACTCTCACTATCAATTTCTATAAGTTGATTACCCATGAACCATTTGTTTAAAGTTGAATTATATTGCGAACCCATTCTATCATCGTATTTCTTGACATCATCATCCAATAGGAATCCTTCCAAGTAATAACGTGCTAATGAGGGGTATTGTTGCAGAAACTCCTCTGTAGCCGCTGAATTATCTTTCTTATGTTTTCTGAATTCTTCACGAATCTGATCGATAGTATGTTCGGAGGTAAACACATCCTCCTCAGTATCTGGGGGTTATATACGAATTTTTCTCCTTCAGTTACAATATTTGGGATTGGTATGTTCTCCATTTGTGTTGCTGTAGAAACAATACTTTTAGGTTTAACCAACGAATTTTGTTTGATTATTTCAGCATTTCTCGCAATTTCCTCAAGGGGTTTAGATATATTCCTGAACATATTATCTAGAATCTCATCATTTTCAGCTTTACCCAGTTTCAAAGCCATATATTTTTTCCTCACAGCGTTTGCCAACTCCCAAATTTTTTTCTTCAATTGTTGTTTTTCTCTCAACTTGCTACTCACACTCACGTCCATGCTGAGTGGATTGTCTATTTCAAATGAAAGTATCCATACATGTTAGATGTATATATAGCTATCAAAACTTTCGCGATAACGCCCTTTGTTCATGTCACAGTCTCTGTTTATCATAAGGAATCCATATTTATCTTTCCAACATGCTCTACATATCTCTTTGAATTTCTCGAATGGCATGTCGGTACTCATATGATCGGTGAATATATGTTTCAAATTGAGTTCATCCTGTTTGAAAATAATCAAGCAATTGGCATTGTCGCGCAATCCATGTTTTGGACATTTAGCACAAGACTGGCAACGATAGAAACTATCAATTGAGTTGTGTCTCCCTCTTGAAAAATAAGCACGAATTTTCTCCTGTTTCTCATGCATAACATCGTCGAATATTATTATCGAATTAGGCCTCGCTTCTGTGGGGTTTATGATCTAAGCACTTTCGGTACAAGGAAAATATCCAAGCCCCTCAATTTTCTTCAATGTCTCCTTTAGTAACTTGTATTTTGGTTGGTGTAAAGACTTTGAATATATGTACACGTTTTCAAATTTCAGGCCGTTCGCATCTAACAATAGAGATAACATCACATTTGTTCTCCCACAATTACTTGGACCACAGCTCATTGTTCGTAGAGTATTAGGCAGCAAAGCTGTGACGTTGTGATTGTTCAACATTTTCAATACTTGACCCTAAATTCATAATATTCAACGAGTCTTTTTGCTTAACAATCTTCATCATGCCTGAAGGCGAATCGAAATCATACTGAAACATATGTTAATAAGCATTTGTTTATATACTAGTTGATGATGTTATATTGTGTATGTCTGATAACGCGGTTAAGCACTTCTACGCTTCTGTCAAAAGCAAGTATCAAAATGTGTTAAATAGGTCTGAATGTTGAAACACGTGTCTGAATGTTGAAGCACGTGTCTGAAACACATTTCTGAATGTTGAAACACGTGTCTGGATATTGAAGCACGTGTCTGAAACACGTGTCTGAATGTTGAAACACGTATCTGAAACACGTGTCTGAATGTTGAAGCACGGGTCTGAATATTGAAGCATGTGTCTAAACACGTGTCTGAATGTTGAAGCACGTGTCTGAATATTGAAGCACGTGTCTGAACACGTGGCTGAATATTGAAGCACGTGTCTGAAACACGTGTCTGAATGTTGAAGCATGTGTGAATCACGCGATAAAACATGTGCATGGATGTATTATAATCATTATGATTATTTACATTTTATTCCTCATCTGGCCATCATAGTTCGTGAACGATGATGAAGTCATCATCGTTCGTAAACTATGGTCGCCGGACTGAATCAGTTACTGTCACCGGTTTGGAGCGGTGACGTCATTATCATTCGTAAACTATGATCGCCGGATCTTCAATTCAATAAAACACCACTTAGTCGTCAAAATCATTATGTATATTGATACACATGAAGCAATAGTTTGATGTTCTTCCCACTCCAATTTGTATGCATCATATGGATTTTCCTCACATCAAAAATATGGAAATTAACATTCTGTACATGACAGCCACAAATGATAGAAGACACACACACACTATGTGACAGATCCGACATGACAGTTCACACGGTAGACACCATGACACCTCGTTGAAGACCTACATGGCAGACGCCATGATGCTCTGCGACTTAGGTTAGCTCTATAACCTTTAGCTCTATGGTTGTGACAAAGATTAGCTCTGTAGCCTATTGTAATAATCCTGGGGATTATTATTTTTTCACGATTGAATCAAAGTAGCGTAAGCAGGGGAAAACTCCTGAAAATTAATTTACTCTAAGTAAACCAGGTACACTTGACACATGAGAGTACATCTCGAATCATTCAGTAGCGTGTAGTTCCGTCCTTACGGGCATTTCAAAACCTAAAATTCTAAATTCCTGACAGGAACAGACTATACATAGACATCCTAGATTCAACAATTAGAGTTTTATTCAGATTGAAATGATGGAATTCCAGTCTGGCGACAGAAATCCGCCATCCGATACCTTTTACAAGTCGTACGTGATTTTTAAGGATTAGGGCATTCAAAGTACAAATCTGTAGAATTGCACTTAATCACAGGCGGCAATTAGAACCGCTGACTAAGCAGTGTTGGAGAAATCATTTTTTGTGGTCACTCACTGCCCCTCGATGTGGGAAAACAGGCAACTCTAAATACAGATTTGTGTTTTAGTGCAAAGTGCAACGGGATACAACCAACTTCATTGGTCCGTTTGAATTTTATGTTGGCGTGTAGGGAAGCCAATTTCGGGGGAAGCGGAATTATAAAAATGAAAACTCTTAGGAAAAAGGGCAGTTCCTTTATCGTGCCTTGTTGGGTAAGCCTAGTTCCTTGTACATATAGCTGAGTCTCTCTCAAAACCATATCCATTAATTCTTTTAATTGATATCTTTAACTTAGTCATTTGATTGTTTTTTTTTTTGATGTATTGCAAATTACAAGATTTCTATTTTTTCAACTATATTTTCCTTTTGTTTATTACTCAAAGTCAATTAATTCATTCGAATCAATTTTTATCATTCTTAAAGTACTTTCATTCACCTTAGATAATTCCAAGTATCAGTTTCAAGAGAACTTACTTTTTACTTTAATATCATTTTCTATTTAGTGAAAATTGTTTGGTAATTAGAATCTAAAATAACCTGTAAAAGAAATTGTGAAGAACGTCATTGGTAACTTGATAGAAATCTAAAGTAATTTGATATTTTGGAAAATTTGTTTCCTTTAACGATTAGACAAATTGATCTGGGTGCGAGAGAGAGCTAGCTCCGGGGTGTAATTCATAACTTAACAAAAAGACGTCGCGTAATACATTTTGTGAAGGCCGTGCGTGAAGTGTAAACTCAGGTGATACTGGTTTACTTTGTGGATTAAGGATTAAATACTGAATCTGGGTAAGTCTATAGAACAACCTATTTAGTCTGAATTCAAGCCAAGAATTTTGAGGTCATCACCCCCCTTTCTCGTTTTTGTGTTGGTATATAGAGGACTGTAACCATTAATAGAGTATTTTGAGGTAATAGAAGTGTATTGATCCATCTGCCGAATTTCTCATAGTTGGTAGAACATATATGAGACCTACTTAAGATAGGTATAGTTGAAATTAGGGTTATCGTAGGTGTAAAGTCAAATACCTAATTATTCGTGGGACTATTGGGAAGGATCATTATTTAAAAGTTGTAATAAGGGTATTTTATTTAGAATTTGAAGGTTTCTTAAAAACCCCTACTGAGACAGCCATCAGCGGCGAATTTAAGAGAAAGTGTTGAGAGTTCATCTTGAAAACTAGGGTTTCATTATATTGTTTAATTTGTTGAGTCAATTTAATAGATCAATATATACAAAGCGAACCAGGTAGTTGTCAAAAAGGCATCAGAGCTGTTTGTTAGAGAATCACCCTTCTGGAATCTCAACCTTACTATCAGTGGCCCCTCTGGTCCATTTCATAACCTTAGTTACTCCATCAGAGTGGTATATTCAATTCAAAAGTAAGGTTAGCCTGCAAAGAAACAACTCTCTGGCTATGTTATATCAGGCGAATCAATAATTCACTGATTGATCATACTTGATAAAGTTTTATCAATTTATTATATATATTTTATTTAAACCATTCAGAAACTTGCATCAAATTAATTTCGATTAATTTAAATTTTTATTTTTGTTTCTTGTTGACCATTCGTCATATTTTCCTCTTTATGTATATATGAATGGGACTTAGTGTCTATATTTGTTAATTATTATTATTGTTTTTGTAAACGAATACTTTTTCCCAATATACAACTTATACTGTTCGCATTGTTCTTCATTGATACACCATCCCTTAGATAACGTTATAGTGGAAGAGAACAGTCCTGTCGTGATTGTCATTCCGAACATCTTCAACAACGTGAAGCTGTCATACTAGCCTAGTATATAAATCGGCCAGGAAGGGCCCCGATACTAAACAATTTTATACCAAGTGCTACTTAAGAGGAACTCCTTCGAGTTTAGTTTCGTTCCCTGAACTATTCTCTAAAACATCTCAAAAGGGAACTGGTGGCAGCTAAATATAATCCATTCTACCAATGACAGGGCACTCCTTGTAGTGCAACCCTGCAATTATCACCCTCCGCAACCCTCGAGTTGCATAGTAAGGGTAGCTATTCTAGCATAGTTACAACAAGGTTTCCACTCTCCGTAGCAGCATATGATCCCATAAGGTTTTGACCTGAGGGAACAGTAAAAAAACATAACCTAGTAATATCTTGAGCTGGACTTGGTATACCTGGCTTGTGTGCAATAACATTATAAATAAGTTTAATAGTTGCTCCCAAGTACCAGCTTCCAGATTATCACATTTGGTGTCGCAGCGGTGATATCTTAGGTTTTTTTAAGCCTAAATAACAAGGTGATAATCCAGTCTTCGAAAAATTTAGTAGTGACAGTTTCGGAAGTAACAAAACATTTCATTGTTTTGTTTTAAAGTGAGGTTATAACGCAAGGGAAATAACAGTGGTGTTAAGAACATAGAACAGTAGGGGTATTAATTGGGTAGTAGTTCAATAATCCCAGTAAATAGTAGGTCAGATCATTTAAAGCATATATACACTGAGCGCCGTTGAAATCAGGCATAGCAATTGAAAGTTGGGAAAGTATTTATTTCCAATTAGGAAGTTTTTGATTATCGTTAATAGCAACCAGGTAAAAACAACCTTTCATTTAGGGAACCGGATAAGGTTTCCGTATACCTTTTATGAGAACGGATTCTTATCGGAAGGGGGTGTGACCATCAGAATAAATAGTAGGTGCTTTAAATTTAATAGCTTGAATTAGAGCTTACAGCATTGTAGGAGCTCGCAGACTAGGGCCAAGAGAAAGTTTACGTTATTTTTTTGTGTGTAACTAGGTCAAGGAACAGTGAACCAGCAAGGGAAGGAGCCGGGTGAATTGAATCGAAAGGTGTCTCTCGTGTATAGGCACTAATTACGTGCTCGAGCAGAAAGATTTTGAATCTGGGAGTTCTGCGTTTTGATTTTACATTGTTTTAATTTTTCTTTTCTTTTTTTTCCAAATTTGTTTTGTATTAAAGGGTCAACCTAAACAGATTGAATTTTTTTTTAGGTAACAAATTAAGTCAAAATTTTTTTTTAATTTTTAACTTTCCACGCAGACTGAATTCACCAGTTATATTTTATTTTTGAATTTCTTTCAAATTCAATATTAAGGAAGTAGCCGGAAGCTAACGAGAGGTCAAATATTTCTTTTTTTGGGGTAGTGTCTAGTGGGTACACAGTTGATTTTCCGGTAGCGGAACCATTCCGAGTTGAAGTCAAAGATAGGTGTTTTAGTTCTGCTTGATGATGTTTTCGCTTCACAGGAATTATTATTTTTTTGTTTTGTTGTATATTGAACTGAACTAACGATTCAGGCGAAAACATCGGAACCAGCTGTTCTAGGACCAGTAGAATAATTGTGTTATTGCAGTTGTTTATGTAATTTTTTTTAACTAGTTTAGTTATAGCCAGGACTGGAGTACGAGATTTGTGTTAAAAACATTCGCGTATAGTATCCAGTTGACACGAATTATGTCGGTCCTAGTTAGGAACGAAGTAAAGCATGTCTAAGAAACAGTTTTATTACTGCTTTTGAACTGGAACTGGTTTTAATTTAAACGGACTGTACCCATTATTTTCAATTCAAAACCCATGTTCAGGGTGGGGACGAGCGAGCGTTCGGCTGAGGTATTAAGAGGGATATGGGCACAGCAGACACGAGGGACGTGTAGGTGCATGGAGTTGTGAGTACACTGTGTTTAGTGAGGGATATGGAATTGTTATCCCGGTGTACGGATTTAGAGTGGATAATCCCGGGGATGGAAGGGATACTCTATGGAACACCCCACAGATTTGGAAGGTCGATGACCAGGAAGAGCAAGCACCCCGACGATAGTCCAGGCTTGATCTCTTCCTCGCATAGTATTCGCAAGCTGGCCCGTAGGGAAGTAAATTGCGTAACGCTATCCATCTAGGGGGGTAGTTCGCGGGAACCTGCCGCAGCAGCGCGAAGCAGAGGTTAGAGCCGTTATAACGCACCAAGCTCTCCCCTGCTTAGATAATTGATGAAGTCACGTGGGGTCCCTTCAAATTGAAAATACAGAATTCAAGTAGATTCAGGTCTGGCGGTTTGGCGCGCCATGAGATTAAATGAGGTCAATGAGCTTACAAGCTGATGAAATTAAGATGGCGTGTACCGCTATTATTATTATTTTTTTTTTTGGTTTAAGTTATTAGAATCTAAATTAAAGCAGAAATTCATGATTCAATGTTGGAAAGGTCAGTGTCAGTAGGAAAGGTCCGAGGAATTTGAACGGACTTTTGTTTTTTGTGTATTGCAATCAATGGATTGGCCTTGTGTTCACCTACTAGAGTTAAATTGAAATGAAATCATGGGATCTCGAATAATATTGAGATATTAGTAAACCTTTACTCGCCTATACAGTGGGCAACCAGTCTATGAATTTCAAATGTACGAGCTATACAAGTCTAGTTTTGTTATATCGGCTAATTAGTTGAAGGCTTACTGAATAACAAATGTTTAAGCTCACTGAATTTGATAGAAATTAATAGTAAAATATTACGCACGAAATTATCTATATTAACTCAACCCCCGTACCATTCCCGGGCAACTGATAGTAGAATTTGATGGTAGCCGAATTCATGGCTGAGGGGTAAGATTCCCACAAAAAGGAGCGACTGGGCCAATGGGCGTATGCTGTCTCTAGTTAAAATAGGGACCGGATATTCCTATTGACCAGGTTGGAAGGGTAGTTGTACCCCGTAGTGGGAATGAGGTCACTGTATTGGACTGTCTCAAATCCTGATAGAGATGGGAAGGTAGCTTAGGGAAATTCATATTCCTGCACCGGAGTGGTCCAGTTCAATGATTCCTCATTCCAGTGTGTGGATGGTGTGCGAATGTAGGTGTTAGAGGTATTCGCGCACTTCATCGAGATGCCAGGAGGAGCATCGAGTGTTGAGGACATTGGGTATGACGCAGGGCAATGTGTAGACCTTATCTGGTAATGATGGAGCAAGGATCGGCTCCGACTGGCCGAAGCATATCGATATCGAGATGTCCCATACTTCGAACAACGCGAATCCTGGCGACAGCCAGTCGTTGTGGAAGATCTCTACCCAGCATCTCAAAACTGGTTATAGAGCAGCAGCGCGAAGCAGAGGTTAGAGCCGTTATAACGCACCAAGCTCTCCCCTGCTTAGATAATTGATGAAGTCACGTGGGGTCCCTTCAAATTGAAAATACAGAATTCAAGTAGATTCAGGTCTGGCGGTTTGGCGCGCCATTAGATTAAATGAGGTCAATGAGCTTACAAGCTGATGAAATTAAGATGGCGTGTACCGCTATTATTATTATTTTTTTTTTTGGTTTAAGTTATTAGAATCTAAATTAAAGCAGAAATTCATGATTCAATGTTGGAAAGGTCAGTGTCAGTAGGAAAGGTCCGAGGAATTTGAACGGACTTTTGTTTTTTGTGTATTGCAATCAATGGATTGGCCTTGTGTTCACCTACTAGAGTTAAATTGAAATGAAATCATGGGATCTCGAATAATATTGAGATATTAGTAAACCTTTACTCGCCTATACAGTGGGCAACCAGTCTATGAATTTCAAATGTACGAGCTATACAAGTCTAGTTTTGTTATATCGGCTAATTAGTTGAGGGCTTACTGAATAACAAATGTTTAAGCTCACTGAATTTGATAGAAATTAATAGTAAAATATTACGCACGACATTATCTATATTAACTCAACCCCCGTACCATTCCCGGGCAACTGATAGTAGAATTTGATGGTAGCCGAATCCATGGCTGAGGGGTAAGATTCCCACAAAAAGGAGCGACTGGGCCAATGGGCGTACGCTGTCTCTAGTTAAAATAGGGACCGGATATTCCTATTGACCAGGTTGGAAGGGTAGTTGTACCCCGTAGTGGGAATGAGGTCACTGTATTGGACTGTCTCAAATCCTGATAGAGATGGGAAGGTAGCTTAGGGAAATTCATATTCCTGCACCGGAGTGGTCCAGTTCAATGATTCCTCATTCCAGTGTGTGGATGGTGTGCGAATGTAGGTGTTAGAGGTATTCGCGCACTTCATCGAGATGCCAGGAGGAGCATCGAGTGTTGAGGACATTGGGTATGACGCAGGGCAATGTGTAGACCTTATCTGGTAATGATGGAGCAAGGATCGGCTCCGACTGGCCGAAGCATATCGATATCGAGATGTCCCATACTTCGAACAACGCGAATCCTGGCGACAGCCAGTCGTTGTGGAAGATCTCTACCCAGCATCTCAAAACTGGTTATAGAGCATAATCTTCAGGGAGGTATTGGGCTGAATCGTAATATGCGTCCGTCGGAGATGTCCCATACTTCGAACAACGCGGAACCTGGCTACAGCCGGTCGTTGTGGAAGATCTCTACCCAGCATCTCAAAACTGGTTGTAGAGCATAAATCTTCAAGGAGGTATTGGGCTGAATCGTAATATGCGTCCGATGCTGTGGGGACAGCCATCAGCGGCGAATTTAAGAGAAAGTGTTAAGAGTTCATCTTGAAAACTAGGGTTTCATTATATTGTTTAATTTGTTGAGTCAATTTAATAGATCAATATATACAAAGCGAACCAGGTAGTTGTCAAAAAGGCATCAGAGCTGTTTGTTAGAGAATCACCCTTCTGGAATCTCAACCTTACTATCCGTGGCCCCTCTGGTCCATTTCATAACCTTAGTTACTCCATCAGAGTGGTATATTCAATTCAAAAGTAAGGTTAGCCTGCAAAGAAACAACTCTCTGGCTACGTTATATCAGGCGAATCAATAATTCACTGATTGATCATACTTGATAAAGTTTTATCAATTTATTATATATATTTAATTTAAACCATTCAGAAACTTGCATCAAATTAATTTCGATTAATTTAAATTTTTATTTTTGTTTCTTGTTGACCATTCGTCATATTTTCCTCTTTATGTATATATGAATGGGACTTAGTGTCTATATTTGTTAATTATTATTATTGTTTTTGTAAACGAATACTTTTTCCCAATATACAACTTATACTGTTCGCATTGTTCTTCATTGATACACCATCCCTTAGATAACGTTATAGTGGAAGAGAACAGTCCTGTCGTGATTGTCATTCCGAAAATCTTCAACAACGTGAAGCTGTCATACTAGCCTAGTATATAAATCGGCCAGGAAGGGCCCCGCTACTAAACAATTTTATACCAAGTGCTACTGGAGAGGAACTCCTTCGAGTTTAGTTTCGTTCCCTGAACTATTCTCTAAAACATCTCAAAAGGGAACTGGTGGCAGCTAAATATAATCCATTTTACCAATGACAGGGCACTCCTTGTAGTGCAACCCTGCAATTATCACCCTCCGCAACCCTCGAGTTGCATAGTAAGGGTAGCTATTCTAGCATAGTTACAACAAGGTTTCCACTCTCCGTAGCAGCATATGATCCCATAAGGCTTTGACCTGAGGGAACAGTAAACAAACATAACCCAGTAATATCTTGAGCTGGACTTGGTATACCTGGCTTGTGTGCAATAACATTATAAATAAGTTTAATAGTTGCTCCCAAGTACCAGCTTCCAGATTATTACATTTGGTGTCGCAGCGGTGATATCTTAGGTTTTTTTAAGCTTAAATAACAAGATGATAATCCACGTCTTCGAAAAATTTAGTAGTGACAGTTTCGGAAGTAACAAAACATTTCATTGTTTTGTTTTAAAGTGAGGTTATAACGCAAGGGAAATAACAGTGGTGTTAAGAACATAGAACAGTAAGGGTATTAATTGGGTAGTAGTTCAATAACCCCAGTAAATAGTAGGTCAGATCATTTAAAGCATATATACACTGAGCGCCGTTGAAATCAGGCATAGCAATTGAAAGTTGGGAAAGTATTTATTTCCAATTAGGAAGTTTTTGATTATCGTTAATAGCAACCAGGTAAAAACAACATTTCATTTAGGGAACCGGATAAGGTTTCCGTATACCTTTTATGAGAACGGATTCTTATCGGAAGGGGGTGTGACCATCAGAATAAATAGTAGGTGCTTTAAATTTAATAGCTTGAATTAGTGCTTACAGCATTGTAGGAGCTCGCAGACTAGGGCCAAGAGAAAGTTTACGTTATTTTTTTGTGTGTAACTAGGTCAAGGAACAGTGAACCAGCAAGGGAAGGAGCCGGGTGAATTGAATCAAAAGGTGTCTCTCGTGTATAGGCACTAATTACGTGCTCGAGCAGAAATATTTTGATTCTGGGAGTTCTGCGTTTTGATTTTACATTGTTTTAATTTTTCTTTTCTTTTTTTTTCCAAATTTGTTTTGTATTGCAGGGTCAACCTAAACAGATTGAATTTTTTTTTAGATAACAAATTAAGTCAACATTTTTTTTTAATTTTTAACTTTCCACGCAGATTGAATTCACCAGTTATATTTTATTTTTGAATTTCTTTTAAATTCAATATTAGGGAAGTAGCCGGAAGCTAACGAGAGGTCAAATATTTCTTTTTTTGGGGTAGTGTCTAGTAGGTACACAGTTGGTTTTCCGGTAGCGGAACCATTCCGAGTTGAAGTCAAAGATAGGTGTTTTAGTTCTGCTTGATGATGTTTTCGCTTCACAGGAATTATTATTTTTTTGTTTTGTTGTATATTGAACTGAACTAACGATTCAGGCGAAAACATCGGAACCAGCTGTTTTAGGACCAGTAGAATAATTGTGTTATTGCACTTGTTTATGTAATTTTTTTTTAACTAGTATAGTTATAGCCAGGACTGGAGTACGAGATTTGTGTTAAAAACATTCGCGTATAGTATCCAGTTGACACGAATTATGTCGGTCCTAGTTAGAAACGAAGTAAAGCATGTCTAAGAAACAGGTCATGTTAGGGAGCACTGATAGAGCAAAATTTTGAAATTTCATGTTTGTATGTTTATGTTTTATTACTGCTTTTGAACTGGAACTGGTTTTAATTTAAACGGACTGTACCCATTATTTTCAATTCAAAACCCATGTTCAGGGTGGGGACGAGCGAGCGTCCGGCTGAGGTATTAAGGGGGATATGGGCACAGCAGACACGAGGGACGTGTAGGTGCGTGGAGTTGTGAGTACACTGTGTTTAGGAGGGATATGGAATTGTTATCCCGGTGTACGGATTTAGAGTGGATAATCCCGGGGATGGAAGGGATACTCTATGGAACACCCCACAGATTTGGAAGGTCGATGACCAGGAAGAGCAAGCACCCCGACGATAGTCCAGGCTTGATCTCTTCCTCGCATAGTATTCGCAAGCTGGCCCGTAGGGAAGTAAATTGCGTAACGCTATCCATCTAGGGGGGTAGTTCGCGGGAACCTGCCGCAGCAGCGCGAAGCAGAGGTTAGAGCCGTTATAACGCACCAAGCTCTCCCCTGCTTAGATAATTGATGAAGTCACGTGGGGTCCCTTTAAATTGAAAATACAGGATTCAAGTAGATTCAGGTCTGGCGGTTTGGCGCGCCATGAGATTAAATGAGGTCAATGAGCTTACAAGCTGATGAAATTAAGATGGCGTGTGCCGCTATTATTATTATTTTTTTTTTTGGTTTATGTTATTAGAATCTAAATTAAAGCAGAAATTCATGATTCAATGTTGGAAAGGTCAGTGTCAGTAGGAAAGGTCCGAGGAATTTGAACGGACTTTTGTTTTATGTGTATTGCAATCAATGGATTGGCCTTGTGTTCACCTACTAGAGTCAAATTGAAATGAAATCATGGGATCTCGAATAATATTGAGATATTAGTAAACCTTTACTCGCCTATACAGTGGGCAACCAGTCTATGAATTTCAAATGTACGAGCTATACAAGTCTAGTTTTGTTATATCGGCTAATTAGTTGAGGGCTTACTGAATAACAAATGTTTAAGCTCACTGAATTTGATAGAAATTAATAGTAAAATATTACGCACGACATTATCTATATTAACTCAACCCCCGTACCATTCCCGGGCAACTGATAGTAGAATTGGATGGTAGCCGAATCCATGGCTGAGGGGTAAGATTCCCACAAAAAGGAGCGACTGGGCCAATGGGCGTATGCTGTCTCTAGTTAAAATAGGGACCGGATATTCCTATTGACCAGGTTGGAAGGGTAGTTGTACCCCGTAGTGGGAATGAGGTCACTGTATTGGACTGTCTCAAATCCTGATAGAGATGGAAAGGTAGCTTAGGGAAATTCATATTCCTGCACCGGAGTGGTCCAGTACAATGATTCCTCATTCCAGTGTGTGGATGGTGTGCGAATGTAGGTGTTAGAGGTATTCGCGCACTTCATCGAGATTCCAGGAGGAGCATCGAGTGTTAAGGACATTGGGTATGACGCAGGGCAATGTGTAGACCTTATCTGATAATGATGGAGCAAGGATCGGCTCCGACTGGCCGAAGCATATCGATATCGAGATGTCCCATACTTCGAACAACGCGAATCCTGGCGACAGCCAGTCGTTGTGGAAGATCTCTACCCAGCATCTCAAAACTGGTTATAGAGCATAATCTTCAGGGAGGTATTGGGCTGAATCGTAATATGCGTCCGTCGGAGATGTCCCATACTTCGAACAACGCGTAACCTGGCTACAGCCGGTCGTTGTGGAAGATCTCTACCCAGCATCTCAAAACTGGTTGTAGAGCATAAATCTTCAAGGAGGTATTGGGCTGAATCGTAATATGCGTCCGATGCTGTGGGGAAAGGTCCATCATACCCGAGGTCAGTAAAGGTCATACCTAAGAGGGCTGTCAGCACAAGAAGGTCCAGTAAGGACCGAGGGCAAACTGGAATTGGATAGGCCAGAGAGGCCGGAAAAGTTTTAGTTTTGTGTACGGAGAAAGTCCAGGTTGGACTGTTGGGCCAGTTGTGCCAAGGGAGGAGGACGGGAAACAAGTCCGGAGTTTTGGAAGTGAGTTTTGGGTCCAGGATGGACAGGAAGGCCAGGTAGGCCAATTGTGAGTCTGGCAGGTAGGGTTCGCCAGTAGGGGTAGTCGACCAGGAATTTGAGGTCGATACCAAAATGTGAAGTACCCAGCGCAGGTACAGGAGTTTGTATGTTTTGGAAAGACCCATGAGTAATTTGGGCAGATAGGCCGCCTGCAGAGCAGCGGGACGCGTAGTCGTCCATGAGGCCAGGAAATTGGGTCGAGAAAGTGCGCGGGGCGGGTGACAAGACACCGCCTAGAGTATGAATGAGTTGTATAGGTGTGGGTAACATGGCATAACATCGGTAAATTTAGGAAGTGGGAGCCGGGAATCGACTCGGATAATTTACGGGGTAGATTATCTCAAGAGGTGCTTCATTTTCAAGACTCCTCTACCAAAGATGTATATAGCCACCCTCACCCTAGATCGAGTGACGTCATAGCGGAACCAAGTAGCTTATATGCAGTGTCATGTTAGTTCTCTTTAGTGAGTCTTGGCCTTGGTTCCCTATGAACAAAGGAGAGTCAGTAAACTCGGAACTTCTGACTCTTCAAGTCACCGCGTTCCGTTGAAATTTTTTTTTGTTTTGTTGAAAATAAGAGCAGCTTTCACTATGAGCTAGAAACCTCTGGAAAGGGGGAGTAACCCTTCCAGCCTCCGTGGCTGCAGCACACTGTGAACGGGACCACTGCGCCGGAGGGTAGAGGCTCTTAATTGAGGGACAGTTGGATCCTCCCCATGTATTTCGGAGATAACGTAACCCTGGGGAGAGAAAGGGAATTGAGTAAGTCCTAGAGGAAGGGAAAGTAATTCATAGACCTTTAAGATGGTCGGGAAACGTGTAGAGATAATACGACTTTTTTTTTGTGTTATTCGTATTCCTTGGGTTGTTTGATACCCAATTTCATGTTATCACTGATAAGGGGATAGGGTTTGGAAGTTAAGGGGTATGTCACGATAAGGGGCCTGATTCCAAATTTTTTTGTTTTGTTCTTGTGTTCTCCTCCCCTTTTCTCGGGATCTGTTTCAGAGTGCCAAGGATGCATCCCGTCCTGGTGACGACACTACTAAGGTAATGGTAATGAGTTGATCGTGTACGACTGTGAAGAGGATCCGGTAAACGCAACGATGGTTTCACTGAAGACAAGTTATAATAAAGGGATTACGGACAAAGATACGCACGCGCCTGTCTGGTAGAGGTTACAAGGACCATCTCGCATTGCGGCATGCACTCTTCGGTAGTAGCAAATGATTGATCAAGCTACTCATTTAAACTAGGAGCGGAAAAATGTAACGAAGCTCAATCGTTTCAATCCTTACAAAATCATGGCATCGTTGACCCACGTCATCCAAAAATGTAGCTGTTCAAATGAAATGTAATAGCCTTATGCCACCATTGTACCAAGTCGAGGGAACCTGGGTCGGCCTCTCCCCACTACCACTGACGAGTCTCATACCACTGACCATTGAGATTGAAGCAGAGGACCAATTGAAGTTCCAACCGATCAAGCTGATTAGCGCAGGGGGCCATTAGCGCAGGAGGCCATTAGCGCAGGGGGCCTTTACACATCCGAGGACCTGAGGAAAAGCCAACGGAACCTGATCTTCGGTATGGAAAGAGATGCAGTCCAAACGATGATAGCGCGACGGGTTTCCGGTATGGAGTCTCTGGACCAAGGGTACAACACTCTCAAACTATTCAGCAAGGAAGAAGTTACCAGTCTCGTCAGGTCCACCATCCGACAGATATGGGGTTGGTTCGAAAGCATAGGGACCATCATGAACGGGCTGTTGGGCCTCTACTGTATATTCCGATTGGTGAAGTTCGTTGTTGGTGTCGGCCTAAATGGATGGAGCCTGTACCAGCTATTCGGATGGGGTCTACATCTATTTGCATGTCTATGGAACACCCTCACCGCCTTCCTAGTCAACCGACATCACTCCCATGGAAGTCCAGGGGATGCAGTTCCATCCGCTCCGTCAATCGATGTCGCCGCCAGGGAACCAGAAGCAGCCGCAGATTCCACCACCACCGATTCCACCGCCGCCCATGCGATGTATCCAACCCTCCACTGGACAGAACGCGAGGGGAGACGATCAGCAGCCGGTTCGTTGTACGGCAGGTCCATGTCCAGTCTCCAAGAGCGTCCTGGTATGTGAAACCATCGAGTGACAGTGCGGGTTAGTGCGTAAAAGTCAATCCGAAAAAGTGTTGTGACAATATGGAAAAAGAAGTAGACTTTCATTGCTTAGCTCGTAAGGATTGTATTGTTGCAGCCATGTGGTAAATCCACGTGAATATGCTGAATAGAATTTAGGTTATTGGGAAGTCCAATCGGACTGATGATCATATATATGAGCGTGAAGGTGGGTCTAGTGCCCCTAGATTCCCACGCTGGTCAGAAGTAGGTAGATGGATCAAAATACACATAAAATACCAAGTGTAGAAAGGAGCTTGGTTCCTTCCGAACCCCGCTCTTTCTTTAAGGTGAGGGTGATGTAATAATCCTGGGGATTATTATTTTTTCACGATTGAATCAAAGTAGCGTAAGCAGGGGAAAACTCCTGAAAATTAATTTACTCTAAGTAAACCAGGTATACTTGACACATGAGAGTACATCTCGAATCATTCAGTAGCGTGTAGTTCCGTCCTTACGGGCATTTCAAAACCTAAAATTCTAAATTCCTGACAGGAACAGACTATACATAGACATCCTAGATTCAACAATTAGAGTTTTATTCAGATTGAAATGATGGAATTCCAGTCTGGCGACAGAAATCCGCCATCCAATACCTTTTACAAGTCGTACGTGATTTTTGAGGATTAGGGCATTCAAAGTACAAATCTGTAGAATTGCACTTAATCACAGGCGGCAATTAGAATCGCTGACTAAGCAGTGTTGGAGAAATCATTTTTTGTGGTCACTCACTGCCCCTCGATGTTGGAAAACAGGCAACTCTAAATACAGATTTGTTTATTAGTGCAAAGTGCAACGGGATACAACCAACTTCATTGGTCCGTTTGAATTTTATGTTAGCGAGTAGGGAATCCAATTTCGGGGGAAGCGGAATTATAAAAATGAAAACTCTTAGGAAAAAGGGCAGTTCCTTTGTCGTGCCTTGTTGGGTAAGCCTAGTTCCTTGTACATATAGCTGAGTCTCTCTCAAAACCAGATCCATCAATTCTTTTAATTGATATCTTTAACTTAGTCATTTGATTGTTTTTTTTGGTGTATTGCAAATTACAAGATTTCCATTTTTTCAACTATATTTTCCTTTTGTTTATTACTCAAAGTCAATTAATTCATTCGACACAATTTTTATCATTCTTAAAGTACTTTCATCCACCTTAGATAATTCCAAGAATCAGTTTCAAGAGAACTTACTTTTTACTTTAATATCATTTTCTATTTAGTGAAAATTGTTAGGTAATTAGAATCTGAAATAACCTGTAAAAGAAATTGTGAAGAACGTCATTGGTAACTTGATGATAGAAATCTAAAGTAATTTGATATTTTGGAAAATTTGTTTTCTTTAACGATTAGACAAATTGATCTGGGTGCGAGAGAGAGCTAGCTCCGGGGTGTAATTCATAACTTAACAAAAAGACGTCGCGTAATACATTTTATGAAGGCCGTGCGTGAAGTGTAAACTCAGGTGTTATTGGTTTACTTTGTGGATTAAGGATTAAATACTGAATCAGGGTAAGTCTATAGAACAACCTATTTAGTCTGAATTCAAGCCAAGAATTTTGAGGTCATCACCCCCTTTCTCGTTTTTGTGTTGGTATATAGAGGACTGTAACCATTAATAGAGTATTTTGAGGTAATAGAAGTGTATTGATCCATCTGCCGAATTTCTCATAGTTGGTAGTACATATATGAGACCTACTTAAGATAGGTATAGTTGAAATTAGGGTTATCGTAGGTGTAAAGTCAAATACCTAATTATTCGTGGGACTATTGGGAAGGATCATTATTTAAAAGTTGTAATAAGGGTATTTTATTTAAAATTTGAAGGTTTCTTAAAAACCCCTACTGAGACAGTCATCAGCGGCGAATTTAAGAGAAAGTGTTAAGAGTTCATCTTGAAAACTAGGGTTTCATTATATTGTTCAATTTGTTGAGTCAATTTAATAGATCAATATATACAAAGCGTACCAGGTAGTTGTCAAAAAGGCATCAGAGCTGTTTGTTAGAGAATCACCCTTCTGGAATCTCAACCTTACTATCAGTGGCCCCTCTGGTTCATTTCATAACCTAAGTTACTCCATCAGAGTGGTATATTCAATTCAAAAGTAAGGTTAGCCTGCAAAGGAACAACTCTCTGGCTACGTTATATCAGCCGAATCAATAATTCACTGATTGATCATACTTGATAAAGTTTTATCAATTTATTATATATATTTTATTTAAACCATTCAGAAACTTGCATCAAATTAATTTCGATTAATTTAAATTTTTATTTTTGTTTCTTGTTGACCATTCGTCATATTTTCCTCTTTATGTATATATGAATGGGACTTAGTGTCTATATTTGTTAATTATTATTATTGTTTTTGTAAACGAATACTTTTTCCCAATATACAACTTATACTGTTCGCATTGTTCTTCATTGATACACCATCCCTTAGATAACGTTATAGTGGAAGAGAACAGTCCTGTCGTGATTGTCATTCCGAACATCTTCAACAACGTGAAGCTGTCATACTAGCCTAGTATATAAATCGGCCAGGAAGGGCCCCGCTACTAAACAATTTTATACCAAGTGCTACTGGAGAGGAACTCCTTCGAGTTTAGTTTCGTTCCCTGAACTATTCTCTAAAACATCTCAAAAGAGAACTGGTGGCAGCTAAATATAATCCATTCTACCAACGACAGGGCACTCCTTGTAGTGCAACCCTGCAATTATCACCCTCCGCAACCCTCGAGTTGCATAGTAAGGGTAGCTATTCTAGCATAGTTACAACAAGGTTTCCACTCTCCGTAGCAGCATATGATCCCATAAGGCTTTGACCTGAGGGAACAGTAAACAAACATAACCTAGTAATATCTTGAGCTGGACTTGGTATACCTGGCTTGTGTGCAATAACATTATAAATAAGTTTAATAGTTGCTCCCAAGTACCAGCTTCCAGATTATTACACTATAGCTCTATGGTTTCTATGACTACGGTATGCCATGACACCACGTTGAAGACCTACGTGAGAAACACTTCGTTAACCAAATCGTCGATGTATCAGGTAGAACATCTCTGTAAAATATCAAATCATACAGTCCTGTGGTACCCTTGAACGGAGTACCCTTGATAATTATATTACTCTCACTATCAATTTCTATAGGTTGATTACCCATGAACCATTTGTTTAAAGTTGAATTATATTGCGAACCCATTCTATCATCGTATTTCTTGACATCATCATCCAATAGGAATCCTTCCAAGTAATAACGTGCTAATGAGGGGTATTGTTGCAGAAACTCCTCTGTAGCCGCTGAATTATCTTTCTTATGTTTTCTGAATTCTTCACGAATCTGATCGATAGTATGTTCGGAGGTAAACATCCTCCTCAGTATCTGGGGGATTATATACGAATTGTTCTCCTTCAGTTACAATATTTGAGATTGGTATGTTCTCCATTTGTGTTGCTGTAGAAACAATACTTTTAGGTTTAACCAACGAATTTTGTTTGATTATTTCAGCATTTCTCGCAATTTCCTCTAGGGGTTTAGATATATTCCTGAACATATTATCTAGAATCTCATCATTTTCAGCTTTACCCAGTTTCAAAGCCATGTATTTTTTCCTCACAGCGTTTGCCAACTCCCAAATTTTTTTCTTCAATTGTTGTTTTTCTTTCAACTTGCTACTCACACTCACGTTCATGCTGGGTGGATTGTCTATTTCGAATGAAAGTATCCATACATGTTAGATGTATATATAGCTATCAAAACTTTCGCGATAACGCCGTTTGTTCATGTCACAGTCTTTGTTTATCATAAGGAATCCATATTTATCTTTCCAACATGCGCTACATATCTCTTTGAATTTCTCGAGTGACGTGTCGGTACTCATATGATCGGTGAATATATGTTTCAAATTGAGTTCATCCTGTTTGAAAATAATCAAGCAATTGGCATTGTCGCGCAATCCATGTTTTGGACATTTAGCACAAGACTGACAACGATAGAAACTATCAACTGAGTTGTGTCTCCCTCTTGAAAAATAAGCACGAATTTTCTCCTGTTTCTCATGCATAACATCGTCGAATATTATTATCGAATTAGGCCTCGCTTCTGTGGGGTTTATGATCT
Organism: Endomychus coccineus; assembly: GCA_958510875.1. NCBI lineage: Eukaryota > Metazoa > Arthropoda > Insecta > Coleoptera > Endomychidae > Endomychus > Endomychus coccineus. The sequence continues at coordinate 95,388,375 of OY294069.1, read as the reverse complement.
AAGCACTTTCGGTACAAGGAAAATATCCAAGCCCCTCAATTTTCTTCAATGTCTCCTTTAGTAACTTGTATTTTGGTTGGTGTAAAGACTTTGAATATATGTACACGTTTTCAAATTTCAGGCCATTCGCATCTAACAATAGAGATAACATCACATTTGTTCTTCCACAATTACTTGGACCACAGATCATTGTTCGTAGAGTATTAGGCAGCGTAGCTGTGACGTTGTGATTGTTCAACATTTTCAATACTTGACCCTGAATTCATAATATTCAACGAGTCTTTTTGCTTAACAATCTTCATCATGCCTGAAGGCGAATCGAAATCATACTGAAACATATGTTAATAAGCATTTGTTTATATATTAGTTGATGATGTTATATTGTGTATGTCTGATAACGCGGTTAAGAACTTCTACGCTTCTGTCAAAAGCAAGTATCAAAATGTGTTAAATAGGTCTGAATGTTGAAACACGTGTCTGAATGTTGAAGCACGTATCTGAAACACGTTTCTGAATGATGAAACACGTTTCTGGATATTGAAGCACGTGTCTGAAACACGTGTCTGAATGTTGAAACACGTATCTGAAACACGTGTCTGAATGTTGAAGCACGTGTCTGAATATTGAAGCACGTGTCTGAAACACGTGTCTGAATGTTGAAGCACGTGTCTGCATATTGAAGCACGTGTCTTAACACGTGTCTGAATATTGAAGCACGTGTCTGAAACACGTGTCTGAATGTTGAAGCATGTGTGAATCACGCGATAAAACATGTGCATGGATGTATTATAATCATTATGATTATTTACATTTTATTCCTCATCTGCCCATCATAGTTCGTGAACGATGATGACGTCATCATCGTTCGTAAACTATGGTCGCCGGACTGAATCAGTTACTGTCACCGGTTTGGAGCAGTGACGTCATCATCATTCTTAAACTATGATCGGCGGATCTTCAATTCAATAAAACACCACTTACTCGTCAAAAGCATTATGTATTTTGATACACATGACGCAATAGTTTGATGTTCTTTCCACTCCAATTTGTATGCATCATATTGATTTTCCTCACATCAAAAATATGGAAATTAACATTCTGTACATGACAGCCACAAATGATAGAACACACACACACACTATGTGACAGATCCGCCATGACAGTTCACACGGTAGACACCATGACACCTCGTTGAAGACCTACATGGCAGACGCCATGATGCTCTGCGACTTAGGTTAGCTCTATAACCTTTAGCTCTATGGTTGTGACAAAGATTAGCTCTGTAGCCTATAGCTCTATGGTTTCTATGACTACGGTATGCCATGACACCATGTTGAAGACCTACGTGAGAAACACTTCGTTAACCAAATCGTCGATGTAGCCCGTGACAGACGCCGTGATACCTCATTTAAGACCTACGTGACAGACACCTCGCTGAAGGAGCATGTGATGGCCACCTCGTCGCTGTAACACACGTAACATCCACCCTGACACCTCCATAAAGCTATTGTTAGAGGTTTTTCCCTCATTTACATGTACCATATGAGATTTTTTGATGAAAAAGTTAAAAATTCACATTCTACGAGTCAAGACCTTTCATTTGATACCCATAAAGCTGTAGTTAGAGGTTTTTCCTCATTTACATGCACCATATGGCGATTTTTCCCAATGTTAATCATAAAATCATACTCTACTTGCTAAGACCTTTCATTTGATACCCATAGAGCCATACTTTGAAGAATAAAAATTTCAAATCCTTATCGCGAGAGATCGGTCAAACTGATCGATATATAAATAGTATATTCTTATTCAGCACATCACGTAGATTCAGAATATGCAATAAAATAACCACTTCTGGTTTCACTTCCGGTGTGACAATGTGTCGACTATATAACCCACTTCCGGTTTAACCCTGTTGATGATGCCTGAGTCGATCAAAACCTTGTTCAGCTCATCATGTAGATTCAAAATATGCAATAAAATAACGACTTCCCGTGTAGACCCCTTCACTCCGATGATGATGCCTAAGTCGATGAAAAAACACATGTGGCATGTGCCGTCACACTATGAGTGTTCATTCATAGATGGCGCGCCCCCCTCGTGACACCCCGTTGAAGACCCTTGTGACAGACATCTCATTGAAGACCCCGTGACAGTTACCACCTGTATGTTCAAAGTTCAACCCTGAATATTTGCTCCATACTTCAAATACCTCAGTGGTCAATCTAAGCAGCTGAGTGGGGTCATATCTGAATCTCCATGTCAATTTCTGCTTCAGCCATCCGGCCGTTGTTCTGTATTGAGAAGGAGTAGATACAGTTGACTACCTTTGGACCAGGAAGTGTGACGTCACTTCCGGTCTGTGCTCCGATTATCAGGTCTCCACTTCCGGTCTGCGCTGGCGATGTATGTTATCGGGTAGATAACGTTATCAGCTAGATAGCGTTATCAGTGATTGTGAGTCACCCATGCTGGCGATGTATGTTATCGGGTAGATAACGTTATCGGCTAGATAGCGTTATCAGTGATTGTGAGTCACCCGGATGGGCATCCAGTGTGTGTAATTAGTGTTATCGGGTAGATAACGTTATCGGGTAGATAGCGTTATCAGTGATTGTGAGTCACCCATGCTGGCGATGTGTGTAATTAGTGTTATCGGGTAGATAACGTTATCGGCTAGATAGCGTGATTGCGAGTTTGGTCTACGTATAAATAGAAATGCTTAGTTTGAAATATTAATCTTATCAATGAGGTTTCCTGTCATCAACAAGTCGTAACTTGTGTGTGGTAGATAATAGAGCCATTGTATTCAATTTTAAACGGAAACAGATAACACTTTCTTTTGCAACCAACTGATTGGTTGATATTTTATCTACGAGAAATGCTTAGTTTGAAATATTAATCTTATCAACAACAAAATGAAAACGTAAACTGTTTCTTGTGCTGATATTGATAACTCAGCAAATTATCGTGGGAATGTGTCACGTAGGCTGCTGACGATTGGCATTCGGTGTTTGTAATTATTGTTTGAATGTATATACAGGGGGTTTGTAAAGAGTATGTTATGTTGTATATACAGGTTGTTTGTAAGAAAGGTCCTAGACACGTGGTGTCATGGCAGCTATCACGTGAGGTGGTCAACGAGGTATTATGGCGGTTGTGAATCGATCATAACGTCTACGACGTGTACATCAAATGAAAAAAAATGGTATTCTTTGGTGAGAAAGATTGAAAGGGATCCGAACCCAAGTCATTTTTATCTGAAAATGTTCATGATTTTATTATTTTACATGTATACTTACCAGTTCGATCGACCTCTTATCTCTCACCCGCAAGAATACCATTTAGTTTTGATTGTATATTTTAGGTTGAAAAAGTCAATAGCGCAGAGTATGAGGGTGTGTGTGACTGCTTCAAATAAATCGAACTCAGTTCGTGATAATGTCTCCTCGATTATACAACAGTTTTATTCATAGTGTGCTTACCACCGTGTACGATGCGAAGAAATTCGTAATAAGCGCATGTCCGCCGCATATGATGGAAATCCTCGAAGAATTACAATTACCATCCAAAAATTGGATAATCGCTGGAGAATTCATAACTTTCCTGGTGGGGGCCTCGACCGATTGGGCGTATGCTGATATTTTCTATTTCGGAGGAGATTTCGATCCACCTCCAGAAGATTGGAAGATATTCGATATGAATATAGAAGGTCAGTTCAAATATAAACATAGAAGAATGGGAAAAATCATATTGCATCAAATTTCGGGTATCGTTCCGAAACCAGGATCGTATATACTCGATTGTTTTAGAGTGCTACATGATATTGATGATGATTTTTATCGGATCGCACTTCTACCGTACCGATGTGAGATAATGGACATGCGCAGCATCCGAAGAGATACTTCAAATTCTTACACCTTTAAGATGTTTCAACTGTTTTCTGAGATAGGAGGGGAGGTCGACTATAGAATAAGTCCATCATCACTACAAATTTTGTGCTTCGACGTACTCTTTCGAAATTTCGATAACATCAAAGAAATATGTTAATGATCTGCGCATGTGCAACTAGATATTTGGATAGTTTATCATTCTAGTTTGAAATGTCGTCTATAGTGGTTGATATTCAAAGTTTCCCGATTTCTGCAAACGTATATAAAATCAAGGAACTCTCTTTGTTGGACTGTGATAAAAGGTTGGAGAAATATTTTCTATTCAAACCTCCAAAATCGATGGATCAACTATCTGAGAGGCAAATGAAGAAAATATTTCATTGTGAAAAATATCATGGGATTCCATGGAACTCTGGCTATCAGGAATATGATGAATTGTATGAAATTTTGAAGGGAAATATCGATCCGGATGCTACTGTTTATGTATGTGGGAAGATAAAAGCTAAGTTTCTACGGGGAGCGTTCCAAGAATTGGGGTTAGATCGAGTAGAAGTGGTGAATTTGAAAGGTAAATGTCCAAAATTAGAGCAAGGAAATTGTGAATTCATCTGTTTACATCACCCCAATAGTGTGAATCCTATGTGTTCTAGTGCGAATAGTTGGAAGTTATTCGAATTTCTTACGAAGGAAGATGTTATGTGGCTCTTAAAATAATAATATAGATATCTGGTAAATCTACAAATATATCATTATGGATATATCTTTTGAAGAATACACACGCAGACTTTGCGAATTCGTGGAAAAAGTTCATAAACTAAGAAGAGACTTGAATTTTTACGCAGATAAAATTGAAGTTATAAGACTGCTGAACAAATTAAGTGTAAACAGTGAGGATGATGGGAGTGGGGGTGTTAAAAACAAATTTTGTGATTCTAACCACAATTCTGAATGGTATTCTATACGCGAACGTTCCCCAACACGTTGAACGCATCTATATTTGTCTGAAGGATGTCGGCAGCGGTGGTGGACAGTGTAACCGTACCGAATGGATTCCGATGAATTTTCAAAAAATCAATGATAAACAATTGGAGGTATTCACATTCGACATCCCACAAGACAATCGTACAACCATACATTATAAACTTAAACTCTTATTCTTCGATCGAAGTGAGGGGGATATGGCTGAATGGCAAATGATCCGACAATCACCATGTTTACCACATCTCGTACAAAAGACATCATCTGCAATAGAAGAAGAAATCCCCAAAATTTTCGCAATTTTGTATGTTATTTTATCTTCTTTATCAGTGTTATTATTGAAAATGTTTGTTAAAAATGTGAAGAAAGCTATTTACCATTTAAATAAATAATAATTATTATATAAAGGATGTGTTTTATTGAAACAAACAAAAGATTGATAATAATATTTATGTCAGAATAAAATACATATCATTTAGGTAGTATTTTATTCAGAAACCACTGCTGTAATTTATCCACATGGTGAACTGCACACATGTATTTTCCACCGTCATTACGATGATTCAGACGGGTCAAATTGTTTTTTCGCTCGAATTTCCCCGTTTCACATTGAGTACCATCGAAACTATGAACATCTACGATGTGTGGGTAAACATCCAATTCTATACACTTCCTTCTCAAAAATTCGGCTTTTTGCTGTCCTCGGACATAAATATAGTCGACTGCACACAAGAGAATCGATTTGAGAATATTATTTATTTCTTCATAATCCACATTCCCAGATACATAATCGAGTCCATGATGAGACTTTTGTAAATACCACACGGATTCTCGCTCCTTTGCATTTAGCGATGAATAAGATGTGTGCGGTTTGAATAAGGAATAATGACGTTTGAATCCAATTTGTATACACATTTCTTTTGGATGGAAGGCATCGTCAATGACGAACCCCTGAATGTCAACTAATGCGATTCTCATGATGATGCGATTCGCTTGAAGTTTCGATTTAGACTGACTGATGTTTAATTGAGACTCTTGACAATTTCGGTGAGGGGGTAGTATTCCATCAAGCAATCGTGAATGATGATGCAATATGCCTTGGTATTGGCTGGAAATCCTTTATCCGCTTCAATCTCCAATCGTATGTCGACTGTTGATGATTTTACCGCCTCCTCTTGTCTAGAACAATCGATGATGTAAAGCGCGCGTTTTTTGAATTTATCATAAGCCAATATGGGATGTTTTGTTGTGGAATTCGTGTAGCTAGGATAGAAATCGGTATAGTTTTGGTGGGCTAGAACGAAATCTTCCTTGGCAAAGTCCAAGTTCATCCGTTCGTTAGGCCAATACTCTCCGTTCAGCGATAAGCGGATACTTGATATATCCACATGATCGAATATTGTAGGATTAGCTTTCACATTGTTACGTTTATTGGTTTGGAAAAATACGATAACATACCGTGGTTTTTCGACGGACGCGCTAGTTTTCACAGCCCATATTTCTCTCTTCGCATCGACCGTTATGGCAGGCAACTCGTGCAGCTCCCACTTCCGGAAAGCGAATAGAATAGGAGAATCGCTTTTGATGGATCGCAATAGCTTCTCTCTGATTAGATCGTTGGGATAGATATATTTCACCTTCAATTCTATACTATCGATCAGAAATTTGACTGTGGTAGCCGCGTTCTCAATTATAACGCAATCGTTATCGTTTCGAGCACGTACCAATCGAATCGTTTGTCGTCCGAACGTGATTCGGGTGTAATCGTTGAAAATGTTGAAAATATGCTTGAGTGGGATGAGTAAACTGAACGACTTTGTTGCGTTCAATATAACACTTTCTTCCGGATAAGTCCAGCTGGCTATAGACATATGCGTCGAATCTGTGGGAGAATAACATGTGAATCCTCGCACCGCGCTAACTATTCCAGGGTCATGTACAGTTTCGATGTCTCTACCGCTCTCGCTGTAGGAACACGAGTCGAAAAGAAAAGGTCCATAATTTGGTACCAATATTACATTCCCCACTCCATTAACTTCGATTTTTCCTTTGATCGCCAACAGAGTATCTTTCATAGCAAAAAAAGCGTCTACTTGATTTATTCCAAACTCTATGATATCGCTGTTATTGAACGCCTTGACGAATGGTGTAATCGATCTGTACTCCGCTTTTCGAATCGATTCATCAAATTTCGGTTCCTGGTATATATCGAATATAGGTGAGATGATCGCTGTATGATGAACATCTCTGGCATCGCTACTGTTACGTGCATACTTCATTTTGGATAATGACATTCTTGTTTAAGACGAAACCCTAATGATTTCAAAATTACGATGTTGGCTCTGGTGAGTAGGTCACGCACTTTAGGTGTTTTGTTGAAGACTGATGATGATGTGGTGGGGGAACTGTTTTTATTGTTGTTGTTGTCCACAAACAACCCCATATTTTTTATACTTCTTGTAAATGTAAATGTAGAATACTTTCTTCACCACGAAAGTTTATTGGTTTCAAATGCTGATCTAAAGCTAGTACGGTTATGTTGGTAATCTCTCCGATATCGGATACTGGTAGATAGAGAGGATTCTTCGGACGCTCCACAATCCTATAGCCGGGGTCGATGGTGATAGGAAAATCGTAGATCGTATGCGCAGGTCTATTCCGATAGAAGGCTCCCACTGTAATGTTCGACTCGAAACGTATGTTGGTGACTTTTATTATGTTGACAGATAAATCAGACACGTGCACCACACCCTTCTTCAATACCCTTCGTGAAAATCCTAATATTTTAGCAAGACTATCGTTTTTTTCAAACGAAATATCGTGATTTTTATGGAATATTTCACACTTTAACGTATTGTTATTCGGTTTCAGCGAGAATATATCTTCTTTAACCTTCAATTCTTTCCTGATAAATTCTTCGATATCGCTTATCTCATAGTTTCCAGCCGGAATTGTTATAGCTTCAAGAGTCTTCGCTTTTGTTTTATCTCCTTCTACGTAATAGTAGAATTTCTCGTTCTCTATATTGGGTATGGAATTGTATGAATTGAATCCCAACAATGCTAAATAATATTTTTTGTCTGGCCTCAGCACAATCGAATTCTGCGGTGTAAACGAGAATATATGGTTGGTGCTTGTTAACGTGAACAACTGAGACATGATACTGATAAAAATTTATTGAAACATCTCTATTTATATTTTAACATTAATAGATGGAATAAGTATGATCTCATAAAGTATGGATCGTCTTTGCAAACTTCTTCTATCAACACTTGCTTCTCGTGATGAGTTATTTCCTCGTTCTCCATGATGTGAGGAATCTGCTCAGATAAACATTGCGAACATAGTTTGCGTGGGGGTTGTGGACCATCGCAATCTTCATCGACATGTTCCTTACACTGCATATGACGGTAAAGGTAATCAAACATATGTTCCGGAACCTCATTCTGATTGAGAAACACCACATCCAAATGTTTCAGGATGTATTCCATCGGTAGAAACGTTAAATTCTTACGTGTAAGTTCGCTAGTAGGTTTATTGATAGCCTCGATCAAATTTCCATAAATAAAATCGATGATTCTCCTCAAACTACTCCCACTACTACTACTCTCATTTTCACATATGTATTGTATTACTGCAGAAGTGAAATCCATGGTGGTGTTTGGTTGTTAGTCTTCGAATAGTCGAGTGTGACTGAGATATTTCAAACACAGCTGTCCACATATCACTTGATTATAGTTCTGATAGGTGTCGTTATTGTAGAAAATCCTAACGTTCTCGCCCAAATATCGAACGAGTTCCTTTGGTGGCTTCAAATTTCCAAAAGAATCAAAATATTCTACATCGTTATCGATTTTTCTAAACGCTACCCAATGCGTTCCATTGTTTTTAGTCAAGTCCAAATTTAGAATGATACATTCACGACGTCTAGGTTTGTGCGGTAGCGTATTTCGCATAAAGACACCTCGAAAATTTGGGATTTTCAGAATTCTAGCGAAACGTATCAAATCTCGATCGTACATTGGCCTATCATCGGGTAGCTTTATTGGAAGTTTTTTTGTTGCTTCTTCAAAAACAATCCGTATCCTCCTTTAGCGTTGCGTTTCAAGTATAAACCTTTTCCCAGCGATTCCATAGCTTTGTTGTGACGTTGATCTTCTTCAAACTTTTTTTGGGCATTTTTAGCGTTAACCACCGTATTTGCGATAGCACTTGCACCTCCTGCAACCGATCCTAAGGCTCCTAGAGCTCCTAAGATGGGTAGTAATAGTGAGAGGAATCCTCCATATTTTGGTAGTGGTATTACTCTTGGTACTCTGATACGCTTTTTACCTCCAGCTCGTTTAATCGCGATCCGTGCGGCTTTCAACGCGTTCATAGCGGATTTTCTCAATGAAGAAGATGGCTCCATTGACTTTGCGATGCTTCCAACGATATCTTTCCGGAAACAACATCGTCGTTGTCGCCTCCGTTTCTTGATACCCATACCCAGTTTTCGTTTAACCTTCATCCCACCAGTAACCAATAAACTAGAGAGTCTTTCACCTGCGCTAGCGTCTCTTGATTTAACTCGTTTCCAAGCAGCGTCCTCTAATATTTTATCGGCCTTATGACGTTCCTCCAGAGATTTGTTTTGTGAATAAGCTATATCGTGTTCGCGACAAGCGGAATCTAGAGGATTGATACCTTTATCACCGCGGGCAAGACGCTTTTCCAATTTAGTTCCAGGACCACAGAATTGATATGAAGGAATGTGTAATTCAAACGGGAGCTTGTTTATGAGTGTATTCAATAAACCTTCACCTTGATGAATCAACATTGTTAATGAGCATACGCTCTGATGATTTTTCCTTTTATACGTAATCATTAAGTAGAAATGGTTCACACGATGAAGACCGTTCAACAAGAACAGACACTCCCAATCGAGAATTTAGATTTAAAAGTTGGAACTAATCGCATTGGTAAACATGGTAAACTGTTACCAAACTCTTTTCGTGCTTTAATTTGTGGTCCGAGCGGATGCGGAAAAACAAACGTTATGTTATCGTTGTTATTCAATCCAAATGGTGTCAAGTTTGAAAACGTTTACGTATACTCGAAGTCATTGTATCAAGATAAGTACATACTGTTGCAGGAGATTTTGGAACGAGTAAAAGGAGTTGGTTATTTCCCATATAAAGACAATGAAGAAATTATAAGTCCGAACGATGCAAAACCAAATTCTATCTTCATTTTTGATGACATATCCTGTGAGACACAACAGAAAATTCGAGAATATTATTCGATGTGTAGACATAGAAACATTGACGCATCATATCTATGTCAGACATACTCCAAAATTCCTAAACAACTGATTCGCGATAATTCTAACCTGATCGTGTTATTTAAACAGGATGAAATAAATCTAAAACATGTGTTTGATGAGCACGTATCCCCAGACGTTACTTTCGATCGATTCAAAAAGATGTGTTCTATGTGTTGGATGGAGAAATTTGGAACATTGATAATTGCTAGAGATTTCGATTTGAACAATGGAAGATACCGCAAAGGTTTCGATGTATATATTAAAGTGTGAACGTGAAATCTTCAGCGAATACACAATGGACGCTGAACGGTTAGCACGTAAGCGAAAAATCGCTCAATTGGCACGATCTATACGCAAGAAATATCTCACATTGAAACTGGGTAAAACGGAAGAGGACGAGTCGATCAATAAATTATTTAAACCCATATCGGAACCACTTCGGGAAATAATCAAATCCAATAATACACCATTGATTAAACGTGAAATCAAGCAAGAAAAGGATGATGCGGATGAAGAGGAGGAGGAGGAAGAGGAGGAAGATGAAAGAGAAACGGTATTGGATGTAAGCGATGCAACTATGAAAACTGTTATTGAAGAGTCTGACAGCGATGATGAGTATGACGTATTAGAATCTTACCCAGAGTTAATTCAAAAATATATCGGTGATTATTGGTCGGGGAGTAGAAAAGTCGATAAAGTTTATGGCCCAGTTTACGATGCTAGTTCGTTGTCATGGTTGCTAGGAGGTAAATTAATCGATTTCAAAAATAGAGATACTATCGTGACACAAGGAAGAAAATTCAAAAGTACCGTCGGTCTGTGTGAACTTATATTCTATGACAAACCTAGAAATTTCACCAAGAAAGATAAGATGAATTACAGGATGATTCTGAACTTGACAAATCCCCACAGAAATAGTGCTGGAAACTTGAAAGGTACTCGAAGATACAAGTACATTAAAATAATTCGACCTCTAATTCATGAGGAAGCTCTCGGTAGCGGTATGCAATTGACATATAACAACGAACCAGTGAAGTACGTGTACTGGGACGATCCAAACGAACTTGTGGAACGATTGAGTCTTTTGATTGCATCTCAACAAGCTGGGAATACATCTCACGACAATGAGATAGTCGCTATAATAAATGAGCTACGAGAAGCCGATATCATATATTAGTGTGTGTTCATTACTGTTTCATATCATTTACACGATGAGTCTTGATAAGTTTGGACGAAGATCTGTGATTGGTGGTTCAACCAGCATCAACGCTCTTCGACAATCGATGTTTTCACACGTTCTAGCTCGTACACCAGATGGCGATGTAGATATCGAGAACGTGAAAATTTGTAATGTGAAAAGGCCCACATTCAAGAACGATGTTGCAAGCAAGATTTATGTCGATGATGTGAGTGCGAAGATTGGGGAGAACTTGGAGCGCATCTTCAACGATGACTTTTCACATAAGATTCAGAAATTAATTGGAGAGATGAGTAATTTCTCCATCAACATACAATCGCACAAAAATCAAAGTGATGCTAGCTTCACGAGTTTACATAAAGAATTGGATGAATACAAGAAGAAAAATGATAAGGATCTCAAAACCGTTGTAGCTAATACCGCTTATGTACTCGATATCTTCAAGAAATTCACTGATAATTTCGAAACATATCATAAGAGTCAACGCGTTATTTTGCGTGATCATAATGATAAATTGAACAAGATCACTATAGATTATAACATAATGGATGTACTCAGGAGAATATTGTGAGTAGGCTGCTGGCGTTGGAACAACGTATGACGACACCCTCGAAGAAAAGACCAAATGATGCTACCACCCCATCAACCAACCCGAAACGTATAACTCCAACTAGACAATAATTGAAAAACGATGCAACAAGTTGTCGATGAGATTCATAAGCCAGCCCGAAAAAATTTCAAACGTCGTCGTACAATTTTGAAGGGACTGGATGACTTGTGGCAGATGGATCTAGCCGAAATGGGTAATTATGCTCGTGAAAATCGAGGATTCAAGTATATTTTGGTGATGATCGATTGCTTCTCGAAATTCGTGTGGACTCGTCCATTGAAAACGAAATCAGCCGACGAGGTTCGGAAAGCAGTTAATTCTATATTGACTGAGGGAGGAGGACGTAAACCTAGGAATCTGCAAAGTGACCAAGGTAAAGAATTCTTTAATAAGCATTTTGACGAGCTGATGAAAAAACACAAAATCAACCATTATAATACGTATAGTGTGAAGAAAGCCGCCATTGCTGAACGTGTTATTCGAACCTTGAAAGAAGCGCTCTACAAACAATTTAGTTTGAAAGGAAAATACAGATGGATTGATATACTTCAAGAAATCACTGAAAAATATAATAAACGTAAACATAGAACTATAAATATGGCTCCATTCAAGGTGACAAAACAAAATGAGAGCATGATATTGAAGCGATCCTACTCACACCTCAAGTTGGCTTTACCACATAAATTCAACGTGGGCGATGTGGTACGTATAAGCAAAGCCAAACATATTTTCGAAAAATCATATACGCCTAATTGGTCGGCGGAGCTCTTCAAAATTATAAAAGTTAAAATCACTAACCCAGTCACGTATCTACTCGAGGATATGAAGAACTCCCCAATCAGCGGTTGTTTCTACGAGGAAGAATTGCAGAAGACCAAACAACCTGATGTCTTTTTGATTGAGAAAGTGCTTCGGAAAAAAGATGATAAAATGTACGTCAAATGGTTGGGAATAAAGGAGAAAAGTTGGATTGCTAGAAGTGATATTATATGATCTGCGCGTGCGTGTGTGATCTTCAGGCTGTATGTCCAACAATCAGTTCAGTTGTAGTAAAATGTCGTACCAAGATAGTGGTGGTACATCCGAAGATAGTTCCGAGTTAGATCGAATGTTTGAAGAGTTTGAAATGTTAATTCGTGATGAAAAATTTCTATTGTTGAATACAACATACCCATTGGAGGGAGGTTATGAAATAAAGTGTGGATTGAGTCCTATGCGAATATTCGCACCAACAATATCACTTATCCATTCTTCGCAAAATTGTAAACTCACCTTTGGACTGCTGGAATGGTATGACTTCATCGAAGTTCTTCGAACTAAAATCAGCGATTTCTTCTCAAGTTTACAAACAGATTTCGATCCTGCCCCCATAGCATCCGATGAATATTGCCAAATAGTTCAACTTGTGTGGGACAATATTGAAAAAGTACTTCAAGTTACGAAGCATGGTATTCATTTTTGGTTGTGTGAGGAAGATGTTCAAGAAATTATTAATATCAACGATGGAGTGTTATCACATCGAGTGTCTTTTCTCGAACAATTTGATTTCTCTTCATACTATCACAATGTTATTGATGTGATAAAAAGCATGAGGAATCATGCCAGTGCATTAGAACTCTTATATTGTTTTATTAATATTTCATCGCCAAAATGTTTATTGACCAATACACTTAAAGAAATGTTATTTTACTATAAAAATAAGGTTGTGCATGATTTAGAACAATAAAATATGATCAACAGTTTTTGTTTCTTTATTAAAAAACACACATCATAGAAAGTTTTTATTAAAACAAGTATGTAACATATGAATACAATTACAATTAGCATATCAATACAAATATTAAAATTAACACATACATCATAGAAAAATTTTTTATTAAGACAAATGAATACAAATATTAAAATTAACACATACATCAGAGAAAGATTTTTTATTAAAATATATGAATACAAATAACAAAATTAACATATCGAAACAAACATCAAGATAATAGTGAATAGTGCCCATAAGGTAAGGTGTTTGTTCTATTCTTTATCAGGAACCTCTTGTTGTCAAAAGGGCTGAGGGCAATTTTATTTTGTTCTATAGTGTAGAGGTTAAAGTTAAAAGATCTGATAGATTTTTGGACTCTATATATCTCGATTTCTTCTTCAAGACATTTAACATAATCCTCAAAAGTTATAGAATATTTCAAAACCGAATCTCTAATACCTTTAGCTTTTTTAACGGGTTCTTTCCCTTCCACCTTATAACTGTACATTTTAGAGCGTAAACCGATGAACTTTGTCATTATATGTCCTTTGTTCTCGTCCTTCATTAATCCGACCACTTTCTTGTTTATAGGTGGAATTTCAAAAATATTATCTAATGCGTAATCGCTAGTGTCAAATTTTTGAACGTTTTTCTTCATAATGGTCTCATAAATATCATCGTCTGTTATTATATGATAGATCAAACTATCAGTATCTGTATAACACAGCCTTATCGCTTCGGGATCTTTATATATTTTCAGCATAAAGTTATAATGAAAATCAAACACACAAGTTTTTGAAATATCTAAAATAGCCATTCCTATATAAATTGGTTTATTAAATAATATTTCGAGTTTGTTTTGCTCGATTCCCATCAAATTTTCATCAAAAATCTTACTACTATTGAAATTCGGTTGCGAAATATAGTATCGCGCTCCAAATGATCCATACCATTTATTAACTAATTTAACGCTCCGATGCTTACGTACGTTCTCCATCGATTTCCCAAATATTGCATTTATAATGAGTTTGAAAAGAGCCTCTTCGAATTTATTCTTTGCAGCTGCACGTAATCGTGTATTTAAATCGATATAAGCTTTCAACCAATTGGATTGGCTGAACTTAAGGATTCCATGTACCTTCTTCAACACCATCCCCAACGCTAAACATTGTTTCAAATTCCTATAATGAATTATATATTTAGATTTATTGTATAACGTCGATAATAATTTTGCTTGTTTAGCATTGGGAGGTGTAGAGTGCAATGGACATAGCGGTAAGTCTTTGTGGGTGTCATGTAATTTCTGAGGGTATTCTAGATCTACTTCTAGAATAGATCCAACAGGACTTTCATCGGAAATGTCTCTTACATCGATGTTAAGATCATCGTACCATACAAAGTTATCATATGGTAAATATTGCGCCATAGCCCACCCATATAAATTACAAACATCAAAATACATGAGATAGCTACTTTCCTCTTGTGAATTATAATCTTTCATATACTTATTATTAGCAGCCGCGAATCTATTGCTACATTGACTAACACCTCCTCGTATCCCCCTTTCTATAAACATAATCATATCTATATCTTTTAGAAACTGAAGAGAAATATTTGTATATTTCAACATACACTCCCATGAGAAGCCCGGTAAAGTGAAATTATACGTAGGATCAAGTTTATATATCTCTAAACATTTGGCTCTGAAATTTTCAAAAACATCTGCCAATAGCAAAACATCTGTTTTCAAGTATAAATCGGAATATTCACCTAAATTACTACAATTAAATGTTTGCCAAACGTTTTGAGCATGTTCATAGTCTCCTTCACTTATTGATTCATCTTTCAATTTATTATAAAAATTTTCGATTGGTGGTAAATTTGGTTCGCTCAATTTATTCCAACTATCTAAATATTCATATGGAAAAACCCCCTTACGGGTTAATAATTTGAACTGATCGTTTGTCAAATGATTATATTCACGCTTCAAAATTTTCAATTGATCGACATTCAAAAAGGACACCAACTCATCTAGTGATGTATTTAAAAATCTACATGAATCGATAAAACGGAATTTAACTGGGGAAGAGAAGGAACCTCTAGTAAAACTTATATATTTTTCTTTATTGATTGGTAGTACTTGAATGTTCTGTTTGTTCGCTTTAGCTAAATCTCGTATCAATAGGAACATATCATACCCAGATAGATTATGAGCTAAAACAGGCACTATAAATTTATGTTTATATTGTAAATTACAATGTTGGTGTGCTAAGCCGCGAAAAACCCCAGTGAAATGACAGTGGTCTCTTACACGTATGTCCCCATCGGTAAAACATTTTTCTCACAAATATGACATTTAGTTTCCCCCATTATGGATGATAAATCAACCGCACTCAAACTCATAGGTATGTTACACTTCAATTTCTTCTCTATGAATATACTAATTTTGTCTAATTGTTCGGTTAACCATTTGGCTGGTTCTGAACCTCTATAACTATCATATTTCGAAATGGAATCATCGAAATAACATTTCAGATAATAGCCTACACTGTAAGCTTCATGTAATTGTTTTCGGTTGGTGTATGAAGCTGAATTTGATGGAGAACAGTTTTGGATTGGTAGCAATAGAGCCTCAAAATCGAAATAAATCACAAATGGCATTGGAATTTTATTTGAATGATTTTTGAAAACTAAATGATCTTCTTTAGGGAATTTTATTTTACATGTATTTATTTCTCCACAATCTTCGATATGAGTCTTGTATTTTATCTCACTCCGAAAATTATTCAAACACCGTTCACATAAATAAGTTTTATTCTTAGTAGTAATTTGCGAATTAATAAGTCGAGCTAAATTTTTAATCAAGCAATAATGGAATTTAACTATTGGATTAACAAAATTCGATGTATCTGAAGATTCTACATCGCGATAATATTTATCCTGAATCAACAACAAATTAAAGTGTGTTTCTAGTTTATTTTTTGATAGATATGCGGGGAGAACCTTTAATTTTTCCTTATCAGCAGCACCATCTGTTTTATCGCATAATTCTAACACAAAAACGTAAATGCTTATATTATTCAGCTTCTCGAATAAATGGATTTGTGAAATAGGCATCGGGAAAGTTAAATTTTGTAAATTCAAAACAGTACTGAAATGAGGATATGAAGTGATTCTATCTGAATGTGTAGTAGCAGGGTGTAATCCAGCTGTTACTGCCCAAGCGAAACAATACTCATCATAATTTTTAACATTGATAACAGCATGTTTATTTGCAATTTCTTTAGGAAGAACTATATATGAAGATCCTGAATTAATTACTTCATGTTTATTGATATTTATTTGCAGACTTACTATATTTCTGAGACTCCAATTTGAAGCTTTCTCTTGGAATTCTTCTAATTTTGTAGAAAGTTTCTCAATGATACTATCTTTATACCATTCTAATAAATTCGTTGTATTATCTATTCCTATTGATCGTGTATGAAAATATTTAAAATCTGTCTGAATAAGTTCATCGTTAACGTTCCCTTTAATGTACTCGCCACAAAATGTTGAATTAACTTAAATAAAATTATATTCATGAAGGATTTTGGAGATTCTAGTATTGAAAAGATGAAAAGCATCATATAAAAAATTAATTGGGTCTAAATGCGAAATATTGATAATCAATCCGGTTCTTATTCTACATTTAAAAGCAGACTGTCCATCCTCCCATCTGATTCTATCACTGCGATTCTTATTTGATAGAAATAAACCATCTAGTTTATTTCTAATTTGTAATAAAATTTTGAAACGCTTTATATGACCGATATTTGTCTGAAGTTGATTCTTATTAGCTAAATTCAAATCATCTTTCATCAAATGTCTCGAGAACGTACGGATATATTTCGTACAAAAATCTATCCATTTCGTTGTTTCCTGAGGGGAAAATTTTGACTTATACAAATCTTTTTGAGCCTGATCGATGATTTTAACAATTTCGGTGCTAATCGTTGAAATAGAGTTCATGATAATAATAGAACAAAAATCTTACCTTACACCCACCACTTTGAAGTCTGCGAACGCCCCCTAAATCTCTCGGAACTCGATTTTTGCTGCTGGATTCGATTTCCCAAAATGTTCCTCTCCTCTATAAATCAGTCCTATGCATTGTTTTTCATTCATGCGATCCAACAGAGGTTTGAGTAGTGGTGTTAAACGTTTTGGGAGGAAAACACCAAAATCGTCAATCTCTGCTAGCACAGATTCTCCAAACCGGGTGTTGACAATTTTCGCATTAGTTATCTTATAAACTTTACCTTCTTCGAGCTGGTTAACTTTTTTCGTGGGTAATCTCTGTAATAGAGAACACGAGTTTAATGCTTCCATGCTCATTATGATATGAATATCTATAACAAGGATAAATATTACTCAAAAGAATTCGGTATATTTCCAAAACATCGATCGAGAAAACAATAGTGGTAATGATCGGTGTGAATCTCGGTGTACAATAGTAAGTAAATGTAATAATCGGTGTGAATTTAAGTGGTGAGCTAGCTTGTTGAAGTTAATTTGAAATGTATCAATTTGAAATAAAAGTTCCCTAAATCGAGTTTATTATCATACGAATCATATTCATTTGAAGTTAATTTGAAATATATCAACTTGAAATGAGAGTTTTCTCAATCAAATAATAATATAGACTTACCACAAATTGAACAAGGATAAATATTACTCAATAGAATTCGGTATATCTCCAAAACATCGGTCGAGAAATTAATAGTGGTAATAATCGGTGTGAATCTGAGTGTACAATAGTAAGTAAATGTAATAATCGGTGTGTGAATTTAAGTGGAGAGCTAGCTTGTTGACAATTTGAAATAAAAGTTCCCTAAATCGAGTTTATTATCATACGAATCATATTCATTTGAAATATATCAACTTGAAATGAGAGTCTTCTCAATCAAATAATAATATAGACTTACCTCAAATTGCACCACACAAAAAACACGAGTTGCACGTTAGAGAATCAAATGTGTAATGATTAAATTATATTCGAGACAATACCATTTCCACCTTCTTATCTACGCTGCGCGCGATTCCTACAGTTGCCTACGTGACACATTCCCACGATAATTTGCTGAGTTATCAATATCAGCACAAGAAACAGTTTACGTTTTCATTTTGTTGTTGATAAGATTAATATTTCAAACTAAGCATTTCTCGTAGATAAAATATCAACCAATCAGTTGGTTTCAAAACAAAGTGTTATCTGTTTCCGTTTAAAATTGAATACAATGGCTCTATTATCTACCACACACAAGTTACGACTTGTTGATGACAGGAAACCTCATTGATAAGATTAATATTTCAAACTAAGCATTTCTATTTATACGTAGACCAAACTCGCAATCACGCTATCTAGCCGATAACGTTATCTACCCGATAACACTAATTACACACATCGCCAGCATGGGTGACTCACAATCACTGATAACGCTATCTACCCGATAACGTTATCTACCCGATAACATACATCGCCAGCATGGGTGACTCACAATCACTGATAACGCTATCTAGCCGATAACGTTATCTACCCGATAACATACATCGCCAGCGCAGACCGGAAGTGGAGACCTGATAATCGGAGCACAGACCGGAAGTGACGTCACACTTCCTGGTCCAAAGGTAGTCAACTGTATCTACTAGAAGGATCATCGCCTACTCCACATCTTTTCGTATTCATCATTTCAAAGTCTCATCATTTAGGGTGCCATCTATTGGCAGCCTATAGAATTCTTGAAACACCCTCAATGCATCCTCTGTTTCACTCAACCCGTTGGAATTTTCCGTCATGTACCCATATTTTACTAGATATTCGTTCGCTTGGGCTCCGAGGCCGAATAATATTAATGATAACATGTTGCTCTATCGACGACTTCACACATAATACCTTCCCTATCTGAAACTCTTATATATATATCTTATATTTGATCTACAGTCGCGGAATTTTTGAAGCGTGTTCGATGGAGAAACAAATGTCTGGGGCCAGCCCGAGCCTGGTAAATATTAACAAGTGTTGGTTATCTAGCTCATATAAATATTTGCGGCTTCTAACACACGTCGTGCCCGGCGCGTTGCAATCTTAATATGCTAGCGATGTGTTTCAAAACAGATATGATTTATCCGGCCGTTTAACCGCGATTACTGTTTGTTACCATAGAATGATAAGGTGCATTAATATTATTTTAATCTTATTAAGAATGTAGTTTATTTTTTCCATAAATAATCATAGGTTGAATCTTCTCAACTATCTGCTCTCGTGTCTTTTGTCTGGATAAGTACAATATGTTTATATGCTGCTTTACATTGAAATTCTCCCTAACCTCACACCTTGCTTACAAGCTGTTTCGTGAGACCTTGTATATACAAGTTGATTACCACTACTCGCTCTATAGACCATAGACTCTACCACAAAACCATAGATCCCTAGCAGAAGGTCCCCTAGCGGTCAAAGGGTCACATAACGGACAGAAGCGACACCACACCCTAGCCCCTTACCAGGCCGATAATACAGTACCAATACTTACCGACATCTGATACCTGTCTGGGACTGCCCACACCATATATATATATATGTTACACTCAAACACCGAAAACGCTCACTGAGCGAAATAAACGGCCACAACGCGTTGTGGACGGTTCTCAATAACCAAACACCGAAATATCATCATTAATCGCGTTGTGGCCGGTCCATTGCGTCCACAACGCGTTCTGGACAATCTTTAAACAGCCAGAACGCGTTCTGGCAATATTCAAACAACCACAACGCATTTAGAATAAAAGACGCATGTAAACCGATTATATTTGAATATGGAACAGGGTTAACAAAGAAAAAATAATCAAAGGGTTGGAAACCTTAGATCATATAATATAATAATATAATATACTATAATAATAATATAATATAATATGATCTAAGTTGGAAACCTAAGTACAAACATAAAACACAAATGAAAGAAAATTTTAAAATATTTAAAAGGTCGAATATAGGTATACCAGATTAAACGCGAAACAGATACCTAGTTAAAAGGACATTATAATTGTCTATTTACTTATTTTTGCAGGCACTATTATCATGACATTTCGAATTGCACAACACCTTATTGGCCTTGCGGTTGCACCTTTTTGTGTTACAATAACGCTTACAATTGCACTTAACAAAACCTTGTCTTGATCCAGACGAAAGAGCGGAAGCTTTTCTCAAATTTATAGAGCAACTCGGGACATCTGATAAATTTATAAAATTTGAATCCGCAAAGATAAATTCATTACGACTATAAAGTCTTTCCAGTGCACCGTCTTTGGTTCCCAACTTATACAAGCTGGACTCATTAACGTTTAAGACCACAGCTAGAACACTTCTAGGAACAAGACGCCCCCTGTCGACATCCGGAACTTTTACTACAACATTTTGACCAATTTCAGCAGGGGGTAGTTTTTCCCGGGACAAAGTCAGCATTTTTTCAGCTTGCTTTTCCAATCCGGCTTTTGCGTCCTCGCGTTGCACTTTGATTGTATCACTTCGAAAGCAAAGGCTGCATGTGACTTCTCCTTCATTTTCAAGACCGCACTTTATGTGTACATTTAAACCGCATATTGTACAGGGTTGGGTAATTCCAAATTCTTCGCAAGTGTAACATGCAACGGGATTGGGTTCTGCATTTGTCGCAACAGGATTGGGTTCTGCATTTGTCACTATCTCTTCATTCTGCTGTTCTGTTTCACATGTTATCCCTTCTAACATTTTCTCCAAATCTTCTTCAGTTTTCAAAGAATCATATACTTCACTTTCCAGGGAGGAGTCTGCCAGTCCGATTCTTTGCTTGCTACCAAACATAGCTTCGTAAGGGCTTTTTTTAATCCCTTCGTGTAGGGCTCGATTTTTTTTACTCTGAATAAACCGTAAACCGTCTGACCACTGTTTGGTATTATTGTCAAGCATCCAAGCTACCAACATATCTCTTACATCCTGATTAGATCGTTCTACAGATCCTTGGCTTTGTGAATGACGGGGCTTTCCGTGTACAAGTTTAAGACCTGGCCACAAATCCTTTAACTCTTCTATAATCCTATTGGAAAATTCTCTTCCGTTGTCGCTTTGTAGAATAAACGGAGCACCGAACATGCAAAAAATGTCTACCACGACATACGCAACTTCTTCAGCGGTTTTTGATTTAAGTGGTTTCAAAATGGTAAATTTTATGAGGTGGTCTTGATAGTTTAATATAAAACGGTAGTCTCGATCGGGTTCACTCTGCATATCGATCAAATCCACTTGACATCTGGAGTTCATGTGATCTGATAAAATTGGTGCGACAACTAACCCCTTTTTCCTTATTTTCTTTTTTCCTTGACATTGTTCGCAAAGAGACAAATAAATTTGTATAGCTGTTCTAGTAACATTGCAGTATTTTTTGTTGATTTCAGCCTCCACGACTAAAAAACAAATAAACAAGTTGTTTTATTTTATCATAACCGGTGTCCGCAAATACTATGTGTGTTCCATAAGGATTACATTAAAATTAGGTTGGGTTTTCCGACATCACTAATGAAATTAGATGATTATACTTACCTCTAGTTCGTTTGTGTCCAGTTGCTATGTGTGCAGCTTCAATAATGCCAAAAAGATCCTCTGTTTTACAGTAATATCGAAAGCTTTCATCTCGTGTTCCTTTGTTTTTAGCAATTAATTTTTCATGTTCCCCAATTGTTATGATATCGTATCTCTTTAGCCTTCTATATTGCTTGGCAGACAACGGCATTTTGCTGTCTCTCAAACGTTTGGCTTCTTTTACCTCTCGGACGACCTCTTCATACCGTTCGTTTGTGAAATAATCGCTTCGATTATTGCTGTTGTCGACGATAGTTTTAATTTTTCCAATAAACGCATCTCTCATTTTAGCCTTTAGGTTATGATAGGTATACTAGGAACCTAGGAACATAAAACGCACCTTACTCGATAACAGATAAAACGCACCTTACTCGATAACAGTTGGGATTACACTGACAAGTCTGGACTTGCTCCCCAAGCTTTCAGACACGTTGTGGTTGTTTGAATATTGCCAGAACGCGTTCTGGCTGCTTAAAGATTGTCCAGAACGCGTTGTGGACGCAATGGGCCGGCCACAACGCGATTAATGATGATATTTCGGTGTTTGGTTATTGAGAACTGTCCACAACGCGTTGTGGTCGTTTATTTCGCTCAGTGAGCGTTTTCGGTGTTTAAGTGTAACATATATATATATATATATATATATATATATATATATATATATATATATATATATATATATATATGTTTCTTCTTAGGTTCTCGCGGACGTAATATGTAGAACTGGATTCTCGGGTATTGATCCGCGTTGTGTGATTTCGGTCCTCAAAAGGACCAATTTCACGACGTTTCGGCAAAGTCGCATTTGCCATCTTCAGGTGATTCAACCGTAGAGTCTGGAACTGCCAACCATAGCAGTACTAACCTACAATCCTTACTTAAAAAAAACGACTGAACTTCAGATGAATGTGCGTGAATAGTTGATCGATGGTAGGGCATCGAATCGCATTGTGTTCATCAATGATCTACTATCCTTTCAGAGGTTTATATTTACAAAAAATATAAAAATCTAACAGGACCGAAGTGGTATAATTGGTAAACACCCTGGACTAGAAATCCAGAAATGTGGGTTCGAATCCCGCCTATGGTTCAATCTTTTACGTTTATTCATCTTCATAATTCCATGTTAAATTATCTAAGTTATCTTCATAATTCAGAAAATTTAATTCTATATCTCTTAAGTTACATACACGATAGTGGCCAATTAGGCAAAGAAACTTTAAACTTGTTTATATATATATATATATATATATATATATATATATATATATATATGTAGAACTGGATTCTCGGGTATTGATCCGCGTTGTGTGGTTTAGGTCCTCAAAAGGACCAATTTCACGACGTTTCGACAAAGTCGCATTTGCCATTTTCAGGTGATTCGACCGTAGAGTCTGGAAAATCTAGGCGAACTGACGCTTACTTGGAGGGACAGGTATTTATATCCCCCGTTATGCTTGGACCTTTGGACTTTCGAACTATTTCACGCTTGGTTGATTTCTACGTGTTTGGCTCCGAGTGACACGAGTGCTCCCTTCTGATTGGAAAATATACTTATTACGACTATAAAGTTTAAGAATAAAACCAAAATTTTCAAAAATCAATGATAATCACATCATTCTCAATAGTGAGTACTTAGATAATGCTTATCTTCAATTGAAAGTATTGAAATCTCTTAATATCTGACATTTGTAAATGTCTATTCAAAATTCAACCTAAAAAAGATAACGTATTGTTTAACTATGACACTATGAGTAACAATTTTGAGGTTAAAATTCCATAGAATTATCTTAAACTTGTATAGTTGATTATAATAGATGTGGATAGAGTGTTTATCATAGAATAACTAATTCATACAATAATCATAGATATTTATAATTGTACAATCGAAACCATCTATTCTTTTCTAAATCACTTGGAAACACTAATTCACATTTCGATAAAGGCAATAAACATTGTCGAAACATCAAAAAGAATTTTTATTTCATTTTATTTTCAGTATATATACGAACCAATATACCAAGAAAGCATACAAATATTACAAATGGTTCAAGAATATCAATAAAAGAATATATATATACATATATATATATATATATATATATATATATATATATAAGTAGATGTGCTACACCGGTTCTGCGCCAAAATCGACCTTTTTTGCATGTAAATCTCCATAAGGAAATCTAAGGTTCATTTTAGCGAAAACTGTCCATTCCAAGGTCATCCACAATCGCGCATGCGCAGTCATAGAAGTATATGGTTCACCAATCGATGGTCTATGGTTTGGTAATCTATGGTGCACCCGACTATGCTCTATGGTTCATCAATCGATGGACAGGTAGGCTATGGTTTGGTGATCTATGATTCCTCCAACTATGGTCTGGTAAATCTATGTTTTTTCCAATATGCAGTCTGTGAACTAGTCATCTGTGTACTCGCATTCTACTGAAATGAATATTTTGTTATCCTACACCGGATTCGAACCCGAGAAATTAATTCCAAAGTTAGGTGGCTTAACCGCCCAGCTATGGAGGACTTGAATTAATCAATTTAAATGTAGTATATAACCTGAGTCACTTCTTCTGAAATGAATTTTTGTTCTACACCAGATTCGAACCCGAGAAATAAATTCTAAAGTCAACGGCTTAACCGCTCAGCTATGGAGGACTTGAGAATGAGTGATTTTGATGTAGTATATATAATCTGAGTCAACTCTACTGAAAAATGAATTTTGTCCTACACCAGATTCGAACCCGGGAAACAAATTCCAAAATCGGCTCCTTAACCGCTGAGCTATGGAGGACATGATAACAATCGTCTTTAATGTAGTAGATATAGCTCCGGTGCACCCTAGGTTTGTCACATGGGTCTAGCCTAATGTCACCTGTTTCATCTTGATTATAGGTAAAGGTGAGCCTAACCTCATCCATAATAAGTTTAAATCGAAAGAATGTGATTTTTGTGTCACACAATTAGTTTGAAAGTTGAAAATAGTAATTCTGAACACGTGCTTCAATATTCAAAAAGTATGTCATTCAAAATATCAGTAATTGTCGAATTGAATACACATCGTATAAAATTAATAATCTAATTCTATAAAATAAAAAAATAGTTATGATATCACACATATTTTATTTACGATTCAGAATAATCTCTCTTTCTATAGAGAGTTCAGTAAAGGTCAAGAAGCGATATGAATATGATAAATTCAAATTATTAATAGAAAATAATTCTAACATCTCATATCCATATTTGTTTAATCTGTGTGTGTGTGTGTGTGTGTGTGTGTGTGTGTGTGTGTGTGTGTGTGTGTGTGTGTGTGTGTTTGTGCTGCTATTCACCTTCTCGTGGTCTTCGATATGTTTGTCTACGAAAAAAGTGGATGCTTGCGATTCCGGATAGAAATCGTGTTAACGAGGCCTTTTATGTGTGCGAGCATGTATAACGAAAACAGAGAAGTTATTTTTGAGGTGAGTAATACATTTTGACAAGAGTAAAAACAAGCCCCTCTATATAACAATTTTTACGTAAGTAAGTATTTAGAGGATATATTCCCCTCCTAATTTCTCATTTATTGATATTTATAATTCCTTCTAGCAAATGCGTCAATGCATCAAGTTTAGTTTAGTTATCGCTGAAAATATTTTTCCCTTGAGAATTTCACCCATGTTTTAACACATCCAATTTATTTTTTATCTATTTACGTTTCTTGTATCCATATCAACAGAGAACATTTATTAGATTCAGTATAATTTCCTTATGATCCACCGTTACATATCGTTCGAGAGTTTTTATAAACAAACCCCTCTATTTAACAATTTTTACGTAAGTAAGCATTTAGAGGATATATCCCCTCCTGTATTTTCAAGTGATATTTTATCATTCAATGTTAGGTTTCATAAAATAGTTTATAGATGTATGAAATTATCAAAACACTTTCTATATCTTCCTTTATCGAAAGCATATTCATAGGGAAAATCAAAAATATAGACTTCTTGAGAAATTATTTATTGTTATTATTATTATTATAAGAGGGAAAAAGATTCAATACAAAAATATTTATCCTCAAAATATCATTTGTAAAATACATAAAACCATATAAACAATCAATATAAAAAACTTCATCACTTGGTTCTTCACACTAAACTCCGAACTAATCCGTTAATCGGGGAATACTCCATGATACGATCGTTTATGATGATACAATAAGCGCGGGTGTTTTTAGGAAAATTCAGGATACTTTCCATCTCTAGTTTAACGTCAACTGTTGATGACTTTATAGCATCATTCTGTTTCGAGCAATCAATCACGAAAATTGCTTTGTTCTTGAATGCTACATAATCTAGCATCGGTTCGCTCATAATTTTATTCGAAAATGATTTCTGGAAATCATAGTACATCTGGTACGCTTCCACGTATTGTTGATCGTTGAAATTCATTTTCATTGCTTCATATGGATAACATTCTGAATTCAAGAATAATTTTACATTTAGCAAGTTTATATTATCGAAATATGTACTTTGCTTAACAGGATTATTTTTTCGATCAGTTTCGAAAGCTAGAATCACATATCTGGGGCGTTCCAAATTCATTGATGTTTTAACAGCCCAAATGTCGCGAGTGCTCTCCTTCATCAACGGATTTTCATGCAGATCCCAGCTGCGAAATGGAATCAAAATAGGCTTCTCAGCACTCAAATTTCCCAACATTTGAAATTTAACTTGATCACTTGGAAACACATGTCGCACTTTTAATGCTATCGTCTTCACATTTATTTTAGCCCTCTTCGTACCTGTGCTATTGGTATAACAATTGTTATCGGTTCGAGACCTTATCAAGCGCAGCTTATGTTTACCACTCAAGACTTTGTTATAGTCAATGAATAGGCCTAGTAGAAAATTCAGAGGTATCCATAAATTGATTTTATTATTGTAGACTGAACTCATTGCATCCTTATATGACCATCCAGAAATAGCTAGAGGTACAGATTCGTGTTCGGCATATGTTAGATAAGCTCTGATGGTGCTGACAATACCAGGATCGCGTACTTTGTCTATCTCTTTCCCATTCAATTCATAACTGATATATTCAAAGAGAAACGCTCCAAAATTATTAGTTAGGGTACATTCACCATCACCACTTGCTTCTGGCTGGAATTCTGCCTCGATGAATAAAGCAGACGAGGCTAAATCTACCAACACATCTTGTTGATTGATTAATATCTCAATTTCATCGCTGTAGCCGAAAGATGTTGTATGTGGATAGTAGGTGTGAATTTCTTCTCGAATGATGTCTTCATTAAAGTTTGGTTCGTTGAATATTTGAAGTTTTTCGGACATGGTAACCAAGGGACTTCAAAAAATTTATATTTTCCAATGATAGTGCTGCAGCAACCTTCTCCCTTGAACTCGTTGTAGATAATGACTGATGGTCAATATGAAGATGTCTTTTATTGCTGAAATCCAAACCCATGTCCTCTAGTGACGTCGACTGTAACAACCTTCTCAGATGAATTCTTTTCATATAATGAATGCTGGTGAGCATGGATTATTATTTATTGTTGGAAGCCATAATCTCTTGCGATGTTTTTCAACTCCAACCGTATAATGATTTCTTCTCCACGAAAATTTACCCGTTTCCAATTCTGATCTAAAATATTCAGTGTGATGTTATCGAAGGACGTCTTGTTGATTATCGGTAGATAAATAAGATTCTTCGGCTCTATATCAATGGAAAACCCAGGTGGTACAAGAGGTGAAAACTCATATATCGTATGAGCTAACTTATTGTTATAATATGCTCCTGCGGTTAAGTTACACTCCACTCTAATAGTTTGAACTTTGATTATGTTTATAGGTCGGTCAGATAGATGTGCTTCACGAGATGTCAATTTCTTTTTGCTGAATCCCAGCAGTTCGCTTATACTATCTTTAGGAATAAAATTTACTTCAAAATCACTCTTTATTTCTGTGTGTAGAGTGTTGTTGTTGGATTTTATTGATAATTTCCGGTCACGTTCTTCTTGCTTCACTCCTATCCCACAAACTGCACTTTGTATGAAATCCTCGATGTCTGTCAACTCGTAGGACCCTGTAGGTAAAGTTACTACTTCTTCCTCACCCTTCACATTTTTATAATAAAATTTATTAAAACCTTCTCCAATGTTCGGAATGCTATTGTACGTATGCAAACCAACAAGTGCAATAGAATAATTTGAATAAGGATCTAGTTCTATTGGTGGGTGAAAATCTACAGACAAGCGGGAGCTCTTACCCGTGATAGTGAACGTCTGAGACATGATTGATGAAAACTTTATCAACAATGTATTTATATACTAATAAATACAATTTTAGTCGACCACAACTGAAGAATTAGAGAGGAATTTCAAACATAACTGGCCACAATTATAAGTGTTATATTGCTGAAAATTGTCGTGATTGAATAATATCTTACATTTTTTGAAATAATCCACCAGTTCGTGAGGGGGGCGTAAATTGCCAAAACTATCATAATAAAAGACTGTATCACCGACTCTCTTAAACCCAACCCAGTGAGTGCCTTCATTGTCCGAGCTATCTAAATTAACTATTCCACGCTCGTTTTTCCATGGTCCGTTGGATGGCAGTTCATCACGCATAAATACTCCTCTAAAATGGGGAATTTTCAGAGCTTTTGCTAGTTTTCGTAGATCGAGATCGGTCAGAGGTCTTCTGGGTAGGTTTACTGGCAGTTTTTTGGATGTTTATTTAAATATAGACCAAGACCTTTGCGATACTTTTTCAAATATAGACCAGATCCTTGTTTTCCCAAAGCTATAGCTTCCATTGTTTTATTATGTCTTTCCGTTTCCTCCAAGGTTTTCCGAGCTGCTTTGCTGTCGTTGACGGCCTTAGCGATGCCAGCACCACCTCCCGCCAATGCTCCAGCAGCTGATAAACCGGCAAATAGAGGTATTAAAAATGGTAAAAATCCTCCAGTCTTTGGAATAGGAATTACTCTTGGTAATCGAACATTTTTCCGACCACCTGCTTTTTTGAATTGTTTTCGTGCAACTTTCAACGCTGTTTGAGATGTTCTCTTCAGATTGGTGGGGTCAAACTTTTTCTTCATAACTTTTCTTACCCCATCGACAATTGCACTTCCGAACCCAACCTTCTTTCTCATGCCCATCCCCAATTTCCTCTTTGCCTTCATAATTTTATTCACACCGAAAGCGGCAATCCTCTCTCCATATTTTGTGTCTTTAGATTTGACACGTTGCCAAGCAGCGTTCTCTAATATTTTATCCGCCTCGTGACGTCCTTCCAAACTAGCGTTTCGCAGATATGAAATATCGTGTTGGCGGCAAGCTTTATCGAGTGGATTGATACCTGAATCTCCTCTTCTCAACCGTTCTTCTAATTTTGTACCGGGACCACAGAATTGATAACCAGGAATATGAAGTTCAAACGGGAGCTTGTTTATAAGCGTATTGAGAACACCTTCTCCCACGTAAGCTTCCATACAGACTGATGAGAATTCAAGATTGCACCGTTATTTAACGAGGGGAGGGAGGAAAACTAAAGATCTCAAAGTAATATTTTTTATCAATTTCAAAATTTTCTCAATACAAAAGACTTAAGTATAATCTTAACAATATATGTTTCAAATATTATAATCTTCACTCTTGATTCACCCTCATATTCACGGAATTTTGTTCTATTATAATATCCATACCCTCGAGTCAATAATATTCCAGCTATTTGTTTGTTCCTAATAATCTCCAAATGTTTAATGATGGGTTCATTGAACGAGATCCGAATTATTAATCCAACTGTTGTGATTATTATCTAGACCCAACCATTTCACATACTGTTGACCCCTCCTCTTTCGTAATATTTTTTCGACTAAATACACATCGGGTTGTTTTGTTTTCTGTAATTCTTCCTCGTAGAAACAGCCGCTGATTGGTGCGTTGGTCATATCTTCTAGTAGATATGTGACCGGGCTGGTAATTTTTACTTTGATGATTTTAAATAATTCCGTACTCCAATTGGGCGTAAATCCCTTCTCAAAAATATGTTTAGCCTTACTTATTCGTACCACATCTCCAACGTTGTATTTGTGAGGCAGAGCTTACTTGATGTGTGAGTAGGATCGCTTCAATATCTCGCTCTCAATCTGTTTCGTCACTTTTATTGGAGCCATATTTATAGTACTATGTTTACGTTTATTATATTTTTCTGTGGTTTCTTCAAGTATATCAAGCCATTTGTATTTCCCGCTAAGACTGAAATGTTTGTAGAGCGATTCCTTTAATGTTCGAATGACACGTTCAGCAATGGCTGCTTTTTTCACACTATACGTATTATAATGATTGATATTATGTTTCTTCATTAGATCGTTAAAGTGTTTATTGAAGAATTCTTTCCCCTGATCGCTTTGCAGATTCCTAGGCTTACGATGTCCTTCTAGCAATATAGAACTGACCGCTTTCCGAACCTCTTCGGCTGATTTCGTTTTCAGCGGGCGTGTCCATAGAAATTTCGAGAAACAATCGATCATAACCAAAATGTATTTGAATCCTCTATTTTCACGAGCGTAATTACCCATTTCAGCCAGATCCATTTGCCACAAATCATCCAAACCTTTTATGATCGTTCTGCGCCGTTTGAAATTCTTCCTACTAGGCTTATGAAGCTCATGCACAACTTGTTCTCTACTCATCTTATCAATGCGGAAATCTAGTTTAGAATTAATTTTTTGGGTATATTCACAGGATTTGGAGTAATACGTTTCACAGAGCCCTGCTTTGTTGTTGTTGTGGATGATGAGGGTCTCTTCTTAGAAGGTTCCACAGATGTCATCCGTCGTTCTAACGCCTCCACTTTACTAGTAATGTCATTTAGACGCATGTTCACGATGTTAAATGTGTTATTGATCTCTTTCAATTCATTTCTGTTTTCCCTCACACTATCACTGATTGTTTTATACTCTGATTTTATATAGATCCCCATTCCATTATATTTATTCTGAATGTCCATCAGATGTTTATCAATGTTGAGAATAACCTTCTCATTAGTTAATTTATGTTCATCCAGATCCTTGTTGATATCTTTGATCAAATTATCAACCCTAACATTGAAGGTATCTTTAAGACTGGATTTCGTTTTCAGATTCAGTTTGTATGTTAATTTATCAACATATACTTTATTTGCAACATCTCCATCATCATTCGGTGATTTTACGTTGCACAATCTACGATTTTCC
The DNA here is from genome assembly GCA_958510875.1 of Endomychus coccineus. Taxonomy (NCBI): domain Eukaryota; kingdom Metazoa; phylum Arthropoda; class Insecta; order Coleoptera; family Endomychidae; genus Endomychus; species Endomychus coccineus. The sequence goes on along the minus strand of OY294069.1, from coordinate 95,356,730 downwards.
ATATCATAACTTCCATCACTCGTTAGGAATAATCCTTGTCCGTGAACTTGTTTGAAATTATTATTAAATACATTTGTATCATATATCCACATGGAAGAGGAGGCTCTGCCAAACTTATCCATTGAAACCATCTTTATAACTGTGATGAATTTGTCTTACACCCGGTTTTTGTTCGATTACACCAGCCTCTATCAATTCTTCTATTATAGAGACTATCTCGTTGTGATGGTTATTGTTACCAGCGAGCGAGGATGCAACAAGAAGTCTCAGTCTATCCACAATTTCGTTAACGTCATCCCAATAAACATATTCGATTGGTTTCTCGTTATATTCAAGCATATCATTTTTGATATATGCATTTCCAGTGTATGTTTTGGACCTTGGTCTTTTAATGGAATTAATCAAAGGTTTCAGTACATGTTTGTATTTTACAGTGTTTCTTATTCGATCAGCGGGATCGTTATTACGTCTATGGGCACTAGTCATTTCCATCATTTGACTGTAATTTTTTCCATCTTCCACGGTGTAGGTGTCAGGTAGAACATCTCTGTAGAATATCAAATTATACAGTCCTGTGGTACCCTTGAACGGAGTTCCCTTAATAATTATATTACTCTCACTATCAATTTCAATAGGTTGATTACCCATGAACCATTTATCTAAAGTCGAATTATATTGCAAACCCATTTTATCATCGTATCTCTTGACATCATCATCCAATAGAAATCCTTCCAAGTAATAACGTGCTAATGTGGGGTATTGTTGCAGAAACTCCTCTGTAGCCGCTGCATTATCTTTCTTAAGTTTTCTTAATTCTTCACGAATCTGATCGATAGTAGGTTCGGGGGTAAACACATCCTCTTCAGTATCTGGGGGGTTATATACGAATTCTTCCCCTTCAGTTACAATATTTGGGATTGGTATGTTCTCCATTTGTGTTGCTGTAGAAACAATACTTTTAGGCTTAATCAACGAATTTTGTTTGATTATTTCAGCATTTTTCGCAATTTCCTCCAGAGGCTTAGATACATTCTTGAACATATTATCTAGAATTGCATCATTTTCAGCTTTACCCAATTTCACAGCCATATATTTTTTCCTCACAACGTTTGCTAACTCCCAAATTTTTCTCTTCAATTGTTGTTTTTCTTTTAACATGTTACTCACACGCACGTCCATGCTGAGCGGTTTGTCTATTTCAAATGATAGTATATATACATGTTAGATGTATATATAGCTATCAAAACTTTTGCGATAACGTCCTTTGTTCATAGCACAGTCTTTGTTTATCATAAGGAATCCATATTTATCTTTCCAACATGCGCTACATATCTCTTTGAATTTCTCGAGTGACATGTCGGTACTTACATGATCGGTAAATATATGTTTCAAATTGAGTTCATCCTGTTTGAAAATAATCAAGCAATTGGCATTGTCGCGCAATCCATGTTTTGGACATTTTGCAAAAGACTGACAAAGATAGAAACTATCAATTGAGTTGTGTCTCCCTCTTGAAAAATAAGAACGAATTTTGTCCTGTTTCTCATCCATTACATCATCGAATATTATTACCGAATTAGGTTTCGCTTCTGTGGGGTCTATGACGTTATCACTTTCAGTGTATGGAAAATATCCAAGCCCAGCAATTTTCTTCAATGTTTCCTCCAGTAACTGGTATTTTGGTTGGTGTAAAGACTTTGAATAGATGTACACGTTTTCAAATTTCAAGCCGTTTGCATCTAACAATAGAGATAACATTACATTTGTTTTCCCACAATTACTTGGACCACAGATTATTGTTCGTAGAGTATTTGGCAGCAAAGAGCTGTGACGTTGTGGTTGTTCAACATTCTCAATGCTTGACCCTAAGTTCATAATATTCAACGAGTCTTTTTGCTTAACAATCTTCATCATGCCTGAAATCGTACTGAAACATATGTTAATAAGCATTTGTTTATATACTAGTTGATGATGTTATATTGTGTATGTCCGAGCACTTCTACCATGTAACTGTCAAAAGCAAGTATCAAAGACGTGTTAAATTTGTCCGAATGTTGAAACACGTGTATAAATGTTGAAGCACACGTCTGAATGTTGAAGCACGTGTCTGAATATTAAAGCATGTGTTAAACACGTGTCTGAATTTTGGAGCACTTGTCACTCAATAGAACTAGATGCTCATTTATAGTATTCTATTGCACAAGACGATCTAAATTTAAAGCATATATATAATGATCACGTGGGGACTGATATGACTTTTGGAGAATTCAAAAATATATGTTCATACTGTTTGGAAGGAACCATATGAATTTTTATGTATTGTTAAAGATGATGCTATTGATAAAGGAAGATATAGAAAGTGTTTTGATAATTTCATACATCTATAAACTATTTTATAAAAGAAAAAACTAATGAGAAACTATTCAGTAGTTGTTTGAAGCTGTTCAATACCTGTTAGAAGCTGTTTAATAGCTGTTTTAAGCTGTTCAAAAGCTGTTCTTAAGCTGTTTAATAACTGTTTGAAACTGTTTAGTTCTTGGCTAATTCGATATATATGAACCTACTTTATTCAATGTTGTAAATATACTGGAAAATTATATATTTTGAAAATTAACGAATCAGTCTATTCTGATAATTCGATAATAATACCCAAAAATTAATTAGATCTCATAATCATAATATTTACACTATTGAGCAAAATGAAATTGTTTTAAGCGCTTGTGATAATAAACGCTATATTATTGAAAATTATAAAACGTTACCTTAGGGATATCATTCTATTCCAGAGGTGGAGGAGGAAGAAAACGATTAGTTTTATATTAAATATTGCATATTACTCATAAATATGCCTTATCTATATTTTTATTATAATAATTATTTTATGTAACATATAATATTTGGTTTTCTTAGTTACTTATTTTCAGATAATTAGACGTATGAGTTATATGATTGTAATATATGTATAATTGGGTACGTTTTTAAGAAAATTCAAATTATTTATATGATCATCCAATTTCTTCTTGAATATCATTTTTCATGATGCGGGTTGAATTAATTTTGCTTCCAACATGCAATTTGATAATTTAGTTTTTGTTCGATGCAGCTCTTGGTAACAGCTCATATAATTCCACTCTAAATTTTTTATTGAAATATTTAACGGTTCAGATAGGACAGGTTCAGGTAGAACATCACTTCTATCTTTGTCAACTATATTCAAACTGGATGATTTCGTTTTATTACATTCATAATATTTAGATGCCCAAGTATCTGATTCAAATTTCAATCCGAGATTGTTTGCAACACATGTAGATAAATCTGATCTACACTCTTGCAGAAGATTATTAGCGCGGAGGCATCTAAGTTTGTAGAAATGGTAGTGGCGGTAGGAGAACTTTCACAATATTTCTCGATATATATACGTTCTAATATATATTTACTACTCACATCCAATAATTCCAAGGTTAAATTTTTCAATCTACTTTTACAAGTTGTGAGTTGAACATTTATAAAAGATATACGATGTTCATAATCATTTCTCACTTCTTCTTCTCTGGATAGAGTTTCAGGGTGGGTAGAAACTCTATGATGTGGAGAATGATTTTTCCTCGATGCGAAAATAGTAAAGGTAGGTTTTTGTTGATTCAAATTTTCATATTCTAAATGAATGGAATCACTTCGATTTAAATCATGATTGAATGATGCACTTCCATTATCAGAATTAAATGTAGACTTATATAATATTATATTCGATGAGAAAGTTCCAAGAAGTAAGGTTAGAGTTAACACAAACTGTACAAGTAACATACTATATGAACACATTTTTCATAATGATATATTTCTAACATTACATCTATTTAATTATCCTGGAGAAGAGTAGGGATGGAACACAATACCACGATAGTTATCTATAGATATTTTCGATATTATTTTTCTCTTATCAGCACACTCAAAGCAGTATATAATCTTTAAATTGAATATACACTCTGAACAATACAATCTATGTTTACAAGGGATAAAACTTGTATTAATCTCTTTTTTATTACAAATTCCACAAAGCTTCATCATTTTGTTTCTCATATGAGTTCAGGATATAGACTGAGGGAAATAAAAAATCAACCTATTATTTATATCATTTATTATCATCGGTTTACAATGGTAGTAAATTTATAAGATAATTATGAATATGTAAGCTATTATTCACAGCACAGTAACAATTATTTGAAGTATGATTGTTCAAACAAAGAGGTTCACCCATTATCAGTTTTGGACAGTTGACATCATTTTCTAAATCTATAACAACTATCGATCCTCCATTAATTTCTTCCAAAAGTTGACTTATAGCTTTCGATTTTTCTTTTCCTCTAACATATATACGATCGATATTCATCTCAACTGTATGTTTTTTTAAAATATTCTTCAGTTCCCTATTCTTGATAAACCCACTAACATATGGAATACAATGATGATTCCTCTCGAGATATCGAATTTGTCTCTTACAGTTTTCATCTAACTCGCTATATGGTTTGGGATAATTGAATAGGTAGTGACTTGATTGTTTCCCATTCGTAATACACATTTCTTTTATTCTAAATTCAGGCACTTTGAAGCCTTGTACATCTATCACAATGAACCTCATATTGGTGAATGTCGAATATCGAAGAGAGAGAATAAACTTATCAAATCAATCTTAGTCCCCTACTATTGAGGTTAGTGTATAATTATAACATCTCATATCATATTTGCTTGATCTTTGTGACCTCGTCAGAGATAATCATAACAACAACATATTTGTTTCACTTGAAGCACATGTCTGAATGTTGAAGCATGTGTCTGAACACGTGTCTGAATGTTGAAGCACGTGTCTGAATATTGAAGCACGTGTCTGAACACGTGTCTGAATATTGAAGCACGTGTTGGAATGATGAATCACGCGTTAAAACATGTGCAAATCACTATTTTCAACTTTCAAACTAATTGTGTGACACAAAAATCACATTCTTTCGATTTAAACTTATTATGGATGAGGTTAGGCTCACCTTTACCTATAATCAAGATGAAACAGGTGACATTAGGCTAGACCCACGTGACAAACCTAGGGTGCACCGGAGCTATATCTACTACATTAAAGACGATTGTTATCATGTCCTCCATAGCTCAGCGGTTAAGGAGCCGATTTTGGAATTTGTTTCCCGGGTTCGAATCTGGTGTAGGACAAAATTCATTTTTCAGAAGAGTTGACTCAGATTATATATACTACATTAAAATCACTCATTCTCAAGTCCTCCATAGCTGAGCGGTTAAGCCGTTGACTTTAGAATTTATTTCTCGGGTTCGAATCTGGTGTAGAACAAAAATTCATTTCAGAAGAAGTGACTCAGGTTATATACTACATTTAAATTGATTAATTCAAGTCCTCCATAGCTGGGCGGTTAAGCCACCTAACTTTGGAATTAATTTCTCGGGTTCGAATCCGGTGTAGGATAACAAAATATTCATTTCAGTAGAATGCGAGTACACAGATGACTAGTTCACAGACTGCAGATTGGAAAAAACATAGATTTACCAGACCATAGTTGGAGGAATCATAGATCACCAAACCATAGCCTACCTGTCCATCGATTGATGAACCATAGAGCATAGTCGGGTGCACCATAGATTACCAAACCATAGACCATCGATTGGTGAACCATATACTTCTATGACTGCGCATGCGCGATTGTGGATGACCTTGGAATGGACAGTTTTCGCTAAAATGAACCTTAGATTTCCTTATGGAGATTTACATGCAAAAAAGGTCGATTTTGGCGCAGAACCGGTGTAGCACATCTACTTATATATATATATATATATATATATATATATATATACATATATATATACATATATATATATACTTGCCCCACGGATTCTACGAAGCCCTCTATGCACTAAAGGTGAAGTGAAGCCCGGGTTTAGGAGTGCGAGGGACTAAGATCTGTATATGTTCCCTGTATGCGTATCACCGCTAATAGGAAGATCAGCTATATAAAAATACACGGGCTTCTGATTTCACGAATCCCAGTGGTGTTGCGTTAAATAAAAATATTGCACTCGTAATTCCGTGTCCTCGGGATTTATTTTGCTATGTATTTTCCGAAACTTATACTTCGGAAAAGAGCATTTGCACGGTCGATTTGCTACGATAACAAATCATCTTTGTGATGGTAAAGATTCTAGCCACTTGATTTTTGACCCAATGTCAATGTTATATTAGGTAGAACTCAAAAATGAGGAACAAACTATCTGTCTTTTTAATATGACGGAACAACTTTATTACAGCCAAAACAATTGCGTTTGGTATCATTTTCATATAAGGACTCAAAACATTGCATTATAATTGTCATTTTGACTTTTTAGCATACAAAAATAAGTTTTATTGTAAAACTCAGAGATGAATATCACTTTCGTATAAATCGAGCTCGAGGTGTTTATTTCTGATGTATGATGAGATACAGCAATGCATTTACATATAACTTGAACCCAAAGCCTCAAAATATTGTATCAAAATCTTGACAGCTGCCATTTTGACATATCATTCATAGCCAAATACGTTCTCCTTGCTAAATTCATTGAGTTTGATATTATTTTCGTATAAATCGAGTTCGAGGTTCGAGTATGATAAGAGAAAGTAATGTGTTATATATGTACTTGACCGAATATTTTCAATTAGTACAGAATGTTGTTGGGGATAATTCGTTTTTTTTTCAGAAACTGTGCACTAAAAATGAATCAAAATCACGTTCAGAAGGTTTAACTCAACATACGGAAGCCATTTTTCGAGTGTATGATACATCTCCTATATTATAAGTTCCTGATTCAATTGTATATGAAAGCACCTATTCGGAGGCATCTCCCGAGTCCTCCTCAATCATTACAGACAGTGAAACAGACAATAATTGTGATTTTTCATGGGAAATGCGAAACTAGAAGAAAAAAATGATTTCACTGTCAATAATGCACATGACAATTCTCAGTTAAAATCAGTAGATCCACACAGTTCAATTGGTAGTTACGACGTAATATGTCCTAGAGCGAATGTTTCCGATTCAGATAAAAATTATAAGATTTCACAAGATGGCTATCAATATTTCGATAGTTCCGGATCTGAGTATCTACCTTCTGAGTTATCACCATCAAGTCATGACTCATCACATGACAAAATTGAACAAGTGGAATCAGAAAACAGATATTTTGGGGAGGCTTGAAATAAATACGTTAGAGTTTTCCACAAATTCAACTCACTTTTAATGGCAACTGCCAGTAAGGAATCGAATTACATTTTGAACACGAGATTTAAGAAACAATTGAAATCCTCTCCAATAGAGGCCAGAAAGCGAGAAATAAATCTCATAAATGATAGGCATCAATAACCTTCATGTGAAGTAAGTTTCGAAATAATAATATTTTTGGCCTCAATTTGTAATATTAGTCCAGTCAATGAAGCCGAGAAAATGTTCTAGATTACCAATCATCGCGATGGTATCGAATTTTGATGAATCGTGATGAGCAGGTTTGAAGTTAGAAAACGGTCAAAACGTATCGAAATAAAAAAGCAATTTTGGAAAAAATTGAATTGTGGGAAAAATTATAATCAATGGAAAAATATAAATTTAGGTCTTATCTATAGGCTTCAATTTCTCGGATTGTTTAAAATACATCTTTTTTATCTTTTCCCCTCCATGTCAGATGTGACTTGTTCCGGTTTTTCTTAACAAACTCGAAAAATTTTTATTAAAAAAAACTTCTGGTGTTCAAAATTGTTCATTTTAACATGACCAACAATTTCAACGTGAAAAATTCAATTTTTTTTTTCAATATTGGCCATTTTTGACATGTTCTTACTGTTTCCCAACCTCAAATGAATTTTGGCCAATAACTCGACATCAAACAAAGAGCGCGAGTTCGTAGTCTTCACATATAATCCTGGACACCATATGAACATGCTCACCAAATTTCATGAAATTCCGAATCCATCTCGACGATTGGTGCGAAAAATGCTTCATTAAGGACTATTGACATCTGAATAAAAATTGTGTCGTTTGGAAGGTGTGTATAGACAGTCTAACTTCGGCCAATTTTTTCTGCATATTTTGACTTTTCAATTACAAATAGAGAAGCTCGATGAAGTGTTCTACAATAAATTATTTTGCAAAGTATTATATAAATGATTAGACATATAAAGAAGTCTTATATTTTGTATCTGAGAATTTACAACTGTCGTTTGAAAATTTTTTTTCTTATCTGTTGTCTTCAAATTACCTATCTTCTTTTGCGTTATTTGTATATTTGTTACAATTTCGATTATTCGTGTTTCTGTTCGTTTCGAACTTACTTATATTAGTTTATTCACCATTTACATAATAACAATAACATATTTTACGCACATACAGAACTTCAGTTAGCTAGGCGTGCTTATTGGGCACACGGCCTGCTCGCGATGCAGGATTAATGACAATGCAAGCTGACGAGATTGAACAAATTGCAACATTTATGGGCCATACATGAAAAACACATGCTGAATTTCATAGGCAAATTCTAGATTAAATTGTTTGCTTAGACCCGTTTCTTGCATCTCTAAAAGAACATATACATCAGGTAGTTAAAACGCTGATAATTATTTCAAGTGTGGTAATTGTTCACAGGATAATTTTATACCGGTATGAAAGTATTAGTCCAGGCGAATTACCTCTTTGATAGATGTTAGTGAGCAAAATAGGATTGGATTAGATCAGGACAGTGGTAGAAACTAAGTAGAATTCGTGCAAAAACTAGCCAGTTAAGTTATTAACAAAAATGTCAAAAATAGTGAGAATAAACTGATTATTCCTTCAAAACTTGGCTTATATCTCAGAAACTAATAGTTTCACGTGGAAATGTGAACGGACAAAATTTATTCCTCATAAAGTTTCCTGTAAAGTGTCTCTCATGCGATATGCCGAATTGCGAAATTATTCTTGCGAATGAAGGAAGTATAAAAAAGTTCATTGAAAAAACGGCTTTTTTAGCAAACTTCAATTCTCAAAACCAATCAATCTTCATTGTATTTCATGAAAAAATAGATTTCTCTACGTCCAATAGTATTTGCTTAGTTGAAAAGTCAATTGAAAGCACGTTTCAAGCTCTAGTAATGACAAAGAAAAATGCGGCAAAGCAACAACAATATCCCACATTGAGTTTTTGTAAATTTTTATTTATAAGGCCTGGAAATGTATTAATAATAGAGAAAACCGGAGCCCACCATTCATTATTTTCGTTCGGGCATACTAAATTTAAAAAAAATAATCTTTCTTAGTAGTATAGAAGTCGAGATATCGAATTTTTTCAAAGCTTTCTGATTTAGAATTTGCTGCGATCTTTACCTCCCACCGCGCCCGGTCGAGCTCGATTCTTTTTACGCTCTGTCACGGAAAGTTACGTTTTATCGAGTACTTCTTCTCTGTGCTTCCTTCGTTGAAGCATTCCCGGCCTTATAAATGGAAATTTACAAAAAATCGATGTGAAATATTAATGTTGGGGCTTCTTAGAATATTTCAAAATCCAAGACGATTTTGCATCTCTGCATTTTTCTCTGTCATTCTTTAAACTTAAAACGTGCCATTAATTAATTTTAAAATTAAGCGTAAAAAATTTCACCAAAAAAACGCTTCATTTATCCAATTTTTGTTCATCGTTAAGTCCGATCAATCGTCATCCTATCCTATGAAAAAGTAGCTTCAACTCTTATAGTTTTTGCTAAATTTGAAAGTTGATCAAAAGCAAGTTTCAAGTTTAAACAATGACGAGAGAAAAATGCAGCGCTACAAAATCGTTCAGAATTTTTGAAATATTCTAAGAATCCCCAACTTATATAATATTCCACATCGATTTTTTGTAAATTTCCATTCATAAGGTCGGGAATGTTTTAACGAAGGAAATTTTCTATTTGTTAATAACGAAAAGAAGCATAGTGCAAATTAGAACAAATTCAGAAAGGAACTGTGTAATGCTAAAAAAAAGTATGGTGCAGACATAAATTTATCAAACAATATGAGTAATGAAAAAAATCTGGCAGAATTTGGTGGTAGAATCAAGAAAAAAAAATTGTGTTAGAGCACCTACTTAAAACCTAAAAAATACGAGTGTGATGAATTTCTTAAAATAAACGGAAAGAAAATGACCAATAAAGACTAGATGACGATTAAAACTTTTGTTCATAACGTTTTCAAGCAGAGATGAATATTTCGTAACATTTTGGCTTGGTTCCCCTATTTCTAAGGAACAATTATTTTCTTTCGATAACTAACTTTAGCTGCAAATACCATAAGCTGGAAATCTTGAAAACAGCTTTTTTTTATTGGCCGAAGTACGGCGCATTGATTTGAAACCATTTTCAATTCAATTTCTAGTTTTGTCATTTTATGTTTTATCACCAACAGCAATGATCAACGCTATATGATTCTAAATATTTACAAATATTCACAACATTAGATTTTAGGAATATGATTTTATTTCCATTTATTTTATTCAACAGACATATTACTGAATAATATCAAATAAGTTTTTTAAATAAATTATACTGTGCTTTTCCTTATGATACAACCATTTCCCTAGAGATAAATAGTTTTATATCTGAAGTCGTTAAGAATGAAGATTGAAAATTACTGTTATTTTCCTTTCATTGTAACAACTGTTGAAAACAAGCACATTTAAACTTGATACAGTCTCTATCAACGAACTCGGATATACTAGAATAAGCTAAAGTCATTTTTGAGTATCGCCAACATGTCTCTCTCCCACCATACTGTCATCTAGCTTCCCAGCAATCGTGTGGAGAAATAAAGATTGAATAGAGAGATCTCCGATATTGGCACTCGTAATTCGCCGCCGCTAATCGTGTACCTACTGTCAAGAAAAGTGACATTTATTTGAAAGTTAGATATGTTGGGATGGAACATGGTAGTAATAATTGCAAACTGTTTCAGACATGATCAAGACGACAAAGAGAATATTGATGTTTCAGCACCTAAAAGGTAAAATGTTTAATTAAGAGCATAGCAGTTTTAATAATATATGGTTTTATTTATTTTAGAGCAAAACTTTCAGAGAGTGAATATGCGTCAACATCTATGACCAAAAGCAGCGTTTGGTTTGCACCAGCTAATGAGGATATCATGGTTAGTAGTTGAATCAGTTCCCGCTTCAATTACTACTACATTTCAACAGCCACTGCAGCCTTCCCCAAAAACTGTATCTAGCAAATCACCAGAATCGGATACTGCTTTTAGTTTTAGTTGAAATCTAATTTTCATATGCTCTGATATCTTTGTTATAATGTATTAAAATGGTTATTTTTTCAGTGAAAATTAAAAATACTTAAATATTGTCGTTGAAGAGGTTGCTTGTAATACCAAGGAAGGGCAACAAATTGATTAAACTATGTATTTATCTTTTTAATATCATAGATTAGATATCCCCCTAAAACATGTTTTAAAGAATGTACTAATGATTTACTGGAATTTACAGGAACAATAAATTGTTAATATTTATTATTAATACGTCAACATTTTTAGAATTATATTTTCCGCAAGAAAACTTTTCAGCAATATACAATATACTTTCTAACATAAATAAATTGACAATTTTTTATTTAAATAAAACGTTTACAGTTTTACTAAAACTTTTCTTACTTGTATGTTCCCCATTCTTATTGTTAGTTATATACCATCTTACATCGTGAAATCAAGAAAATCAAAGCATTTTTTGCTCCCACCTCATAGTCCGATTATTGCAAATGCTGACAATACGGATGAAATAGAAGCAAACATATAGGGCCCAACAATGGATTTTGTATGAATATACTTATACAGATATGATTTGAAACCAAATTATAGGTTGACGTAGTGGTGAAAGGAGTGAAACTATTATTGTATTGCAATATGAATGAAATAATTGTGATCTAATAATGTCCTCGATAGAAGCAAATGATTTTCACTGGTTAAGAATATATAAAAATATACTTAATTGCCCAGATGTAGATGAACAAAGTAATAAGCTGCTCATAGTCTGCGCTTCAATATAGTTACTTGCACGCACAGCGCACACATAAATCGGTGAATGGCAATCATGCCAAAATACCAGTCTTTTTCAGTAAAACATGGGAGAAATTCACATTTGTCATTAACATTCTTCTATGTCTACAGCTACACTGTAAATATTGGTTATAAAGTTTTTATTTTTGATGTTTCAACAGTTTAAAAAAAAACGTACCTTACTGCCTTATAAATAGTACGCCCGTGGCGTGGGGTACCCTGGAAATCTGTTCAAAATACCCTATACAATTCACGCCTATGCCGTGGGGTACTATTCCTCTAGCCGTACTGGATTTCTACACGTCATGTTGGCGATACAAAATTTCCTAGTTACGAATAGACTGACTAACTCTAGTATATCCGAGTTCGTTGGTCTATATAATAGAATGCGATGTCGCCACATCGCAGGGCTTCGTATAATGCTAGTTGTAGAGCAACTACAGCGTATATACACAAGCCCTCTACAGTTGATTTGCAGGAACTAACTGGTGTATATGTGTAGACGTAATGCAACCTACGGAAGCCCACAACAATTTTAGATAAGATATATTTTCACATCTTCGGCATATAATTGAAACCTTCCGCAAAATTCCGGAAGATAAGCAGGTGAAGCAACCATGTTTATTTCTACATCGCCATCAGGTGACGCCTTCAACCGAAATTTCACTATATACACACAATTTATTAGGAAACCCGTTTCGGGCTTCGCAAAATTGGAGCGGGCTTCTTATAATAGGAGGAATATGTAACTTCGGGCTTCCTAACGGATGTTTACGTATATATATATATATATATATACATATATATATATATGTATATATATATATATATATATATATATATATATATATATATATATATATATATATATATATACATATATATATATATATATATATATATTCTTTTATTGATATTCCTGAACCATTTGTAATATTTGTATGTTTTCTTGGTATATTGGTTCGAATATATACTGAAAATGGAATAAAAATTCTGTTTGACGTTTCGACAATAAACATTGTCGAAACGTCAAACAGAATTTTCATTTCAGAACATACAAATATATATATATATATATACATATATATATATTTGTATGTTTTCTTGGTATATTGGTTCGTATATATACTGATAATGAAATAAAAATTCTGTTTTGACGTTTCGACAATGTTTATTGCCTTTATCAAAATTGTTAATTGAATTAGTGTTTCCATGTAATTTAGAAAAGAATAGATGATTTCGATTAATGAAATGCGTCTGCAGCCGACTTGTGTTTTAAGATCCAATTAAAACTGCAGAAAACATTGGATCGGTTGTGTCTGAAAGAGTAATGTATGGCTAACTACAATTTGAAATAGATTGAATTTGATTAAATACAAGACATTCCAATATTGTACAATTATAAATATCTATGAATTATTGTATGAATTAGTTATTCTATGATAAGCATTTCAGATCTATCATAACTATTCAAGTTCAAGATAATTCTATGGAATTTAACCTCAAAATTGTTACTTAGTGTCATAGTTAAATAATACTTCATCTTTTTTAGGTTGAATTTTAAATAGACAAATGGAAAGTGGCACTTCAAATTAATAAAATTTTGTTAAGTTTGAATTAGATTATTGTACAGTTTCGAAAGATTGGAATCTATTTTGTCATTTACACAATTGTTCTTTTTAATTTGAATAGATTGAATATTTAAAATTTTTGTATTGTTGTAGTCGAAAGTATGGTTAGTGTCTTTCACATGTTTATTGAGCGCAGTTGATGAATTTTTGGTATATTTGTGGCCATTTAATCTTTTTTCGAGGTATTGTGAAGATTGGCCAATATATACCTTTTCGCAATCTTTGCAAGGGATGGAATAAACAGTATGGGTTATTTTTTTGAAAGGTACGCTGCTTTTTAATTTTGTAAAGAGACTTTTCTGATTTAAATAACTCTTATGACATATATGTAGGTCATAAGGTTTCACTATATTACAAATTTTTTACAATATAAAGATGATTGTTATAAACAATTAGATGGTTGTGCAATGGGCTCTCCAATATCAAGTATCATAGCCCAAATAGTAATGGAATTCCTTGAAGAAAAAGTAGTATCTCAACTAAATTATAATATAGCCTTCTTCAAAAGATATGTTGATGATTGTATTGCTGCAATCCCTGAAAACAAATGTAATGAATTTTTGAATTCTTTCAATTCCTTTCACCATAAGTTACAATTCACGATTGAATTGGAAAATCATAATGAAATAAATTTTTTAGATTTAACTTTAGTAAGAAAATCAAATGATAACAAAATTCTAACAAAATGGTATACCAAACCTACTTGGTCAGGAAGGTATACTAATTTCAATTCTAATATACCTAAAAAATATAAGAAACATGTTATTATAAATCTAATAGATAGAGCTATTCGACTAAGTTCTCCTGAACTGAGAACTATATCTATTACAAAAACAAAAGAAACTTTAATAAGAAATGGTTATCCCATTGATTTAGTAAATTCGATAACTAAAGACAAAATTCATGAATTTAATAACTCATTTGGTGAAATCAATACCAATAATGAGAAAACTAATGATAGGCATTACATATCACTACCATATATTGGTGAACTTCCAGAGAAAATTTGTAATATAGTGAAACCTTATGACCTACATACATGTCATAAGAGTTATTTAAATCAGAAAAGTCTCTTTACAAAATTAAAAAGCAGCGTACCTTCCAAAAAAATAACCCATACTGTTTATTCCATCCCTTGCAAAGATTGCGAAAAGGTATATATTGGCCAATCTTCACAATACCTCGAAAAAAGATTAAATGGCCACAAATATACCAAAAATTCATCAACTGCGCTCAATAAACATGTGAAAGACACTAACCATACTTTCGACTACAACAATACAAAAATTTTAAATATTGAAACAAACGACAACAAACGTTTGATATTAGAATCTATTCAAATTAAAAAGAACAATTGTGTAAATGACAAAATAGATTCCAATCTTTCGAAACTGTACAATAATCTAATTCAAACTTAACAAAATTTTATTAATTTGAAGTGCCACTTTCCATTTGTCTATTTAAAATTCAACCTAAAAAAGATGAAGTATTATTTAACTATGACACTATAGAGTAACAATTTTGAGGTTAAATTCCATAGAATTATCTTAAACTTGAATAGTTATGATAGATCTGAAATGCTTATCATAGAATAACTAATTCATACAATAGTTCATAGATATTTATAATTGTACAATATTGGAATGTCTTGTATTTAATCAAATTCAATCTATTTCAAATTGTAGTTAGCCATACATTACTCTTTCAGACACAACCGATCCAATGTTTTCTGCAGTTTTAATTGGATCTTAAAACACAGGCTGCAGACGCATTTCATTAATCGAAATCATCTATTCTTTTCTAAATTACATGGAAACACTAATTCAATTAACAATTTTGATAAAGGCAATAAACATTGTCGAAACGTCAAAACAGAATTTTTATTTCATTACCAGTATATATACGAACCAATATACCAAGAAAACATACAAATATTACAAATCGTTGTGTGAATAATCTACGTGGTTCAATAAGCCGCTACTCTCAAGAAAAATAAACTAAATAAGTTAATAAAACGGCAAAGAAAATATAAATGAAATATATATACTTGGTATTTTGGTACGTATATATACTGAAAATTAAATAACAATTTTTTGTGACGTTTTGACAATGTTTATTGTCTTTATCAAAATTGTGAATAAGTGTTTCCATGTAATTTAGAAAAGAATAAATATGTATAAAATGAATATTATAGCTTGTAAATTAAAAATTAATAACGGCGTTTTTCTTCCCAATTTGTTCTGAACTTCTTTCCCCAGAGTTCCTCACATAATATTATTTATACAATCCTAAAATATTCAAAAGGAATAAAATATCTGTTCTCTTCATCTTCCAGAACCAGAGACTCCAAATTCGTCATCTGCGATCACAAAAACATGTTATTCGATATGTTGTACAATAGTATTGAAAAAAAAATCCAATTTCAAAGTATATCTTATTAATGACTTTTTCGATGAAAAAAGAGTTGAAAATAGTAATTTTCGATCCCAAAAACTTATTATTTTATTTGTCGTACAATAGTAAAACAAGAATTTTTTTTCCATTTTCTAAATAAATGTTTTCTATGACTTTTCTGATGAAAAAAAAGTTCAAAATCGTCATTTGCGACCCCAAAAACCCATTATTCGTTATGTCGTACAATAGTAAAGAAAAAAATAAAAATCACTCGTTTTCTTATTTTTCATTTTCTAAACTTTTTCGATAAAAAAAGAGTTCAAAATCGTGATCGGCGACCTCCAAAACTTATTATCCGATGTGTCATACAATAAAATGAAAGAAAAAAAATTTCAGCTTTCATAAGTCGGAAAATCTGGTCAAGTTGTGTAAAATTTTCGATGATGATCACTTTAACCCTCTTATATCATAGGCATATAGGTCATCGCCCTCTATTACAATCACATATAATATGAACAAGCGTCATGTTTCCGCTGACTACGGAAACATCTTCATAATAACTCTACAAGCATATGGTAATTCACGCTACTGCGATAATTCATATTTTTATTAAGTTAGTTCTTTTTCTCAGCTGTATCGAACAGCACCTGTTTTATTATATCTTTAATCAACCTGCAATATTAATTGTATCTTCCGTTATTATATTAATGTACTTTGATATTTGAATTTAATTGTGAAATCGTGTAAACGAAATAAACATTTTTTGAAAACAAAACCCACAAAGAAAATTGAATAATTGGATCGCGCTGAACAGTTCCGCGAAAAGGTCCTGGTCCGTTTCAACGGTTCGTCAGTGCTGAATCAGAAAAATAAATCAAACTATTGGTTACTGGATCAAATCGGAAGCCACGTTACAGAAGCCAACCTGTCGTCATCTGTTGTAGAATGTTGGGAAAGCTGTTTGTCTCACTGTAAGTACAATTTATGTCTTATAGAGGTTCCGAAAGTTCACACTCTGAAAACAGTAATTTGGAATTTGGCTATATTAGGGAAGATAATACAGACCCAACTAGTACAAATTCTCAAATATCAATTAAACCCGCACGTTTATTGTTAACAAATGAAGTTAATAATTCCAAAATGGTAGAACAACAGATATCAATCTCAGAATTGAAAGAATATTCAGAAATAGTACCAATATTTGAAGGCGAATCAGAATTATTGCCTCATTTCATTCAAGAATCTGAAAAAGTAATCAATTATTTTTACGATGCACAGAATCCATTGAATCCACGTAATGATTATATTGCTTCACGAATTAGATCTAAAATTCACGGTGAAGCTGCACTTCATTTAGCAAATATGAACATAAGAAATTTGAATGAATTACATCAATTTTATTTGCATATGCTGATAGAACATTATCCATCGATATTGTTAAACTTGAACAAGGATACTCCGTTCGACTATTATGAAAAGATACAAAAACTGTTATGTTCACAAATTGCATTTGCAAATTTAAATTATGGTGTTAATGATGGACTTAATAATCACTTCCGCCAAGTTGCCCTAAAAACACTATTAAACGGATTGAAAGATCCACTAGGCTCTCTCATGAGAACCAAAGATCCCGCTGATTTGGAAACCGCATTAAATTTGTTCATTAATACTTATCAGAAAGAAATTAACTCTCAAAGTATTAATAAGCTTCAGAATTTTAATTCGCAAAAGCCAAGACAATTTATGAGAACACAACAAAATTTTGTGCCTAATTTTAATCCAGGATTCAATTTTAAACCAACGAATCCACAAAATTTCAATTCCAATTCACAACCTCAAAATTTCAGAGGACCGCAAAATTATAATCAAACACCCAAAACGAACTATCAACAACATAATCGTTCAAATTTTACCTCAGTTCAAAATAATAGAATTACACCAATGAGCACTTCTACTAACAACACGTTTCGTACCAATTTTGGGCACACGTACCCACAATAAAAATTTCATGCTGAAGAACTTTTTAATGTAAATGGTGAACACTGTGAGGATACGAATGACCCACACATCGAATTAAATTTTGACAATAATCCACTAAACGCTACAGAATATAACGAAGAAGATTATACTCCGTACGATGATTTTTTAGAGCAAAGCGCCTCGGAAATTATACAAAACCAATAGAACTCATGAATTTAACGACTAACGCATCCGAGTTCTAATTGATACAGCTAGTACCAAGTCATTTATAAACCCTGGTTTAGCCAGTGAATTATATCAAAATTTCATAAAGAAAGACCCTTTTGGAATATCAACCATACATGGCACTGGTGTTGAAAAATATTCATTAACTATTTCACTTCCGGAATTATTCAAATCAGAAGTCAACTTAAAATTCCATCTTTTCAAATTTCATGATCATTTTGATTGGCTTTTAGGTATGGACAGTTTGAAAAAATTAAAAGCAAAAGTGAACATTAAAGATAATTCACTTATTCTTCCGGAATGTAGTTATGAAATTGATTATCGTAAAACTACCCCTCAGTTATGCCATATTGAGACAAATTATATAAACCTTTCAAAATTCCCCACAGAACACTTGAATAATGAAGAGAAAAATGTTCTCACGCAACTTCTGAAAGATTATTCTAGCATTTTCAAACAGAACGACCAAAAACTAACATTTACTGATCGAATAAAACATCATATTCGAACAAAAGATGAAAATCCGGTATATACTAAATCTCACAGATACCCTGAAATTCATCGCCAGGAAGTAAGAAAACAAAATGTTGAGATGCTCGAACAAAAAATAATTCAGCCATCCTATTCGCCTTGGTCGTCCACCACTGGGTCGTTCCAAAAAAATCTGATGCGTCTGGGAAACAAAAATGTATCGACGATAAATATCCGATTCCAAATATAACAGATCTCTTAGATAAGTTAGGGCGCTGCCAATATTTTACGACACTGGATTTAGCATCAGGATTTCACCAGATAGAAAAGAATCCTGACGATGTACCAAAAACGGCATTCAATACCGAAAACGGTCACTTTGAATATCTGCGAATGCCATTTGGGCTGAAAGATGCCCCTGCAACTTTCCAACGGGCTATGGAAGATATTCTTAGAGGACTCAATAATGTCATTTGTCTGGTTTACTTAGACGACATAATCATCTTCAGTACGAGTCTTCAAGAACACATAGAAAACTTGAAACTTGAATTTGAAAGACTTCGAGAATCGAACTTTAAAGTACAACTAGATAAATCCGAATTTCTTCGCGATGAAGTCGGCTATCTGGGTCATATAGTTACACCCGACAGTGTAAAGCCCAACCCCGAAAGAATTAAAGTTATTTTAAACAACCCAATACCAGCTACAACATAACAAATCAAAGGATTTTTTGGATTATTGGGGTATTACCAGAAATGTATACCCTATTTTGCTAAAATTACAAAACCCTTGACAACATGTTTGAAAAAAAATGCTGTGATTGACATAAATAAACCAGAAGTTGTAAGAATTTGCTCAGAAATGAGCCGATACCAGTACCCCGATTTCAACGAAGTATTCCATCTAACTACAGACGCCTCGAATGTTACCCTAGGTGCATTATTATCGCAAGGACCTATTGGGAAAGATCTACCGATCGCCTATGCCAGTCGCACCTTGAACGATCACGGAGTAAATTACTCAACTATAGAGAAGGAGCTATTATTATTATTTTCGCCCATACCTCTTTGGACGCAAATTTAATATCATAACAGACCACAAGCCCCTCAAGTGGTTGTTTTCGTTGAAAGAACCGAATTCGAAACTCCTCCGGTGGCGTCTAAAATTAGAAGAGTTCGATTATACCATAATTTATAAGAAGGATCCTTTGAACAAAGTGGCTGATACCTTATCGAGGATCGAGTGCCATGTTAACGAGACCGGAGTGCCGCTCATCTTTCAGTATATGGAAAAGTTGAACGAAGATCTCGACAGTGATGGGAATGATAACGATAATCAATCTACGATTGTTGAATCCGGTACTGAACACGATTATAACTACGATAGTGAATCAGCCAAAACTATTCACTCTAACGCAGAAAATCCACTAATTGGGATACCTATACTGGAAAAACCTTTGAAATATTAACCAAATTGAATATTAATCACCGAAGTGAATTATTCTCCTGATAGACCATTGATAAATACACTATTCGATAAACAATATCAATCTTACGAATTTCGAAAAATAATTACGAAAACGATATGGTTCATTTTATTAAAGAATATTTAGTTCCTAAAGTCAATTATTATATTCATTTCCAATCCCCAATTTTTGAAATGTTCAGCAACGTATTACAGAGACATTTTAAAAACTCTGAAATTGAATTTATTCGATGCACAAAGCTGCTAGAGAATATTGAGAGTTCGAATGATCAAATAAATACTATTGATAGATATCACACTGGTAAAACAAACCATCGTGGTATTGAGGAAACTTATACTCGACTAAAAGAACGTTATTTTTGGCCCAAAATGCAACAAGCAATACAAAATTTCATAAATGAATGTGATCCTTGTAGATTAGCTAAATATGATAGACATCCTCTTAAATTAAAATTCAACATAACACCTACCGCATCGAAGCCATTCGAAATCGTTCACATACATACCCTGACATTGGAAAAACAAAAAATCTTAACAATAGTTGATTCGTTTTCTAAGTAGACGCAAGCATACCCCTTGAATTCTTTACAAAGAACTGAAATCTCAAATAATCTCGTAACTTACTTTAGCCATCACAGTATACCAATGCAAATAATTTCTGATAATGGATGCGGATTCAAAAATGATTTACTACAAGAATTATTGAAACTACACAAGATCGACATTCACTTCATAAGTTCACAGCATCCTGAATCAAATGGTATAGTGGAAAGATTCCATTCCACACTTATCGAACATATCCGTATCCTTAACAATAGAGAGGACTTTAAACATGAATTGATGAATAATAAAGAAGGATACGCAATTTTAGCCTAGAATAACACAAGGCATTCAACAACAAAATTTACTCCCTTTGAAATTATCAATGGTCATTTAGAAAATACAAACCCTTTTGACATAGATATTGAAAAGCATATAGTATCAAATTACAACCAGCAACACAGAGATAAAACAAAAATCCTCTATTAACAAATTAAAGGAAAAATAGGTGTGAATGAAGACAAAATTATTACCAAATTAAATAAAGAGAGAGAAGACGTTCCGAATATACCTCAACGTGTTTTTGTCAAAGACAAACAAAAATGTAGGAAAACAAATGATAAAAATAAAAACGGAAAACTGGGAAAATAGTACCGCGACATACTAATACATCTGAAAATATACACCTTTCGAATATCGAACGACCTACAAGACTAGAAAAAATAAAATTATGAAAGTTACTGAAAATGTCTTAAATATAACAAGAGAAATCGAAATATTACGTGAAAAGGACATATCCAACCAATTTCTTATGATGTACAATGTAATTTTGCAACTTTTAATAGAAATAGAAAATTCACTAAGCTTTTGTGCTATAGGTGCAATGCATCCAAGTATAATAAAAACAACTGATTTACTCAATGAATTAAAAAAATTAGTACCGTACTACAACAACGAGTTACCCCTTGCTGTTACTATCGAAAATATTCTCAATTATGTATCTTTAATAACTGTTCATTGCCATCATAACAAATATCGTATTCTGTATTTTCTAACTATTCCTAACGAAAAGGGGTGCTCCCTTACGAATTGTACTATTTGGAACAGTTGCCGACAAAAGTAGAAAATAATTATTTCACGATAATTCCAAATTCCAAATTCTTGATTAAATCGGAAAATAGTATTAAACCTCTATTTGACATATGTACTATGAGTGGAACATATCATTGTCCATCGAAATTAATAACAAATGCCAATATGACCTGTGAAGATGAAATCTTGAAGAAAAATAGACCAAGTAATTGCGTTTATACAACAATCAACTCAGAACAAGACCACAAAGAGCCAATACCCTACACAAATCAATATCTAGGCTGGTTTAAAAGCGGCTCAACGCTAACTATACAATGTGCTGATGAAAAGAAAATCCACAAACCATACAGTATCCTGTTGTTGAAACCAGGAAAGGAATGCAAATCTATATTCAATGGAGAACAACTTCAACCCCTAGATTCAACTCGAAGTATACCCATGATGATTAACTTCAAAATACCACAACTCCCGTATGAAATCAAAAAATCACATACTTCCATAGAACTGAAAGGGATTACATTAGGAGAAATTCATCTGCAGCACATCACCCCTATATCAGACAACTACGAAGAAGAGTTCTATACAATCAATATTTGGATAATTTCACTTTATGAATTGGTTATCATCCTTGTTTGTGTAATACTAGTGAAAGTGCTACGCAAAAACTTCAAATTGAATAGTAAGAAGCAATTTATCGGCAATTTCGAAGAAACGAACCAAAAAATTGAGATGAAACCAAAACCTCGTCAGTTAACTTCCGAGGCTTCGTTCTAAGGATGGAGGAGATATGTCATCGCCCTCTATTACAATCACATATAATATGAACAAGTGTCATGTTTCCGCTGACTACGGAAACATCTTCATAATAACTCTACGAGCATATGATAATTCACGCTACTGCGATAATTCATATTTTTATCAAGTTAGTTCTTTTTCTCAGCTGTATCGAACAGCACTTGTTTTATTATATCTTTAATCAACCTGCAATATTAATTGTATCTTCCGTTATTATATAAATGTACTTTGATATTTGAATGTAATTGTGAAATCGTGTAAACGAAATAAATATTTTTTAAAAACAAAACCCACAAAGGGAATTAAATAATTCATATTTATAAATATATATATATATGTAGAACTGGATTCTCGGGTATTGATCCGCGTTGTGTGGTTTCGGTCCTCAAACTCTAGCCAACATTGAACACTTCTACACCAGAATAAAAGTCGGAAGATACAACCAAAAACAAGAGAGAACGTGGTATCCAGTGCACGTGCAACAGGTCACGGAAACTTTCCGGCTGATTCCAGCGTCGCAATGACGTCATCCAAACGTGTCACTCGGAGCCAAACACGTAGAAATCAACCAAGCGTGAAATAGTTCGAAAGTCCAAAGGTCAAGCATAACGGGGGATATAAATACCTGTCCCTCCAAGTAAGCGTCAGTTCGCCTAGATTTTCCAGACTCTACGGTCGAATCACCTGAAGATGGCAAATGCGACTTTGCCGAAACGTCGTGAAATTGGTCCTTTTGAGGACCGAAACCACACAACGCGGATCAATACCAGAGAATCCAGTTCTACACATTACGTCCGCGAGAACCTAAGAAGAAACATAATTAACCTCTACGGGGAGGAGGTTTTCCATCAAACAAGAAGTTTCGACCTTACCTTTCTACGCCGCTGCCGGGACCAGAAGATTATTCCAACCTGTATGAAAGTTTCGTATCACACAAAGACAACTAGTACGAAGAACATCTTGAGAAGAACGAGTTTTGCACTGCTTCGAGATGCCATTCACCAAACAAGAAGAATTCTGGATGATACTGACAGCAAGCTACTACGTGTTCACCTCTATCTCAGCAATGAAATCAATCCTTTACTTTGGGAAAGAATTGACCAGCTTGCCGAGTTCAGAGCAGAGAAAAACACTGAAATAACTATAGAGAAACAGAAGAAGAAGTTCAATCATCTGAAAGCCACCCAGAAACCTGAGGGAGACAGCACAAACATAGATCCTGTCAAAGTTGTCCATAACTTATCCGACCATTCTTTGAATAAGGCCTCCATGGATGTTCTTGCTAAAGGTTTTAACTTCGCTATTGCACCGGCACGCATTCCATTGGAAGACATCATTTGCAACGTGGAATCTGCTATAACTTCGCTGCAGGATAAAAGTGAAGCAGAGATTATTCGCCAAGATGTGTCGCGTATTCTACGAACCTCGGAGCCACCTAAAAGGAACATTTCACACGACGAGTTCCTAGCACTGAAAACTCTTCGAGAGAACGAAAGCATCATCATCCTACCAGCAGATAAAGGAAATGCAACCGTTGTCATGAACACTATTGACTACAGAACCAAGATGGCTGCGCTATTGGACGATCCGACTTACAAGAAGATTAGGTCTGATCCCACTACATATCTAGAGAAAACAACAAAAGCGAAAATCAAGGCATCTCCTATCGACCCTGAGTTACAGTTACATCTCATTCCAAGAGAAAAATCATCCAGATGTCCGAAACTGTATGGTCTCCCAAAAATACACAAGCCAGCAGTACCTCTGAGACCAATAGTAAGCTCTATCGGCTCACCATCACATGCATTAGCAAGATTCCTAGCCAAGAAGTTACAACCGCACGTTGAGACAGCATCATCGTATGTGAGGAACGCGGAACACTTTATCGAACTTCTAGATATGCAAATAGTAGGACCTGACGACATATTAGTAAGCTTCGACGTAGCATCCTTGTTCACACAGGTACCCATAAACGAAGCCCTAGAGATCATCCAACATAAATACAAACCGGAAGGATACATTATTGACTTGGCCAAACACTGTGTAGCCAATACTTACTTTATGTACGAGGGACAGCGATATAGGCAAATCGAAGGAGCACCGATGGGATCACCAATCTCACCAGTGATCGCAAATCTTTTCATGGAGGATTTTGAAATTAAAGCTCTTAACACAGCGCAACTAAAACCCAA
Source organism: Endomychus coccineus (assembly GCA_958510875.1). Taxonomy (NCBI): domain Eukaryota; kingdom Metazoa; phylum Arthropoda; class Insecta; order Coleoptera; family Endomychidae; genus Endomychus; species Endomychus coccineus. Next base: position 95,331,818 of record OY294069.1, on the reverse strand, counting down.
ACTTTGGCTCAGATATGTAGATGATATTTTCGTTATTTGGCCACATGGAGAAGGACAACTAAGAGGGTTTCTCGATCACCTGAATGGAATCCATGATCGGATAAAATTCACAATAGAAGCCGAAGAGAACAACCAATTACCATTTCTAGATGTTTTGGTAACAAAGAAAACTGACGGCAGTTTGGGACATACAGTATTCAGAAAAAAGACCCACACGAACCGATATTTGAATAGTAACTCGCATCACCATCCATCCCAGCTACAATCAGTCGTAAATACCCTCATGACAAGGTCAAAACGTCTCGCTGATGCGGAGAACTTCGATGGAGAAATGGAAACCATCCGAGCAGCCCTTAGGATGAATGGCTATTCAAGAAAACAGATTCATAACTCTCAACGCAATAATGAGAAGGATGTCAATAATGAAGATCAACCAGTGGGAAACGCTTTTCTACCTTACATAAAAGGCACAACTGACAAAATCTGCAAAATACTGAGCCGTCATGATATCAAAACAACCTTCACAACAGATAGGAAAATCAAAAATGTTCTTCGGAATCCAAAAGACAGAATTCCTCTAGAATGCCAAGGAGTGTACGAGGTGCCATGTGGTAATTGTGAAAAGACATACATCGGACAGACCAACAGACGCATTGATGTGCGAAAGACTGAACATGCGAACGCTGTGTCGAAAAACGAAACCACGTCTTCACAAGCTGAGCATGTAAGAAGTACGGGCCATATGATCAACTTTAGCGGCACAAAGACTCTAGCCAACATTGAACACTTCTACACCAGAATAACCAGGGAGGCAATAGAGATCGAGAAACGTCCACATAGTCTTAACAAACGAGATGACGGATTAAGATTACCAGCAACATGGAAACCCGCTTTAGAAAGTCGGAAGATACAACCAAAAACAAGAGAGAACGTGGTATCCAGTGCACGTGCAACAGGTCACGGAAACTTTCCGGCTGATTCCAGCGTCGCAATGACGTCATCCAAACATGTCACTCGGAGCCAAACACGTAGAAATCAACCAAGCGTGAAATAGTTCGAAAGTCCAAAGGTCAAGCATAACGGGGGATATAAATACCTGTCCCTCCAAATAAGCGTCAGTTCGCCTAGATTTTCCAGACTCTACGGTCGAATCACCTGAAGATGGCAAATGCGACTTTGCCGAAACGTCGTGAAATTGGTCCTTTTGAGGACCGAAACCACACAACACGGATCAATACCCGAGAATCCAGTTCTACACATTACGTCCGCGAGAACCTAAGAAGAAACATATATATATATATATATATATATATATATATATATATATATATATATATATGTAGAACTGGATTCTCGGGTATTGATCCGCGTTGTGTGGTTTCGGTCCTCAAAAGGACCAATTTCACGACGTTTCGGCAAAGTCGCATTTGCCATCTTCAGGTGATTCGACCGTAGAGTCTGGAAAATCTAGGCGAACTGACGCTTACTTGGAGGGACAGGTATTTATATCCCCCGTTATGCTTGACCTTTGGACTTTCGAACTATTTCACGCTTGGTTGATTTCTACGTGTTTGGCTCCGAGTGACACGTTTTGATGACGTCATTGCGACGCTGGAATCAGCCGGAAAGTTTCCGTGACCTGTTGCACGTGCACTGGATACCACGTTCTCTCTTGTTTTTGGTTGTATCTTCCGACTTTCTAGAGCGGATTTCCATGTTGCTGGTAATCTGAGTCCGTCATCTCGTTTGTTAAGACTATGTGGACCTTTCTCGATCTCTATTGCCTCCCTGGTTATTCAGGTGTAGAAGTGTTCAATGTTGGCTAGAGTCTTTGTGCCGCAAAAGTTGATCATATGGCCCGTACTTCTTACATGTTCAGCTAGTGAAGACGTGGTTTCGTTTTTCGACACAGCGTTTGCATGCTCAGTCTTTCGCACATCAATGCGTCTGTTGATCTGTCCGATGTATATCTTTTCCCAATTACCACATGGCACCTCGTACACTCCTTGGCATTCCAGAGGAATTCTGTCTTTTGGATTCCGAAGAACATTTTTGATTTTCCTATCTGTTGTGAAGGTTGTTTTGATATCATGACGGCTCAGTATTTTGCAGATTTTGACAGTTGTGCCTTTTATGTAAGGTAGAAAAGCGTTTCCCACTGGTTGATCTTCATTGTTGACATCCTTCTCATTTTTGCGTTGAGAGTTATGAATCTGTTTTCTTGAATAGCCATTCATCCTAAGGGCTGCTCGGATGGTTTCCATTTCTCCATCAAAAATCTCCGCATCAGCGAGACGTTTTGACCTTGTCATGAGGGTATTTACGACTGATTGTAGCTGGGATGGATGGTGATGCGAGTTACTATTCAAATATCGGTTCGTGTGGGTCTTTTTTCTGAATACTGTATGTCCCAAACTGCCGTCAGTTTTCTTCCTCTAGAATGCCAAGGAGTGTACGAGATGCCATGTGGTAATTGTGAAAAGACATACATCGGACAGACCAACAGACGCATTGATGTGCGAAAGACTGAGCATGCAAACGCTGTGTCGAAAAACGAAACCACGTCTTCACTAGCTGAACATGTAAGAAGTACGGGCCATATGATCAACTTTAGCGGCACAAAGACTCTAGCCAACATTGAACACTTCTACACCAGAATAACCAGGGAGGCAATAGAGATCGAGAAACGTCCACATAGTCTTAACAAACGAGATGACGGGCTAAGATTACCAGCAACATGGAAACCCGCTTTAGAAAGTCGGAAGATACAACCAAAAACAAGAGAGAACGTGGTATCCAGTGCACGTGCAACAGATCACGGAAACTTTCCGGCTGATTCCAGCGTCGCAATGACGTCATCAAAACGTGTCACTCGGAGCCAAACACGTAGAAATCAACCAAGCGCGAAATAGTTCGAGAGTCCAAAGGTCAAGCATAACGGGGGATATAAATACCTGTCCCTCCAAGTAAGCGTCAGTTCGCCTAGATTTTCCAGACTCTACGGTCGAATCACCTGAAGATGGCAAATGCGACTTTGCCGAAACGTCGTGAAATTGGTCCTTTTGAGGACCGAAACCACACAACGCGGATCAATACCCGAGAATCCAGTTCTACACATTACGTCCGCGAGAATATATATATTTGTATGCTTTCTTGGTATATTGGTTCGTATATGTACTGAAAATAAAATGAAATAAAAATTCTTTTTTTGACGTTTCGACAATGTTTATTGTCTTTATCAAAATTGTGAATTAGTGTTTCCATGTAATTTAGAAAAGAATAGATGATTTCGATTAATGAAATGCGTCTGCAGCCGACTTGTGTTTTAAGATCCAATTAAAACTGCAGAAAACATTGGATCGGTTGTGTGAAAGAGTAATGTATGGCCAATTACAATTTGAAATTGATTGAATTTGATTGAATACAAGACATTCTAAGATTGTACAATTATAAATATCTATGATTATTGTATGAATTAGTTATTCTATGATAAACACTCTATCCACATCTATTATAATCAACTATTCAAGTTTAAGATAATTCTATGGAATTTAACCTCAAAATTGTTACTCATAGTGTCATAGTTAAGCAATACGTTATCTTTTTTAGGTTGAATTTTGAATAGACAATAATCATAGATATTTATAATTGTACAATCTTAGAATGTCTTGTATTCAATCAAATTCAATCCATTTCAAATTGTAATTAGCCATACAATACTCTTTCACACAACCGATCCAATGTTTTCTGCAGTTTTAATTGGATCTTAAAACACAAGTCGGCTGCAGACGCATTTCATTAATCGAAATCATCTATTCTTTTCTAAATTACATGGAAACACTAATTCAAAATTTTGGTAAAGACAATAAACATTGTCGAAACGTCAAAAAAGAATTTTTATTTCATTTTAGTTTCAGTACATATACGAAATATATATATATATATATATATATATATATATATATATATATATATATATATATATGTATATATATATATATATATATATATATATATATATATATATATATATATATATATATATATATATATATATATATATATATATATATATATATATATATATATAATAAATAAATATATATATATATATATTAGACCGTTCCTTCTTTCCCAAAGTGAACTTTTTTGAGATTTTCGGGCAGAATCGTGTTGTCTTACCAAGAAAACTATCATTCAAATTTTGAAAACAGGAGGATGGTCAAAATTCGCGTGCCACCAGTTGTTTTAGTTTCTCATTTAATTAACATGGGAAAATTGACTATAAAAAATTGACTATAAAAAATTGACTGCCTGACATAGGACATTAATTTTTGAAAATATCCAGAAAGGGGGTGTTACCCACTCCATTGTGCCATATTGGTTCTGTAATCAATGTTTTGATTTTAACGAAAAAGCACAAATCTTCAAACTGATTCCCAGGTCAATTTTTCTAAGAGCATGCCATGACAATTCATACAATTGTGAGTGACATGTTTCCGATTTTTCTTAAATGCAGTAAGCATGCTCTACCATAAAATATATGATTTTACCCTGAATTTGGAGTTGATATCTCAAAAAATATATTTGAGACACGAATTCCAGTGAAATAGGCCTATTTTTTATGGTTTTAGTAGAACAATATATCTTTGATGGCCGAAAACTTGATGTAAAATTCAACCATGGTATTGAATGCAAGCATTTTTTGCCCTATAGACGGTGATGAATGAGCGGGAGATTTGAAAAATTGCAAAATTTTGCTAAATCTATATCAATAAAACACCTTGGATTTCGCTGTAGAAGATGGACTTTATTGTTGTATGGCGATATGTAGAATGTGACTTTCTTCAATTTTCCATCCACTTCAGGCCAAACGTGTGCTAATAATCTGTGGTATGACAATCGTAAAATGTATGGGAATCGGTATATTGAAAAGGAAAAACTGAACGTTACATGAAACTATTTTATTATTCAATTTATTACAAAATGAAAAAGAAATTAATTTTCAGAAGTGAATTTTCATCTTCCAATTACGAAATGAAAAAAATAATAAATAGAAATGTTATGCGAAATCAACAGGTAATCACTCTAATCTCATTCTCTTAGTTAGATTTTTTTTAGTGGCGTCGTTGTAAGTCTGCTTATATTCAGTGACAAGTTGTAAAAGATATTGCTTTTGATCTTCATTTTTTGTTTGTAAACTTATATATTCTTGTGTTAGTTTTACTGCTCGTTCTGAAAGATCATTAACTACCAGCATATTCTCAAATATATACAATCCTTTCACATAAGTAGCATTATTTTGCCAAGTATTGACATCACTCTTCAAAAATTCTTTATCTATTCCAAATCTATCGAACAATTTGAGCGAACTTATATTAATGAAATGATCAATCTCCTGGTTCTCTAAATTTTGAATACAATCCGTGGAATATCTTTTCGGTGTGTCAAACTCAGGATCAACTTTCTTTGATAAAGCAATCACCATCCTAGCCTTCATATCCAAAGATATTTTGTCATTAAAAAATGATATTGCACATGTTTCTGGATTCAAGTACCATAAATGAAAGAAATCTAACCTGTTAATTCTTCATGTTCTTGGAATTCGAAAGTAGTGCTTTTTTCTTTTGCAGCATCGTTCGCAGCAATGTCGAATACTTTTAGTAAATGTTTCGAAAAATTCTCTTCGTTAACTTTATTATTTGATTGTCCAGCGCGTTTCTGTACATTTCTATAATGCTCGTACAAATTTTTCAATTTTGTTACGCAATTTTTATGGAATACTGATGGAACCTTAGCTCTTTCCCATATTTTTTTTACTTCTGTGGATACCGTGCGTAAGCTAACGTCGAGCGGAAGTTTGTGAATTCTTGTTTTGTAGAATAATACTCGAAGCTAGTGATGGGATAATTCGAATTAAAAATAACCTGTAATCCGATTATTAGAATAACCTTCAGGATCCGATTATTACATCGAATAATTCGAATTAAAAATAATCGGTTCCAGTTACTACTCGTAATTCGTTGTTCAGAATTCAGACATTCAGAATTCACGAGTCGGATCAGGTTATAATCGGTACCTAAATCGGTTTGTTTGGATGAATGATGAATTATGAACTGACAGTTTCACTAGTCTCAGCGCATGGCCTATGCTTTGCAATTTTATTTATGACATGATGACATACCTACACCTAGTGTTAACTGGCAAGGTCCGGATTGAGATGTTTTGATAAACTAAATTTGGAAAACTTAGAAGAGAACAATTTCACAAGCTAAAAGTTTTAGTGAAAACAATTCAATTGAAGAAAATGAAATTAAATTGTTAAACGAACAATTCTTAATTCGCTCGCCGATTCTTAATTCGTATTAACAGAATACTTCGAATTGAAAATAATTCGAATTATCATCCGATTATTCAAATAATCGAATCGCTTTAATCCGATTATTGAAATAATCCGATTATGCCCATCACTACTCGAAGCACTGATAGATTGCTTGGTAATTTAACGCCTTCAGAATTGGGGGATACATCACCAATCAGAAAGTAGTGTTTACGCAAATTCGGTGGACTATACATTGTTAACAAATCCGTGTTTTTCTGCGAACAAAAATTATATCTATTATTTTTTATTTTGGCATATCGAAGTTTCCATCTTTATTAATAAAGATAATTATTGGAATTGAAAAAAAATATTATGGTAATTGACAAGTTAATGTTGACGAAGATTCCAAAATGTAAACAAATAAAATATTTTACACAGAAAACATGTTTTATCATGCAATTTATATTTTCTTATATTTTCTGTATCTCCGCTTTTCACATTATATTCTTAACGTAGATCGCAGAAAAAGATATAAATGAATCCGATTGTTACTTGTGCTTTGAACAACAAAAATTTCCTTTATATGTTTTGCAAATAAAAGGTTTAAATGATGAAACCAACACAAGAGAAAAATTTCCTCTCCCAGAGTCTAAATTTGTATTTTCTTGTTCATAATTCATGATTTCTCCAATACCGCCATGAAACAGAAACTTACCTGCTTGATTTTTACGTCAGCTTGATGAATTTTATAACTTTGATAATTTTATACATCACTAATACTTAACTGAATGAAAAGACGCACGATCACAAAATGCATAGATAACTCTACTTCCGGTAGTAGAGTTATTTATGACAAAATGCCAGGATCGTTGTAAATGAAATGTGTATATAAGACAACCAGAGAGTTCTACTAAAAGAGGAGACAAGTGGGATTCCACGAGTCAAGATCGTGGAATTTCTGTGTCTCTTGCACGATTTCCACCAATCCCAGTGATTTCGTAAGAGAATTAGAGGCGATATACATAGATTAGATGTTATATATATATACATAACGCTTCTTGTGGTGTGCGACAAGGAGAGATAACGCACGAGATAGAACCAATGTTATATCATAGGTATAGGACTTGTCTCCTCTATTTGTAGTGCTCTTTGAAGACAACGGTGCACAAGTAATAAAAATAAAGAAACAAAGATGATGCAGCATTGGGCGGGAAAATGTAAGATTTCAAATCTTAAAATTGTTTCTTTTAACAATTTTGATGTGAATGAAGGAATATTACTTAGCGATTCCAATGTCATCAAGGTTTTCAATCCACAGTGCATAATGCAGTAAAATTGGAAAATTCAAATTTTAAATTGTTTATGGAATGCGTGCATCAATTATATTTTTTGAGGTAACAACTTCAAATTCGGGGTGAAATCATGTATTTTATGGTAGAGAATGCTTACTACATTTGAGAAGAATCGGAAACATGTCGCTCACAATTGTATGAATTGACATGGGATGCTCTTAGAAAAATTGACCTGGGAATCAGATTGAAGATTTTTGCTTTTTCGTTGAAATCAAAATATTAATTACAGAACCAATATGGCACAATGGGGTGGGTTACACCCCCTTTCTGGATATTTCCAAAAATGAATGTCCTATGTCAGGCAGTCAGTATTGGCTGTTTTGTCCTTTGTAATCGGAAATTTACCATTATAGTCAATTATCCCATGTTAATTAAATGGGAAACTAAAACAACTGGTGGCACGCGAATTTCAACCATCCACCTGTTTTCAAAATTTGAATGATAGTTTTTTTGGTAAGACAACACGATTCTGCCCGAAAATCTCAAAAAAGTTCACTTTGGGAAAGAAGGAATATTATATATATATACTGATGATTTATTTGTTTGAACCAATCTTCTAATATTCTAAATTTTGGATGATTAATTGGGTTTTAGGTTCAGCATTTAATGAAAAATTACTTTGTTTACGTTTCGGTGGTAGATCTCCACCTTTTTCAAAACATTTAATATAAAACTTAAAATTTCATTCTTTATTATCATGGATGTTAAAACACTACATCTTCATTAGTCATAAGTATGACTAATGAAGATGTTGTTTTTCAAAACATTTAATATAAAACTTAAAATTTCATTCTTTATTATCATGGATGTTAAAACACTACATCTTCATTAGTCATAAGTATGACTAATGAAGATGTAGTGTTTTAACATCCATGATAATAAAGAATGAAATTTTAAGTTTTATATTAAATGTTTTGAAAAAGGTGGAGATCTACCACCGAAACGTAAACAAAGTAAGTTTTCATTAAATGCTGAACCTAAAACCCAATTAATCATCCAAAATTTAGTATATATATATATATATATATATATATATATATATATATATATATATATATATATATATATATGTACGTATATATACATATATATATATATATATTGAACCATTTGTAATATCTGTACGCTTTCTTGGTCTATTGGTTCGTAGATATACTGAGAATAAAATAAAAATTCTTTTTGACGTTTCGACAATGTTTATTGTCTTTATCAAAATTGTGAATTAGTGTTTCCATGTAATTTAGAAAAGAATAGATTATTTCGATTAATGAAATGCGTCTGCAGACGACATCTGTTTTAAGATCCAATTAAAACTGCAGAAAACATTGTATCGGTTGTGTGTGAAAGAGTAATGCATACAATTTGAAATGGATTGAATTTGATTGAATACAAGACATTTTAAGATTGTACAATTATGAATATCTGTGATTATTGTATGAATTGGTTATTCTATGATAAACGCTCCACATCTATCATAATCAATTATTCATATTCATAATTCGATGGAATTTAAATTCAAAATTGTTACCCATAGTGTCATAGTTAAATAATACGTTATCTTTTTCAGGTTGAATTTAAAATAGACAAGTGGAAAGTGGTACTTCAAACTAAAGAAATTTTGTTAAGTTAGAATTAGAATATTGTAAAATTTAGAAAGATTGGAATCTATTTTGTCATTTACACAATTGTTCTCTTTAATTTGAATACATTCCAATATCAAAGGTTTGTTGTCGTTTGTTTCAATATTTGAAATTTTTGTATTGTTGTATTTGAATGTTTTGTTAGTGTCTTTTACGTGTTTATTGAGCGCAGTTGATGAATTTTTGGTATATTCGTGCCCATTCAATCTTTTTTCGAGGTATTGTGAAGATTGGCCAATGTATACCTTTTCGCAATCTTTGCAAGGGATGAAACAAACAGTATGGGTTATTTTTTTGAAAGGTACGCTGCTTTTTAATTTAGCAGAGAGACTTTTTTGATTTAAATAACTCTTATGACATATATATATATATATATATATATATATATATATATATATATATATATATATTCATAAACGTATTCAAATATAAATTTTTAACTTTCAAACAGAGCATTGTGTTTAATTCCATATAACATATAATACAAATCATTCATTCAAATCAATCAAAACAAATCAAATTAAAAATTCGAATAAGAATATGGAAAGAGCTAGCCGGAATATTGAAAGAAAATTCCATTACATACAAAGATAATTATTAATTAATAAACTCGTAAGAGTTAGTTAACAATTGTCACCACAAAGTGAGGCAATCAAAACTCAGAGTATCTTAATAATTGTCGCTCAAACGTGAGGCCCATTTGGAAAAGGGAAATGCAAATAGAACCGCGTAATATATTAATGAAAAGTGAGAATTCAGGGAACTAGAATAATTAATAAGGGAAATAAAATGGAAGGTGATAGACAAGTTACTCCAGAATTATTAGGGTTTGATGAAAATGGTGAAACAATAAGTGCAGAGAAAACGCCAGTAGTAAATGATAATCAAACACAAATAATGAGATTGCTTGAGAGTTTAAATATGAGATTGAAGAAAGTACGAATGATATAAGAGATGAAATTAAGGGAGTGAATGAAAAATTTGATAAAAGAACAGAGGAAATAATGAAAGTAGTTGAAACAGAGAAAAAGGAAATAAGAAAACATGTTGAGGAAAGAATAGATAATGAGTTAGATGAATATAATAGCTTTGTAAATAGAAAGTTTAATGATGTAAAAAAAGAAATAGATATTTTTGAAAATAGAGTAAATGATCGAAGAGAATGTGAATGAAAATGTACAAAGTATGAAAGAAATTCAGGATAAAATGATAGATGAACAGGATGAAAGAATAAAAAGAATTGAGAGTAGATCTGAAGAGAGAATGCAAAATGTGGGTTATGAAAGCACAATCAAATCCAATGGGAATATGAGATTATTACACCCATGTATTTCTGTAAAAGACTTGAGAAATAAAATACCGTATGTAAGGAATATAGAGAAGATGAATAAGTTGATAAGAGAACGATTGGTTGATGAACCATTGTTATGGTTCAATTGTAAAGAGAGAGAATTGAATAGTTCGGATGAATTCATAGATGAATTTTTAAGGAATTTTTGGGGAGAAAATGAACAATCGAAATGTCGAAAAAGGTATTTTAATAAATATATAGAGGGAACAAGAAAGAGCATGTGTGTTTATGCACTAACCCTATATAATGAAGCACAATACTTAGAACCTAAAATGAGAGAGGAAGAAATAGTGTTGTACATTTCAAGACAGTATTAAAGTCAAATATCTGAGGCAATAACCATTTCAAATTCAAAAAACATGAATCAACTATTATCATATTTGAACAGAATAGATAAAAGAGATAACTTAGAAACTAGGCAACAAAATAAATATGATAATAATAGGAATAATTATAGGGGAAATAATAATTACAATGAAAGAAGACAGGAAAATAATGATAATAATAGTTTCCAAAATATTTACCAATAGATTCAGAAATAATAGAAATCAAAATAATAATGATAGGGAAAACAGATATGAAAATAATGCAAATAAAAATAGGAATGGATATAGGGAAAATAGGAATCAAAATAATAATCAAAGGGGAATAAACTGTAATAGAATTGAAAGTGAAAGGGAAAGGTCAGACTCTTCAAGTCAAAACAATAATCAGGATTTTCAATAAAGCACAAATATCAAGTTGATATATTATACGAACATCATAGGGAATACATTGACAATGAACAGGAAAGGGAAGAAAAAGAAAGTATAGGTTTAATTAAATTAAAAGGTTTTTTAAAAGGAAGGGAAGTAGAAATATTGTGTGATACGAGATCAGAAATGTCTTTAATAAGGGAAGAACAATTGTCCGAATTAAATATAACAAATCAATTGAAAATACCAAAAGTAGAATTAATCAATGTTAGTGGTGAGAAAATTACTGAAGTATCAAAAATGATCACTGAAAATATTAGAAAAGGGGAATCAAATCTAGAAATGCAGTTATTTATAGTACAAAATATGAAATTGGATATTGTAATGGGAACAGATGAATTAGAAAAACATGGAATTGTTATAGATTACGAGGAAAAGGAAATAAAATTGGTAAATGAAATTATGAAGATAGGGAAGGGGGAAGATGAAAGTATTGACACACCAAAGGAAGGTTGCAATATAATAAGTGCGGTCGAAATAAAAGACTTAAGCAAAAATTTTGATGAAATAATCCCGCAGATAAAAGTGTTCGCGAATTATAGGGGAATAATATCAGAAATAATTTCAAAACATAAAGGTCTAACAATAGATGAAACTCGTATCGCAAGTAAATATATCCATAAATTCCAGGTAAAAGAAATTGAAAATTTTAAATCCAAGAATTATCCAATTCCATTCAAGTATATAGATAATGTAAGAGAAAAAATCTGTGACATGCTAGAACAAAATATAATAGAAAGAAGTAAAACAAAATATATAAACCCTATTGTAATAGCAAAAAAGTCAAATGGTGACATTATATTATGTTTAGATGCGCGAACACTAAACAGGTTTTCAACTCCAAAATATGAAGCTCCTAATAATATAGAGGCAATCTTTGGTAGAATAGTTGGGGCACAAATTTTTGGTAAAATTGATTTAAGACATAGTTTCTGCTCGATTCCATTACACGAAAGGTGTACAGATTACACTGGTCTTATGATAGATGGAGAAGTGTATAGATTCAAAGATGAACCTTTAAGTAATCAAAGTGCATACAGTATGTTCATATATAAAGTAGGAGCAAATATTTCATTAGATAGTATTAGGAAAGGTAAAACAAAATTATCTGAGAATGATAAAAAGAAATGTAAATTTAAAAAGGGAATTTATAGATATAGGAAGGAGAAAGTTATTTAGAATTGATCAGAGAGATATAAGTATGATTATTAATAAATCTAGTTACACAAAATAAAATCAAAACATAAATAAATTTTAATATTAAAGTTTGATTATTACTTAAATTCGATTTAGGGGAATTTGTTATGATACATAACATAAAATGATAGAATTTGAACTTACCGAAACATTAAAAATAGTAAAGATTCAAAAGAATATAAAATATGGAATTAAAAACATTATTTAAAGTTGGATTGTGAGTAGTATGAGATGTTAAACATTGTATATTAACATAAACCAAAATGTAAAATAATATATAAGAAGTGTAAAGAAGAAACAGTAAAAGTAGATAAACGTACAGTGATACGGAAGAGTAAAATCATAATAAAAATGATTCAAAGACTATCAAAAGATAGCACAAACTAGTAAAATAAGTTATAGATTTAAGATTCAAGATAGTATTTAGAAATTTGAGTTCTACAATGTTATATAAATGTTATTTATATTTTATATTATGTATTAGATTTAAGAATTGACATAAGAATTGGAATAATCAAGTTAATTGGAACCTAATCATAAGTTATCTTATATCAAAATATGTGGAAAAATGTTGGCAATATCAATTTGAATAACAGAATGCACAATAACTTCAAATAATTTGAAAATCTTCAATATTCCAAAATTTCAAGAATACTCCATTTTCATTGGTCGATACGAATTAAGATATTTCAGAGGACAACATTTGAAAAGTTCTGTCAAATTCAACAATGAGAATAGCATCCAAGATATGGAAAGGAAGTACCTTATTGGTTGAATCCGACATAAGCTGGCGTCCTTTTGTGGGTCCTATAAAAAGGAAACAGGAAAGTAAGCTAGACAGTTTGCATTTACATCTGAGACTTAATGTGTCTCCTGCAGCTCGAGTCAATTTCCATAACCTCAGTTTTTTGGTAACATCGGAGAACTGAAACAGTCTCTGTAGCTTCGACTAGTTAATATAACCGAAGCAAATAAATTATTCATACGAAGCAAGTAGTGTTCCTGAGTCTTCATAACAAAGTTTAAGGTTAAACAACCAAAGTTATTAAGTAGCATCGTAGAATATTCAATCTTCGACAGCAGTTCCAGTTTATTATAGAAGAAGTCTTATATCTTAAAAGAATAAAATAATCAACAATTTATTATCAACAGTTCCTGAATTATAAAGAAGCATTAACGTAGTTTACCTGTGTATCTGTCATAGCAGAGTATTGTTTTAAAGTGAATAATCGAATAACCAAGAAAACAGAAAATTGCCAACATTCTTCCTAGTATTATTGGATATATCTAAAAGTAAGTTTATTTATAATATATTCATTGTATTTGTGTCTCTGAATGTGAGATTGTCATTTGTAAACAAGTATTAATTTTAAGTAGTCTTGAGGTTCAACATAGAGAATTTAAAATTACAAAGAACTGTTTGTCAACATAGAAATTTCAGAACATAAATTCAAATTGAATAATTTTGTAACCATAAAACCACATTCATAAACAAATTCAAATATACATTTTTAACAATCAAACAAAGTATTGTGTTTAATTCCACATAACATATAATACAAATCATTCATTCAAATCAATCAAAACAAATCAAATCAAAAATTCAAATAAAAGTATAAAAAGAGCTAGCCGGAATATTAAAAGGAAATTTCATTACATACAAAATTAATTATTAATTAATAAACTCGTTAGAGTTAGTTAACAATTGTCACCACAAAGTGGGGCAATCAAAACTCAGTAAAGAGTATCTTATATATATAAACTAAATAAATAAATAATATATATATATATATATATATATATATATATATATATATATATATATATATATATATATATATATATATATATATATATATATATATATATATATGTAGAACTGGATTCTCGGGTATTGATCCGCGTTGTGTGGTTTCGGTCCTCAAAAGGACCAATTTCACGACGTTTCGGCAAAGTCGCATTTGCCATCTTCAGGTGATTCGACCGTAGAGTCTGGAAAATCTAGGCGAACTGAGTTGTCGTGAAATTGGTCCTTTTGAGGACCGAAACCACACAACGCGGATCAATACCCGAGAATCCAGTTCTACACATTACGTCCGCGAGAACCTAAGAAGAAACATATATATATATATATATATATATATATATATATATATATATATGTATATATATATATATATATATATATATATATATATATATATATATATATATTTACATCCCACTATACATAGGTCATCCTTCATATGGTGCAGCAATAAGTCATCTCCCGGAAGGAGTGGAAATATATAAGATTTCTTCGCGTATATTGGATTACTTTCCAATGTAGATGTCGAATCTGGTCAAAAATAATGAACTTTTAATTTTGATTTTCGGATAAGTTCATATCTTTAGGTACTCCAACTAAATCACGATCCTTGAATCATCCGAACGAATATTTCATCATGCAAATCGCAGCTTTAGGTCCTCTTGTATATACGAATTATACGAATTACAGTATATCCGTAGCCCAACAGTGTTGTTACATTTTACGTATTCACGGGGTTCATTCAAAGAGCATCTATGTTTTACATGGTCGTGGGTCGGTTATTCACGAGGTATCTTGTGTAGATAAGATATGTATTGAAACTATCTATACAACTTAACAAACTCATAAGCTTATGTGTAGACTTCTTTTATGTATTGAATGTATTTATATTTTACTATAGTTCTAAATAATTCTTCATTTGAGGTTATATTTTCATACGTTAAGGTACAGAGTTCAGGAATTGAATGAATATTCTACCGCCAAAATATGAAACAGAAATGGTCACAAATTTGACGATTCTTTTAATGAATTTTTAATGTCTGATATATTTTCCCCATATCAGTTAACACTACACTATATATTACTGTTGAAACAATACAATTTTTTTCGATTGAGCACAAGAAAAGTGTTTACTCTACTGCTGTAAAATGTCTAATTTACGAGTATTTCAAATCGAATCAAATTAGTTTCTAGTGATTGTGGTCAAAAGCATGTAGGTGTATAGTAAACAGTAGCTTAAAATTGGGTAGGAAAATAATATTTTTCACGGAATGACTATGTTTTTCAAGTAGTTTCGAAATTATTATTAATCCACAAATTATTTATATTCTGTATTTATAACGCAACACCTACTTGTGTTGCTGTAACTGTGATGAAGGTATTTTTCATAAATGTTAATCTGAAACTACCGAAAGTGACATTAATTTCCTCCTGAATAGTATACTCCCGCAGATAGTTAATCTTGAAAAATCTTGGCTTCTGGATGGATTCCGCGTCACAATAGCAAGACTTGGCGCCAACGTTTCGTCAACCATTACAGGTGACATCTTCACGGAAGGCTTGAGGCTTGAACTGAAACTGATTCTACTGGTTTCTGTAGCCGTATTTATTTTATGGGAAATCCTCCACGCTACACAGTTCACTGCCTTCATTCCGGTGGTAAACTCCGTTCAGGTACCTGACCCTGCCGTTGTGTGAATATGTGCGATGTGAAGTTTACGAAGATGGGTTTCAAAATGTTGGGAAGGTAATATCCTGAGTCACGGTTTAGATTATTTGGATGTTTTAGGATTGCAATAGCTTCAAGGGTTTTTCGCTGATGGAAGTGTGTGACTCGGGCTAGGATTTTAGTATGTTCGAAAAGTATCTGATGATAAGTGTCAAACTTGTGTTCCGCAAGTGCAGATCTACTGGTATCACGAAGCCTTGTACAGCGCTCATGTTCTTTCACACTGTACAACCTGTTTCACCAATGTAGACTTCACCGCAAGAACAGGGACATGTCTGAACTAATATTTCGTCTTGAGTCAGATGAGTCAATAGCATCTTGCTCAAAAGTTTCCATAAAGATATAAGCTATCACCGGAGAAAATGGGGAACCCATGGCAGCTCCCGAGGACTGCTCGTAAAACTTGCCATCCTACAGAAGATATGTGGAAGATAGACAAAAATCAATTAACGGTAGTAAGTTCATTGAAATGTTTTTGCAGGTAACAGTTTAGAAATTATGGAAAGTGTGTCTGGAATGGGAACATTGGTAAAGAGTGACTCGACGTGGAAAGTGACGAGCAAATCGACGGTGTCATTTTTAGCGTTTTGAATTTTTCAACGAAATGAGAGGAATTAGGATAAAACTGTTGGAATTACCTACAAGAGGTTTGAGAATATATGACAGATATCGAGAGTTCATAAGTAGGGGATCCGATAGTGCTGACAATTGGTCTAAGGGGAACTGAGGGTTCATGTATTTTAGGCAAATCATATGAACTTCTTGAACAATGGGGGATAAGAATTGTTTTTTCTTGCGGAAGCGAAGTTAGACAGTAGCGAACGAATCATTTTCGAAAATACAAAAATCCTAGCCAGAGCCCCACACTTCTATCAGTGAAAAATCCTTGAAGCTATAGAAATGCTGAAACATCCAAATAATCCAAAATGTGACTCAGGATATCACTTTCTCAACATTTGGAAACCCATCCTCGAAAATTCCACTTCGCACATGATCACGCAACGGCAATGTCAATTGCCAGAACGGAATTAATCACCGGAACAAAAGCAGAATTTCCCTACGATGAATACGGCTACAGAAAAAAGTATAATTAGTTTCAGTTCAAGCCTCACACCAGCCCTGAAGATGCCACCTGCAATGGTTGGCAAAACGTCGGCATCAATTCATGCTATCGTGACGCGGAATGCATCCGGAAATCAAGAATCTCCATTAATTTCTTCTTCTTTTATACAGTGTTTTTTCAATAGATTAATGACCAAACGTAAACCACCATTATTTTGAGTTGAATAGAAAAACGTAATCAAGAAATGTCTCGAATTGGATTTTTACTTTCAAGATGATGGAAAGTAATTCTCCCTGGAAGTTGTTGCTGTTGTTCATAGGTATCGAAACTAAACAGAAAATGTTAGTAGTTTTGTAAAGATAATTTTATTGTCAAATTTTGATCGATAATATGAACCTAGACACTAATACAGGATAATTCATACGGTCGTACGGTCATAAGTGTGATGAGGTTAACTGATGTGGATAAAAGTGGTTATAAGTCAACCATAAGTGATGAGTCTATCGACTTTCGTTATTATGATACATAATGATCGTAACTTTCAAACGACCCGATATAACTAACTCAACTGGTCGAGATCTTTTACTCATCTTACTTAACAATCCGTATAGATCAAAATCAAAATCAGTTCCGAAATAAAGGAAAGACAATATTTTTGATGTATTGACAACATGCGTAGTATAATTATTAAAATCTGAGTAGTTTGGGCAGAATCGAGTGTTTATTCAAATGCATAGAACCGAATATTCCGAATTAGAATACTGTCGAGAATCGAATGATTATTCGAATACAGGAGTATTTGACTACTTCAATAAGAATCGGATGCATCCGAATATTTTCATAATTTGTATTCGAATAGTTCTATCACTACTATCAAGTACAGGTGCCAGAACGGAGTTAACCACCGGTAAAAGGCAGTAAAATTTGTAGCGTGTAGGATTTTTTTCCTACAATAAATACCGCTACAGAAGCCAGTAGAATCAGTTCCAATTCAAGCGTCAAGTCGGCCCTGAAGATGTCACCAGTAATGGTTGGTGAAACGTCGGCATCAAGTCCTGATATTGTGACGCGGAAATCATCCGGAAGCCAAGATTTTTCGAAATTCGCAGTCGGAATGTATTTTATGTTGATATAAATTATACGTACTTTGTAATAATAATAAGCAATAATAAACAAAATCTCAAATATATGACGTGTATGTTTCACTTATTCTTAATGTTTTCTTCTGGTGCCATTTAAAAAAAAATCCTTTCTAATCTGTAAATACTGAACTTGCTTCTGTATATAGAAAACACCGACATAGTTCATCAATTTTTATTGATGAAATTATTCCAATTACATATATGTTATAATATTATTAACAGGGATTTGTGGTATAAGTCGTTTGGAACAATGTACAATCACAATCAAAATATCAAAACCTAATCAATAAGTTGAACTACCTAGTATTTGAACATCTTTGTTTATGGAATTAGAATTTTGCAATCAAATAGGTTGAAATTCAGAATGGTCGATTTGATTTGAACACGAGACTTTCCGTCCACTAGACTGATTCTACCAACTGAGCTACAGGGATGACCTGATCTTTCTTCTATATGAGCGATCGTTTTTGCCCAAGATGACACATCTTCACTGTGTTAGGGGTTTTTCAATTATAAATTGAAATGAAAACTTTTAAGTAAGTATTTCAGAAATAGTAGGAATGTTGGTTAGTCATTGAAGGAATTAATTTTTGGAGCAGAATTTACCTCTACTCATGCAATAATAAAACGCATATCAATTAGTTGGAAGAAATCAAGCTGTTAAGATTAGGAATTTCAATACTGAACGTCAACTATTTTTTTATATCGATAGCTAAATGGATACCAGTACAACTTTTTCAATGATTTGTGCAAGTTTTCGATAATATTTAAAAAACAGTTACGAAAGGTTTTATAATACCTTTTTATCGAATAATATTTTAACTATGAATTAAAAATTTGTACATCTAAATAATTTTTTTTTGCTACATTTTTCGGTCTTGAGTATTTCATAATTGTCATAATTATGGCAATCTATAATATTGATTGGGCTGCTGGAATCTGTGAACTTTTTCGCATTTCTATTGGGGTGTTGCATATGAAATTTTTGAGAAAAAATAAATTATATTAAGCCGTATGCTTTTCATCCGATGTTAACAAGAAACCAACACTCAGTATATCAGTTTTATCAAATGTTGACAACATATTTCCACTCGACATCATAAAAACCCGTATGTATATCAAATTTCATAAATTTTGTGTATATTTTGTCGAAAATATTCACTTATAATATCCCATGTGCAAAATTTCCGGAAATTAATTTGTGCACTCTCAGAATATTCGGTAAGAGAATTTCACATCGAAGAAAAATTAGTTTAAAATAATTTCAATGTGATGTTATTTGACATTTTTCCATGAAAATACGAGACATCACGAAGGAATGCCATAATTTTTTATAGGATTTTGAGAGTTTGATGTATACGAGTGCAAACGTCAAAAAAACTTTTGGTGTTTTCATGCTTAAATTGTGTATGGTTATAATTTATAATGTTTCGCCACGGAATTGAAAATCCAGTTGTAATTTCTGCACCCACTTTAGTTATACAAAATTTGAAAAAAATTGATTAAATATAGTTTATTACATATTGTTGAATTAAATTTCATTTACCAAAATGTATATGTTTTTACCCAATAATTTTCTTTCGGCAACTGATTTACAATAAAATTTAAATATCAGTAGTAATTTTTGATCCACTCACTTTAGGTCTACAAAATTGTTAAAAGTAGATTAAATATGGTTTATTACATGTTATTGAATTACATTTCATTTACTGAAATTGGTGGAAGTATGTATTTTTAAGTAATAGTTTTCTTTTGACAACTGATTTTCAATAAAATTCAAATATCTTTTGATCCACCGACTTTAGTTGTTTTAAATTATTTCAAATAGATTATTTATAGTCTCTTTTATAGTTTTGGGTTAAATTTGATTCACTAAAATTGGAGGCATTATATTTGTTTTTAATAAACGATAGTTTCTGTTTTTTAAGCGAATCAAATAATTATAAAATAGTAATATTGCTCAATGGAAATAGGCGGTCATGGCTATGACAGATACCATGGCAAATGTCATTATTGTACTTTCTCTATATTTTGTACAAAATCAGTCGTCTCAGATTATATTGTAACAATGAGTTGTTTTAAAAATTACGAGGCTTGTTTATGTTGCGACGAATTAAGTCACGTGAAAATGTTCCATTCCAAACGAACACATTTACTACAGTTAATTGAATATTGTTCACCAGATATGTTAAATGGAGCAAATCGTAAAGGTTTATTTAAGAAAATCCAAGAAAAGCTGTTGCGAACATCTATAAAATCTAACAAAATTGGCAAGAATAAATTGAACAAAATGGTTTCAAATTATTACATTTATTTGCTTAAAAACACAAACATTTGGTAAATTTAGAGTCTTCTGTCCTTTACTATTGGCCATTACGATGAGAGAATTTTCAAGAGGAATATCAACATTTAAATGTAGTTATGAAATTAAATAAAATGTAGATTTTAATAGAATGAATTTAAATATTTAATTTATTTCTGTGAACGGTTGTTTTTTTATGTATTGTATCTCTTCCAAACTCATTTGTCAAACGTCTGAAAATATCCACTATAATTTTGCTTCTTTACCCTGAAAGGAAAAATATCTGCTGACATTTCTTCGTTGGCATGGCAACAAGTCAAAATAAAAGTATTTCATTGGTCGAATATTGTCGGTGTGAAATTCTCATTGGAATTAAATTTCAAGGTTCATCTTGAACACCTTATATCTTAGGAAATAATCGAATTCATGCCCACAGAAACTCTTCCGTAAGGAATCTCCACCTGAGCTATGGGATGCTTTCAGAAAGATCAATTTTATTATTATTTAAGTATTCATATAAAAAAGATTTCATGAATGGATACAAAGATTATGTAATTATTGTAACAGGAATCATATAATTTGGGAGAATTAATACACAGCCTATGAAAAGTCTTTGATAACATGAAACGTAATATACAAATCGAGAATGACCATTGTTTGCTCCATTACCGACGGTACTGTAGATTGTAAATGTTCGCTTTCAGGCTGATAATATAATAAGACAGACATTATTCTGTAATAACTCACTAGATACAGTGTTGTCAATATCGCGGGTGCCTTATCCACTGGAAATTTGCTATCAAATATGCGGTGGATTACTGATCCACTGCTAAATGAGAACGGAGTATACGTCATAAAGTATACGCCACGCGGAGTCGCCACCAGAGGATACGTAAACGTTCGGAACTAAAATATACAAAATATCCAAAAAGTCGACATAAGTCATCCCTGTGAAATTTTGCCAGATGATAGAAGTCGTCAAGGTACATCGTTTAACACGTGATGTGATAGCTCCTCCGTATACGGAGGACCTATATATATATAAACAAGTTTAAAGTTTCTTTGCCTAATTGGCCACTATCATGTATGAAGCTTAAGAGATATAGAATTAAATTTTCTGAATTATGAAGATAACTTAGATAATTTAACATAGGATTATAAAGATGAATAAACGTTTATTCATCTTTATAATCCTATGTTAAATTATCTAAGTTATCTTCATAATTCAGAAAATTTAATTCTATATCTCTTAAGTTATATATATATATATATATATATATATATATTCTTTTGTTGATATTCTTGAACCATTTGTAATATTTGTATGTTTTCTTGGTATATTGGTTCGTATATATACTGATAATGAAACAAAAATTCTGTTTTGACGTTTCGACAATGTTTATTGCCTTTATCAAAATTGTTAATTGAATTAGTGTTTCCATGTAATTTAGAAAAGAATAGATGATTTCGATTAATGAAATGCGTCTGCAGCCGACTTGTGTTTTAAGATCCAATTAAAACTGCAGAAAACATTGGATCGGTTGTGTGTGAAAGAGTAATGTATGTATATGTTTTTACCCAATAATTTTCTTTCGGCAACTGATTTACAATAAAATTTAAATATCAGTAGTAATTTTTGATCCACTCACTTTAGGTCTACAAAATTGTTAAAAGTAGATTAAATATGGTTTATTACATGTTATTGAATTACATTTCATTTACTGAAATTGGTGGAAGTATGTATTTTTAAGTAATAGTTTTCTTTTGACAACTGATTTTCAATAAAATTCAAATATCTTTTGATCCACCGACTTTAGTTGTTTTAAATTATTTCAAATAGATTATTTATAGTCTTTTTTATAGTTTTGGGTTAAATTTGATTCACTAAAATTGGAGGCATTATATTTGTTTTTAATAAACGATAGTTTCTGTTTTTTAAGCGAATCAAATAATTATAAAATAGTAATATTGCTCAATGGAAATAGGCGGTCATGGCTATGACAGATACCATGGCAAATGTCATTATTGTACTTTCTCTATATTTTGTACAAAATCAGTCGTCTCAGATTATATTGTAACAATGAGTTGTTTTAAAAATTACGAGGCTTGTTTATGTTGCGACGAATTAAGTCACGTGAAAATGTTCCATTCCAAACGAACACATTTACTACAGTTAATTGAATATTGTTCACCAGATATGTTAAATGGAGCAAATCGTAAAGGTTTATTTAAGAAAATCCAAGAAAAGCTGTTGCGAACATCTATAAAATCTAACAAAATTGGCAAGAATAAATTGAACAAAATGGTTTCAAATTATTACATTTATTTGCTTAAAAACACAAACATTTGGTAAATTTAGAGTCTTCTGTCCTTTACTATTGGCCATTACGATGAGAGAATTTTCAAGAGGAATATCAACATTTAAATGTAGTTATGAAATTAAATAAAATGTAGATTTTAATAGAATGAATTTAAATATTTAATTTATTTCTGTGAACGGTTGTTTTTTTATGTATTGTATCTCTTCCAAACTCATTTGTCAAACGTCTGAAAATATCCACTATAATTTTGCTTCTTTACCCTGAAAGAAAAAATATCTGCTGACATTTCTTCGTTGGCATGGCAACAAGTCAAAATAAAAGTATTTCATTGGTCGAATATTGTCGGTGTGAAATTCTCATTGGAATTAAATTTCAAGGTTCATCTTGAACACCTTATATCTTAGGAAATAATCGAATTCATGCCCACAGAAACTCTTCCGTAAGGAATCTCCACCTGAGCTATGGGATGCTTTCAGAAAGATCAATTTCATTATTATTTAAGTATTCATATAAAAAAGATTTCATGAATGGATACAAAGATTATGTAATTATTGTAACAGGAATCATATAATTTGGGAGAATTAATACACAGCCTATGAAAAGTCTTTGATAACATGAAACGTAATATACAAATCGAGAATGACCATTGTTTGCTCCATTACCGACGGTACTGTAGATTGTAAATGTTCGCTTTCAGGCTGATAATATAATAAGACAGACATTATTCTGTAATAACTCACTAGATACAGTGTTGTCAATATCGCGGGTGCCTTATCCACTGGAAATTTGCTATCAAATATGCGGTGGATTACTGATCCACTGCTAAATGAGAACGGAGTATACGTCATAAAGTATACGCCACGCGGAGTCGCCACCAGAGGATACGTAAACGTTCGGAACTAAAATATACAAAATATCCAAAAAGTCGACATAAGTCATCCCTGTGAAATTTTGCCAGATGATAGAAGTCGTCAAGGTACATCGTTTAACACGTGATGTGATAGCTCCTCCGTATACGGAGGACCTATATATATAAACAAGTTTAAAGTTTCTTTGCCTAATTGGCCACTATCATGTATGAAGCTTAAGAGATATAGAATTAAATTTTCTGAATTATGAAGATAACTTAGATAATTTAACATAGGATTATAAAGATGAATAAACGTTTATTCATCTTTATAATCCTATGTTAAATTATCTAAGTTATCTTCATAATTCAGAAAATTTAATTCTATATCTCTTAAGTTATATATATATATATATATATATATATATATATATATATATATATATATATATATATTCTTTTGTTGATATTCTTGAACCATTTGTAATATTTGTATGTTTTCTTGGTATATTGGTTCGTATATATACTGATAATGAAACAAAAATTCTGTTTTGACGTTTCGACAATGTTCATTGCCTTTATCAAAATTGTTAATTGAATTAGTGTTTCCATGTAATTTAGAAAAGAATAGATGATTTCGATTAATGAAATGCGTCTGCAGCCGACTTGTGTTTTAAGATCCAATTAAAACTGCAGAAAACATTGGATCGGTTGTGTGTGAAAGAGTAATGTATGGCTAACTACAATTTGAAATAGATTGAATTTGATTAAATACAAGACATTCCAATATTGTACAATTATAAATATCTATGAATTATTGTATGAATTAGTTATTCTATGATAAGCATTTCAGATCTATCATAACTATTCAAGTTTAAGATAATTCTATGGAATTTAACCTCAAAATTGTTACTCTATAGTGTCATAGTTAAATAATACTTCATCTTTTTTAGGTTGAATTTTAAATAGACAAATGGAAAGTGGCACTTCAAATTAATAAAATTTTGTTAAGTTTGAATTAGATTATTGTACAGTTTCGAAAGATTGGAATCTATTTTGTCATTTACACAATTGTTCTTTTTAATTTGAATATATTCTAATATCAAACGTTTGTTGTCGTTTGTTTCAATATTTAAAATTTTTGTATTGTTGTAGTCGAAAGTATGGTTAGTGTCTTTCATATGTTTATTGAGCGCAGTTGATGAATTTTTGGTATATTTGTGGCCATTTAATCTTTTTTCGAGGTATTGTGAAGATTGGCCAATATATACCTTTTCGCAAGGGATGGAATAAACAGTATGGGTTATTTTTTTGAAAGGTACGCTGCTTTTTAATTTTGTAAAGAGACTTTTCTGATTTAAATAACTCTTATGACATATATGTAGGTCATAAGGTTTCACTATATTACAAATTTTCTCTGAAAGTCCACCAATATATGGTAGTGATATGTAATGCCTATCATTAGTTTTCTCATTATTGGTATTGATTTCACCAAATGAGTTATAAAATTTATGAATTTTGTCTTTAGTTATCGAATTTACTAAATCAAAGGGATAACCATTTCTTATTAAAGTTTCTTTTGTTTTGTAATAGATATAGTTCTCAGTTCAGGAGAACTTAGTCGAACAGCTCTATCTATTAGATTTATAATAACATTTTTCTTATATTTTTTAGGTATATTAGAATTGAAATTAGTATACCTTCCTGACCAAGTAGGTTTGGTATACCATTTTGTTATCATTTGATTTTCTTACTAAAGTTAAATCTAAAAAATTTATTTCATTATGATTTTCTAATTCAATCGTGAATTGTAACTTATGGTGAAAGGAATTGAAAGAATTCAAAAATTCATTACATTTGTTTTCAGGGATTGCAGCAATACAATCATCAACATATCTTTTGAAGAAGGCTATATTATAATTTAGTTGAGATACTACTTTTTCTTCAAGGAATTCCATTACTATTTGGGCTATGATACTTGATATTGGAGAGCCCATTGCACAACCATCTAATTGTTTATAACAATCATCTTTATATTGTAAAAAATTAGCGGTGAATGTATATTCTATAGCTGTTAAGAACTCATTCATAGGTAAATTTGTATATAGTTTTATTTCATCCCATTTATTTTGAATTATTTGTTTAGCTAATTCTAAAGGGATATTTGTATATAAAGATGTGACATCTAGTGATACTAAGATATAGTTTTTAGGTATCGTAATTTTGTTAATGAATTCCTTGAAATCCCAAGAATCTTTGATGTAAAACTCATTTTTGTAAGCTATGTTTTTTAGTATGTTGGATAAGTATTTAGCCATTTCATAAAAAGGTGATTGAATGCTGCATACTACAGGTCGCATCGGTATATTAGGTTTATGAATTTTGGGTAAACCATATATTTTTGGAGGATGAGCATTATGTATCGTTAATTGTCTATGAATGTATTTTGAAATATATTTCTTTTCAAACCATTTTTTTACTAAGTTATTATTTTTAGTTTGGTAAATATTAGTTGGGTTGTTATTTAGTTTCTTATATACTTCAGGATCATTCAACATTGTAGACATTTTATCCTCATATTCATTTGTGTCCATGATAACAGTTTTATTACCTTTATCTGCTTTTAAGATAGTGATTTGTGGGTTAGATTTGATGAATTGTTTGGTTTCTTTGAAATTTTTGATTGATTTGTTATTTTTATTATTAAATTTATTATTTTTAACTGTTTGTTTGAAATTAGTTATTGTGTTTATACATTTTGATCTTATTTCATTTGCTATTTGAGTAGGTTTTTTAGCAAATGAAATAAGATCAAAATGTATAAACACAATAACTAATTTCAAACAAACAGTTAAAAATAATAAATTTAATAATAAAAATAACAAATCAATCAAAAATTTCAAAGAAACCAAACAATTCATCAAATCTAACCCACAAATCACTATCTTAAAAGCAGATAAAGGTAATAAAACTGTTATCATGGACACAAATGAATATGAGGATAAAATGTCTACAATGTTGAATGATCCTGAAGTATATAAGAAACTAAATAACAACCCAACTAATATTTACCAAACTAAAAATAATAACTTAGTAAAAAAATGGTTTGAAAAGAAATATATTTCAAAATACATTCATAGACAATTAACGATACATAATGCTCATCCTCCAAAAATATATGGTTTACCCAAAATTCATAAACCTAATATACCGATGCGACCTGTAGTATGCAGCATTCAATCACCTTTTTATGAAATGGCTAAATACTTATCCAACATACTAAAAAACATAGCTTACAAAAATGAGTTTTACATCAAAGATTCTTGGGATTTCAAGGAATTCATTAACAAAATTACGATACCTAAAAACTATATCTTAGTATCACTAGATGTCACATCTTTATATACAAATATCCCTTTAGAATTAGCTAAACAAATAATTCAAAATAAATGGGATGAAATAAAACTATATACAAATTTACCTATGAATGAGTTCTTAACAGCTATAGAATATACATTCACCGCTAATTTTTTACAATATAAAGATGATTGTTATAAACAATTAGATGGTTGTGCAATGGGCTCTCCAATATCAAGTATCATAGCCCAAATAGTAATGGAATTCCTTGAAGAAAAAGTAGTATCTCAACTAAATTATAATATAGCCTTCTTCAAAAGATATGTTGATGATTGTATTGCTGCAATCCCTGAAAACAAATGTAATGAATTTTTGAATTCTTTCAATTCCTTTCACCATAAGTTACAATTCACGATTGAATTAGAAAATCATAATGAAATAAATTTTTAAGATTTAGCTTTAGTAAGAAAATCAAATGATAACAAAATTCTAACAAAATGGTATACCAAACCTACTTGGTCAGGAAGGTATACTAATTTCAATTCTAATATACCTAAAAAATATAAGAAAAATGTTATTATAAATCTAATAGATAGAGCTGTTCGACTAAGTTCTCCTGAACTGAGAACTATATCTATTACAAAAACAAAAGAAACTTTAATAAGAAATGGTTATCCCTTTGATTTAGTAAATTCGATAACTAAAGACAAAATTCATAAATTTTATAACTCATTTGGTGAAATCAATACCAATAATGAGAAAACTAATGATAGGCATTACATATCACTTCCATATATTGGTGGACTTTCAGAGAAAATTTGTAATATAGTGAAACCTTATGACCTACATATATGTCATAAGAGTTATTTAAATCAGAAAAGTCTCTTTACAAAATTAAAAAGCAGCGTACCTTTTAAAAAAATAACCATACTGTTTATTCCATCCCTTGCAAAGATTGCGAAAAGGTATATATTGGCCAATCTTCACAATACCTCGAAAAAAGATTAAATGGCCACAAATATACCAAAAATTCATCAACTGCGCTCAATAAACATATGAAAGACACTAACCATACTTTCGACTACAACAATACAAAAATTTTAAATATTGAAACAAACGACAACAAACGTTTGATATTAGAATCTATTCAAATTAAAAAGAAATGACAAAATAGATTCCAATCTTTCGAAACTGTACAATAATCTAATTCAAACTTAACAAAATTTTATTAATTTGAAGTGCCACTTTCCATTTGTCTATTTAAAATTCAACCTAAAAAAGATGAAGTAATTTAACTATGACACTATAGAGTAACAATTTTGAGGTTAAATTCCATAGCATTATCTTAAACTTGAATAGTTATGATAGATCTGAAATGCTTATCATAGAATAACTAATTCATACAATAATTCATAGATATTTATAATTGTACAATATTGGAATGTCTTGTATTTAATCAAATTCAATCTATTTCAAATTGTAGTTAGCCATACATTACTCTTTCACACACAACCGATCCAATGTTTTCTGCAGTTTTAATTGGATCTTAAAACACAAGTCGGCTGCAGACGCATTTCATTAATCGAAATCATCTATTCTTTTCTAAATTACTTGGAAACACTAATTCAATTAACAATTTTGATAAAGGCAATAAACATTGTCGAAACGTCAAAACAGAATTTTTATTTCATTATCAGTATATATACGAACCAATATACCAAGAAAACATACAAATATATATATATATATATATATATATATATATATATATATATATATATATATATGTAGAACTGGATTCTCGGGTATTATATATATATATATATTTGTATGTTTTCTTGGTATATTGGTTCGTATATATACTGATAATGAAATAAAAATTCTGTTTCGAGATTTTCCAGACTCTACGGTCGAATCCCCTGAAGATGGCAAATGCGACTTTGCCGAAACGTCGTGAAATTGGTCCTTTTGAGGACCGAAACCACACAACGCGGATCAATACCCGAGAATCCAGTTCTACATATATATATATATATATATATATATATATATATATATATATATATATATATATATATATAAATGCGACTTTGCCGAAACGTCGTGAAATTGGTCCTTTTGAGGACCGAAACCACACAACGCGGATCAATACCCGAGAATCCAGTTCTACATATATATATATATATATATATATATATATATATATATATATATATACATATACACATATTTGTATGTTTTCCTGGTATATTGGTTCGTATATATACTGAAAATGAAATAAAGATTCTGTTTGACGTTTCGACAATGTTTATTGTCTTTATCAAAATTGTGAATTAGTGTATCCATGTAATTTAGAAAAGAATAGATGATTTTCGATTAATGAATATTTGTGCCCATTCAACCTTTTTTCGAGGTATGCTGCTTTTTAATTTTGTAAAGAGACTCTTCTGATTCAAATAACTCTTATGACATATATGTAGGTCATAAGGTTTCACTTTATTACAAATTTTTTCTGAAAGATCATTGATATATGGTAGTGATATGTAATGCTTATCATTTGATTTCTCATTATTGGTATTGATTTCACCAGATGAGTTATAAAATTTATGAATTTTGTCTTCAGTTATCGAATTTACTAAATCAATGGGATAACCATTTCTTATTAAAATTTCTTTTGTTTTTGTAATAGATATAGTTCTCAGTTCAGGAGAACTTAGTCGAATAGCTCTTTCTATCATATTTATAATAACATTTTTCTTATATTTTTTAGGTTTATTAGAATTGAAATTAGTATACCTTCCTGACCAAGTAGGTTTGGTATACCATTTTGTTAGAATTTTGTTATCATTTGATTTTCTTACTAAAGTTAAATCTAATAAATTTATTTCATTATTACTTTCTAATTCGATCGTGAATTGTAACTTATGGTGAAAGGAATTGAAAGAATTCAAAAATTCATTACATTTGTTTTCAGGGATTGCAGCAATACAATCGTCAACATATCTTTTGAAGAAGGCTATATTATAATTTAGTTGAGATACTACTTCTTCTTCAAGCAATTCCATTACTATTTGGGCTATGATACTTGATATTGGAGAGTCCATTGCATTACCATCTAATTGTTTATAACAATCATCTTTATATTGTAAAAAATTAGCGGTGAATGTATATTCTATAGCTGTTAAGAACTCATTCATAGGTAAATTTGTATATAGTTTTATTTCATCTCATTTATTATGAATTATTTGTTTAGCTAATTCTAGAGGGATATTTGTATATAAAGATGTGACATCTAGTGATACTAAGATATAGTTTCTTGGTATCGTAATTTTGTTAACGAATTCCTTGAAATCCCAAGAATCTTTGACGTAAAACTCATTATTGTAAGCTATGTTTTTTAGTATGTTGGATAAGTATTTAGCCATTTCATAAAAAGGTGGTTGAATGCTGCACACTACAGGTCGCATTGGTATATCAGGTTTATGAATTTTGGGTAAACCATATATTTTCGCAGGATGAGCATTATGTATCGTTAATTGTCTATGAATGTATTTTGAAATATATTTCTTTTCAAACTAAAAGAAACTAAAGTTATTATTTTTAGTTTGGTAAATATTAGTTGGATTATTATTTAGTTTTTTATATACTTCAGGATCATCCAACATTGTAGACATTTTATCCTCATATTCATTTGTGTCCATGATAACAGTTTTATTACCTTTATCTGCTTTTAAGATAGTAATTTGTGGGTAAGATTTGATGAATAGTTTGGTTTCTTTGAAATTTTTGATTGATTTGTTATTTTTATTAATAAACTTATTATTTTTAACTGTTTGTTTGAAATTGGTTATTGTGTTGATACATTTGAGTAGGTTTTTTAGCAATTTCAGATTCAAGTGAAGAAATTATGTTATTGATAGGCATTTGTCTTTCTTTATATAGAGTATTACTAAATTTCTCACGGTGAGCTATGGTTTCTATTACATTTTTTTGGAACATTTGTTTGAGATCAATTCATTAGCCAATTATTATCAACTATGAGATTTCTTATGTTATTGTTATTTAATTTATTTATTTTCTCAATATTTCTATGCTTAATTTTATTGAAGTTTTTTTCAAATTTTTGAGTTTCTAATTCTAAATACGTATTGTAGATTTGGGTATGTAGGATATTTTTTATTGTAGATTTGGTTCTACTTATGTTATTTTCAGATTGTTTTACATTTTTACAAGTGTCAGATATTGAGAGGTTTAGTACTTTTAATTGAAATGTCCCTTTGAATTGAAGATAAGTATTATCTAAGTACTCACTATTGAAAATGATGTGATTATCATTGATTTTTTGAAATGTTGGTATTATTCTTAAACTTTTTAGCCGTAATAAGTATATTTTCCTATTTTTTTGATTGGCGAAGGTACTCATCATTTTTGAGAACGTTTCCAATGATTGGATGGTGTAGAATCCATAATATTTTTCAATTTTCTCATAAAAAGCCATCATTCTTATGATGTATGTATATTGATGTTGAGAGTAGTGTATTCTTGAAAAATAAAAAACCTATTTCTCCAGGCCAAATTATTCTTTCATTGATATTCTTGAACCATTTGTAATATCTGTATGTTTTCTTGGTATATTGGTTCGTATATATACTGAAAATGAAATAAAAATTCTGTTTGACGTTTCGACAATGTTCATTGTCTTTATCAAAATTGTAAATTAGTGTTTCCATGTAATTTAGAAAAGAATAGATAGATGATTTCGATTAATGAAATGCGTCTGCAGCCGACTTGTGTTTTAAGATCCAATTAAAACTGCAGAAAACATTGGATCGGTTGTGTGTGAAAGAGTAATGTATGGCTAATTACAATTTGAATTGGATTGAATTTGATTAAATACAAGATATTCTAAGATTGTACAATTATAAATATCTATGATTATTGTATGAATTAGTTATTCTATGATAATAGTTATGATCTATCATAATCAACTATTCAAGTTTAAGATAGTTCTATGGAATTTAACCTCAAAATTGTAACTCATAATGTCATAATTGAATAATACTTTATCTTTTTTAGGTTGAATTTTAAATAGACAAGTGGAAAGTGGCACTTCAAACTAATAAAATTTTGTTAAGCAAAGATTGTTATAAAGTTTCGAAAGATTGGAATCTATTTTGTCATTTACACAATTGCTCTATTCAATTTGAAAAGATCCCAATATCAAACGTTTGTTGTCGTTTGTTTCAATATTCAAAATTTTTATGAAATGACTAAATATTTATCCAACATACTAAAAAACATAGCTTAAAAAAATGAGTCTTACATCAAAGATTCTTGGGATTTCAAGGAATTTATTAACAAAATTACGATTCCAAAAAACTATATCTTAGTATCACTAGATGTCACATTTTTATATACAAATATCCCTCTAGAATTAGCTAAACAGATAATTCAAAATGAATGGGATGAAATAAAACTGTATACATATTTACCTATGAATGAGTTCTTAACAGCTATAGAATATACATTCACCGCTAATTTTTTGAAATATAAAGATGATTGTTATAAACAATTAGATGGTTGTGCAATGGCCTCTCCAATATCAAGGATCATAGCCCAAATAGTAATGGAATTCCTTGAAGAAGAAGTAGTATCTCAACTAAATTATAATATGACCTTCTTCAAAAGATATGTTGACGATTGTATTGCTGCAATCCCTGAAAACAAATGTAATGATTTTTTGAATTCTTCCAATTCCTTTCACCATAAGTTACAATTCACGATCGAATTAGAAAGTAATGATGAAATAAATTTTTTAGATTTAACTCCAGTAAGAAAATCAAATGATAACAAGATTCTAACAAAATGGTATACCAAACCTACTTGGTCAGGAAGGAATACTAATTTCAATTCTAATATACCTAAAAAATATAAGAAAAATGTTATTATAAATATGATGGAGCTATTCGACTAAGTTCTCCTGAACTGAGAACTATATCTATTACAAAAACAAAAGAAACTTTAATAAGAAATGGTTATCCCATTGATTTAGAAAATTCGATAACTGAAGACAAAATTCATAAATTTTATAACTCATCTGGTGAAACCAATACCAATGATGAGAAATCAAATGATAAGCATTATATATCACTACCATATATTATTGGTCTTTCAAAAAAAATTTGTAATATAGTGGAACCTTATGACCTACAGATATGTCATAAGAGTTATTTAAATCAGAAAAGTCTCTTTACGAAATTAAAAAGCAGCGTACCTTTCAAAAAAATAACCAATACTGTTAATTCCATCCCTTGCAAAGATTGCGGAAAGGTATACATTGGCCAATCTTCACAATACCTCGAAAACAGGTTGAATGGGCACAAACATACCAAAAATTCATCAACTGCGCTCAATAAACATGTAAAAGACACTAACCAACATTCGACTACAACAATACAAAAATTTTAAATATTGAAACAAACGACAACAAACGTTTGATATTGGAATCTATTCAAATTAAAAAGAACAATTGTGAGAATGACAAAATAGATTCCAATCTTTCGAAACTTCATAATAATCTAATTCAAACTGAACAAAATTTTATTAGTTCGAAGTGCAACTTTCCACTTGTCTATCTAAAATTCAACTTAAAAAAGATAACTATGACACTATGAGTAACAATTTTGAGGTTAAATTCCATGGAATTATCTTAAACTTGGATAGTTGATTATGATAGATCGGAAGTGTTTATCATAGACTCGATAAAGACACCCGGAAAATGATGCATATCCATCACAGTTTGCGTCCCAGATCGTCCGTTTCCCGCATTTATCTCCCACGTCATCGGGGAGGTAGGGGACTCCTCAGTCTGGAGGGTCTGCATCGAAGTGTAGTTCTGAGTATAGCTTGTGAAGTTCTTAGGAGCTCGGACCCCCTCCTGTGCCTTGTTAAAAGTCACGAATTGGCCGGAGGGGTGGCATTTATCGTTAAGGCAGCACAAAAAGCTGCGGAAGAACTTGGTCTCGAATTTCAGATCAGTCGAGAAGGCCGACTAGAGGGCAACCTCGAGCTGCTACCTTCTCGCCTGAAAGCCCAGATAAATGCCGCGGAGCAAGATCTTACGCTCAGGCGGCATGTTGACTAGCCGATACACGGTGTTTTCTATCGAAACATCGAAACGCTCGGCTTGTCAACTAGGCTGACCTTCGGCTACCTAAGGTCAGCCGGGCTTACATCCGAGACTGAGGGATTTACCGCAGCTTGCCAAGATGGCGTAATTAACACCTTGGTCTATCGCCGCAATGTGATGGGTGTGCAGGTCCCTGATGTCAGCTGCAGGGCCTGTCGAAAGGCGTCTGAGACGCTTTTCCACCTTCTGTCGGCATGTCGGGCAAAAGCGGCCTCTGCGTACACCCATCGCCATAATGCGGCCCTACGGGTGCTGTATTACCATCTAAGGCACTCGTACGGAATAGACCAAGAGCCGGTGCTGCCTTACATGCCAGGAGATATTGAGTCCGTTGTCGGAAACGAAAAATGCCAGATCTTCAGGAATTATCCGTTTCTGACCGGCAGGTTCATACGAGCAAATAGGCCTGACGTTGTCCTCCTCGATAAACTAATCAAGACTATGTATGTCATCGAATTCTCCGCTCCGGCAGAGAAGAACATAGTCTTGAAAGAGGGGGAAAAATGGACAAAATATCAAGTTCATCAACAAGAACAAGAGAATGCAACAGTACAAGAGAGACTTGATCGAAAAGCAGAAGCCGGTGATGGACTTGTATCAGAATCTGTTGGAAATCAAGAAACAACTGGCCGAGTTTGGCAAGAACGTAGAAATAGAAGAAGTAAAATTAGTCTCTACCGAAGAGCTCAATAAACCTCGAGATGGTTCTGTTGGCGACAATTTGACGGCGGAAATCATTCAAAACATGAAATCGTCCATTGAGCATATTCCAAAAACTCTGTTGGAGGTTTGTCATAATTTAGTTAGCAGAAGAGACGCAATCGTCGAAATCTTGGAGAGCGTGTCGCAAGCTGACATTGACGCCGGCGAATTGACCGGGAAAATAGAAACGTTGAAGATGTAAGGCAGCACCGGCTCTTGGTCTATTCCGTACGAGTGCCTTAGATGGTAATACAGCACCCGTAGGGCCGCATTATGGCGATGGGTGTACGCCGAGGCCGCTTTTGCCGGACATGCCGACAGAAGGTGGAAAAGCGTCTCAGGCGCCTTTCGACAGGCCCTGCAGCTGACATCAGGGACCTGCACACCCATCACATTGCGGCGATAGACCAAGGTGTTAATTACGCCATCTTGGCAAGCTGCGGTAAATCCCTCAGTCTCGGATGTAAGCCCGGCTGACCTTAGGTAGCCGAAGGTCAGCCTAGTTGACAAGCCGAGCGTTTCGATGTTGCGATAGAAAACACCGTGTATCGGCTTGTCAATATGCCGCCTAAGCGTAAGATCTTGCTCCGCGACATTTATCTGGGCTTTCAGGCGAGAAGGTAGGAGAGCTCGAGGTTGCCCTCTAGTCGGCCTTTTCCACTGAACTGAAATTCGAGACCAAGTTCTTCCGCAGCTTTTTGTGCTGCCTTAACG
Source organism: Endomychus coccineus (assembly GCA_958510875.1). NCBI lineage: Eukaryota > Metazoa > Arthropoda > Insecta > Coleoptera > Endomychidae > Endomychus > Endomychus coccineus. The sequence goes on along the minus strand of OY294069.1, from coordinate 95,296,028 downwards.
ATAAATGCCCCCACTCCGGACAATTCGTGACTTTTAACAAGGCACAGGAGGGGGTTCGAGCTCCTAAGAACTTCACAAGCTATACTCAGAACCACACTTCGATGCAGACCCTCCAGACTGAGGAGTCCACTACCTCCCCGATGACGTGGGAGATAAATGCGGGAAACGGACGATCTAGGATGCAAACTGTTATGGATATGCATCATTTTCCGGGTGTCTTTATCGAGTCTATGATAAACACTTCCGATCTATCGTAATCAACTATTCAAGTTTAAGATAATTCTATGGAATTTAACCTCAAAATTGTTACTCATAGTGTCATAGTTAAGTAATACTTTATCTTTTTTAGGAGTGGAAAGTGGCACTTCAAACTAATAAAATTTTGTTAAGTTTGAATTAGATTATTATAAAGTTTCGAAAGATTGGAATCTATTTTGTCATTTACACAATTGTTCTTTTTAATTTGAATGGATTCCAATATCAAACGTTTGTTGTCGTTTGTTTCAATATTAAAAATGTTTGTATTGTTGTAGTCGAATGTATGGTTAGTGTCTTTTACATGTTTATTGAGAGCAGTTGATGAATTTTTGGTATATTTGTGCCCATTCAACCTGTTTTCGAGGTATGGTGAAGATTGGCCAATGTATACCTTTCCGCAATCTTTGAAAGGGATGGAATTAACAGTATTGGTTATTTTTTTGAAAGGTACGCTTCTTTTTAATTTCGTAAAGAGACTTTTCTGATTTAAATATCTCTTATGACATATATGTAGGTCATAAGGTTTCACTATATTACAATTTTTTTCTGAAAGACCATTAATATATGGTAGTGATATGTAATGCTTATCATTTGATTTCTCATTATTGGTATTGGTTTCACCAGATGAGTTATAAAATTTATGAATTTTGTCTCCAGTTATCGAATTTACTAAATCAATGGGATAACCATTTCTTATTGAAGTTTCTTTTGCTTTTGTAATAGATATAGTTCTCAGTTCAGGAGAACTTAGTCGAATAGCTCCATCATATTTATAATAACATTTTTCTTATATTTTTTAGGTATATTAGAATTGAAATTAGTATACCTTCCTGACCAAGTAGGTTTGGTATACCATATTTATATCGGCAAGGTCATAATTGGGGACAAAATTTATACGGAAAGGCAAGTTTGAGGACTTTTTAGTCTTTGGGGACAGTCCCCGAACATTTCAACATATGCAACGATATCCTCAGGGATCCTCATGTTTGAGGACAGTGATGAGGAACTTTGAAGACTGTTATGAGAAACTCTGAACTTTGAGGACACAAGTGTATTAAATATATCAAGTGACCCAAATCTCTCATTCAAGTATATTATCTCCTAGCAACTGAAACAAAGGAATGAATTAACTGAAGATTACCCTTTTTTTTTTCTATCAACTAATAAATTATAATCATGAGAATAAATATGAATAGAAAATGTAATGAGCAAGTAAATATTGTATGTTCCGAAAATGAAATTTTGAATATACGATTATCGTCTAGCATGAGATGTACCGTAGTTAGAGGCTCTGACTTAATTCTACAAGACTATATATAAATTCTCAGGAAATAGGTCACATCAACACTTATGCTTTATATTTTCTTGTCTTTACGTACGTTTCGGTCTTACGACCATCATCACAAGACTTATTATGTCTTAAACCTGATTACTTAAAATTAATTGTATTACACAATTTCGTTTATTTGTGTTTCTGTTCGTTTCGGCGACGTGCGCATTTTACTTGAAATTGGTGCAATAAGGACCCTTTGTGTAATACAATTAGTTTTAAGTAATCAGGTTTTAGACATCATAAGTCTTCTGATGATGGTCGTGAGACCGAAACGTACGTAAAGACAAGAAAATATAAAGCATAAGTGTTAATGTGACCTATTTCCCGAGAATTTAGATATAATTCATACTTGGGTCAAGAATCTTTATTATCTAAAAGACTTTAACCCTACCATGAAAGTCAGTAAAAATCTCTAGATTAGTTTTTCTATTATATTAAGGAGAGGCGTGGTCCCAAACATTTGATGATCATATTTATCGAAGGGTTGATAAGGGAAAGCATATACCTATATGATGACTTTTTCCATAATATTTTTCAAAAATGAAATTTTGGTTGATGTGGATCACATAAATGGTTTATGATGAACAATGGATGAATCGTAAGGAAAATGTGATTCGAACATATATCACAATGAAGTACATAAAACAACATTTTATTTGAGCCTAAGTAGAGTACGGACTCCTTTGACAAAAGGATGAGTCATTTCAGAATTTGGGCCAAATTGACCGTATTTGAATTTCAATTTTTTCGGCCCATATTTGGACCACTTATTTTGATCGCCACGACCTATTTTGCCGTAAAATTTCATCCAATTTGGTTGCAATTTGACCAAAATAAGTCCAGTTTGAATGTTTGCCTCAAAAAACTTATAAATGTATATTTTCCAGGAGGGGTGGGGGGGTAAACGGAATGTCACGAATTCCAAACCTAAGCCGGTAGTCTAAGCGGTCAAAATAAAATGAAACTCCAAAACTAACCTGAAAAAGAACAAAAAACAGTTTTTTGAAGGTTAGACATGGTTCCACACAATATTGGTAATAGAAATTTCAGAATCTTATTATTTTTATTAAAAGACATCATTTTTCCAGGTCGCTAAAACCTTTATCAAATTTTTACGAACCTCGTCCTATTTTTGCGTAGATTGACTCCTCTAGAACGTGTATGTTTTGTGTGAACGACTGGATAGAATTATTCTGAATAACATGTGATTACTTTTTAACGAATAAGAACAATACATGGTGACCAAGGTGAGATATTAAATAATAATCTGATTTGATTTCTCAATCAACAGAACGATGACCTCGTAAAATAAGTCCATGGTAATTGCTCAGAACATATCAGTGCCGGTTTCTCCGCCAGGCAAATTCAAATTTCCAGTTCCTGCGTTATGGCCGCAGTGTAGGGAAAGGGTTGAACGATTTATGTAAGTGTCTAGACAAGTCACAAAGTCTAACGAAGGAAAAATCAACATTCTCATGTACGTATTAGGTGAAGAAGCCAAAGAAAATGTGAAATGCCAACTACCTACTCAGAAACATTGGACGCATTTGAAAACCATTCTATTCCCTGTAGGAATATAATATTCAAACACTGTAAGTTCAAAACCAGGACTCAACACCCGGGGGAACCCAGTGAACTTTTTATTACAAGCTTACATTCGCTGACGGAGCACAGTCAATACGGCCTACTAAAAGAAGAGTTAATCCGAGACAGGATTATTGTCGGTATGATAGATCTGAAAACTAGCGAAAGACTTCAATCATAGACGAATTTAAACCTGAGTGATTGTGTTCTCGCAGTGAAGCAAGCGGAGCTTCAAGCCAGCGTAATTTTGGCATCGGCTTCTGGCATTCAGTTCCACAACAAGCGAGACAACAAGCTACCGACAGACAGCGTTTCGAGATCTCCTGATAATTCCAAATTCCCAGGGAAAGAGAGGAAGAGTGATCAACATCAGAAAAAGTGTCAATTTTTTAGATTAGCAGCTCATGAACGAGATAAATGTCCAGCAAATTAATGGAAGTGTAGAAACAGGGACATGAGGCAATATTTTGTAGCAGCAACAGCAATAACAAGGTTAGGTAGATCCGAGTAGATTTTCAGGAGGACATTATTGATACTAATTCAAACAATTGTTCAAATTGTCACAACAATTCATGTAATAATTTCGTAGGCTTTTTTTAAATTAATCATATTTCCGACAAGGGGTAGACTATGGTATTCAAAATTTTAGAAGTCAACAAAGGAATCAACTTCATGATTGAACCTGGAGCGGATATAATATATATTCCTTCCTATATGTTAGAAGACGATACTATCCAATATCTTCCAAAGACTTGCGAGTTAGTAACAGGCCCTTCAAGCAATTCTTTGAATTTATTGGGTACTACGCATGTGACATTATCTAGTAGAAACAAAGATTTTAGAAACGATATTTATGTGATAGAAGAACTATGTGAGCTTTTCCCAGGGAGATTCGCTATCACAAATTTGAACATTATTCAGCTTGATGAAAGGTACAATTCAGGAGTTGATACCATTGTTGAATTTGGAGTTAATGAAATACAAGAAAGTTTTCCAGAAGGTACATTTAAAACGGAGATGGAGATTGAAATCAAACAAAATTTTCAATCATATTCACAATCAGTTCTTAGGGTTGTACCCATACCACTTCTGAAACCTTTGAATGGAGAGCTTGAATGCTTATAAAAATTGGATATTATTGAACTGTTGAGAATCACATGTCTTGGGTAAGTTCCATAGCAGTAGTCAGGAGAGGTGAAAAAATTAGACTGTGTGTTGACTACTCAGGGTTGAATAAAGCTGATTTACGTAGTCATTTTCCAAAAGGTAGAATAGAAATAATAGGAAATATTTCAGTCGTCTGGATTCTATTAAATAAAACTAACAAAAAATTGTCGGAATTTAACGTGTTTTATAACACCATTTGGTCGTTTCATTTTCAAACGGATTTTGTTTGGATTAATAACTCCTTAAGAGGCATGAACTTGATTCATGCAAGTACAATAATACACAATAATATTATTTTTACGTTTTACGTCGTATTTATGCAGAAGGTATAACCTTGGACCAAAATGATTGTGTGTTTGAAGCAAATTCTCTAGAATTTTCAGTTCATTCGATCTCATGTGAAGCGATTTCTGTAGATAATGAAAAAATGTCAGCAATTGTCAATTTATCTAAATCATGTGACAAATACAAACCTTTACGCTTCTGTTGGAGGAAACATATTCCATATTCTTGGAATACAGTTCAGAATCAGGGTTTTAAAAAAATTAAGCAATTACTTCTAGAAAGCCCTTGCTTAGAGTATTTTGATCCTTCAAGAGAAATGATACTCTCAGCAGATATATCAACTTTTGGCATAGCAGCTTGTTTAATTGAACAAAAGCTGGATTATGTCAACAATATTAGATTTCTAGGAATGACTTTTGATAAAAAACTAAACTGGAAAGCCCACATCGATAACCTAAAAAATTCCTGTCAAAATGGTTTGAATCTAATGAGAACACTAGCAAATAGAAACTGGGGTGCCGACTATAACAGTCTTATATTGATATACAGATCTTTAATCAGATCGAAGTTGGATTATGGCTCTATAGTGTACTGGTCCACGGAAAAATCACATCTGAGGAGCCTCGATATAATTCATAACACAGCACTAAGGATCGCAACAGGAGCTTTTCGTACAAGCACGACTGCTAGTATATACTGTGAAACAGGAGAACCGTCCTTAAATGAGAGAAGGAAATATCTCAGCCTATCCTATGCAACGGCTGCATCATCTAATCCTCTCAACCCCACTGGACTCAACATATTTTCTGATCGTTTCAAAACGATATATACTTCAAAACCAAGAACAGACCCTCCCTTTCACATTCTCAATCAACATCCTCACTCCTCCTCCTTGGACTGTCAAACTTCCTGATATCGACCATACCCTAACCCAATACAGCAAGCATGAAACCAACCTCCTTATAATTACTCAAAAATTCCACGAAATGATTGAAAAATATGAAGACTATTTATTATCAGATATACACAGACGCGTCCAAAACTGAAGACGGCACAGCATCAGCTTTCGTAACCCCAGATGATGAAATGACTTTCAAGCTCAATAATACCAGCAGTGTATGCAACGGCGAACTTCTTGCTATTCTCAAGGCATTAGAGTACTCAAAGAACACTGACCATCGAAAAATCATCATTATATCGGACTCTCTCAGTGCAACTGATAGTACCTCCCAGCTATTGAATGGTGAGAAAAATATTGTCTGTTTTGCATCACGTTTACCTTCAAAATGGAACAGCAATACGCTCAAATCGAGTATGAGACTTGAGCTCTTACCTGATCTTGTGATAAGTTTGCCGAATATATAGTTGGTCTTAAAGTCCCCATTCATTCAAACAAGGTACTCCAAACAAAACTGATAATGATTTACCTCCACGATTGCGAAGGTTCCATTCGAGACTAATGAGATATGATTATGAAATATACAATGGACCTTGTAAAGGTTCATTCAGTAGTCGCATACGCACCTTCTAGGGAAATACGAAACTTCCTGATGAACTTGCTCCAGAAGCGGATACCTTCAATTCGATTAAATTCAATCAGCACATCTCTTGAAGTGGAACCACATTTTCTGGAAGCGATTAAACTAGAACAGGCTGAAGATTCAGTGTTTAATCAAATAACAAAATGTATAAGATGTGGATGGCCTCGGAAGAAGTTGATAAGCCCTGAGTAATCTCCATATTATCAATACCGATTTCAAATATCTGAATGTGACGGATTTCTCTTGAGAGGAACGCGTTTGAATATACCTATAATAAACATAATGAAAAACTCCTTGAATACGAAGTTAATCCGCGAGATAAATAGTGAAATGAAACAAAATAACTACCGGCATAAAAATAATATAAAAAATTAATGTAATAAATGAAGTGACAGTAATGCAAAATAAACAAACGAGACGATTGATTTTGAACTATTTCCACACTCTGAAACTGGGGGACACGCAGTGATAAGCCGCATGTTCAATAATATAAGAAAGAATTACTTTGGTCAGGTCTGAAGAAAACGTGATGCAATTTTTTGAACGATGTGACAGCTCAAACATTCGAAGCTCACCAAGGAACCCCTAACAATAACCACAACAGCGTCAACAGCGTTTCAGAATGTATTCCTTAATCTGGTTGGTCCAATAGGCAACGATGTCGTTGTCTATCCTACTCTGCAGTGCAAGTTAAGTGAATTTGTTGGAAGCTACTCAGTATAGACTGAGGAAGCTAGCATAGTTGCGAAGGCATTTGTCACAAACTTCGTCCTTCGATATGAAATTTCGTGAGAAGTAGCCAACGACCAGGGTATGGAGCTCTTTTCAGAAGTTTTTAAACAAGTAACTTATTGGGGATAAGACAGCTGACTTCGACGGCTTACCAGAATGAAACGATGGGAGGTCTCGAAAAGTCTCATAAGTACCTAGGCGCATGTTTGTTAATCCAGGTAGCGAAATATATTGATTTAAGGACCGAATAGGTTCAATTTTAGTGATTTACGTAAAATAATGATGTACACAATGAAACACAATACAAGCCGCACAATCTCGTGTTCGGGAAAACTTGTACTGTACCAACAAACTTAACAGTACAGGTAAACCCCGTATATAAATTCGATTATTTCTATCATAGCAAGGTAGCTAAAATTTGAAAAAAATCAGTCAATCTTATAACTTTGCCAACGATAATTTCCCTAGGGCAATTATCGCAGAACAGACAGAACTTGTCAAAACTTCTATTTAGAAAAAACAAGGATCAGTAATACTATTCAATAAGATAAGAGGAAAATCTTATTTCTGTTATACCTACCTCGTGAAATATTCCCAACAAAAACCACTCGTGAAGCAATATTTTCTAGGTAATTTTTACTTAAGCATGTTCTGCCTCGAGCAATATTACTCATGAATATTGCCGGTTTCATTTCCACAGATAAGAATCCCTCCAGCTATGCTGTCGTGGTTTTTATCAGAAAATAATGCCGGCAATGTTCAATTCTGATATTTCTGGGCAAAGAATGCTTTTGTGAAAATTACCGATACAATTGGCGTCCCTAGTTATTTTACTATCGAAAATTATCCAGTCGAATTGAGATATCGACTTCAACAAGCATGTTAGGAAGCGAGGGATAATTGAATAGCATCAAAACTGAAACGTGCGCATGAATCAAATACAAATTGTAATATAGGTACCTAATTTTAAGATAGGTGATTGTGTACTTGTGTACTTGTGAATAGTTTACTTAAGAAGAGATTGGAACAGTTATGTAAGGGTCCTTCCGTGATCACGGAGGATAGGAACCCCAATATAGTGATACTAGAAGGAAATAAAGAGATAACTATACAAAAAAATAGGTTAAATTTATAGTGTGAAGTGATATATAGATACAGAGGAATTATTTTTGTGAGGTAAAAATGAGGAGATGGTACAGGAGGAAAAAGGGTTAATCTGACGATTGACATTTGTTTCTTCTGCCGTGGGGAAGTGTAGTATTTGAATTACTTGCGTATACTCATTAGGTTAACTCACATAATTATCAAGTATATTCAGACACTTTATATTTATTGATTAGCATAGCAAGAAGGTTGGTCATCTCGCGTCACTCACGTTTGTGTGCATTCTTTCTCATGTTGATATTAGAATTCTGAAGTAGCAACGTCCACTCAAAATAGCAATATTGCTACATAAACATATGATGCATATATTGTGAGTTCTGTACAAAAAACCTTGCTCTATTCTATAACTAGAACAACCCAACAAAAAGGTGTACGGATGTTCTTGGAATAATAGTATATAGTAGTAGTCAGAGAGTGTATTTGATAGTATAACAAAGTTAGACTTCGAAATCATTCACGTTTTGTCAAACGTATTATCACTGTATTGTGTAGTGCCGTTGATCAAATATTAAATATACATAATTTTTGTAAGCCATGTGTGTAATGCCTCTTTGGGTCGAATCTCACTACTCCTGATCTGACATCCGTATCCTCCATTATACCGTACGAACCAGAAGACCCAATTGGTTATCAAATGTCAATATTAAAGCCAATTTTGGATATCACAATTGCAAGTCATCATTTAATGACATCGATTGTTTATATATTACGTTTGAGAATCGTTAATTACAAATCTATCTGATACATTTGTTAATTTCATATCCATCCGATATTGCCTCTCTATTCGTCGCTATTGTTTTGAACATATTGTACTCTAACTATTCATTCTAAATACCCATTCCTTCTTGGTCAATACCTTAGACAGGAACTATATGTGAATTCTTGGGAAATAGAACACATTAACACATATGTTTAATATATTTTCGTCTTCATGTATGTTTCGGTCTCGCGACCATCGTCAAAAGACGCATTAAAAATAACCATCATCCAAAACGGGATTTCCTGAAACTAATTATTCTATAAGCACAAATCATATTTATCGAATTGTTCCAACGAACAAAAACAAATAATACAATAAAAACTGCAATACAATTAATGTGTTGCGATTTCAATTGCTCGTGTTTTTTTTTCGTTTTGACGACGTAGGTACTTTTAATTGAACTGGATGCGATGAAGACGCTTTGTGCTCATGTTCAATTAGTTTTAAGAAATCTCGTTTTATATAATGATTATTTTTGATGGTCGTAAGATCGAAACGTACGTAAAGGTCAAAAAATTCATTGAACATATGTGTTAATGTGACCTATTTTCCAAGAATTTACTTATAGTTACGTACGTTTTGATCTCACGACCATCATCAGGAGACTCATCAAGAATAATCATTGTATAAAAGGAGATTTCTTGAATCTAATTGAACTAAGCTAAAAGCGTCTTCTTCGCATTCATTTCAATTAAAGGTGCCTACGTCGCCGAAACGAAAAGAAAACACGATTAATTGAAATTGCAACACATTAATTGTATTGCAGTTCTTATTATATTACGTGTTTTGTTCCTTTCGGCGACGTGGCGTTTTAATTGAAATTAATTCGATGAATATGATTTGTGCTTAGTAATTAGTTTTAGGAGATCCCGTTTTGGATGGTGGTTTTTAATGCGTGTTTTGATGATGGTCGTGAAACCGAAACATACATGACGACGAAAATATATTAAACATATCTGTTGATCTTACCTATTTCCCAAGAATTTACATATAATTCATAACTGGGTCAAGAATCATTATTGATAGAAAGGAACTCAGAACTGGAAAAATTCCAATAAGTGTGTTTATATTGTTAGACCAAACTCATGAAACTATACTACTGCGTACTATAGACTTACCTTTCCGACAAATATAATCACCCGGTGAGAATAAAACTGGTCGTAGCCTTAGCACCAATTCACAGAGAAAACCAGCCTCTGTGTTTTGAAATATTTCCACTCGTTTGAGGGTATCCAAATGGACATTAATAGCTATTTCAGCTTTAAGTTTATCTGGAAGACACGAAACGGCACGTTCTTCATCTGAACACTTTTGGGTTAACCACAAATAATCAAACCACTTGATAACTTTTACTTGTAGATGATTCGGAACTCTTCTCATTCTCATATATGTTTTAACGCCATCCAGTTTAGCTGTAACAACACAAAATGTCCGTTATTTCTATAACAGTATCTAGTTCAAATTACATATTTCAATACTAAAATGTATTAGGATGTAGGAAAAAGGGGCGAACAACATTAAGAGAAGCTTCGAAACATCATCTCCTACACAAATGATCAAACTAGTTCAAATACAATGAAGGCAACTTAGCAATCATTTGATAGTTTTACCTGATCATTTGCTGGATACCTACTTATTAATTGATGTACTTCTGATTGTTCATTTCCAGATCATGATGTAAGTTTCACTTCAGTCCATCTTATGTTGAGTCTATCTCTAACTGATTCTTCAATTTATAAATCCTCTTACTGATTTTTATTTCATTAATTGATTTGAAATTAGTAAGATCTTCTAATAAGAGATCTGTGTATTATTTTATCTCACGCATAATTCGATCCAATGCTTCATATCTTCGTTATTAACATTCATTCATTTCACTTAGTTTCACGTCTTCTAAGTTCTCTAGGTTTGCTACGAGCTGATGGTAACGTAAATCACGATGCAACTCATCGATAACGGACGGACGTGATGAAAAAATATCAGATGAACAGACTATGCAGTATTCAGAATATCTTCGCTATCAGTATTTCCCTACAACCGCTAGTACATATAATTTCCGTCATCCTTATTCAACAGTTTGAGATACAAAGAATGTTCATACATTACATTTCTAAAAGATTTTTGCTGGCATCCAAAATTAATAAAAACGATGATGAAACTCAAATAACCCAATTATTGCATTATATTGGCAAAGATGCATTTTTAGTTGACAACACATTCACATTTAGAGTGAAAAAACACTCGCAGTTGTCGTGAATAAACTTTGAGAATATTTTCTGTCGGAAAAAATCATATGAACGGTCCAAATTATTTACACGTAAGTTATAACCAGGTGAAAGTGTATAACAATCTAACACTATCTTAAAAATGAAGCACTGAGTTGCAATTAAAATACAGTCTAATTAAAGATGTGGTTGAAGTGAAGATTCTCTTAGGGGAAAACTCCTTCAAGAAGACGTTTCAAGTTTTCATGATGCCATAAAACTGTGTGTATCTGTGAGGAATCATCAAGCACGTCAGCGAGCATGTCTGTAAACGCAAGTAATAATGGTGAATATGTTGACCACATTCAAGGTTGTTTTCGAAAAATGCGAAGCTGAGGGACAAATTCCTATAAATGTTAATTATTCGAATCAAGAAGTTCCATCACGCAATTTTGGAACCCAGGATTACAACAGAAATCAATGACCTAGAGGGGGTAAGACATTCAGAAAACAAGGTAGGATCTTTTCATGCTATCGTTGTGAAACTGTTCATCCTAGAAACAGCTGTCCCAGTATTGGAAAAGAATGTTTATATTGTGCCATGTTAAATCATCTTTTTATTGTGTGAGAGAATAAAAAATTTCAAATTACCGAAAATTCGCTCGAAAACGATCACGATTATCATCAGGAAAATCAAGACTTTATTTTCAGCGATTCAATTCAAGTAGATAGTACAGCAAATAAAAACAAATCTTGAGATGTAACATTACTAGTTGATGCTAATAATAACTTAACGTTCAAGGTAGATACAAGATCAATGGTCAATATATTGATACCTCAAAAACGCTCAAAATTCGAATGGCATGCTTACAAAAACTAACTTGAAGTTAACTTCTTATACCAATAATAATACATTGGTGTTATAATTGCAAAAACACAATATACACTTAGTATACAAACTCAAAAAGTACATGTACATAACAAACGCAGTATAACATGATTTGATTTCAATTCAGACATAGACTCTCAAATTTGTGTTAATTAGTCTATAAAATTTAGTGAAAAAAATGAAGGGAATATAACGCAACAAATGCTGATCAAAACTTGAAGCTTTTGTGGAAAACGAATGGACTGAAAGAGTTCCGTTGGGAGTTAGAAGTTACTGCAGATTTCTGAGTTAGCCAGTAGATTTTAATGATTTTTAATTCATTGGTAATAACCTAATAGTGCCTGAATGTGAAACCTTGGCATTGTTAAATTCTAAAATAAGGCAGATGAGTCTTCTTGTCGGCCAGGCATGATATCCCAATTAGAAAACATTCTATCTAACTGTAGAATTTGTTTACAATATCAATGTAATAATAGAAGCGAGCCCTTCAATGTTGTGTTTGGGAAATGCAATGTATTAGTACACAAAATTGGTATAGTTGTTACCCCTCAACAAAAATGCCTTGACTGAGAGTGGTCGGGAATACCGTAGTCTCAGATTCTGGTCCACGACTTATTTTAGTATAATTTAAACAATTTTCAGAAAAGTAGGAGTTTCAGCACGAAACCTCTAGTGTACGACACTCACAGTCAAATGGTATGGTTGAAAGAGGTAATCAAATTGTTAAGAAAATGTTACGTGAAACTATTGATCACAGAGAAGACATTAATATTGTTTTATCATTTCACAGAAATATGGGTATAGATCAGAATAAATATTGCCTTGTACAGCTTCTTATGTCAATAAGAAATTAGTTAACATATCGTTAATAGAAAATTGAAACCTTGTCTCGTCGATTATCCAAAATATAATTGGAACCTCTAGCAAAACAAGATGAATGGAAGAGTTACTACGACAGAGGTACAAAATCTTCAGGTGAACTGAAAAATATTTGGTGAAGAATAAAAAGTACCAGTTCAGTAAGAAACATAAAATTCATAAATATAGTCCCTAATAACAATCTGGTATACAGTACGTCCAGAGTCTGAAATAGATAGTGATATAGATAAATTTCTGGGTACCACCTTGAGTGCATCTCTAGCTGAAATTTACGACCTCCCACCTTGCAGCAGTAGGGGTACTGAACACCTGACCGGTTAGTGTACTGATAGGAGAGTTTGAAATTATTATGAAAGATTTTTTTTTTTAATTGTATTAAGTCGATGGGAAAGACTAAAAATACATAAGCTCGTAATCAGTTCGTAATCTACACTTGTGTTAATAACAACATACGACAGGCTATATCTTCAACACCTTATACACTGGAAATGATGATGTAATGCCATATTCAAAATCGAAGTGACGTGTTGGACAAAAATATATTATTTATGTAGTGATGGATCCACCCGTTCTTCAGCAATAAAGGTTTGAAAATTTAAATTTTCCGAAATATAGCTTTATGGGTTTCAAATGAAAGGTCTCGATGCGTAGAGTATGAAAATTATGAATGTCAAAGTAAAAATTCAATTTTACGGATATAATTGAAAAAACGTTGATTTTGTAGCAACTGTAGCCTTATAATAAACTGTAACCTTATGTATATCAAATTACAGATCTCGATTTGTAGAGTATGAAATTGATGAATGCCAATCTATGAGCTGTCAACTGTCGTTCTATGAAATGACTCATGTCATAACCCTAACGTCATAGTTGTAGCCAGTATATGAGATGTCAGTTGATCAATGAATACGTTACCATTGTCAATAGCATCAGATTTGTTCGACTTTTTACGTATCAATCGCATTCTTCGATTCTTGAAAAGACTAAAAGAATTATATATTATAGCAGGGGACTTCAATATCGATTTGCTAGGATCTGACAATATCAAACATATGTTCCTAACGTTATTGGTGAGTTATGGTGCTTTATTAACCGTAAATGAATATACACATCTACATCGGAGACATGTGTAGATAGCATCTTCAATCTGTTTCAATATCCCCTTAGACGATATAAATCAACAATGGAGTGTGGTTATGGAAATATATATATATACATATATGTATATATATATATATATATATTTGTATGCTTTCTTGGTATATTGGTTCTTATATATACTGAAAATAAAATGAAATAAAAATTCTTTTTGACGTTTCGACAATGTTTATTGTCTTTTTCAAAATGTGAATTGGTGTTTCCATGTAATTTAGAAAAGAATAGATGATTTCGATTAATGAAATGCGTCTGCAGCCGACTTGTGTTTTAAGATCCAATTAAAACTGCAGAAAACATTGGATCTTAAAACACAAGTCGGCTGCAGACGCATTTCATTAATCGAAATCATCTATTCTTTTCTAAATTACATGGAAACACCAATTCACATTTTGAAAAAGACAATAAACATTGTCGAAACGTCAAAAAGAATTTTTATTTCATTTTATTTTCAGTATATATAAGAACCAATATACCAAGAAAGCATACAAATATTACAAATGGTTCAAGAATATCAATAAAAGAATATATATATATATATATATATATATATATATATATATATATATATATATATATATATATATATATATATATATATATAGATCCGATTTCGGATCTCGTTTTGTTTCGAGTGTATATCGTCACCATTTTCGTTATTAATGTTCATAGAAGCAAAGTTTAAAATTTTCAATGGATCTCATTTTTACTCATTATTTCACCTCTTATACAATCACAGTTCATGGAAATTGATGAAGGTGGCGCTTCACAATACTCAAGCAAATAGCTATTTTATGCACTACACGAGATCCTCTCGTAGCGGCAACGCTGTAGACAACGAAATACGTGAAATGAAAGAGAGGTATTATCATTAACATCAGCTGAGTTTGATTTTCTCGCTTTACTAATAATTTATTCATTATGAAGGAGACTGATACTCCTGGGCCAAAAACATTAGAAATACGTTGTTGAAATGTTTCAAAATAGGACAATAAGGATATATTTGTCATGCTTCCAAATCGAATTCAACAGTATCTCTTACATATTTACTTCATTATTGCTAGTGTCCAGGGAGATTTCAATAGGTAATTAAATTTCAATCTAGATTTCAATTAGACTCGAGATAGACTTTCTGGATTTAATTTTCTATATATATATAATATATGAATGATATATTTTTTGCTTCATAATTTCACAAGTGATGTCACGACATACAATATACAACCTCACATTACCTGTGATAATAACAGATAGTCTTGACGTTTGATTTGATTCTATTCTGTAGTACATAGAGGAATATTACATTACCCAATATACGGGGCAACAGACACACGTTTAAACATAATTACTGGATACAAAAACAAACGAAATATTATTGAATAAAATTTTTCATTACGGGATGAAAATTCATTCTAAACTTTTAGATTTCCATTAATTTGATAAATAAATTTATTTAACAAGCGAAATAAGCTGTATATTGAATATGTACACGTTTTCGTTTCGATTAAACTGTACATGTAAGTGGTAAGAGAGCATTTAATATTTAATTATTGTGGATATGAAGGAATAATTGTGAATAATTCGCATTCAGAATTCACTGGGTAATTGACTCAGATCGATTCAGTACCCATAATAAATTAAGACGATGCTCTCTACGGAGCACAAAATGTCAGTACTTGTCTCATGAAACAAACTCTAAGCCAAGTATCTCTTACTTCACTACATGACCAAACCATATTCAGCTGACGCTCAGTCAATATTGGTAACCAGTGAGTACCAATTTCATTTATTTATCATCATGCGAATTACTAAGGCAGCGAACAAAGAACTAACGGGAATGGTGATGGAAAAATCATCATGTGAGATTAAAAAGAAACATCAGGGGGATTATGACGATGCCATCCATGGCACAGCAGTGAAACCAACTGAAGAACTTCGAACAGGTACTTATATCTATCTGTATGAGAAATGTGAAGGCGCACAGGTTAATTCTAGTTTCAATTATATAAATGCTTAGATAATTTTATGTTGTATAAATTTAAATTCTGAAATGTTTCATAAAAATACTATCCTCAAGACAGCAGATTATGTGTTGCCTTCAATAAAGAGCAACAAATAACAAGGAAATAGAGTTGTTGCACAGTCTAGGTAGATTGTGAAAACAAATGTTAAATTTGAGGCTCAAAAGTCTGTGAACTCAAATAACCAAAATTTCAAATATCAATTTTAAAATGAATAGAAGTCAACGTTCCAGTAATGTTTAACTGGAAGAATCAATGTCAACGTCGACCTACACCACGGAATTTTGCTGATCCAAGGAAGAATTCATACATTACGTTCATGACCGTGAAATGTTACATCATAACATTTTGTACATCAGGAGCAACGATTCAGCAAATATTACGATTATTTCAAGATTATATATAAATTGTCGGGAAATAGTTCACATTAACACTTATGCTTTATATTTTCTCGTCTTTCCGTACATTTTGGTCTCACGACCATCATCAGAAGACTTATTGTGTCTATAACCGGATTACTTAAAACTAATTGTATTAACACAAAGCGTCTTTATCGCATCAATTCAAATTAAAATTCCCACATCGCCGAAACGAACAGAAATATGAACAATCGACATTGTAACACATCAATGTTATAAGTATGAATATCAAAAATTCACTGTTGGGCAGTACTCTCAAAAAATGCAAGCTCACGTCAACAAAGTCTATGAACGACTACAAACGAGAACATTTGGTTCAAGTATCCACTTTCAATACAGATGTTAAGATTCACGAGCTAATAGGAAAAGGTTTGTCAGTTATTGGAAAGATACTTTTGACATTCTACCTAAAATATACTTCTAACATTATAAAGACGCATGTAGGAATTTGCAAGAGTTTCAATTAATTAAGTTAGCATACATCTGACTTAGTGTCTGAATATCTGTCCTATGATTTACAGATTTAGAGTCACGTCTTATGTGAATCTCCAGAATAGATCTTTTATTATAATCGGTTTCCTTAGTTGAAATATTTACATTTTTATAATGCTAATGATAATTGAATAGATGGTTATAATCAAAGCAGTGTTTAGCAAGGGCGGTGAAATTTTCTGAGTTTTTGTTTCTTGTTCTATACTTATGAGCATACATTCTTCTTTGTAAATATTGTTTAGAGATTCCAGTATAAGTCCCATCGCAAACTAAACAATTTAATTTGTACACTGTGTGGGTTTGTTTATCTTTAGGTATTAAAGGTTTCAGATTTGAGAAATATTTTAAACACAGCTAGTAGGCTCATGCGCGACATTTATATCATACTTTTTCAAATATTTCCTAATTTTCTCTGAGGTCAATTGTCTTTATTACGTTTCGTGTTATTTATGAATGACGATTCATTATACATTTTGTTTATTCTTCCTTTAATGATAGGATTGAAAAATCTTTCTAGGTAGCCATTCATTCCCAGTGTACTACGAACAATTTTAAATTTTTGGGACGGTCCTTTGCGTGGGTCAATTTGACCACGTGATCTGTAAGGCTGTTTATAACACTTTTTTTAAAACATGTTGGTGCAACGGAATTGAAGTGAAGATAACGTTGAGATCAAACTTCTTTGGTAAATCACGACATTTTTTATTTTTCATCTTCATCATGCCTAATGTTCATATTTAGGAAATGTATGTTTTGGTTCACTCCTATTTCACAAGTAAATTGAAGTTTACAGTGGAAATTGTTAAATTTATTAATCACGTACTGAATTTTATCATTGGAAACACACGCCATATTCAAAATAAGTGCATTCTAAGCAAAACTGTAATGCATTTATAAATTCCGATTGATCTAGAGGTGTGTGGTTTTCAGTTTCTGCTCAACGTTTTTTGATGCTACTCAATGCCAAAACGATTGGTACATTTGTAAATGAAGATACAACATCTAAGGAAATTAGATGATGATTCACGGGTACGGATTGATTTTTTTCAAACTCATTTTAATTCCATGAGTCATTCACATAAAATTCATTATTCCCTTTTATATTATTGATAGAGTTTGATCAAAATTTTGATAAATTGTGGGTAGGCGCACCAATATTATATATCAGTAACATATGTAGTAGAATTACATTGTGCAGGAAAAATCGAGAAACAATCTACGAAGAAGGGACTGAATACCCGGGGAATTGTGAATGTGTCTCTAGGAAGTGTAAGCACTACTGACATAAAATGGTAGGCGTGTGGAATTCGATATAATTATAGTAAGGAAGACATCAAGACACAACGTAACAGGGGTTAGTTGTACAACAAATAAACCGGCACTTAGTGCGAAATTTGAAAACAATTAAAATTTTTTTTTATACTTTGACTACAAGAGAGGGATCCTTTGATGTTCGGAGAACATCGTGTGAGCCAGCAGCGGGAGTAGGAAGATGAGATAGGCATTGATATTTTTCTTCAAGATTTGGAGGTTATAGGCATGAGGAAAGACCTCACTAGGTCCACAACTTCGTAGATCGATTAAAAAATGAAGTCTGGTAGGAAGGAATTCGGCAGGTTTCGAGCTTGACAGTGACACATTATAATGTGTTACTATTGGAATTATTCGAGTTTCGTTCATTGATGCGACGTAGACATTTTAATTGATGACGTGCTCAGTAAAATAAGTTGAAGAAATCCCGCGCTTTAGTTCATGTGAATTAGTTTTCGAACCTCTTCTGATGACGGTCGTGAAACCGCAACGAACGTAAAGACGAAAATATAGTAGACATCTGTGTTAATGTGTCCTATTTCTCAAGCTTTCACATATAATTAAAAGGTTATGATTTAAGTATATTTCGTATTATATAGGGGTCACATCACATTACTCAATATACAGGATAAGAGAAATCCCTTGAATTGAGGCCTAATTGAAGGATGCTCTGTATGTGACATCAACTACTTGATGATAATTCATTCGAGTGTTATGTTCGTTTGTTTTGATGTGCAGTTTATTCACCTGTCATAAAAAAATATCTTATAAGCCAGAGGCAGAATTTCAAAAATATTGTCAAAACCTTTTGAACCTTTATAAATGAGTGTTTTTGCTACAGAAAGTCTGGAGAGAAATGTATTCTTCATCAGATCTACTATCATGAGAATGTAATCATTGATTTTCTTGTACATGTTAACGTTTTTCTTCATTGAAATTAGTATATTAAATATGTATAAGCTTGGAATCCTTGAGATTTGTAGAAGTGAAATATTGGTTTGCAATGATTTTGCAGATTGGCTCTTCATGTGCATTTGAAAATTTTCATTTGATTAAATAAATTTCCTAGTTCCGATCCAGCTCTCCAAAAACTTTAAGTATAGGTGACAATTCACTGAACTGAGTGTTAATAATCAGAATATGTGAGTGATTTGTATTATAATAACAAGTAATGGATAAAACAAACGACAAGTAAATAAGACATTTCCAGATGAACTACAATATTTGTAGGTGGGAATGAACATTTCCATACTGAGAGCATGTAGTAAATATCATTGGGTATGAAAATTATTACATGAATCATTGGGTATAAGAGCTTCTATTTCAAAATTTTTGGATATGTAGCAGTTTTTAAATGAAATTGAATTCGATTAGCATGATTCAGTCTTTTTTAGTAGTTCTACTATCTTTTGTCCCCGCAACATTTCAACTATTTGGTAACTATTCACTACAATAACCAGTAATATTATGTCTGCAATAACATAACTTCAATTCAGCAATAATATAGCGGGAAGCGTGGATGCTAATAAAGTCAAACGATACGGTGCGACACCCGTCTTTAGCGCGCGAAAGCCCGATCGATTGTTATTCGCATTCATCAGTTAATTATATTAGGTCATATTTGTGATGCTTCCGAATAAATTTTATCAAAATCTCTCACAGATTTTGTTAATTTTTGCTAATATCTAGGTAGATTTCAATAGTTATAATTCAATTTATATTTCAATAACAATAGTATTTCTGGAGATCACCCTTATGAAGAACATTTGCTTTTATTTTGTAATTGAAATGAACTCTTGGAAATCAAAATTATAATTCAGGAAATGATTTCAACAGAATTAAAATCGAGATTACACTTATTAAACTTTGATATACTCAACATGTTCCGTTGCATATCAACATTGTCAGAAGTATTCTACACATTACGTCCGCGAGAACCTAAGAAGAAACATATATATATATATATATATATATATATAAACAAGTTTAAAGTTTCTTTGCCTAATTGGCCACTATCGTGTATGTAACTTAAGAGATAAAGAATTAAATTTTCTGAATTATGAAGATAACTTAGATAATTTAACATAGGATTATGAAGATGAATAAACGTAAAAGATTGAACCATAGGCGGGATTCGAACCCACATTTCTGGATTTCTAGTCCAGGGTGTTTACCAATTACACCACTACGGTCCTATTAGATTTTTATATTTTTGTAAATATAAACCTCTGAAAGGATAGCAGATCATTGATGAACACAATGCGATTCGATGCCCTACCATAGATCAACTATTCACGCACATTCATCTAAAGTTCAGTCGTTTTTTGAAGTAAGGATTGTAGGTTAGTACTGCTATGGTTGGCAGTTACTTGACAGTTCTTATTCAAATGACAGCATCCTGGTTCTTATATATTTCAATAATTTCATAATCCTATGTTAAATTATCTAAGTTATCTTCATAATTCAGAAAATTTAATTCTATATCTCTTAAGTTACATACACGATAGTGGCCAATTAGGCAAAGAAACTTTAAACTTGTTTATAATTAACCAGAACAATTCTCAGTCAGTTCTATTGAAATATATAAGAACCAGGATGCTGTCATTTGAATAAGAACTGTCAAGTAACTGCCAACCATAGCAGTACTGACCTACAATCCTTACTTCAAAAAACGACTGAACTTTAGATGAATGTGCGTGAATAGTTGATCTATGGTAGGGCATCGAATCGCATTGTGTTCATCAATGATCTACTATCCTTTCAGAGGTTTATATTTACAAAAATATAAAAATCTAATAGGACCGAAGTGGTGTAATTGGTAAACACCCTGGACTAGAAATCCAGAAATGTGGGTTCGAATCCCGCCTATGGTTCAATCTTTTACGTTTATTCGTCTTCATAATCCTATGTTAAATTATCTAAGTTATCTTCATAATTCAGAAAATTTAATTCTATATCTCTTAAGTTATATATATATATATATATATATATATATATATATATATATATATATATATATATATATATATATATATATATATATAAACAAGTTTAAAGTTTCTTTGCCTAATTGGCCACTATCGTGTATGTAACTTAAGAGATATAGAATAACTTAGATAATTTAACATAAGATTATAAAGATGAATAAACGTAAAAGATTGAACCATAGGCGGGATTCGAACCCACATTTCTGGATTTCTAGTCCAGGGTGTTTACCAATTACACCACTTCGGTCCTATTAGATTTTTATATTTTTGTAAATATAAACCTCTGAAAGGATAGTAGATCATTGATGAACACAATGCGATTCGATGCCCTACCATAGATCAACTATTCACGCATATTCATCTAAAGTTCAGTCGTTTTTTGAAGTAAGGATTGTAGGTTAGTACTGCCAACCATAATAGTACTAAAGGTTTCGATCTCTTTGTTCTCAACTTCTCGAAACTTCTTGTTTGATGGATTTTCCAGACTCTACGGTCGAATCACCTGAAGATGGCAAATGCGACTTTGCCGAAACGTCGTGAAATTGGTCCTTTTGAGGACCGAAACCACACAACGCGGATCAATACCCGAGAATCCAGTTCTACATATATATATATATATATATATATATATATATATATATATATATATATATATATATATATATATATATATATATATATATATATATATATATATATAAACAAGTTTAAAGTTTCTTTGCCTAATTGGCCACTATCGTGTATGTAACTTAAGAGATATAGAATTAAATTTTCTGAATTATGAAGATAACTTAGATAATTTAACATAGGATTATAAAGATGAATAAACGTAAAAGATTGAACCATAGGCGGGATTCGAACCCACATTTCTGGATTTCTAGTTCAGGGTGTTTACCAATTACACCACTTCGGTCCTATTAGATTTTTATATTTTTATATTTTTTTAAATATAAACCTCTGAAAGGATAGTAGATCATTGATGAACACAATGCGATTCGATGCCCTACCATAGATCAACTATTCACGCACATTCATCTAAAGTTCAGTCATTTTTTGAAGTAAGGATTGTAGGTTAGTACTGCTATGGTTGGCAGTTACTTGACAGTTCTTATTCAAATGACAGCATCCTGGTTCTTATATATTTCAATAGAACTGACTGAGAATTGTTCTGGTTAATTATAAACAAGTTTAAAGTTTCTTTGAATAATTGGCCACTATCGTGTATGTAACTTAAGAGATATAGAATTAAATTTTCTGAATTATGAAGATAACTTAGATAATTTAACATAGGATTATAAAGATGAATAAACGTAAAAGATTGAACCATAGTCTTATATTTACAAAAAATATAAAAATATAAAAATCTAATAGGACCGAAGTGGTGTAATTGGTAAACACCCTGGACTAGAAATCCAGAAATGTGGGTTCGAATCCCGCCTATGGTTCAATCTTTTACGTTTATTCATCTTTATAATCCTATGTTAAATTATCTAAGTTATCTTCATAATTCAGAAAATTTAATTCTATATCTCTTAAGTTACATACACAATAGTGGCCAATTAGGCAAAGAAACTTTAAACTTGTTTATAATTAACCAGAACAATTCTCAGTCAGTTCTATTGAAATATATAAGAACCAGGATGCTGTCATTTGAATAAGAACTGTCAAGTAACTGCCAACCATAGCAGTACTAACCTACAATCCTTACTTCAAAAAATGACTGAACTTTAGATGAATGTGCGTGAATAGTTGATCTATGGTAGGGCATCGAATCGCATTGTGTTCATCAATGATCTACTATCCTTTCAGAGGTTTATATTTACAAAAAATATAAAAATATAAAAATCTAATAGGACCGAAGTGGTGTAATTGGTAAACACCCTGGACTAGAAATCCAGAAATGTGGGTTCGAATCCCGCCTATGGTTCAATCTTTTACGTTTATTCATCTTTATAATCCTATGTTAAATTATCTAAGTTATCTTCATAATTCAGAAAATTTAATTCTATATCTCTTAAGTTATATATATATATATATATATATATATATATATATATATATATATATATATATATATATATATATATATATATATATATATATATATATATATATATATATATATTCTTTTATTGATATTCTTGAACCATTTGTAATATTTGTATGCTTTCTTGGTATATTGGTTCTTATATATACTGAAAATAAAATGAAATAAAAATTCTTTTTGACGTTTCGACAATGTTTATTGTCTTTTTCAAAATGTGAAAAAAAATTGGAAACACCAATTCACATTTTGAAAAAGACAATAAACATTGTCGAAACGTCAAAAAGAATTTTTATTTCATTTTATTTTCAGTATATATAAGAACCAATATACCAAGAAAGCATACAAATATATATATATATATATATATATATATATTCTTTTATTGATGTTCTTGAACCATTTGTAATATCTGTATGTTTTCTTGGTATATTGGTTCGTAGATATACTGAAAATAAAATAAAAATTCTTTTTGACGTTTCGACAACGGTTATTGTTTTTACCAAGAAATCATACAGATATATATATATATATATATATATATATATATATATATATATATATATATATATATATATTCATAAAGGGTACGTCGTGGCCTCCAAAGTAGATACTGGAGATACGTTGACACTTCATATATGACGTTGTCACCTCCGAATTCGGAGGCGACAACGTTCTCGCATGTTTTCATTGCCTCTGGCCTCAGTAGGCTTTCCAGAGCCCTAAACCGAAATTTTTGTCGGAGGCCACAAAGTAGTCTCTATACTCACAAAAGAAATTTTTAGTTCCGGTATATACCGCTGGCGCTGGTGTTGAACAAAACTTATGGGGAGGGCACGTTGTCGCCTCCGATTATATAAATCTTATTTTTGCATCACATACGTTACGCTGCCGCCTCCGCTAAATGGCAACGTCGGGAAAGAGGTAATGTTCGTATTATTTCTATGAGTATGTGAAGCTCGCGGAATTATAAAATGAGTGCAGTCACATATAACGATGTCATCGAAAACTAAGATGTTTTAAAAATATGCAGTCAGTACCAAAAATCATTTAACATTTACAAGCCAACAAATGTAATGACTGTATATAGTATCACACTATTCAAGGAATATTTATGGTAACATAACCTCAGAATGTTCTTCATAATTTTCATTCGTTTATAAATTAGAATACACCTAAATATTCAACACATATCTAGTATTTTGAAATAATTCAATTCTTAATGTGGTATATCCTTGATATTTTAATTTGTAGTGCTTTCCATTGAAGGCTGATATTATTCAAAGATAGCATTATGTGAAGTTATCTCATCCGAGCGAGTCTTTACATTTCGCCGACATCTTCGTTGGCGTAGTGAGAACTGTATGTATCGTCACTGTAGACATTCGGCTTATGCTAGTTGCGCTTTGATTGTAACAATCGAACATAACAGTGAATATGTTCGTGCATAGTCGTATCATAATGTTAAAAATGGGAAGACGTGATGCGGCTCTTTGCAAAAATAGAGTAAAATTCACAGGAATAGGTCTCCCGCATACAAAATTATGGTTTGGGTGTGCTTTCTCGGCACTTACCTACTTGGAGTAGTAGTGGAAGAATCAAAATTTGAGTTTTTTCGTTTCTAAAGGACCACAGCGAAATTCATAATGTAAAGAATGCTCTTTTCATAATACAGCTCTCAAAAAATCGATGGTGGAAGCCGTTACTTTATGGTAATTTATCATTTTGATTATATGAAATAATAACTATTTTGTTTTTATACCACTTTTATTAACGATAACGTGGAAACGTAACTATAGTTTCAACACCGGAGTGCCATCATCAAACAATTAGGAAATTATGAAAAAATAAATGAAACAGTTCAAGTATGAATAGAGTAGAGTTGAGTAGGGTTGAGATTAAGGGATCAACGGAAATTCCAAAAATAGGTACATCCTAGGAAAGCACAGTATTATATAGTAAACATAGCAACAATTTGTGAATCAGTGTGATCATAATTTAATATTCTAAGAATTATTTGAAGAGCGGTTTGAAAGACAGTACAGTATTACATAGTAAACAAGGTAACAATTTGTGAAATAGTGTGATCATAATTTAATATTCTAAGAATTATTTTAAGAGTGGTTTGAAAGACACATGAAAAGATCACTTTGATATAGATCTATCTGTACATTGAGGATATTTTTATTACAGTTTTTGACACCTTTGTAAATTTCTATCGATTCTAATGTATTCAATTTAAAACCTCTGGTTTGGTTATGTGAAATGCTTAGGCTATCTAAGTTAGGGAAACTATGACCAGTTTGTAAAAAATGATTAGCAAAGGTTGAGTCAGGTTTGTTGATTCTAAACGCGCGCAAATGTTCTTCGAATCTTAATTTGGAATTACGACAAGTTCTACCTATATAAAAGTCATCACAGTCAGGGCAAATCATCTTATCAACTCCAGGTTTTCTATATTTATTGGTTTTGTCTTTGGCGTTGTATAAAAGATGGGAAAGTTCATTTTGAGGTTTGAAACTGATTTTAAAATTATGGCTTGATGAAATGTTAACAATATGTTCGTTCACTGTACCAAAATATGTCAAAGAAATGAATTTAGTGGTTACATCTATGTGTTTTATACGCGGATAAATTTAATAGAAAGTTAATTGTTGTTGTTTGCGATATATTACTTTAATTATTTGATCTACCGGAAAACCATCATTGATGGCTATTTGTTTTATCGTGTTCAACTCAATAGTGAGGTGTTCTATTGCCAATGGTATCGAAAATGCTCTATGGATCATTGAGTGATATGCTTCTAATTTATGGCTACGAGGGCTAAACGATGAGTTCGGAATAGTAATGTCTGTACAAGTGGGTTTCCTGTAGATATTGAAGTTTATTTTATTATGGTCACGTATTAGTGTTAAATCCAAAAAGTTCAATGTTCTATCTTTTTCTGTTTCCAACGTGAATTAAATTTTTGGGTGAAGTTGGTTAATAAATGAAAGAAAGGAATTTAATTGTCTGGATGTACCTTTGAAGAAAGCAAGTACATCATCTACGTATCTATACCAAAATTGAATATGTTTTTTTGCTAATGTGCAGTTCATAATTTTGTCCTCCAGATCAGACATAAAAATGTCTGCTAATAGTGAACTCAATGGGTTACCCATAGCTAGACCTGAGCTCTGTACATACAATTTATTATTAAGTTGACAATAGTTTTGACTCAAGCATAGGTCAAACGCGAGTTCTATTTTATTTTGAATTAAAGGGCTAATATGTGATCTATCGAAAATGCTTCTGATTAGAGACTTAGATTCTGAAGTTGGAATATTTAAAAACATGTTTGAAACAACAAAGGAAACTAAAAAACTATTGGTTGGTATAAGGTGTGTTTTGACTAATTCGGACAATTCGAGAGAATTTTTAACAGTAAATTTAGGTTCAAAATTAGTGAATTTCTTGAATTTCTGATTCAATTTGATTGCAAGGTCCCTTTTCGGACTATTGATGTGAGACACTACAGGTCGTATGGGGGCATTTTCTTCATGATTTTTAATCAAGTCCATGTAGTTTAGGAGAGCAAGGACTGCTATTAATGAGTTTATATTTTTCGAAACCACTGTCGAATAAAATTTCACCATTTTGTAGGAATTGTTTTGTTTTTAATTGAAAAAGGTTAGTTGGGTCTTTACGTATTTCGTTTAATTCCGCTTGGATAAATACTGACATTTTATCCTCATAATCTTCTTTAGGGATGATTGAATGAACTTTGCCATCTTATATACAACGCCAAAGACAAAACCAATAAATATAGAAAACCTGGAGTTTACAACATGATTTGCCCAGACTGTGATGACTTTTATATATGTAGGTAGAACTTGTAGTAATTTCAAATTAAGATACGAAGAACATTTTCGCTCGTTTGGACTCAACGAAACTGACTCAACCTTTGATAATCAGTTATTGCAAACTGGTCATAATTTCCCTAATTCAGATAGCCTAAGCATTCTACATAACCAAATCAGAGGTTTCAAATTGAATACATCAGAATCGATAGAAATTTATAAAGGTGTCAAAAACTCTAATAAAAATATCCTCAATGATCACTTAGTCCTATATCAAAGTGATCTTATTATGTGTCTCTCAAACCGCTCTCAAAATAATTCTTAGAATATTAAATTATTATCACACTTATTCCCAAATTAATACCTCGTGTACTATGTAATACTGTACTGTCTTTCAAACCGCTCTTTAAATAATTCTTATAATATTAAATTATAATCACACTAATTCACATATTGTTGCTAAGTTTACTATGTAATACTGTACTTTCATAGGATCTACCTGTTTTTGGAATTTCCGTTGATCCCTTAATCTCAACCCTACTTTACTCTACTCTATTTATACTTGAACTGTTTCATTGATTTCTTCATAATTTTCTGATTGTTTGATAATGGCACTTCGGTGTTGAAACTATAGTTACGTTTTCACGTTATTATTATTAAAAGTGGTATAAAGGTGTCAAAAACTCTAATAAAAATATCCTAAATGATCACTTAGTCCTAAATCAAAGTGATCTTATTATGTGTCTCTCAAACCGCTCTTAAAATAATTCTTAGAATATTAAATTATAATCACACTTATTCCCAAATTGGTATCTCGATCACTATGTAATACTGTACTGTCTTTCAAACCGCTCTTCAAATAATTCTTATAATATTAAATTATAATCACACTAATTCACAAATTGTTGCTAAGTTTACTATGTAATACTGTCCTTTCATAGGATCTACCTGTTTTTGGAATTTCCGTTGATCCCTTAATCTCAACCCTACTTTACTCTACTCTATTTACACTTGAACTGTTTCATTGATTTCTTCATAATTTTCGGATTGTTTGATAATGGCACTTCGGTGTTGAAACTATAGTTACGTTTTCACGTTATTATTAATAAAACTTGTATAAAAACAAAGTGGTTATTATTTCATATAATCAAAATGATAAATTACCATGAAGTAACGGCTTCCACCATCGATTTTTTGAAGAATGCCTGTACGGCAACACAAGCCAAAGAATTCCATATGTTATCGAAGAAACAGCGAACGAGTCAGAATATTTGGTTTAATCAACAGTGATTACATTTGAACATCACACCCAAGTATATCAGTTTAAAAACCAGGACGAAATTCACAGCAGCAGAGAACATGTTGAAAAAAGCGAGGATCATCTGGCTTAAAGAAGAAAACAAAAATCTCTACAGAAAACGTTCAGTGATTTCACATTACTTGAAGGTATTACACTCTGAATTATCTTATAAACTCCATCCTGTCGAATTCGATTTATTTTTCGATTATGTTGCGTTAGTAAATTCATTCACACTAAATATCTCACACAGTCAAAGAAGTTAAATAATCTTCTAAAATGTAAACGGGTCAATAATCACCCCCAAGAAGTAACAAATTTCAAATTTAGTGAGAGAATTATTAATTACTCCAAAATCATATTCTCAAAAGAAGAACTTTGTTCACTCAATAAGGGACCAAAGTATTCTCCACATATTCAAAGTAACACTTTTCTAGAAACTAGTATTGCTGAGGTAGAATTAGCCTTAAAAAATATTAACGCGAATAAATCTAAATTAACAAAATTAGAAATAGGAAAATCACTTTCATCAACTAAAAAACAATTCAATCATACAGATACATCTAAAATCGAATCAATTAATCAAAAACTGAAAGAAAACAATTTAACCGTTACAAAGGCAGATAAATCGAATTCAATAATAATCATCCCTAAACAAGATTATGAGGATAAAATGTCAGTATTTATCCAAGCGGAATTAAACGAAATACGTAAAGACCTAACTAACCTTTTTCAATTAAAAACGATTCCTACAAAATAGAGAAATTTTATTTGACAGTGGTTTCGAAAAATATAAACCGATTAATAGCAATCCTTGCTCTCCTAAACTATACGGACTTATTAAAAATCAACAAGAAAATGCCCCCATACGACCTGTAGTGTCTTAAATCGATAGTCCAACAAGGGACCTTGCAATCAAATTAAATCAGAAATTCACTAATTTAAAACCTGAATTTACTGTTAAAAACTCTCTCGAATTGTCCAAATTAGTCAAAACACACCATATACCAACCAATGGTTTTTCAGTTTCCTTTGATGCTTCAAACATGTTTTCAATGTAAGTCTCTAATCAGAAGCATTCTAGATAGATCACGTATTAGCGCTTTAATTCAAAATGAAATAGAACTCGCGTTTGACCTATGCTTGAGTCAAAACCATTGTCAATTTAATAATAAATTTTATGTACAGAATTCAGGTCTCGCTATGGGTAACCCATTGAGTCCACTATTAGCAGACATTTTTATGTCTGATCTGGAGGACAAAGTTATGATCTGTACATTAGCAAAAAACATATTCAATTTTGGTATAGATACGTAGATGATGTACTTGCCTTCTTCAAAGGCACATCCAGACAATTAAATTCTTTTCTTTCATTTATTAACCAACTTCACCCAAAAATTGAATTCACGTTGGAAATGAAAAGATAGAACATTAAACTTTTCTGATTTAACACTAATACGTGACCATGATAAAATAAACTTCAATATCTACAGGAAACTCACTTGTACAGACATTACTATTCCGAACTCATCGTTTAGCCCTCGTAGCCATAAATTAGCAGCATATCACTCAATGATCCATAGAGCATTTTCGATCCCATTGTCAATAGATCACCTTACTATTGAGTTGAACACGATAAAACGAATAGCCATCAATAATGGTTTTCCGGTAGATCAAATAATTAAACTAATAAATCGCAAACAACAGCAATTGACTATCTATAATATTTATCTGCGTATAAAACACATAGATGTAACCACTGAATTCATCTCTTTGACAGATTTTGGTACAGTAAGCGAACATATTGTTAACATTTTATCACGCCATAATATTAAAAGCAGTTTCAAACCTCAAAATAAACTTTGCCACCTTTTATACAACGCCAAAGACAAAACCAATAAATATAGAAAACCTGGGGTTTATAAGATGATTTGCCCAGACTGTGATGACTTTTATATAGGAAGAACTTGTCGTAATTTCAAATTAAGATTCGAACAACATTTTCGCTCGTTTAGACTCAACAAACCTGACTCAACTTTGCTAATCATTTTTCACAAACTGGTCATAGTTTCCCCAACTTAGATAGCCTAAGCATTTTACATAACCAAACCAGAGGTTTTAAATTGAATACATTAGAATCGATAGAAATTTATAAAGGTGTCAAAAACTGTAATAAAAATATCCTCAATGTTCAGTTAGACCTATATCAAAGTGATCTTTTCATGTGAGTTTCAAACCGCTCTTAAAATAATTCTTGGAATATTAAATTATAATCACACTATTTCACAAATTGTTACCTTATTCACTATGTAATACTGTACTGTCTTACAAACCGCTCTTCAAATAATTCTTAGAATATTAAATCATGATCACACTGATTCACAAATTGTTGCTATGTTTACTATATAATACTGTACTTTCCTAGGATGTACCTATTTTTGAAATTTCCGTTGATCCCTTAATCTAAACCCTACTTAACTCTACTCTATTTATACTTGAACTGTTTCATTTATTTCTTCATAATTTTCTAATTGTTTGATAATGGCACGGTGTTGAAACTATAGTTACGTTTTCACGTTATCATTAATGAAAGTGGTATAAAACAAAATAGTTATTATTTCATATAATCAATGGAGCTCTCAATATTTTTTCCCAAATCTGCGAACTTCATTGTTTAAACAATGAAAAATTACAAAAAAAAATTGCTTTTGTCATTATCAAGGAACGCTATGTTGTAAATTGAAAAATCTGATTTGATTCGAAGGTATTTGAAAAGCGGGTCTTCTAAGATCAATAACAACCTTTTATCTTCAACCGTTAATTTGTCATCAACGAATTAATGTTTTGATTAACAATTTCTTTTTCAGAAAGTTATATTTATTTTCACATAATAGCTGAAAAATATTGAGTTTTCATCACAGAAGTTGTATTTCTATTATTCTTCGGATATATTGCATATTAAGCTAGTAACTAACAATTCAAAGAAACTAGTCTTTGGAAAGGTTTTTTCACTCAAAACCCCCTGCAATGGCTAAATATGGATAATACCTATCAATCATATATCGTCCTACACAGAAATTATCAATTCAAAGCATTTGTTCAATTGTTTAAAAAAGGCTACATGAACAAAAAGAATATCTCTGTAGTAAAATGTTGTATTAACAAGTGGTCTTCGAATCAATATATTGGCGCGAAATGAAAACTTCACGCCTAAGGAGATCCAAATGCTATAGTCGGAAGCTGAAATATCTATTTTTCCTGTGTTGCTTCGGTTTTCTCACAATTGTTTATTTAAATTTTGTGGAGCAAAACTTGAGTCGAATTGAAGGTAATACGTTGTTAACCTTACTACGATACAAGTTTTACAAAATCCGTTAGATATTTTATATGTTTGCGTCACTTTTAAAAAGGTCAGTTTATCATCGCCTGACGGACAGTAGCGTATGGAAGCGCATGAGCGGTGTGAGCGACATATTCAAAATTCTAGCGGCAGAAGTGGAGGTTTATTTTACTAAACGCCATTTATTAAGAACGGTATGGGCAGGTACATTTCTCTTGAGTTTATAGTAGGAAAGGAGGGGAATAATAATATGAACAGATTTTGACAAGACCCTATTCACCACGTGCATTTCATGAGTTTATAGTGGTACGTTTTTCACAGAAATTATATGTTCACTCTGCGTCCATATGCAATCCCCCCTCTAGCACTGCCGTTCGAATTTTGGATCTATCGCTCACACCGCGTTATGCGTTCCAGTATATACGAGTGTAGGATATTTTCCTTCTGGCGGCGATAATCTGGTCTTTTTCAAGTGATGCAAACATAAAATATTCAACGTATTTTATAGGACTTTTTTTTGTAGTTAGATCAACGTATTTCTTTTGATTTAAGTCAACGATTGCTCCTAAAGCAATTAAGTAAATACATAATTTTTGTGCAGGACCATATAGAACTGATAGTTATTATCCTTATCTAGTTACTGCAGGAGGTTTTGATTCAAAAAACCTCTTCAAAGGCTAGTGATTTGCTACTAATGTTTTTTTCAATTGTTAATTAATAGCTTAATGTGCAGAATAGCCAAAGAATAAAAAAGTACAATTAATTTGATATATCCCAACATGTTTCAGCTACTATCGTCTAAAATTAACTGTTTGCTTCTTAGAAAAAAAATTGTTGGTTAAAACATTAATTTGTTAATAAGAAATTAAAGGTAGTAAGTGATCTTTCAATGTGTATTATAAATACCTCTAATTCTATTCGAGGTCTCTTATTTAAGACTCACCGTTCCTAGATAATAACAAGAATAGGAAACATTTCGCAAATAAAACACCATTTGAACACTGAAGTTCGCATATTTGCAAAAAATATTGAGTTTTATAATCAGCGTATTTTTCTATATTATAATCCACCATAATCTCGCTGCGGTCCTGCAAAAACTATTTCAAAAGTTACCTCGAATGACACCTATACTCCTTTGTAGGAGGGACATTGAACACGATCTCAGAAGGCGAGTTGTTGAGAATTACCTTGAAAAACAACTATAAGCTGGTGCCTGATTGGAATCAGACAATTAGAAAAAAAAATTCCAGGGCTGGTTGTCGAAATTCGAAGAATGTGAGGGTGTAAGTAATGTACCAGGAGATATAGTATTCTCCTTCTGTAACATTAAAAGACAATGGAAAAAAATGTTGATCATATAAATAACTTTGATTCTATTTTATAATGCTCGATCAAATTTTATTAACGTATAATACCAGTATTAATGTTGTTCAGGAATGCAATTGTACAATAACGCATAATTTGCAATTATTGAGAACAGCCAAATTGTGAAACTCTTTGCCTAGTGAGGTCTTTGCAGATGACTTAACTCAGAACTATCCACTCTACGTTCATATGCGATCCCCTCGACCGAAATTTCGTCACTTGAAAATATTGCTCGACACATGCAGTGATCCCCTGCTCAATGTTGTTGACAGGAGGGTTGAAGTTGTCGTCAGTCCATTTTGGGACATGCGATTTTTTTAAATATTTCTCAGAAATCAATAGAAAAAGCGTGAATCCCGTTTTCCCAAAATTTACGGTTCTGATAACAAACTTAACCCTTCTTTCAAGACTTTTGAGCAAGGGTTACTACATCTCTCGTGTATCTGACTAAACTTGGTCGGGCGGGGAGATGCATATGAACGCAAAGTGCACATACAATTTAAAAAGGTACCACTGTGGGCTAGTTATTAAAGACCTGTTACAAATGAAATGTTTAGAGATTATAAGGTCCAAGTAATGAATAGCGACTTATTAACATCTGTTCATATTATCACCTCTCTCACTACGACAGACTCAAAAGAAATGAAGCTGCACTTACCGATTTTGATTTTGATTAATGGAGCTTAAGAAAAAACTAGCACTGCCGTTCCAATTTTGGTTCTATTATTCGCACCGCGTATGCGTTCTGGTATATACGAGTATACGCTATTTTTCTTCTGGCAGTGATCATGTGGTTTTTTTTAAGTGACGCGAACATATAAGATATTCAACGGATCTTATGGGACTTTTTTTGTAGTTAGAATAACGTATCACCTTTAATTTAAGTCTACAATTGCTCTAACAAAGTTTTAAATCAACAATTGAGACACAAAACCGGAACAATAAAATAAAATTAGGATATTTCAGCTTCCGGTTATCGGATTTAGGTCTACTAATTTTTGTTTAGCGTGTTAATATATCAAATGCTGAAGACCGCATGTTGATGTGACATTCCACTATGGAGATATTTTAATTATTTCAAGCCCTTTTTTTGAACAGTTAAAATAATCACTTTAAATGAATAATTTTAGGACAGTCGCATATAGAAATGTTAGGTAGTATCCGTATCCAGGCACTGCATGAGGTTTTGAGTCAAAAAACCTCTTCAAAGGCTAGTTATTTGGTAGTTCTTTTCCAATTGTTGATTAATAGCTTAATATGTAATATATCCCAATAATGGAAAGACTACTAATGCTTTGATATATTCAACATGTGTCAGCCAATATCAGGTATGAATCACAATAAATTCGCGGGTACAGGTCACACTGACACATATGCTCATTATTCTAGCCTTCACGTACGTTTGGGTCTCACGATCATCATCAGAAGATGCTTGTTATTTTTTGTACAATCTCAACATTAAAAAAAAAATTCTCCAATTTTACGGTAATTTGAATAACAGTTATCGGAGAAGTCTAGAGATATTTGGAGAATAGCATACAAATAAGATGTCTTCTGATGATGGTCATGAGGCCGAAACTTACGTAAGGATGAAAATAATAAGTATAGAAAATTTCCTAATTTTGCTAGTATCTCCGAAGATAATTAAGATGTCTGAATGAAATTTGGTGTCGTGGATGCATAGAAAAGTCACCATATTTGCACATAATTGAAGACCGGTATTGCTCCCAGTGGCCTAGATATAGGTATTCAATAACAATAAATAGACCCCAAAAGTGTTATCACCTTGTAAAGACAAATAAGGTCTTCTGACATTCCTTTGTACCTGGCACCATTTCACGACTAATTTAATTTTTGTGATTAGCTACCACGACCATGAAAATTAAAGAGCTTCGTTGAGTGACAATAATAAAATAAGCTGTCATTTCTAATCTGTACAGCGATATATTACAAAGAAAGGCCGAATAACAAATTTTTATTTCCAAAAATGTTCAAGCCAGATAACTACAATGTACTTTAATTGATAGTAAGTTCACCTACAAGAGTTAACACGACACCATTTTCTAAATTTTGTGTGTTAATTTTGAAGAAATTGATCGAAATGATTCCCATTTTCTCGTATACATGGTTCATTCACAACGTCGTATAATAGATATTCTAACTTCAACGAAAACCTTTTTCCAATTTTCATCAGATTTTCATGGAGGTGGTATCAATCACAAAAATCAAATTTGTCGTGAAACGGTGCCAGGTACAAATAAATAGCAGGAGACCTTATTTGTTTAGAGTTAAATACTGCAATTTGTTACTAAAAAGTAACCTATACAGGATGATAACACTTTTCGGGTCAATTTATAGTTCTTAAATTCCTATATCTACGCCACTGGGAATATTAATGGTCTGAAATTATGTGCAAAAGTGGTAACCTCTCTACACATCTGTGCTACTGAATTTCATTGAGATAAAGATATCTCAATGAAATGATAATCAAGAGATTATCTTCGGAGATACAAACAAAATTAAGACATATTTTATAAAATTCAACACCCTGTATCTCAAAAATTGAGCGTCTGTGCATATAAGTTGATAGAAACTATTTTTCTCAAAATCAAATTTTCTATCAACTGTTGAAGTTCTGCTACTAAGACCTATATATAACTATCAGTTTCTTAGAAAATTAATGAATAAAAACCATAATTTGTTAATAACAAATGAAAGGTCGTAAGTGATCTTAAAAAATGTGTATTATAAATATGTTTGATTTGGATCTAGATTTCTTATTTACGACTCACCGTTCCTTGATAATAGCAAGTATTGGAAACATTTTGCAATAAGTTACTGTTTAAAAATTGAAGCTCGCAGATTTGGAAAAAATTATTTTGTTTTGAAATCGGTGCACTTATCTACATTATAATCCACCATGAACTCGTTGCTGTCCTGCAAAAACTATTTACAAAGTTACCCTGAATGACCTATACTCATTTGTAGGAAGGAATTACCTTCAACAACGGCTACAAGCTGGTGCGGTGTCTAATTAAATTCAAAGTCATCAAGACAAACAGAAAAAAAAAACATTAAATTCCAGGGTTGGTAGTCGAAATTTGAAGAATGTGAGGGTGCAGTTTATGAACCAGGAGACAGAGTCTTCTTCTTTTATAACATAAAAAGAGAATGCAAAGAAAGTTGATAATCTAAATAACTTTGATCCTATTTTATGAAGCTCGATCAAACTTTATCGACATGTGGTACTCGTATTGATGTTGTTCAGTTCAATTTTACAATAATGCATAACTTGCAATTATTAAGATCAGCGAAATTGTGAAATTCTTAACCTGGTGAGGTTTTTTCAGAAGACTAAACCCAGAACTTTGAGACTGTTGATCGTGAATCTAATTATGTAAAAAAAGAATTCGATATCGACGATATTACATTCATTAAGCTGACTGATACCGAAGATACATGTTCCTTTAAAATGGGCGGAAGTGAAGATATTCTTCAATCTCTACTGGTACCAGAGGGCTGTTCTCGAGGAGTAGTTGGACGTGAGTTTATAAGCTTCAGAAAACGACGTCCACGATTGAGACGAATTTTCAACTTTCCAAATAACAAAAATGCAACCTTGTGTTGTGAGTTTATCAAATAATCAACTTTTTTTCTATCAAAATGTCCTAGGCTTACCCAACTAACTTCTATGATTAGGTAATTAGTTTCACTTATCCAATAATAATACTATGTGAAACGAGTTTGAACAAATAATTTTCTACACTTGAACTTTTTGATGATATGTACAACTGTATACCGTAAAGATCATAACAGTATCACATTGTCACTAGAAATAGTGAACTAAACAACGTGGAGGTGATGTGTCTATCGCAGTTATAAAAATCATCAATATCTAAAGAACTAACTGTCTTAGGAAACAACAAAGTGTTAAAATCCAACTTCAGAAGTGTCACTTAATATTATCCGTAACTCACTTTCCGCTAAATTCTGAAATCGAATCCTATTTAGAACGTTTATGCCTACCCGAATTATCAGTATAGCAGTATTATTATTAAGTAGATAGGGGTATTTTAAAATAAATGAATGTAGATGACACAGTTTCATGATATTATCAATGGAATCATTGACATTTGGTCCCTGAAATGCTCATTGTGCAAACGAATTACTAAAAGTATGCAAAAACTAATTTTCGAAAGGAATGGAGGCTAATAAGCAATCCAAAAGAATATATATATATAGAAGACTATAATTTGTCCTTTGAGTTAAGGGAAACGGTGTAGACCTATTTGATGAACGATAAAAAAATATGTATCCATGCAATTAAGTAAAAACTAACAAAGCCTATATGAGTTGTATGTATGTCGACAATATATTATAAAACCCTTCTTCCCTTCAGAATATATACTGTGAAAAGAAATTGAACAATCTCCCTATAAAAGCTACCGTAAAACGGGGTTACTTTGCTCCACATTTTCACTTTATTTTCAATAGTTTGTAATACATACCTTATAAAGGATCTTAAAAATTTTGCTATGGCTTAGATCAATATTAGAGGTGTCAAAATATGTGCCTACCTTATTTAAACATAATATATAGACCTAGGTTTGAAATATGTACATTTGAAATCTGGTGCAAAGTAGGCTATACGATGGGATTACTTTGCACCACTCCATTTAAGACTGGTTTTTCTGTAGTAAAATTTATGCTAGGCAAAGAAGCCCCACACCGTTATTAAGTTTAAGAACGTTTGGTTCTTTTGGTAAAGGAATTTTCAATTTTTGAGGTAGTTAGGCATCTAATCAACACAACTTAAGATTGTTATCGTTTATTATTTGAAAAATACAGGAGATTAAAGTTTATTCAGGCATAACAGTTAACCTTAAATACATTGAATACAATCACAAATCCGATGAACATTAATTCCACCAAAAACGGTCGCACTCAGGTACAGAATACAATCCACGTTTGGTCATTTGCTTAGGTGTATTTATTGCACCAAGTATTTGGTCCCAGCTATACAAAATTTCATCGGTCTTTTGGGGCCATTTCCAAAATTTTAGTGACTTTACCATTGCGTTAATCTTAACCATTTCGCCGTCAATTTCGGTTATGACTCCAGGATAAGGATTTTCATCATACAAAACTAAAACGTATTCGCCTACAGCTCTCTGGATATCTTTTAGACCTGATTCTTGAATTTTTTCAGCTGCAGATTTGGTAAAATAACCAGAATCAAGTTTTTTATTGAATTCAATTTCCTCCTCCATGTCTTGTAGTTCATCAACTTCATCATCATCTGAATCTCTAAGTTCCGGAATTTTATGTGACTCCTCTCCTTCTGAAACTTCATTCGCTCTTTCTTTTTTAGAGTGTTTGGATATTGGAGCTCTAACTATTCCTGAAGTTCCAGGTAAATCAGCAGAACCGATTTCGCTGTGAGCAATGATTTTTCCGGCTGGAACTGAAATTTTCCTTTTCTTTCCTCGGACTTGAAACTGAGTAGCCTCCCTCCGTTTATTTTCCAAAGATTCAAGAAATGAATTTTCTATTTCAGGAATATTCTCTTGATTGACGACACTGTTATGATTGTTATGTAATCGCTCTAATAAGGGACCTACATCACAAGGAACGATTCCACATTTTCTGAATCCTGCTATTAAATTAGAAGCACTGTTTCCAAGCATTTTCTCCAGCAGTTGTCTTAGAAGTGTCGGAAAATATTGTTTTTCGAGCACACTTGGCCTGCTTCCAACGTGGGATTCTTTATAGTCTGACAAAATTTCACGCCAAGCCTTTTTCAATGGGGCGAAGAATGCCACATCTAGGGGCTGCGTTACGTGAGTGCTATTTGTCGGCAGGCATACAAATTGAACATCATGGTCCTTACAGGCTGCTAATACATCGACATTTAAATGAGAAGATAAATTATCGCCAATAATAACCTTTTTTCCTTCAATTTTTCTCAATTTTGGTAATAACAGCTGAAAAAACCAATCAGGAAATGTTTCTGACTCAAACCACCCAGATGCTGTGTTGGAGTAGCGAGTACCAGGTGTGCCATTCTCTGTTCACGTGTCCCATAAATGTTTTGATTTATATACCACATAAGGTGGCAGAATCTCACCTGCTGCATTTCCTGCAATCATTAGGGATATACAACTTTTTGATGAATTAACAATCCTTTCTGGGTATTTCATGCCCCGTTTGGTTAAAACTTTTTTTTGACCAGGATTATCTGGTTTCATCATAATTGAAAATTGCATATGGTGGAACCCCTTCCAAGGTTTGCTTTAAGTTTTCTATAAAATCCTGCATTTGCTGACCATTGAGAGCTGCTCTGCTCCGCTTGATGTTGGTGGCAAACCTGACTGTTAGGTCCTTATGCTTCTTTAAGAAAGCTTTAACCCAGTCCTTGCCAGGAAGGTTATCTTCAAAACGGGGTATTCTTCTACCTGTCGAAGAGAAATAAAATAAAATGAAACAGAAATCAACAATGAATAGTTACCCACCTTTCTTATTTAAAAATATCCTGCATATTTGACGAAGCTCCATCTCAGTCACTGGAAACCCGAATTCGCTCATTTGATGAATGCAAGAAACAAAGGCCCTTTCTTCTTCATTTGTAAATGTAGCAGGGTGACCTGGTTTATTTGTGTGCACATTCTTCAATTTGTTTATAATGGTTCTCCGTGGTATATTGTAAGTTGTCACAGCTAGTCTGGTACTCATGCCATTTCTAATTGCTTCTGAACATGTTTCCAAGTTTTCTTCCGTGTAGTCACCATACTTCCGAGAGCCTGGTGCCCTCTTATACACCCTTGGCATCGTCTAGAAACAATAAAACTAGATAAAGGAAATTCACGGGGATACTTTGCACCACTTCTGTAGGGGATACTTTGCGCCATGACCCCGGTGCAAAGTTTCCCCATTTAACAAAGGAATGTGCATGTATAAACAACAACAAGAAAAAATCATTGTTCCTATTTGAATTGCTCTGTTACACTTCGTACACAGATAAAACAATAATAATACATGCGAATGAGCTTCTACTTACATTTTGTTGTCGATTGGGAGCCTTCCACCATCAAGATTTTTCCACCCAACAAATAACACAGATTTCCAGGTTAGTTTGACGAATCCAACTGTCGGCATCTAGTGGGCTGTCTAAACCTAAAATTCCGCCCAGGTGACTATTGTAGCTCCTTCTATGATATAAGACTAGTAATTACTAGAAATTCAACCCTGTGTCCTGTAATGGGATAATAATACAATTTTACATTCATGGTGCAAAGTTAGCCGACGGTTGGCAAAGTAACCCCGTTTTACGGTACCCGGTTTGATTCCTCTCAATAATTCATCCTCAGTTCACATTTCTTATACTGATATAATTAATACCATTTCTCATCCCAAGCTTAATTCCTGATGGAATACCAGACTATTTTGAAAGACACTATAATCACAATTTAGCTCATCCTTTCTTCTTAATTTATAATAAGTATCTAAGTGAGGGTGAATTCCCTATAAGCTTTCAGAGTAATTATTGTACATAAGTCGGAAAGAAAATCACCATGTTCATAGATACCGACCAATATGAATTAATTAATTTTGCTCAAATCAAAAGCGCATTAGTCGTTGAGGAGAACATGAGGTGAACTGTGTGTACATATATTAAAGACCCAGCACGCAGGTATGGAGGTGTCTATATGACCTCCGGTGATGTGGCAACACCTTCGGAGGCAGCAACGACCACAAGGTGTACGCATATATACAATTTTCGGAGGCCACATGATACACTCTGTGCTGCTCATATATGA
Source organism: Endomychus coccineus (assembly GCA_958510875.1). Classification (NCBI taxonomy): domain Eukaryota; kingdom Metazoa; phylum Arthropoda; class Insecta; order Coleoptera; family Endomychidae; genus Endomychus; species Endomychus coccineus. The sequence goes on along the minus strand of OY294069.1, from coordinate 95,255,145 downwards.
CCCTTTAAAAATTTGGAAATCATTTCCCCTCTCAAGAAATCCGAATTGGTTATCAGTTCAACACCCCATATATAAATTTTATATCAATGTAACTCAATTAGAAGACTCGGAGGCGAGGTCGCCTCTTCCATGTACCGGAGGCGACAACATACCGTGCATCAATATATATATATATATATATATATATGTTTGTATGCTTTCTTGGTATATTGGTACGTATATATACTGAAAATAAAATGAAATAAAAATTCTTTTTGACGTTTCGACAATGTTTATTGCCTTTATCCTGATGTGAATTAGAGTTTCCATGTAATTTAGAAAAGAATAGATGATTTCGATTAATGAAGTGCGTCTGCAGCCGACTTGTGTTTTAAGATCCAATTAAAACTGCAGAAAACATTGGATCGGTTGTGTGTGAAAGAGTTATGTATGGCTAATTACAATTTGAAATGGATTGAATTTGATTAAATACAAGACATTCTAAGATTGTACAATTATAAATATCTATGATTATTGTATGAATTAGTTATTCTATGATAAACACTCTATCCACATCTATTATAATCAACTATACAAGTTTAAGATAATTCTATGCAATTTTAACCTCAAAATTGTTACTCATAGTGTCATAGTTAAACAATACGTTATCTTTTTAGGTTGAATTTTGAATAGACATTTACAAATGTCAGATATTAAGAGGTTTCAATACTTTCAATTGAAGATAGGCATTATCTAAGTACTCACTATTGAGAATGATGTGATTATCATTGATTTGTGAAAATTTTGGTATTATTCTTAAACTTTATAGTCGTAATAAGTATATTTTTCTATTTTCCCTTCTGATTGGCGGAAGTATTCATCATTTTTGAGAACGTTTTCAATAAATAGACGGTGTAGAATCCATAATTTTCTTCAATTTTCTTATAAAAAGCCATGATTCTTATGATGTATGTATATTGATGTTGAGAGTAATGTATTCTTGAAAAATAAAAAACCTGTTTCGATAGAAACCGTTGATATGACGACGTTTCGGCACAATCTCATGTGCCATCTTCAGGTCTTCTCTTCAGGGCTGCTGCTCTGCTTCGAGTAAACTTGAAACTGATCTCCGTTGATCCTTATCCTCAGTATTAGCCAACCTGTATATGACAGACTTTGAAGAACGAGCCATCCAAACAGCCAGCCAAAAACCAAAACTATGGCTACGATACGTAGACGATACGTTTGTTATCTGGACTCACTGAGAAGCCGCACTGACAAAATTTCTGAGCCACATAAACAGGATCCACGAAAAAATCAAGTTCACAATGGAGATCGAGAAGGACAACCAACTACGCTTCCTAGTCGTTCTTGTGAGCAAGACAAACGGCAGAATAGGACACACCATATACAGGAAGCCAACACACACGAATCGTTACTTGAACGCCCAGTCACATCACCATCCAGCGCAACTCCAATACGTAACAAAAACACTCATAACCAGATCAGACCGACTAACCGACAATGATCACAAACTACAAGAAATGCAGACAATACAAACCAAGCTACAACAAAACGGGTTCTCAAAAGACAATATCAGACGAGCACTAAGGCCACGACGCCAGACAGATCGAACCACAGAAGAAGAAAAAGGAGAACCTGTCGCCAAAGCCCATCTGCCATACGTCAAAGGTACTACAGAGAAGATCAGCAGAATTCTCAAAAAACACAACATTGAGACAAGTTTCAAAACGACAAGAAAGATTGGTCAAGTACTGCCTAACGCTAAATCCAAAATAAATCTGGAAACACAAGGGGTCTGCGAAATACCATGAAAAGATTGCGGAGGAAGCTACATAGGACAAACTAACAGAAGAATCAACATTCGACGTGAAGAACACCGCAATGCAGTCGCAAAGCAAGGAACAACATCATCACTTGCCGAACATGTGAGAAAAACTTCACATGAAATCGATTTTGACAACACCCGAGTCCTAGTAAGCCTGGAGCACAAAAGAAAACGCATCATAAGAGAAGCTATCGAAATCGAGAAGCGACCTTCAAATCTTAATACAAGAGATGATACACAGAGATTACCAACTGCTTGGAAACCAGCCCTTCAACCACCCAGGAGAACAGTCAACCAGACTAATTCAACGGACCGGCAAACTCGATCGAACGCAACGAACCGACAAAATCGCTCGAACGCAACAGACCAACAAACATACATAAATACATAAAACACCAACAGGATCAACGGAGATCAGTTTCAAGTTAACTCGAAGCAGAGCAGCAGCCCTGAAGAGAAGACCCGAAGATGGCACATGAGATTGTGCCGAAACGTCGTCATATCAACAGTTTCTATCGAAACCAATCTACGACAACGCGGAGCATATCCCGGCAAACCCAATACAGCATATATATATATATATATATATATATATATATACTTTTTTTTTTTTTTTTTTTTTTACATTCAAACCTGGTCGGGGCTGCTGCGAGCTCCGACGACATCGCAGCAGTCGCGCCAGAAAAAACCTAAAAGGCGGTTAACCGAAGCTACTCCTCCCCACCGGTCGGTAAGTAGCTTCAGGTTCCTAAATCGTGTGCCCTAAGTATTCTAATTGAACCCAGAATGACTGCCTTTTGCATCCGGTCTATCAAGATCTGCGCCAAGTTCCTACAGGCCGGAATGATCTTCAAGTTTGAACGCAGCGAAGACCGAATTCCGCCCAAAACACCGATGATCAGAACCACTAATACGACCTTGTGGCCTGGGTATAGCGTGCGGAGCTCGAACAGGAGATCTTGATATTTTGTCCATTTTTCCTCCTCTTTCAAGACTATGTTCTTCTCTGCCGGAGAGGAGAATTCGATGACATACATAGTCTTGATTAGTTTATCGAGGAGGACAACGTCAGGCCTATTTGCTTGTATGGACCTGACGGTCGGAAAAGGATAATTCCAGAAGATCTGGCATTTTTCGTTTCCGACAACGGACTCAATATCTCCTGGCATGTAAGGCAGCACCGGCTCTTGGTCTATTCCGTACGAGTGCCTTAGATGGTAATACAGCACCCGTAGGGCCGCATTATGGCGATGGGTGTACGCCGAGGCCGCTTTTGCCGGACATGCCGACAGAAGGTGGAAAAGCGTCTCAGGCGTCTTTCGACAGGCCCTGCAGCTGACATCAGGGACCTGCACACCCATCACATTGCGGCGATAGACCAAGGTGTTAATTACGCCATCTTGGCAAGCTGCGGTAAATCCCTCAGTCTCGGATGTAAGCCCGGCTGACCTTAGGTAGCCGAAGGTCAGCCTAGTTGACAAGCCGAGCGTTTCGATGTTTCGATAGAAAACACCGTGTATCGGCTTGTCAACATTGCGCCTGAGCGTAAGATCTTGCTCCGCGGCATTTATCTGGGCTTTCAGGCGAGAAGGTAGGAGCTCGAGGTTATATATATATATATATATATATGTTTTCTTGGTATATTGGTTCGTATATATACTGATAATGAAATAAAAATTCTGTTTTGACGTTTCGACAATGTTTATTGCCTTTATCAAAATTGTTAATTGAATTAGTGTTTCCATGTAATTTAGAAAAGAATAGATGATTTCGATTAATGAAATGCGTCTGCAGCCGATGAAGTATTATTTAACTATGACACTATAGAGTAACAATTTTGAGGTTAAATTCCATAGAATTATCTTAAACTTGAATAGTTATGATAGATCTGAAATGATTATCATAGAATAACTAATTCATACAATAATTCATAGATATTTATAATTGTACAATATTGGAATGTCTTGTATTTAATCAAATTCAATCTATTTCAAATTGTAGTTAGCCATACATTACTCTTTCACACACAACCGATCCAATGTTTTCTGCAGTTTTAATTGGATCTTAAAACACAAGTCGGCTGCAGACGCATTTCATTAATCGAAATCATCTATTCTTTTCTAAATTACATGGAAACACTAATTCAATTAACAATTTTGATAAAGGCAATAAACATTGTCGAAACGTCAAAACAGAATTTTTATTTCATTATCAGTATATATACGAACCAATATACCAAGAAAACATACAAATATTACAAATGGTTCAAGAATATCAACAAAAGAATAGAATTATCTTAAACTTAAATAGTTGATTGCGATAGATCGGAAGTGTTTATCATAGAATAACTAATTCATACAATAATCATAAATATTTATAATTGTACAATCTTGGAATATCTTCTATTTGATCAAATTCAATCCATTTCAAATTGTAATTAGCCATACATTACAACCGATCCAATGTTTTCTGCAGTTTTAATTGGATCTTAAGACACAAGTCGGCTGCAGACGCATTTCATTAATCGAAATCATCTATTCTTTTCTAAATTAAATAGAAATCCAGAAATGTGGGTTCGAATCCCGCCTATGGTTCAATCTTTTACGTTTATTCATCTTTATAATCCTATGTTAAATTATCTAAGTTATCTTCATAATTCAGAAAATTTAATACTATATCTCTTAAGTTACATACACGATAGTGGCCAATTAGGCAAAGAAACTTTAAACTTATATATATATATATATATATATATATATATATATATATATATATATATATATATATATATATATATGTATATATATAACTAGTAAAGATGTTTGAATAATCTACGTGTTTCAATAAGCCGCTACTCCCAAGAAAAATAAAATAAATAAGTTGATGAAACGGCAAAGAAAATATAAATGAAATAAATATATACATATATATATATATATAAATATATATATATATATATAAATATATATATATATATATATATATATATATATATATATATATATATATATATATATATATATATATATATATAACTTAAGAGATAGAGAATTAAATTTTCTGAATTATGAAGATAACTTAGATAATTTAACATAGGATTATAAAGATGAGTAAACGTAGAAGATTGAACCATAGGCGGAATTCGAACCCACATTTCTGGATTTCTAGTCCAGGGTGTTTACCAATTACACCACTTCGGTCCTGTTAGATTTTTATATTTTTTGTAAATATAAACCTCTGAAAGGATAGTAGATCATTGATGAACACAATGCGATTCGATGCCCTACCATAGATCAACCATTCACGCACATTCATCTGAAGTTCAGTCGTTTTTTGAAGTAAGGATTGTAGGTTAGTACTGCTATGGTTGGCAGTTACTTGACAGTTCTTATTCAAATGACAGCATCCCGGTTCTTATATATTTCAATAGAACTGACTGAGAATTGTTCTGGATAATTATAAACAAGTTTAAAGTTTCTTTGCCTAATTGGCCACTATCGTGTATGTAACTTAAGAGATAGAGAATTAAATTTTCTGAATTATGAAGATAACTTAGATAATTTAACATAGGATTATAAAGATGAATAAACGTAAAAGATTGAACCATAGGCGGGATTCGAACCCACATTTCTGGATTTCTAGTCCAGGGTGTTTAGCAATTACACCACTTCGGTCCTGTTAGATTTTTATATTTTTTGTAAATATAAACCTCTGAAAGGATAGTAGATCATTGATGAACACAATGCGATTCGATGCCCTACCATAGATCAACCATTCACGCACATTCATCTGAAGTTCAGTCGTTTTTTGAAGTAAGGATTGTAGGTTAGTACTGCTATGGTTGGCAGTTACTTGACAGTTCTTATTCAAATGACAGCATCCCGGTTCTTATATATTTCAATAGAACTGACTGAGAATTGTTCTGGTTAATTATAAACAAGTTTAAAGTTTCCTTGCCTAATTGGCCACTATCGTGTATGTAACTTAAGAGATAGAGAATTAAATTTTCTGAATTATGAAGATAACTTAGATAATTTAACATAGGATTATAAAGATGAATAAACGTAAAAGATTGAACCATAGGCGGGATTCGAACCCACATTTCTGGATTTCTAGTCCAGGGTGTTTACCAATTACACCACTTCGGTCCTGTTAGATTTTTATATTTTTTGTAAATATAAACCTCTGAAAGGATAGTAGATCATTGATGAACACAATGCGATTCGATGCCCTACCATAGATCAACCATTCACGCACATTCATCTGAAGTTCAGTCGTTTTTTGAAGTAAGGATTGTAGGTTAGTACTGCTATGGTTGGCAGTTACTTGACAGTTCTTATTCAAATGACAGCATCCCGGTTCTTATATATTTCAATAGAACTGACTGAGAATTGTTCTGGTTAATTATAAACAAGTTTAAAGTTTCTTTGCCTAATTGGCCACTATCGTGTATGTAACTTAAGAGATAGAGAATTAAATTTTCTGAATTATGAAGATAACTTAGATAATTTAACATAGGATTATAAAGATGAATAAACGTAAAAGATTGAACCATAGGCGGGATTCGAACCCACATTTCTGGATTTCTAGTCCAGGGTGTTTACCAATTACACCACTTCGGTCCTGTTAGATTTTTATATTTTTTGTAAATATAAACCTCTGAAAGGATAGTAGATCATTGATGAACACAATGCGATTCGATGCCCTACCATAGATCAACCATTCACGCACATTCATCTGAAGTTCAGTCGTTTTTTGAAGTAAGGATTGTAGGTTAGTACGGCTATGGTTGGCAGTTACTTGACAGTTCTTATTCAAATGACAGCATCCCGGTTCTTATATATTTCAATAGAACTGACTGAGAATTGTTCTGGTTAATTATAAACAAGTTTAAAGTTTCTTTGCCTAATTGGCCACTATCGTGTATGTAACTTAAGAGATAGAGAATTAAATTTTCTGAATTATGAAGATAACTTAGATAATTTAACATAGGATTATAAAGATGAATAAACGTAAAAGATTGAACCATAGGCGGGATTCGAACCCACATTTCTGGATTTCTAGTCCAGGGTGTTTACCAATTACACCACTTCGGTCCTGTTAGATTTTTATATTTTTTGTAAATATAAACCTCTGAAAGGATAGTAGATCATTGATGAACACAATGCGATTCGATGCCCTACCATAGATCAACCATTCACGCACATTCATCTGAAGTTCAGTCGTTTTTTGAAGTAAGGATTGTAGGTTAGTATTGCTATGGTTGGCAGTTACTTGACAGTTCTTATTCAAATGACAGCATCCCGGTTCTTATATATTTCAATAGAACTGACTGAGAATTGTTCTGGTTAATTATAAACAAGTTTAAAGTTTCTTTGCCTAATTGGCCACTATCGTGTATGTAACTTAAGAGATAGAGAATTAAATTTTCTGAATTATGAAGATAACTTAGATAATTTAACATAGGATTATAAAGATGAATAAACGTAAAAGATTGAACCATAGGCGGGATTCGAACCCACATTTCTGGATTTCTAGTCCAGGGTGTTTACCAATTACACCACTTCGGTCCTGTTAGATTTTTATATTTTTTGTAAATATAAACCTCTGAAAGGATAGTAGATCATTGATGAACACAATGCGATTCGATGCCCTACCATAGATCAACCATTCACGCACATTCATCTGAAGTTCAGTTGTTTTTTGAAGTAAGGATTGTAGGTTAGTACTGCTATGGTTGGCAGTTACTTGACAGTTCTTATTCAAATGACAGCATCCCGGTGCTTATATATTTCAATAGAACTGACTGAGAATTGTTCTGGTTAATTATAAACAAGTTTAAAGTTTCTTTGCCTAATTGGCCACTATCGTGTATGTAACTTAAGAGATAGAGAATTAAATTTTCTGAATTATGAAGATAACTTAGATAATTTAACATAGGATTATAAAGATGAATAAACGTAAAAGATTGAACCATAGGCGGGATTCGAACCCACATTTCTGGATTTCTAGTCCAGGGTGTTTATCAATTACACCACTTCGGTCCTGTTAGATTTTTATATTTTTTGTAAATATAAACCTCTGAAAGGATAGTAGATCATTGATGAACACAATGCGATTCGATGCCCTACCATAGATCAACCATTCACGCACATTCATCTGAAGTTCAGTCGTTTTTTGAAGTAAGGATTGTAGGTTAGTACTGCTATGGTTGGCAGTTACTTGACAGTTCTTATTCAAATGACAGCATCCCGGTTCTTATATATTTCAATAGAACTGACTGAGAATTGTTCTGGATAATTATAAACAAGTTTAAAGTTTCTTTGCCTAATTGGCCACTATCGTGTATGTAACTTAAGAGATAGAGAATTAAATTTTCTGAATTATGAAGATAACTTAGATAATTTAACATAGGATTATAAAGATGAATAAACGTAAAAGATTGAACCATAGGCGGGATTCGAACCCACATTTCTGGATTTCTAGTCCAGGGTGTTTAGCAATTACACCACTTCGGTCCTGTTAGATTTTTATATTTTTTGTAAATATAAACCTCTGAAAGGATAGTAGATCATTGATGAACACAATGCGATTCGATGCCCTACCATAGATCAACCATTCACGCACATTCATCTGAAGTTCAGTCGTTTTTTGAAGTAAGGATTGTAGGTTAGTACTGCTATGGTTGGCAGTTACTTGACAGTTCTTATTCAAATGACAGCATCCCGGTTCTTATATATTTCAATAGAACTGACTGAGAATTGTTCTGGTTAATTATAAACAAGTTTAAAGTTTCCTTGCCTAATTGGCCACTATCGTGTATGTAACTTAAGAGATAGAGAATTAAATTTTCTGAATTATGAAGATAACTTAGATAATTTAACATAGGATTATAAAGATGAATAAACGTAAAAGATTGAACCATAGGCGGGATTCGAACCCACATTTCTGGATTTCTAGTCCAGGGTGTTTACCAATTACACCACTTCGGTCCTGTTAGATTTTTATATTTTTTGTAAATATAAACCTCTGAAAGGATAGTAGATCATTGATGAACACAATGCGATTCGATGCCCTACCATAGATCAACCATTCACGCACATTCATCTGAAGTTCAGTCGTTTTTTGAAGTAAGGATTGTAGGTTAGTACTGCTATGGTTGGCAGTTACTTGACAGTTCTTATTCAAATGACAGCATCCCGGTTCTTATATATTTCAATAGAACTGACTGAGAATTGTTCTGGTTAATTATAAACAAGTTTAAAGTTTCTTTGCCTAATTGGCCACTATCGTGTATGTAACTTAAGAGATAGAGAATTAAATTTTCTGAATTATGAAGATAACTTAGATAATTTAACATAGGATTATAAAGATGAATAAACGTAAAAGATTGAACCATAGGCGGGATTCGAACCCACATTTCTGGATTTCTAGTCCAGGGTGTTTACCAATTACACCACTTCGGTCCTGTTAGATTTTTATATTTTTTGTAAATATAAACCTCTGAAAGGATAGTAGATCATTGATGAACACAATGCGATTCGATGCCCTACCATAGATCAACCATTCACGCACATTCATCTGAAGTTCAGTCGTTTTTTGAAGTAAGGATTGTAGGTTAGTACGGCTATGGTTGGCAGTTACTTGACAGTTCTTATTCAAATGACAGCATCCCGGTTCTTATATATTTCAATAGAACTGACTGAGAATTGTTCTGGTTAATTATAAACAAGTTTAAAGTTTCTTTGCCTAATTGGCCACTATCGTGTATGTAACTTAAGAGATAGAGAATTAAATTTTCTGAATTATGAAGATAACTTAGATAATTTAACATAGGATTATAAAGATGAATAAACGTAAAAGATTGAACCATAGGCGGGATTCGAACCCACATTTCTGGATTTCTAGTCCAGGGTGTTTACCAATTACACCACTTCGGTCCTGTTAGATTTTTATATTTTTTGTAAATATAAACCTCTGAAAGGATAGTAGATCATTGATGAACACAATGCGATTCGATGCCCTACCATAGATCAACCATTCACGCACATTCATCTGAAGTTCAGTCGTTTTTTGAAGTAAGGATTGTAGGTTAGTATTGCTATGGTTGGCAGTTACTTGACAGTTCTTATTCAAATGACAGCATCCCGGTTCTTATATATTTCAATAGAACTGACTGAGAATTGTTCTGGTTAATTATAAACAAGTTTAAAGTTTCTTTGCCTAATTGGCCACTATCGTGTATGTAACTTAAGAGATAGAGAATTAAATTTTCTGAATTATGAAGATAACTTAGATAATTTAACATAGGATTATAAAGATGAATAAACGTAAAAGATTGAACCATAGGCGGGATTCGAACCCACATTTCTGGATTTCTAGTCCAGGGTGTTTACCAATTACACCACTTCGGTCCTGTTAGATTTTTATATTTTTTGTAAATATAAACCTCTGAAAGGATAGTAGATCATTGATGAACACAATGCGATTCGATGCCCTACCATAGATCAACCATTCACGCACATTCATCTGAAGTTCAGTTGTTTTTTGAAGTAAGGATTGTAGGTTAGTACTGCTATGGTTGGCAGTTACTTGACAGTTCTTATTCAAATGACAGCATCCCGGTTCTTATATATTTCAATAGAACTGACTGAGAATTGTTCTGGTTAATTATAAACAAGTTTAAAGTTTCTTTGCCTAATTGGCCACTATCGTGTATGTAACTTAAGAGATAGAGAATTAAATTTTCTGAATTATGAAGATAACTTAGATAATTTAACATAGGATTATAAAGATGAATAAACGTAAAAGATTGAACCATAGGCGGGATTCGAACCCACATTTCTGGATTTCTAGTCCAGGGTGTTTATCAATTACACCACTTCGGTCCTGTTAGATTTTTATATTTTTTGTAAATATAAACCTCTGAAAGGATAGTAGATCATTGATGAACACAATGCGATTCGATGCCCTACCATAGATCAACCATTCACGCACATTCATCTGAAGTTCAGTCGTTTTTTGAAGTAAGGATTGTAGGTTAGTACTGCTATGGTTGGCAGTTACTTGACAGTTCTTATTCAAATGACAGCATCCCGGTTCTTATATATTTCAATAGAACTGACTGAGAATTGTTCTGGTTAATTATAAACAAGTTTAAAGTTTCTTTGCCTAATTGGCCACTATCGTGTATGTAACTTAAGAGATAGAGAATTAAATTTTCTGAATTATGAAGATAACTTAGATAATTTAACATAGGATTATAAAGATGAATAAACGTAAAAGATTGAACCATAGGCGGGATTCGAACCCACATTTCTGATTTCTAGTCCAGGGTGTTTACCAATTACACCACTTCGGGTCCTGTTAGATTTTTATATTTTTTGTAAATATAAACCTCTGAAAGGATAGTAGATCATTGATGAACACAATGCGATTCGATGCCCTACCATAGATCAACC